>CM051265.1:48355854-48958098 GCA_027921565.1 Artemia sinica
TTCTTCTTCTTTTTTTATCAACATGCCAAATGTAAATTATCCTTTAAGAAAGGCTGGAGTCTTTGAGAATGAATAATTAAATTTCTTTGCATTAATTTGTGGGCAGAAGTACAACCTAATTAGTTGCAAACATGTTAATTGGATGATAAGAAATTGATCTACTTCACTTGAAAATACTTATTTTTTGTCCTTTTTTTTATTTTTAGTATTACATAAGGACCTTCAGCAGTAACTTTGACACTTGGTGTTCAGCACATTGATTATTTAAAATTGATGAGGTATTTTTGTTTATTCTATAATAGGTTAGAGACTTTTTTTTTATCAATATGCCAAACGTAAATTATCCGTTGTTGATAAACCTGTTATAGAAGAGAATAAGCATTTATTACGACTATTGTATCTTTTGTATATAAAAGAAGTTATGCTATGATGAAGCTTCAGAACCATCCTTTTTCTTTATTTTTGCCATTTAAGAAATAAATAAAAAGATTCATTTTGGGTTTTGTTTTATGAAAAAGTAATTAAATACCGAAAATTAGGCCTTAAGAAGAAAAAAAAACCCCCTTATTTCTTTTGGTTTTCATAACTATACCTGTGCTACACTGGAACTTTAACTTCCTGACACGCGATACACTTTCGAGTATATTTTAAGTTATTAATTTCTATTCCCAAAACTCAGAAGCAAAAAAATGACCCGTAGCTAACTTTAGAATCAGAAATGTGCCTAATATCAGGCTTCATTAGGTAATGCAAGGACCCAAAGTCGCGTGCCAATTGTTATTGATATCGTAACAAAAAGATAAATATTGTTGGAATCATATCGGATTTAGGAATCGTACTGGAATTCAAAAATTGAAGCAAAGTGTAAGTAGCAACTGCCGCTGTGTTGACGAAAAAATCCCTCCGACGCCATTTAGCACTAGGTGTTTCTTGGCCTTTTCAGCGTAATAATAAAGAAAAATAGGGCAAATACTGTAACTAGTATGTCTGATCTCTTTCTTTGAGAAAAAGCACACTTAAAAAGCTTGGAAAAATGGCAAGGGACACCAAACGGTAGATGATATGATTATTTTTTTTTTATTAGCAACAGCGTGAGTTCCAAATCTTATAAGTTACCCATACTCTGGATGGACGCGGAATCAAGCTAAGAATCAGAATCAAGATAAATTTTTCTGCTTGTACCGGATTAAAGACGCTTCTTGACTGCTAATGTCCTTGCGTCAACCCTGCATTAGGGTCCTACAGCCGGGTTCGATCTCTGGGGTCCAGTAATACCAATCTGAGGTCAAACCCACTGTGCCACCACAGGACTCGAGAAAAATTTTACTATTTCCCCTCATCACATTCAAATTTAACGCAGAGCACTACAGTTTATTTTATCAGCTAGAATTAATTGGTTAGAATGTCCATGGTTCTAACATTATTCAACAACAGCATTTAACGTTTCTAGTTTGAATATTTTAGTTGCGTTTTTCAGTTCAAAGACATATTAATCACATTTGAATTTCAAGCCATCCTCAGGGAAGATAGGTCACTATTT
Organism: Artemia sinica; assembly: GCA_027921565.1. Taxonomy (NCBI): domain Eukaryota; kingdom Metazoa; phylum Arthropoda; class Branchiopoda; order Anostraca; family Artemiidae; genus Artemia; species Artemia sinica. The sequence continues at coordinate 48,357,395 of CM051265.1, forward strand.
CATTTTTCTATTCTTAGTCAAGTCTTTAGGTATAAAGGTAAATCAAAGCCGCTGATTACGCAGGGGCGATTCTTCTAATAGAGTTGTAGCAGATTCAATTATTGGACAAAGAATAGATAGTAAGAATTAGTATGGGGCAAAGTGGCGGATTGAACTCTCCCATAACTATATTTTAATTAAAAACCACTGTGACAAACTAAGATGAGTATCAATCATTTTACAAACTTTAACATATCTTAGAAGCATAAACTGCTACAGCGTGAAAATGAATATGAACCTGAAGATCAATACAGTAATTACGATAAGGATAAAAACTCCTTAATGCAGAAACAGAAAAAGAAACGATAAGACAAACACATTGATGAGAGAAACAGCCAAAAAGAGCTAAAATCAATGTGAATAATGTTTAGTTTTTAATAAACTAGCGGTCTCTGAGAGGTCTTGCTGACTAGTATCAGTACACAGATACACGTTTGAAGAACAATACTCAAAAAGCCATTTGTAGGTTAGTGGACTTTTTAAAGAAAGACATACCCCTTATTTTAAAAGTAAGAAAATCTTGACTTTTGAACAGACACACAAGCAGGCTGGCTGACTCAATAATACTGGAAAAATCCTCACTGATAGCTTGTACTTCCGTAAGCAGTTCGATTGGCAGCGCAGATAGTACTAAGATATCACATATCCTTTCTTCTATTTGAAAAAGTCTATCAAGTAATCTTCTGACTAAACGATGCACCTCTGATGTTGCTTTAGTCTGATATAGAGCAACCAGGCAATTTAAATCCTCAAATTTCCTTTGGGAAAGGATTTGCCGAACAATGCAAGGGTCTGATTTTACCTGTAATAAAAAAATCCTTTATTTGAAAATCAAATAAAATACAATCTACAGGTCTTAACTTTACAAAGGATCGAAACCAAACAAAACCACTCTTTCCCTAGAAATACAAGTGTTACAGACAAGTGTAATATGTCGTGTCTATGCTAAAACCAATATATAAATAACTCGTGAGGATATGAATCTATTGCTAAACCATGGGAAACATAATACTATTCTTAGCGTTTCAATTCTACGAAACAAGTAAAGTCAAGTAAATGTGGTTAAAAAATAACATAGTCTGTGTACGCCCTACCCAAACCACTACTTACAGTAGTCACACATCGATGCAACAGAATGTCTAAGTTTTGTCTTCCTTGAGGTCTACCCGACCCTGTTCGACGACATTCACTGTTATTTTCAAGCTTACCCGAGTGAAACAAATTTTCGAGCCACTTTAAATAAAACTGTGACAAGCCCTCCGTTTTATTTATGTCAGTTGAGACGATTTCCTTTAAATCAGCAATAGCAACTCTTTTCTAAGCTTCAACTAGTCAATTTTGCGTCTTTATGTTGATGGTTTTAGTGTCGTCAGAAACAAGCTTCTTGAGAACAGCATTATTGTGGGTTTGTACTTGGTCTCTTGTTGGCCATAAGTTTTCGACCTAGAATCTCGGTCACTCCATTGTGATTCCAGTGGGCTTTCAAAATAGGCAAACTCGTACACTTTGAAAAACCTCAGTCCTCCATTCGTTTGCAAGTCTCAAGTAAAAAACGAACTTTGGCCAATAGTGATCGAAAATTAAAACACGTTTTAGTAAAACTCTGGTATGTCATCTTTTTTTACTTTTTTATAGTAAAGAACGAATTCTAGCCCGTAGTAACTAAAATATTAAAATAAATCTCCATATACATGATGATACAATATACTTATTTTTTGACAAGACAGTATAACACAAGTATATTTTGAAAAGTTGCTTCTCTGGGGTATAGTGGCATATTTGACAGACTTTGCCGCAGCTGATTCCTTGTCGTTTACTATTAAGACTAATCGAAATAATAGTTCCAATTCCGGAATCATCTAACAAATGGTAATTTTTCGCACTAGCCAGTTCTTTTAGAACGCTTTTTTAATTTTTGGTTACTGTGGTCAGTGCAGCTAGCTTTGGTTACTTTACTAGGTTGCAGCTAGCTCTGCAACCATGATTGTGAGGTGGAATATACAAGATGAGAAAATTTTGATGTTGTATAATGCGCTGTCATAAAAAGTGCATATACTGGTAAAAATTGGAAGTAACTGAACATTCGGAAGTGGTTGAAAAATTCCAAAAAAATTAACAAATTTATGTGACTAAAGTACATGCAAGCACATAAATAAAACGATGAGTTGATAAAAACGAGTTAAAAATAGGTCGGCGAGTTAATAAAAACGAGTTTAGAAAAACACTTCATCAACTAGTTTAATATTAGATTAACTTAAGTTTTGGAGACTCAAAAATCGTTTATATGAATTTTGGCAGTTGTCAGTATTTTTCTGAAAAAAAATTGTTTACGTTATTTAAATAGCCTTGTTTCAACTAAATTAACGAAAAAAACGAGTATTTTCAAATCAAACAATTCAACGCCTGTTGTCAAAACTTGCATAAACAAAAGAAAATAAGAATAAATTCAATTATACCCACAGACTGCGGGATTCTCGAACTCAGACTTAATTGTGATTGGTTGAACGTTTCAGCTCGGCTTTCCACTCGTCTTGCATATGGAACGACATTTTTAGCAAAAAGACGAGAGAGAGAACCACCTCAGGAAAGTTTTCTGACCAATTAGAGCAGTTACATATTACTTAATCAGTACAAAATTTAATTTCAAATTAATATTAGCGAAAAAAAAAAAAAATTGACGGGAAACTTGCATCCAGTGCATACCTAGACAGGTTTAAACCAGATAGCAATGCAGGGCTTTTTGGATCGTTTTCTTCGGGTGGTACTTTCTCGTATTCATTTTCAATCTAATGAGCAAACGATTTAATTTGTATAGCGATGAAATTTAACTTGAAAATGATTCAGTTTGTCCGTGTTATGACAAAGATCGACATTTGTCAATTTTTCGTCATTTTACTTTTATACCCCTATTAAAATCTTAAAAGATTCTATCATGATAAAAAGGGGTTTCATTCTTCGCTTTCCTAAGACTACATGCTCTGGCAAGGATATTCACTGTGAAAAGTGTAAATATGCGGATGTAAGAATGACCTTTTATTTCCCTTGTACATGATAACTATATTTTATCATCCAAAAAGCTTCATTGCTTCCCTGTGCCTGAAAATGCCATGCTCCACCGGTTACAAGCTAGTGCAGATCTAGATCAAGTATTGCTGTTCAGACTCAAAGCCTGCACTACGACAATTCTCGGAACCCATGTGCCAGAGAATTAATCACTTTTATGGAACTCTAACAGAGTAGACGAAAAATTATATATTACAAAAAAAGCTTGATATAACAGGTGACAATAGCAATTAGGCAGTTGATCTTTCCATAAAAAATGGAGAATTACAATATGAATCGCTAATATAGAACTGAATAGTCTTAGAGAGAGAAAATCGATAAAAAAAGAAAAACAAACAAAGGATCAATTTTACACTGAGAGAGACAAGTACGTAAATCTGTAATATTACAAGAGTTACATACAGTATTCTACCAAAAGCAAGAGAAGGCACTCACCAAAAGGACTAATGTTCTTTCTAGTTTTCTAGAGATGATGTTCCAGTCCTCTAGGCGCAAAGGATCATCGAACAGATCATTTGTAAGTTCTTCAATATAATTGAACAAATTAATCAGCTGCTGACCATCCAACGTGCATTCTGGTGATTTAGGCGTCTGAAAGTCTGCTTCCAAAAAGTTCTCAAGATCAGACAAGTCTACCTGTGACAAGGTTCCTTCTTTCAACCTGTAATATAGCAAGTAAGACTAACCCCGTTTCACTTATAATCACTGAAGCAGCACAGGTAAGATCTTTAGAAATGTCAGAGGGCTCTTCAAGGAAGGGAAAGGGTCAGATATCCCAAAAAATGCAGTCTAGGGGCACAGATAATCAAATTTTTCTGTGGTAAGTCCTTAAAACTTAATTTTGGAAAGAAATTTTCCCTTTGATTAAGTATTGTAGCAGTTCTCTCCCCACCTAGGGCTCGCGCGAAATTACAGAGAAGAGCTGGTTAACTCAGCTTAAAATGTCAATTATACAATTTCTGTTTCTTTCAAGATTCTATTGGGAATGATTTTCCTGTACAATAATTTTCTGATAGTTCAGTTCAGTTCATTTTATTTAACATAAAAATACATTTAACAAATATGCCAATACCCACCCCAAGTAAGATACCAAAAAGCACTTGCGACTGGGCGGGTACATACAACTCATTTACTAATTAATGATTAACTATAAAAAAAACAAAAAACACTAAAAAACAAAACAAAAAAAAAAATCAATCTCTCATCAATTCGTTTAATAATAATAATAAAGATAAATAAATTAAAAAAAAAAAAAAAAAAAAAAAAAAAAAAAAAAAAAAAAAAAAAACTATGAACCTTGACCTAACAAATATTTTTTCAATATACAAAACTGTATATTGTATTTGATACAAAACTGTTCCTATTTCATTAATAGTAGCTTCACTAAGTCACTATTCTATTTACTGACTAAAAAAACACATCACAACAGACAATGATGGTCAATCAAAATATAGCTTTAACTAATTTTAGAGATAGCAAAATCCCCAATTTTGAAATTACTCACTGGAACTTTAAACCAGCTCTAAGTAGTAGGACACCTGAATTGAAAGTCACAATCATTCTGATGACAGAAGATAATAAAGCGTGGAAGGTAGAAGTAAAAAGACGCCATAGATATTGAATATTATTTTAAATTATTGACTAGACCATCAAGTTTGATTCTGGGTAGAGTATATTTGGTATACACATGCAATTGAAAGTAAAAAGTCAGATTAAAAAACAAACATTAGCAACAGGCAGAACTTACCTGAATAAACTTGATACTCAATTTATTTACTTTCAAAGGACTGAAAAATAATTTGACCATAAACAAAACTTAAAAAAAATTACATGCTTTTTTCACAATTGCTAAACACATTATTCAGTCTATGTAGGCAAAGATAAGACTAATGCAAATATGAAAATTTCTAAAAAAAAATCCAAAACTTATTATGGATATTTTGACGAAAACTTGACTTCAACTGAATATTTCATTCGTATGTGGACTTGGTGACATTACTTATTAAAGAGGCGAGAACTGACAATGCAAAGAGGAGAAACACCGTTGGTTATTATTAGAAAATTGCGAATAGAATGACATTTTTTTTCCACGCCCTAAACTTATTTTCGTGCACCAAGAGACAAGTTTCGCAAACAATTAAGAAATTGAGTTGTGGTTGATCATGAAAGAAATTATGTCAACTTTACAGCTGGATTTCAAATATAGAATTCTAGAAGTTAACAAAATGTATACAAATGCATCTGGTAGATTATTCCGAATTATGTTTAGTTTTACAGTTACATTTTTTTTAAAGATTTGAACATTGCATATGTTTTATTTAATTATAACACTGTGCTCTTTACATTCATGCCAAATGATGTTTTCAGAAGCTTCAACAAAATCATTTTGTTGGTCATTGTAAGTGTTTCAACAAACCAGCAACAGTTTTTATCCCAATAATTAAAGGCACCCGTTTGGTACCTTTAATTAAAATGCCGATTTCTAATCTTAAATAAAACAACAACTGTGATGTTTTTTTTTCTCTTTTGACTAAACATCAATTTAGATTTGCTTCCCTCGGGAGCTTGGATACTAATTACATTTTGAAACGCGGTCCATTCCAAATGTCCACCACGGCTTCATTGATCCAGCCGATCAGTTTAATGTTGACTGCCCTATCTAACATTTGCAGTTCTATGTCGACGAGAGCTTGACACTGTTGGTTTCTGGATGATCCAAAGTCTTTGTAACCTATAGTCAACATAGACTTGTGGCTTAGGTAGCATCAAAGACAACACTTTAGGAATATCGAATTATTTAACCCCGATAGCCAATCAAAAATCTTCATCGTGCGATGATCCCAATCACTCAACTATCTTTCAACAAATCTGGTGTAGCAACTTTAGAATCCCAGTAGGACTTTTGTAAGAATGTAGGCCAAATCTCTCCACGCAAAATTTTTCAGGCTGACATTAAGAATATCCATTATCCGACCGTCATGAAACCAACAAATTTTGCTCATCAGCAACATTTGGAAATGCAGCTCCAGCATTCACCTCGCCCCATCCATTTTGTTGTCTTATTAGCGACTTGCTGTCTTCTCAACTGAAAATTCACTTCAAATGTTCCAAAGCGTGAAGTAGAGACTGAACAAAATAATGGTGACTGCGACCAAATTCGCTCATAAACAAAGGATGTAACAACCGCAACTGAGCTTGAACCTTGGTAACATATTTTGACTTTTTCTGAACATATGAGAGACGTCAAACATTCCTTGATAAATGTACAAACTTTACCAAATATCAAGTCACCCATGCACCTTTCTTAGGGTCGTCATATAGAACAAATGGTCGTGCACGGTTTTGGAAAAGCTTGTTCGATCGCAAATGATAGCTCATAGTAGTATCCTTTTTGAGAGTAGAAACAGATTAGTGGTCAGCCTGTCTCCCATTCACCATCCCTTGTAGCCTTAGGCGCCTTACATGACATTGGATAAAAATTCAAAAATGGCAATTTTAACCAGAACTATCGACAGATCCCAAAAATATTCCTCTGGACGCAGTAAAAGTACGGCCCGAGGGACAAGGGTCTACGAATGTAGCGAATTCTTCACAGACACATTTTTGCAGAAACAGGAACACACTACACCTTGTTGAAGTAGGAGTTAGGCAAGAATTTCCTAATTATGTCATTTGACAGCACACTGTGGACCCATGGAACCACCAATATTCTTCCCCACCCCCCTCTTGTAATTTTGCACATACAGAAATGTCGTAAATAGTTAAGTGATTTTGCAGATATGAGGTTCATTTGTCGCATAGAAGCCCAAAATTAGAAGACATTAAGTGAAACAGTGTTTAGATTACAACAAAGTTGGTGCTTAAAAGTTTCTGAGCTTGCTAATCCTGCGTCTGATGCTGGAGCAAATTAATTAGCACGATGATAGTTTATTAGAAAGATATGCTGTAGATGAAGTTTTTTAGCAAAGAACAGAATTTTTTAGAAAGGGGAGAGGATGTACCAACCAAATTTTCACTCTGGGAGTAATGTCTGAGAAGCGTCTGTATCTTTTGGCAGCTTTAATCCTCAGTATTAAAGATTGTGCACAGGTATTTAATTCAGCAGATAAAATGGCTCAAGTGAAATTCCATCCTTGTATGGTAGCTCAGTTAAGTAAATTAAAGTGGTTAGTGCTGTATACGAGAAGTAAATAGTTAGGTGCTGAGTCAGAAGTTAAGCAGGATTGTATCCTATTCCTGTTTACATGGATTATTTTGACGGACTTTGTAATAAGGAACACGGCAAAGGCTATGGGAGTGCAAGGAAACAAATTGGAAAGGCAAAACTTTCCTAGATTACTCATATGATTTAAGTGTCTTAGATAAAATATTAGCAAAATGAATAAATTTCGGAGGTTTTGAGACTTGGGGATGCAGGAATAGGTTTCAAAATCAATATTAAAAAGACAAGATCACATAAACAAAGAATTAATGAAGGTGAAGAAGGGATTTCTTCCGGCAGCTTGGATTGTTTGTAGCAGTATGTTGTTTGTAGCAGTAGTAGACGTCTAAAATCAAATACCACCTAGTATATACTTGACGAATAACGAAGACATTTTACTTTGTGGATATGCAAGTCAAGCAAAGAGTTTCGATCTGAATGATTAGTTTTTCTTTCGAAGGTCCATAGCTAAAAAAAAATTAAGATTGTACTATGAATGTTCTGAACCAAAACGCACCGCACCTATTAATTATTTCCCAAATGCAACTTGATCGCGACTAGAGCTGGCTATTATGGGTTTCTGAGCTTGTCATATATGACTTTTAACGCTAACATTGACTTAAAAGTCTAGAATAAATTAATTCTAGAACATAATTCATGAATAATGCTTCTTTTTCCTCAAAGTAGTCAGAAGACCAAAGTCCAGCAGATAAGAACCCATGCTCTAGACTAGAGCCACCGACCTATAAATCTAATTTTTATTGCTTTTGGTTATCTGCCACAGTTATTTTAATTTTATAAATCATTTTATTAAATTACAAATACAGATTCTTATCTAAGCTTCTTATTTCAACACTTTTTTTTTAATATTGAATACCGAGATTTTGTAAGAGGCTATCTTAAAAAGGGTTTTGCAAAAGGACCATAAAACGGGCCGTATCCAGGATTTTCTTGCAGAGGGGGAGAGTGGTTCTCAAAAGGATTTTATTTTTATCGGGGGGGGGGGGAGGGTACAAACAACTTGAAAAAACGCATCAAGATTTGTTAGTTTTTTTGTTACGTTGAAACATTATGGGGAGGGGGGATTCAGACCCCCAAATCCTCTCCCCCCCCCCCTGGATACGGCCTTGACCATAGGTTATCAAAATTTTGACAATATATATATATATATATATATATATATATTATATATATATATATATATATATATATATATATATATATATATATATATATATATATATATATATATATATTATATATATATATATATATATATATCCAAATTTCGTGTAAAAGTTAAAACTGGAATCCATTAATTTTGTTTTAAGCACAAAAAGTTCGAAGAAATGACATTAGTGATGTTTCTACAATCTACAGAAAACCAAATTGTCAATTATAAAAAGAACACAAATTAAAATTGACAAGCGTCTTAAACATCCACTCTTTACAAATATGTATAATCCCGAAAAAAACCCTCTTTAAGATAAAATCCCTTTTTTGACTAAGTTATTTTCTAAGGTATAATACTTTTTCGTGATAAAATCCCTTTTTTAACTAAATCACTTTGTAAGATAGAAGGATGGCATTGATAAACACAATAAATAGGGTTGGACTAAAGAGTTCACCAAAGAGTTCAGGACCATAGAGTTCACCAAAAAGCCAGCAATGTTCAGTTATTATTACCAAAGAATATAGCCTAAAATTTACCTGAAATTTATCACCCGTAGAACAGAAAGTACTGCAGTCACAGAATCAGGAAATGAAAGATCTGTGCTTTGACGTACACAGTCAACTGCTTCAAATGCAATTAGCATCTTACTTGTTTGTCTAGTATCACACTGACCTTGAAATTGTAGATCGTCAGCGTCAGTCAAATTATTCGGAGCCAATTCCTTCTCATTCTCCTCAGCTACTGTTTCCTGTAAACACCCGTTAGCCCCTGATTCAATTTCACTTAACTTTTCTATTTCACCAAATAATGGTGTCGAGCATTCTCTTAATTCTATTGTTCTTAAATCATTGCCATCATCGGTATTTTGCCCGATTCTTTCCATCTTGACAGAGATGGTGCTCGTTATCTTGGACTAGCTTTTTTGTCTTTTGAAATTGGATACTATACAGAATGGACAAATAGGCACGAATTTTATCTCCTTCTTCTGATTGTATATTCTGCTTGACAAAGTTGTTTAAAAGATTCTCAAGAAAGTGAAAGGAATCATCATCTGGCATCTAAAAAAAAGAAGAAGAAAAACATAAAAAGTGAACATATCAAAGGGGTGGGCAGGCACATAAGATGAGAAATGTGCGCAAAGTGGAGTGCAGATAAACAAACATCTTTAGATACATGAATATGTCACAGTCATATGGTCAGATACCAGATACTGTAGATACTCAGATACTGTAGGTGGTCAATCTTTGTCCGAGGATTCTTTAAGAAAGAACGAGTTTGACCCTCGCCCACCATCCAAACAAGAAAAAACATTTTTATGCAATTCTTCAGCGAAGAGCGGTCTTTCAATCATCCTGGTAAAGGAATGACTCCATCTCATGAGCAAGTATAGTTTTTTACTTCAAAGAAACTTAAAAATTTTGTTTTAACCACTACACTATAAGGTTCTTATATATTGTAAAACCTTCATATTATGTCTATCTTAGTACAGTTGGGACTAGACTTATCTTCAACCTTATCTTTGTCGTTTTTAAATATCCCCCTATATTCTGCTGATGTTGTGCTTCAAATTAAATCCCTTTTTATTTCTCTAGTATTACACAAAATCAGGTGAAAAAACTATTTTGAAGCTTTAACAAAGCTACTTGCGATTGATGATTTGGCTTACAAACGATATCTTTGAACTAGTAGCTTCTAATGTTGCGTCTCTACTTTAACATATTCTTAAGTTTACCCTGATTTGGTGAAAAATTTAATGTTGTCTCAACGGATAAAACTGAACGTACGGTATAAGCGATCCTACAAATTATAGAGGTACATTCCTATTGTCTGCAATTAGTAAAAATCCGTGTAAGATAGTTAAACATCAACTTCAGGTACATTTACCAGATAACATTTTTTATTCTATCTAACTTGGGTTCATAAAAGGCAAATCCACAGTTATGCGATTCACCTCTTCATGGTGGAGATCAATTATACATTAGATAATGATTAGGAGATGAATGCAAAAACATGAGTTTTTTGCCAAATTCAGTAAGTTTTTTGCATCTTGTATCGTCTAGAAAACTTATACTACATATAGAGATAGTAGAAATACTGTTCACCTTGATAGGCATTCAGTAAGTTGTAGGGCTCCTCAAGGCTCAGTCCCGGGAGCATCTATTTTTCTTCTGTTTATAAATGACCTACCTGCATTACTACTACTTTGCAAAATCAAATTTTCATATGAAGCTGTCGTTTTGGCATTCCAAAATGATTTATCTACACCCACATTTAGGCCTATACTATTCCTAACAAAATAAGAAATTAAAGAAGACTTACCAGGAATTATCTCACGGCGGTTATTTCAAGGGAGATCTGGTACATGTTTTCTAACTTGACTTATAAAACATCTTTTTATCCTCGCCATTAAGAAAAATAAACGGCTTAAATTCTAAACTTTTGATCCAATAATGTGCAAACGTGACACTGATCGTACAGTTGGTATTAATTCAAAAGAGAAATCACCATTGTTTGATGTTGGGTAATCATGGAATTGTGACTTTATTGGAAAGAAGTATGGAAAATTTGCTCGAAAATGACTCATAAGCCTCACGCCTTCCTATTTACAATTAAAGCGAAATGAAAAACACACAAAAATGGGTGGGATTTTCATTGAGACAATGGAAAAACAACAAAGCCACTTTTTCACTAATAACAATATGAGTCCAAATATTTCGAAGAAAAGGGAAACCAATCGGTCCTATTTTTCATTTATTTTCTTGTACAGCGTTTGTGTTTTTCTTTTCCCTCCTTCCTTCATATGTATTGTATATTTTAGGTTATTTTATTTTAGTTTGTTTTGTTATTTCTCTTTTTACCACTGATAAATGCTTCCGGAACTATTGCCATAATTTTCGGACTTAGATTGTCACTAGTGAAAACAGTTTATTTTTGTTATTTTTCCATTTTATTGTTAAGAACCGTACCCGCTTTATCCGTATTTCATTTCATATTAAAACTAAAATTTGTTCAAAGTCACTCAAAACACAGTCATGGTAAACATTCGAGGTAGCAGTGAAATAATGTTGAAAACCAAAAAGAAACCAAATGTACCACTGCATTGTAAGATGTAAAGGAGGGGACCAAAGTAAAACTGATGCTTACACTCCACACCCTGTGTAAAACAGCCGAGTTAAATTATGGCTTGTACCGTTGTCCTAATAACCTACCGAAGCGTCTTTGAAGGAGGCAGTCTCTTGCTGAAAATCAAAATTAGGAAATTCAGTCGGAGTTTGCAGACACTACCATCCAATTCGGATTTGATGATGCTTTTTTTGCATAACTGAAAATTTGAAGAAGAGTAGAAGAGAAAAAAGAACTGCAAAAAAGAGACATTATTTGAAAATTCAGTCTGCAAAGGCAGGCAGTAATATTCTGCCAAATTACGCTTGTTGGCTCCAAACTGCAGCAGAAGAAAAGAGATTAAGGGGAAGGTATAGGTCCCTGCTATTGGGGAAAAAAACAGAGATAATGGTATGTAGAATTGGAGGGACTACAACGGGTTTTAAAAAAATTCGAGTATTGAAGAAAAGTCAAGCAGTATTGAAGTAGGGAAAACCTGACAAGGAGTTTGGGATTTGTCCTATCGAGTTCGTGTGGAATTTGGTCCGATTGTAAGGCCATTTATGATTAACCTACTGAGGCATAGCCTTTCCAAACATGGGTCCCTCGGAAACACTCACATTAGCAGTCATTACCTATTTCCCCAAACCTTTACCCTGTAACCACATATCCTATTCTTATGCTGTGTTGGTATCGACATATATTCCCTCCATGATTGACCCATGGGGTTGGGCCCAGAAGAATTTACTCCATGTTTCACTGAGATCTGTACCCTGTTTATTGTACTTAAATAATCCCCGTGACACTTCGTCTTTTACTACAAGAAATGCCAGACGACACCATTCCATAAGTCTCATTTTAATTCAGATGTAGATTCTGATATAGTGATGAAATTCTCGCACTTAGCCTTAGGAGAGGTCATATATCCAACAACCCCCCCAGCAAAAATGGAAAAACCAAAGAGGGACAATAAGAGAAGAAAATAAAGTAAAAAAAAAAGACAGTAATCATGATGGGTATTTCGCCTGCATAAAATTAGAAATCTTCAGCGTCAAGAACAGAAATAACCTAAAACATAAACATTCAAACTGAAGAAAGGATAAAATCTAGAATCAACAACAATAATAAAAAAAGATCAAATTAATATACATACGAATGCTCAAAAGCAACTGCTTTTTCAGTTGTTTTTTGGGTGTTCATAAGGGTATCTGGCAAATTGTATATAATCTACAATATCTTGATCATGGAGTAGCATTTATCTATATATTATATATATATATATATATATATATATATATATATATATATATATATATATATATATATATATCTATATATATATATATATATATATAATATATATATATATATATATATATATATATATATATATATATATATATAATATATATATATATATATATATATATATATATATATATATATATATATATATATATATATATATATATATATATATATATATATATATATATATATATATATATATATTATATATATATATATATAATATATATATATATATATATATATATATATATATATATATATATATATATATATATATATATATATATATATATATATATATATATATATATATATATATTATATATATATATATATATATATATATATATATATATATATATATATATATATATATATATAATATATATATATATATATATATATATATATATATATATATATATATATATATATATATATATATATATATATATATATATATATAGATAAATTGGTTTGATATTTTTATTGCTTTTGATTTTAAATTTTATCCCTTTTCTATTTCAAATGAATATGTTTTATATCTTTTCTGTTCTTAAAGCTCAAGAGGCCTAGTTTTATAAAGGCGAGATACCATCGTGACTGTTGTCTTTTCTTTTCTTTCTACTGGCTAAACCCAATGCTTTGTTTTTCTCGTGATTTTTCTCTCAGTTCGGCTTGAGAACTTTTATTTGTTTTATGGTATATTGTTTATATGAAAAACAACCATACTTTTCTACTAGGCTAGCTTAGCATATTTACATAAGTTTCAAGAAAAACAAGACACGAGACTGGATAAAAAAAAAGCAAATAAAAAACAATCACCCATGAAATTGCTTGCATCAATGCCCAAGAATACGAGAAAAAAAAAGAAAAAAACAATCACTCATACCTGTAGCTGCTTAAGGTAGTTAAGCGGTACATAGCCCCAATTTCCCTTGTCATTTAAAGCATTGATCCAGTGTTCGTCCTTATTCATCCCTTGTAAGCGTAGCAGCTTCATTCCTTTCTTAATCTCAAGAGTGTGTTCATATTTGGCACCATAGTCGTATTCAGCCTCAAATATCATCAGTTCAGGGCTGCTCGGACTTACTGTCATGATGGAGGTAAACCTTGGATTCTTCTGATTGAAAATAACTGCTTCGCATAAAAAGAAACATTTCTTGTAATTATAATCCCTCACTGGTAAAGGGTTAATAAAATACAAAAAGGGTTATTTTTTGCAGTATGCAGAGAACAAAAGATAAATAAAATAGCTTTACAACTAAATGAACAGACACTGACTGAAAGGCAGATGCGTGGGTTACTAGTTCTATTTTTTTTTTTTTTTTTTTTTTTTTTTTTTTTTTTTTTTTTTTTTTTTTTTTTTTTTTTTTTTTTTTTTTTTTTTTTTTTTTTTTTTAGTGTCGTAGGTTTGAGATGAATAACCCATATCAGATTAGTTACCCAAGCGCTGTGTCTTGTTAAGTCCTTGAGTGCTACCAAAAAGTTCCTTTGAGCTACCAGTGGCTCTGTTAAAGCTGAGAGGAAGTTGGCCATTCCAGAAAGCATCTGGAGATGATTTTCTAGTGGCATATATGCAACACTGAGAAAAAAAGAAGGTTATATGACCTAGGTCACATGACTACAGTCCATATGATTATCCAACTTTGTTCTTATACTTGAGACAATTTCTTCAGTTTTTTCCTTCACTATCTGAAAAGTGTTTTATATGTTTACACATTACATAAAGTTGAAGAGAAACAAAGAAATAAAGAAAAAAGAATAGGCATGTCAAATGCACCAGGACCTGCCCAGTAGCATTCCCCAAGTATTTCAACAAGTGTTGACTTGGGTTTTGACTTACATCAAAAACAGATAATTTTTTGTTCTGCTGAATTTGTAGGTGAAAACGCTCCAATTTCAGAAAAGTTGAGTTTTGTACCCTTTTCTGATGAAACTTCAAACTTCTAACCAAACAGTTAGATTCCTAGATATTTTCCTAAATACTGAAACCCTTTTGAAACCAAAAGTCTTTAAATTAAGCCTTCCAGAGTAGAAAAAATGTTTTTTTTTTTTTTTTTTGTTTTTTTTTTTTACAAAACCTGTCAAATCATTGGTGCCTTTACCCTAGTTGGTTGAAAGTTAAAGGGTTCCAGCCATCTTCTAACAGGTGCATTGTGTTTTCCTGGGTGGTTGTTGAGTTTTGTAAATAAAACAGTCAATAGTGAAATTGGATACTTGGTTTTATTATCAGATAAAATGAAGCTCAACAAAATCAAGACCACCAACTTCAGTGTCAAGCCCATCACTGCAGAATGAAACACAGATGGTCAACTGTTAGTGTTGTAGTAGCAACAAGAATTAGCGTTTCTGACTTCATGCCGTGGAAAATAGGTGACTGCAACTGAAACAGAATACTGAGATTGTTCAGTAAGCCAGTAGCATAGTCAGCAAACATCATAAGTACATTCATAAAGGATTTTTGAGTGTGCTGAGGACAAGTTCATTAGCATGAGTAGGGTCCTCAAAGTTATAACTTGGGAAATACAAGTTATACCTGTGAAATTCTACTGCTCAAGTATACATAGCATGGAATTGTGGAGGGGCAGCCAATGAGCTTGTTCAGGTGCTAAAATTTTGTGGATTAGAGCATTTGAAAAACTTAGAATCTTTTCAAAACTGTGATCTGTTTTGCACTCATTGCAAAGTGATTACACACCTCTCAACATAAGTCTTCAAGAGATTTTGGCAGCTTTTTACAAGCATATAACATGCAAAGATGGGTTGAGTGGCAGCTACAACCTGTGGGTAATTGTCAATGACTAGCTTTGCAACAGACCTATTACATCTCATCATTGAATTTGTGGTGTCAGAACACAAGTCAGCCCAGTTTTGCATCAAGACACTGTTTTTCTTGAGGACTTCTGTTTCTTTTAACTTTGAAAACATAGAAATAGCTGTTCCTATTGGAATGCTCAACAAAATAAAGGATATCAGCGTCAGTGTCAAGCCCATCACTACAAAATTAAACAAAGATGGCCAACTGTTAGTGCTGTAGTAGTACATACAAACTACCTTTTGGTCAGTTGAGCATCCCCCTCATCATGGCCTGGAAATTTCAACTTAATATGCTGAGCCATTCCTAAGATATTACTGATGTACCCTTTTGACAACTGGTATGCCCATAGTGCATTTTGATTTATTTCAACTTCCCACTCAAGATTTCCTGAAATATTCACATTAAAATCCTCAGCCTTTGTAGTAGCTGCAATAGAAATAATACTTGAAGTAGCAGTAGTGGTAGGAGTAGTATTAGTAGAAATAGTTCTTCCCCATCCTTCCCTGGAAGTTCCAACTTAATACTCTTAGTCACTCCTGAGGTATATTCTTTTGACATCCTGCATGCACATAACCTGTTTTGATATAGTTCAACACTCCCCTCAGCATTCCCTGAGAGCTTCAACTTAACATACCAAGCTGCGACAAAAGGTCTAAAATATCCCCCTTTCCCAATTACAAATACCATATGTAAATAGTGGGTGAATTGTATAGTTTATAGTCCTTGCCCCAAGGGCTCTAGGGGGTTGTCATCCCCAGAGACACATTTATATGACCTTTCAACCGTGCTAAACAAGATGGTTGTCTCAATTTTTTCGGATGTCTTTGGTGAAAAGGTGCAAGGGAGGGGGTCTAGCTGCTAGTTCCATATGAAGGGCCTCTGGGGAAGCAAGGGACAATAATAAATAAGTTATAAAACATTGAAGCCTTGTGACACTTCACCATAAGCAGTACTACAGCAATGCTTCTAATTAGAAGGTTGTATACATGACAGGCAAAACATTGTAAAAGTTCATCAAAGGTGAGTGCCCTGTAGAAAGGGAGGAGTGGAGATATATACTTCAAAATTCTTTCCCAGGGAACCATTAAGGCTCTGGATCTATTCCTGAGAGTTTTATTCACCTAAATATGCTACTTTCAAAAATAGATAAAAGCTCCTCATCTAAAATTTTACCCAAACACCCACAAACAAAGTATACATCAAATTTAGCAACAAAAGCAGTATAAATTTGGTGGTCTGTTCCCTTAGAAGGAAATACTAGGCTATACAATTCTGAAATTAAATTTTTTTTATAGGCTGCCTACACTTTGCATACAGCCAGCTAATGGCTACTTTACCCCCAACCCCCTTCAATGTGCAAATATATATCCCAATTATATTTTTTATACATTTTACCAATTCATCTCTCTTGTTTCAACCTGGGTACCAGTAAATTCAGTCAACTTTGACGAACCAAAAAACAAGTGTGATGGGTAGTAGAAATCAGGTGAAATACATAATTTTGGCTATATATTTGCACATTAGGGAGGGGTGGCTGGAGGTAAAGTATAGTAGAGCTGTGTGCAGAACTTGTCAGCTATAATTATTCTGAATATTTGAAGGAAGAATTGTTTTCTCAACTTGTTTCCTTCTCAATGGTCCCTTATCTAGACCATTACCATACTTCACTTTACTTTATCCTGACCCCCCAATTGTCAAATATATAGCCTAGACTAAATTATATTTTTGTCATGAGTGTTTGTGTTGCTTAATGCTATCAATGTGGCTTATTTAACACTAAATTATTCGGAATAAAAGTCGAATATGGAAAACACTGAGAATATTAAAATTTAGACAATAGGCCTGTTTTTTAGCACTAAGATCTTACATCAAAGATCTTGGATCTTTCTGCAAAGATTATTGTTTTTTAACTCATCTTTGTTCTAAGATATTACAGCTGACTGATATTAGCAAAAAGTATGAAGAACGCCACTGTTCTGCCATATAGAACAATATATATCACCACTAGGAGGGAAAAATGGTAAAGTAGCACTTCAGCAATGACAGCCTATAGGCTATGTGTATGTTGTCTATTTTAAGGATTTTTTTTCTAAGGCAGTTTTAAGAATTTTATAGTCTTTCCTTTTGTAGGGCAAACCACTAAAATTAGGCCAGAGCTCATATTTTATGTAGGGCTATGTCTGCACCAATAGGGCATGCAATGTATTGCCATAGCTGTAACTATCATATGTGGAAAGAGTATTGATTGGGTGACTGAATAATCTGTTATTTTGTTACTGTTGTGTTTCCATTTGAAGAGCCTTAATATCTTGGACCATTTTTTGGATGTAGTATAGTGGTCGTATGTGCAACTTTCTATCACAAAATTTAGGTAAGAATTTTTTATGTGGTTTTAGAAAAATATTTTTTCTTTGCAAAATTCTACAGTACTCTTAGGTAAGCGGCTTCTAGAAAATTGCTTATAGCCCATTAGATAGAGAAATTTATGAGCTTTTCAATAGTATAAATTTTGTTGTGTTCTTCTGCCATCTTGTGGCTGATCTAAATTTTTTTCGTAAGTTTGTACTGTTAGGGTAGTCTGAGACATGTGTTCCAGGGTACACTGGGACAGGTTCAGTTCATTGTGTTCCAGGGTACCCTTGCTTGCTTTAGCCAAGAGAACTTTCAAGAGTATGCTTCTTGTCTTATGTTGATATCTTTCTTTCGTTTTTCTACTCTTAATGGACCTTGTGTTATTAGGAAGCTACAACAATCCTAAAAAAAAAACTCCCAAAAATCAAATATTTTACAATTCAGGTGAATATCATATCCCCCTCAACATATAAAATAAGTTCCACTAGTTTAAAATAAATTCCAACAATCATTAAAAAAATGAATTCAAATCTAAAAATTCATAAAAATCCTATACTATTTCTACATTCCCTAAAAATTTACTCAATTTTTTTTTATATAAATAAACTTCACTGATTCAAATCTAAGTCTCCAAATCTAAAACCTAAAATCTAAGTCTCAAATACTTCAAATCTAAACTCTATAATTTTTTCCTTATATCATACAAAATCCTATATTATTTCTATATTCCATAAAACTATATTCAATCATAAACCCCATACATTCTAATCATTCAATTAAATTTAAATCTTACCTAACATATAAACTTAGAAGAACTTAAACTTAATATATAAACTAAAAACTCTTTCTTCTGTTTTAGAATACCAAAAACAAGGAAACCTGATCCAACACTTTATGGCTGGAATGAGGAGGACATGAAGAAAGCAGTACAAGCTCACCTTTATGGGATGCCACTTTGAGCAGCTGATGAAGTTTACAATGTCAAGCAGTCAACTCTTAGCAGATATGCCACTGCTTTTTGTAATGGAACAGATGAAGAAAAAAAGAGTTTAGTTACGCTCCCGCCTATGACAACAGGCGAGTATTTACAAGTGAGCAGGAGCTTCAACTTGAAGAGTACATCCTTCAAGCAGCCCAAATGCACTATGGCCTCTCCAGGGAGAGAGCCAGAGAGAGCTTGCTTGGCTTATGGCGAAACGAAACGGACTTGCATATCCATCAAGCTGGGACACAGAAAAGTCTGCAGGCAAAGACTGGTTGTATGGCTATCTTAGAAAGCATCCTTCAATTTCGCTTCAAAGGCCAGAACCTACAAGTATACAGAGAAATCTTGTTTCAATTGTGTGTTGCTGTTGACACCTTTTACAAGACTCTTGGAGAGTTGTATTCAAAATACAAGTTCCCTGCTAGCTGGATCTTCAACCTTGATGAGACTGGGCTCACAAATGTCCAGACCAAGTTTCAAAGAGTGATTTTCCCACAGGCACGTTTTGTAGAAAGGCTTCTTGATGGAGCCCCCCCCCCCTCAGACTGCTGGAATAGCAAGTGGCAATCCTGGAAATGCTTGGATGACAAAGGATCTGTTTTTGCTGTATTTGGAGCATTTTGTATTGCATGTCCACCCATCACCTGAGAATTCTGTCTTGATTCTGATGGACAATCATGAAAGTCACACCAGATACAATGCAGTTTTGTTGGCCAAAGAAAAGAGAATACATTAACTTATGTTCCCACTGCACATATCATCCAGGTTGCAGCCTCTGGAAATTTTGGTTTATAGACCTTTAAAGATTTACTGGTCACAGGCAATGGAGAACTGGTTGAGACTTCACCCTGGTCAAGCAGTGACAGAACATGAGATTGTGAATTACTGGGGGTTGCTTTTCCTAAGGCCTTCTCTCAGACTAACAGCACTAATGGATTCTCAAAGCCTGGAATTTTCCTGCTGAATACTGGAGTGTGGCAAGAGTCTGACTTTCTTTTTGCTTTGCAATAAAGAAGATACTACTGAGCCAGAAAATCAGTCTGCCTCTGTTCACAAAAATTTACCAGATATGCAAGAGCTTTGGTTGAGCCAGAGTCCCAGTACTACAACACATTCAACCTTGTTTGTTGTGCCAGAAGATATTATACCCCTGCCAAGAAGGGAAGCTAAAAACCGAAAGACAGAAAGGAAGCCTGGAGTATCCAAGATATTGACTTCTACACCAGTGAAAGACTCAATTCAAGCTGCTGAAAACAAAAGAAAGGCAAAAAAGAGAAGAAGGATCTAAAAAAAAGCAAGAAAGTGGCTCCTGCCAAAAAGCCAAAGATTCAAAAGAAAACTACCAAGAGATTGCTGACATTCAGTGACAAAAGCAGAGATGAAGCAGGACCAGGGGATTTTGAGTGCGACAACAATTCTGACAACTTGTTCTGCTCTGAAGATCTCCAATTGGCGGAAATGGAGTTTAAGACTCCCAGTATCTGTTCTGGTGACTTTGTTCTAGTTGAGTACAAGGGGAAAAAGGGATCAAAATTCTACACTGGTGAAGTGCTTCAGGCCAAGCCAGACAGCTACACTATCAATTTTTTGAAAAGAAATGTTCCAGCCTGGAGGTTTACATTTCCAAAAGAGTACAATGAAGTGTTTGCTGATAGCTCAGAAGTAGTGATGAAATTGCCAGTTCTAGTGGTCTCAGGCAGAACTAAATGCATTGCCAAGATGATCAGCTTTGCTGCAGACCTGACCAAATACTCTGTTGAATAATTTTTTAAATAAGTTTATTGTATTTTTACAGTTTTATACCATAAAATATATGAAGTTTTTAATTGATTTATCAAGGTGTCCCAAAGTACCCACCACCCTGACCCCATAGTACCCACACAAGTGGTACTCTAGGACAAAATAGGACCCTCTGAAAAATAAGTCTTGCTAACTTTAGTGTGAGCAATAAAAATCTAAGAAAAATCCCAGTAAAAGCCAAATGATTTTGCCACAGACTGATATTTGATACAAGAAAAATCAGACAGTAAATGTAGGAGATATTGAGCCTAGGGTTCCCAACTCTCCCCTACTAAGCTCACACAAAAGGTCTAAAATATCCCCCTTTCCCAATTACAAATACTATATGTAAACAATGGGTGAGTTTGTCTCAAATTTTCATTAGATGTCTTTGGTGAAAAGGTACATGGGAGGGGGGCTAGTTGCTAGTTCCAAAGAAGGGCCTCTTGG
Organism: Artemia sinica; assembly: GCA_027921565.1. NCBI lineage: Eukaryota > Metazoa > Arthropoda > Branchiopoda > Anostraca > Artemiidae > Artemia > Artemia sinica. The sequence continues at coordinate 48,378,672 of CM051265.1, forward strand.
GAAACAAATAATAATAATAAATAAATGAATAATAAAACATTGAAGCATTGTGGCTCTTTACCAAAGGCAGTACTATAGCATTGCTTCTAATTAGAAGGTTGTATACATGACAGGCAAAACATTGTAGAAGGTCATCAAAGGTGAGGCCATGAAGAAAGGGAGGGAGTGGAGGCATATATGGTAAAATTCCACTTTAGCTACTTTTGGCTATCTTGGAAAGGCTATCTTAGGAAAATGAAACTTTCAGTAGGCTTAATGAATCCAGGGCCAAAAAAAAAAAAAGACTCCAGGAAGATATTAACAAGCTTCTATGTTAACACTCTTCTGATTTCTAGGTCTTAGAACTTTAGATAATTTCTTAGACCACACTGCTTTTCCATTTACAAAAAATTAAGCAAGACATGGCAGGTCTATAACTACCAGTGCTCAAATTTTGACAAAACAACATTTCCTGTAAATTTTCAGTCACCAGTTTCTTTTTCTCTGGTTTGTGTATTAGAAATGAGATTCCTGTTATTTGAGTAGAATTTTAAGCCATTATCAATAGGTTTTTACCAAATTTAGGAAATGTGTTTGTGAATCTTTGAAATCTCATAAATTTCGATTGAGCAAAGTTGCAAAGTTGAAAACAGTTGTTTTGTTCTTCATTTGAGTAGAAGATCTGTTTTGCAAGGTTTCATTTTTGTAACACAAAGATTTTAAAGGTCATCAAAGTTCAGGGCCCTCCAGAGGGAGAAAGAGTAGAAGTAGTTACTTTAAAATACCTTCCCAGGACATAATTTAGTCTTTAGACCCATCCCTGAAACTTTTGGTGGTACTTGTGCATTATACCCACTCTTTTATATACTGCTAGTTTGGTTAATTCTAATGAAATAAAATAAAATAGGATGAATATAGAATAGTTTAGAAACAAATTTGGGCTATATATTTGCTCATTAGGGGGGGGGGGGGAGATAAAGAGAAAAAAAACAGATAAAAAAGACAGATACCCAATTATAATGGTTTATTAACAAAATTACAATAATTACTTGTTACAATTATGTGCCCAGAATGCTATATGTCTTTGAGAATTGCTATCCATTTTCACATTGCTGTCCATTTCACATCACATCACATTCTACCATTGCTGTCATGGTGTGTCCATTTTTACACTCTTTTATCTTTGGCAATAACCCCTTATATATATATATATATATATATATATATATATATATATATATATATATATATATATATAATATATATATATATATATATATATATATATATATATATATATATATATATATATATATATATATATATATATATATATATATATATATATATATATATATATATATATATATATATATATATATATATAAGAGTGGGTATAATGCACAAATACCATTTTGGTAATTTTTTCATTTTTCATATTATTGACTTATGAATAAATATATATATATATATTCTATATATATATATATTATATTATATATATAATATATAGTAACATACCAGTTGATGCCTTTTTTACACTCTTTCCAAATATAATAATCATTTTTGTTGGAAATGAATTTTAGCCCCACCCCTTTATATACAATGCAGGGTATATATTTGCACATTAAGGGAGGGGAGGTTGTGGGGGGCAGGGGGAGTTTAAACTTACCTCTCATTTAAATAAGAAATAAAATATCCCTACCTTCCTAATGTGCAAGTATATACCCTGAATTGGAATATATAGGGGTGGGGGTAAAATTCATTTCTGCCAAAAATAATTATTATATTTAGAAAAGCTTAAAAAAAAGGCAAAAAGTGGTATGTTTACTTTATTTGTAAGTCAATAATATGAATAATGAAAAATTTATCAAAGTTTCATTTTCATCTCGCATACTCAATCCGAAGTTGCTGTTGTGTGGTGGTGTCAGCTCTATACCACTGAGAATGGTCTTTACAGGCCATACCTACCTCGTAGCCACTGCTACCAAGTGGGCTTAAATTGCATCTCTCCAGCAGACCTCTCCTATGGCGTGTCACTGGGCCCTAACACAGTGACGAATTTTTGCCATCATTTGACCCGGAGCACAACAGATCCAGTATGGACCTTAATTTGCTCCAAAGTGCAAATTAAGGTAATTAAGGTAATAGCCTAGCTCCTTTCTAAGATAGCCAAAAGTAGTTAAAGTAGAATTTTACCTCCAAAAGTAACTAAAGTAGAATTTTACCACCCTTTTTTATGCTCTTTCCAAATATAATAATCATTTTTGTTGGAAATAAATTTTACCCCTACCCCTATATACCAATTCAGGGTATATATTTGCACATTAGGGGATGAGGGTAAAGTTTAAACTTACCTCCCATTTAAATCAGAAATAAAATTTGCCCCCACCCCCCTAATGTGAAGATATATAGCCTACCCTGAATTGGTATATATAGTAGGGGTGAGGGTAAAATTCATTTCTGGCAAAAATGATTATTATATTTGAAAAGAGCATAAAAAAAAAGTGGCGTCAAGTGGTACTTTATTCGTAAGTCAATAATCTGATTTGGTAAAAAAAATTTACCAGGTATTTGTTTAGCCTTGTGTTGCATGATAAGGAGACATGTTAAGAAAACAATTCTTACTTTAAAATATGTATAATGATCCTAGTTCTTATATTATCCAATGGGAGAACCTTTATCATCAAGTCTGTCCTCTAAAAATCCTTCTTTTTCAAGACTTAAAAGAAAATGTTTTCCAAAACCATGCTAAAAGTACCATGTAAGACTAGGATGCTTAAGTCTTTTGAAATTGCTGCTGTAAACTGCTGCCAAATAAGTTGTTGGTAATTATTTAGCCTTGGCCCCTCTCATAAGGAGACATGTTAAGAAAACAATTCTTACTTTAAATTACATGTATAATGATCCTAGTTCTTATATTATCCAAGGGGAGAACCTTTTCGATCATCAAGTCTTTCCTCTAAAAATCTTCAAAGAGAAAAATAGTTTCCAAATATCACCACGCTTTCAATTCAAGACACGCTTAAGTCTTTTTAAATTGCCGCTTTAAATTGCCACCTAATAAGTTCTTTTATAGATAGCGCTCATGCTGGTCTTTTTATTTTTTTTTTTTTTAAATAGCAGTGGCGAAGGGAGAATAGCAGTGGCGTGCTTCTTGTCTTATGTTGACTTCTTTCTTTCGTTTTTTCTACTCTCGCTGGGCCTTGCGTTATTAGGTAGCTACAACTATCCTAAAAACAAACTCCCAAAAAATCAAGTATTTCACAATCCAGGCGAATCATATCCCCTTCAACATATAAAATAAATTCTATTAGACAACTATGAGAACAGGCAAATATTTACAAGTGAGCAGGAACTTCAATTTGAAGAGTACATCCTTCAAGCAGCCCAAATGCACTATGGTCTCTCAAGGAAGAGAGCCAGAGAGGCTGCTTGACTTATGCTGAAACGAAGCGGACTTGCATAATCGTCAAGCTGGGACATAGAAAATTCTGCAAGCAAAGATTTGCTGTATGGCTTTCTTTGAAAACATCTGTCAATTTTACTTTGAAGGCCAGAACCTACAAGTATCCAGAGAAATTTTGTTCCAATCGTGTTGCTGTTGACACCTTTTACTGGAATCTCGGAGAGTTGTATTGGAAATACAAGTTCCCTGCTAGCCGGATCTTCAACCTCGATGAGACAAGGCTCACGAATGTCCAGCCCAAGTGTCAAAGAGTTCTGAGCCCGAAGGGAGTAAAGCAGCTTGGTGCTGCGACTTCCCAAGAGAGGAAAGCTGGTGACCATAGTGGGCACTATAAATGCCATTGGAGGATTTATTCCAGCCTTTCTGATTTTCCTACAAGCAAGTTTTGTAGAAAGGCTTCTTGATAGAGGCCCCCCACAGACTGCTGAATAGCAAGTGTCAAGCCTGGAAATGCTTGGATGACAAAGGATCTGTTTTGCTGTATTTGGAGCACTTTGTAGCGCATGTCCACCCATCTCCTGAGAATCCTGTCTTGATTCTTATGGACAATCATGAAAGTCACAAAGTTACCATGCAGTTTTGTTGCCCAAAGAAAAGAGATTACATTTACTTACATTCCACCGCACACATGATCCAGGTTGCAGCCTGTCAACGCTTAGGTTTATGGACCTTTAAAGACTTACTGGTCACAGGCAATGAAGAGCTGGTTGAGACTTCACCCTGGACAAGCAGTGACGGTATATGAGACTGGTGAATTACTGGGGTTTGCTTTTCCTAAAGCCTTCTCTCAGAATAATATCACTAGTGTATTATCGAAGCTTGGAATTTTCCTGCTGAAATACTGGAGTGTGGCAAAAGTCTGAATTTCTTCCCGCTTTGCGACGAGAAGGTACTACTGAGCCAGGAAATCAGTCTGTCGCTGTCAGTGAAAATTTACCAGATCCGCAAGAGCTTTGGTTGATCCAGAGTCCCAGTGCTACAACCCATTCAACCTTGACTGTTGTGTCAGAAGATATTTTACCCCTGCCAAGAAGGGAAGCTACAAACAGAAAGACAGACAGGAAGCCTGGAGTATCCAAAATCTTGACTTCTACACCGATGAGAGACTTGATCCAAGCTTCTGAAAACGAAAGGAAAGCAAAAAAGAAAAGAAGGGTCTCAAGAGAAGCAAAAAAGCGGCTCCTGCCAAAAAGCCAAAGAGTCAGAAGAAAACTATCAAGAGATTGCTGACGTTCAGTGACGAAAGCGGAGATGAAGCAGGACCAGGGGATTTTGATTGTGACGACAATTCTGACGACTCGTTCTGCTCTGAAGATCTCCACTTGGCAGAAGAGGAGTCTGAGACTCCCAGTGTCTGTTTTACGTTGACTTTGTTCTAGTCGAGTACAAGGGGAAAAAGGGATCGAAATTTTACACTGGTAAAGGGCTTCAGGCCAAGCCAGACGGCTACACTGTCAATTTTTTAAACGAAACGTTCCAGCCTGGAGGTTTACGTTTCCGAAAGAGTGCGATGAAGCGTTTGTCGATAGCTCAGAAGTAATAATGAAATTGCCAGTTCCAGTGGTCTCAGGTGGAACTGAACGCATCGCCAATATGATCAGCTTTGATGCAGACATGACCAAATTCTCTGTTGAATAATTTTTTAAATAAGTTTATGTATTAGTTATATTAGTATACGCCCCTTTAGAATCGATTGACGAAGATACTAGTGACTCAGATGGATTTTACTTACAGTTACAGGAGCAAATAGACAGGGTCCCAGGTAGACATATGATGTTATTACTGAGAGATTTTAACACCCAGGTCAGTAGAAATAGGGATAGATGGTATCCTAGCCTAGGCAAATTTGGTGTAGGAAAAGAAAACAGTAATAGATACAGACTTTTGCAATTTTGTAGGTATAATAATCAAGTTATAACCAATGCGGTGTTTGGTCATGAAATGGCTAATAAGTTAACATGGTATTCACGTGATGGTAAGACAGCAAACCTTATTCATTATGTTATAGTAAGCCGAAGACTGGCAGGATCAATACAAGATACTAGGATATATAGGAGTGCCGTTATTGATGTTAAAAGTAAAGATCACCATCTAGTAGTGTCAAAGGTTAATTTAAATCTGAAACATCGGAAGGGTAACTACCTCCCGGGAAGTTATGATGTTGGTAGACTCTAGGATGAGAATTTAAGAGAAACTTTCCAGGAACAGTTGAATACTAAACTTAAGGGTTTAAAATTTGATAATGTGGAAGATGGTTGGAATAATCTTAGAAAAATAATTTGTGAAGTTGCTGAAGGTGTCTTAGGGAAGAAAGCTAAAACTGCAGCTAGGAATGTTAGTGGAAAAGCTTCATGTTTAATAGAAAGGAGAAAGGACTTGTGCAAGAATTATCTGAGTGACAGATCATATGAAAACAAGATGAATTTAAAGAAAGTGGAGAAAGCATTTAAATATAAACTAAGGAGGTGTAAAATGGAGGCCATGGATAAAATTACCGAGGAATCATAAAAATCATATGTCTCTGTAGGTAGATGCAGCTAGACGGCATAATAGTAAAATATTGTACTGGCATGTTAACAAATTGAGAGGGATTAGACAATTCGGACTTGGCCCAGTTAAAGATAGGAATGGGGCTGCAACTAGCGAGAAGGAAAAAACTAAAGAGAGATGGGCCGAACATTTTGAGAATTTGCTTAACCGAGATAGAGCTGCAGGAAAAGATATAGAGGAAAATGAAAAAGTTTGTGATACCTTGGATGTGAAGGAAGATTTGTTTCATGAGGAAGAATTAGCGACAGTACTAAAAGGATTAAAAAATAATAAGGCTCCAGGTGCTGATAGGATGGTAAATGAATTTCTTAAATATAGTGGCTTTGAGGTTAGAAATAAGTTACTGAAAATTATGAGTATGATTTTTGAAAAAGGGGAAGTACCTAACGATTTTAGGAAAACCTTAATTAAGCCACTTTACAAGAATGGTGATAAAAGTGAGCGTGGTAACTATTGAGGCATTAGTCTGGTCTCTGTAGGTAGTAAAATTACTTAGTAATATGATACTTTTTAGACTGAGAGATGCCGTAGACAAAGTTTTAAGAGAAGAACAGTGCGGTTTTAGAAAAGGTAGAGGATGTGTGGACCAAAAATTCACTCTTAGGTTAATAATTGAAAAGTGACCGAGTTTTCAAACACCTTTGGTCCTCAGTTCTATAGATTATGAGCAAGCGTTCGATTCTGTTGATAGAAGAGCTTTAGTAAAGGTTTTATCCTTGTATGGTATATGGTATACCAGACAAACACATTAAAGTGATTAGTGCTATGTACGAGAATAACACTGCTGCGTTTAAGGTAGGAAATGAGGTTAGCAGCTGGTTTATATTAAATCAGAAGTTAAGCAGGGTCGTGCTCTATCCCCCTTTATATGGATTATTTTGATATACTTTGTCTTAAGGAGCACAGGAAAGCCAATGGGAGACCAACGAATCAAATGGGGAGGAAAAAGTCTCCTGACTTAGATTATGCTGATGACTTAAGCATCCTAGATGAAAGTTGGAGCAAAATGAATAAAGTTTTAGAGGCTTTGCGAGTTCAGGGTGCTAGAATAGATTTAAAAATTAAAATTAAGAAGACTAAGTCATTAAGGCTAGGAATAAGTGAAGATGAAAAAGGTGACGTTGGGTAATGAAAAAGACTGATCAGATGGGCAGCTTCACATACCTTGGTATTATTATTAGCAACGTTGTGCGAATGAAGGATGACAGATTGCCGAAGATTGTTCTTTTCGGCCAACCGTCTTGGGCTAAACGGAAAGCAGGTCGTCCTCGTCTGGGGTGGGAGGACGTCATAAAGAAATTTTTAAAGGAAATGGAAACTTCGTAGGCGGGTGTAAAAAGGGAGGCTTTGAAAGATTAGGGTGGATGAGGAGCGTGCGTTGCTGTTTTGGCCTCTGGCGGCTTGGTGCTGCGGTGAGTTGTTAGCAGTAGTTCTAGTATTTTTTCCAGTTTTATACCACGAAATATACGAAGTTTTAATTGATTTATCATGGTGTCCCACAGTACCCACTGCCTTGACCCATAGTACCCGCACAAGTGGTACTCTGGGACAAAACAGGACTCTTTGAAAAATAAGTCTTGCTAATTTTAGTGCAAGCAATAAAAATCAGAGAAAAATCCCGGTAAAAGCCAAGTGATTTAGCTACAGATTGATGTTTGATACAGGAAAATCGGAATGTAAATGTAGGAGATAATGAGCTTTAAGTTGAACTTGTCCCAGGGTTCCCGACTCTCCCCTTATACAAATTTTGACGTCAAGTAATTTAAAGGATGACGCAGCAATTTCAGGAAGTACTGAACTAAAAATTTGGGTGAGAGGTCTAAGGAAACAAATAGATATTATCATGGATTAGAAGGGTTTTCCCTCATGTCCAAATCTTAAAACATTTTGCGCAATGTCATTGAGAATGCTCATTGGCAGGGCCAGGTTTAAATCTTTGGCATCCCTAATTCCAAGAAATTTTTGGGGAGGATACACAGAGATTTACGGAATGTCCCTGAAAATTCGGGGCTAGTCGAAGCCCTGCACAGAAGGCAATGATGAATGATGAGCCAAAAGTGATACGAGAGAGAGATAATACCGAGTTCTCAGCTACCATTCTTGGGAGACATCTGACAGTTTATAAGCGGCTACAGAATTCCTTTGTTGTTTTAAAATCACCTTTCTGTGAATAAGCAGCGCAGCAGCAAAGTGCACCTGGCAACTTGAAGGTAAATTAAATCAGTCTAGTTTTTTGTTAAGAAAAAAATTGCTCAGTGTTTTCTTTCCGCACCCCTTGGCATTGTGCGCTCTTAGACCAGGACCTAGTTGGCCTATGCGTAAATCCTGGCCGGCTTATGGGGCTGCTGATTAAGCTTCTATACCAAGAATACTAATACCTCTAAATACCAGTTATGCGGTTTATTTAAAAAGAAAAATTGACCATATTTTGCAGTGGAACCAAGAGGAATTGCGAATTTCTTTCATTTTATTAATCTTTTTCGTTGTTTGTTAGCTTCATCTAACTTCCCATTCCTAAATAGCTTTCGTTTAATTCTATTTCGTATTTTTATTTGCATATTGATGTATGACTTATCGCAGGGGAATTTTTTTAATTTTTTCGGGAAAGAAATCAAATATTTAGCATTTAGTGTTTCTGCAAAGGAGCAATTCTTACGTAGAACTTTTGTAGATCTTATATATCGGACCAAAATCTGGTACTCAGTTACATGGGACAGGATAGAACGTTCAAGTTTTTAATAGGTCAGTAAGAACCATAGGTGGCTGGGAAAAATGCTTAAAGTTACACCGGGGAGACAAGAGGAGGGAAAGGTGAAAACTCTCACCCAAAGAGAGTAGGGCTGAGGGGGACTAAAAATTATATTAGTTATAAATTATATTATATAAATTATATTAGTTAAATTATATTAGTTAAAAAATTATATATTAGTTAGAATTAGGTCATAGGGGGTTTCTCTCCAGTTAATGGTATTTTAACTATTTGCTTAATTTCAAGATTATTGGCGTCACTACATTAGAAAATAAAAGAGCATGAAGATACCTAGAAATGATACAATCTGCACTTATCTGTAATTGCTGATTTACCTAAGTTTTATTGACAGCTATTTCAATTATGTTCAAGGGGCGGCGGAATACTTTCGGCCTGATACTTAGTCAAAAGAATTCATCATGCTCAAATGAACTACTGACTGAAATTATCAAACACTTCGTGGTAACGAACTGTAAGTAAGGAGTGACCCGGCTCAATGGTAACCGAAACTCTAAAAAACGGAATTTTGATACCAATAGATACATAAAAAGAATCAGATTTTAATGCTGATTTCATATATAATTTATCAGATTTTAATGCATGCATATATAAGTTTCATCAAGTTTAGTCTTACCCGTCAAAAGTTCGCCTGAGAAAATTTGGCTGATTTTAGAAAAAAGGGGAAAGACCCCCTAAAAGCTATATAACCTTAATGAAAATTACACCATCATATTCAGCGTATCAGAGAACCCCACTGTAGAGGTTTCAAACAACTATCTGCAAAAATGTGGAATTTTGCATTTTTTGCCAGAAGAAATATCATGGATGCGTGTTTTTGTTTGTTTTTTTTTCCAGGGGTAATCGTATCGACCCAGTGGTACTAGAATATCGTGGGAGGGCTCATTGGAACGGAAGTTAAAGGTTCTAGTGCCCTTTTTAAGTGACCAAAAAAATGGAGGGCAACTAGGCCCCCTCCCACGCTTATTTTTTTCCCAAAGTCACACGATCAAAATTTTGAGATAGCCATTTTGTTCATCATGGTCGAAAATGTGATAACTATGTCTTTTAGGATGACTTAATCCCCCGAAGTCCCCGGCGGGAGCAGGGGTGGCTCGAAGCACTCAGGCAAGGGGGGGGGTGGTGAGAATCCTCGTTTAAACGACTTGTAGATCATATTCTACGACTCGTCATTACCTACAAATTTCATAGACAATAGTGTTTTATCATTTATACTTATCTACGGGAACAGAGAAGGACAAAAACAGAACACTACATACGCAAATACACAACTAAGAAAAGCTTAAATCTGGATTCGCCTCTTCTTCAAAATGGACCAACGCTGAACAATCTTGTTTAAGTCTACACCATTGGTGAGGTCTTTCTCACTCGCCAACAACATGAGGGAATCCAGTCGAGAATCAAGCATGGCAGTTCTCAGCCAATTCTTCACAAACTTGAGTTTGCTGAATGTTCTTTCGGCAGCTGCAACTGCAACAGGTGCAGTCACTGCCAATTTGCAGAGACGACTGGCTGCTTAAGCTGACGGTTCCGGTGATGTCCTTCACCAAGGACTTCTCTGAAGCAAGCAGCGCCTTGGCAAAACTGGAACAAAACTTCAAGCTCTACTTGAAGAGCAGTAGCGCCTGGAGCTCTTTCCTGGTTTGGGAAAAACTTTGTTGCTTGCTCAATATCTGCAACTGAGATACTTTTGTATAAAGGAGGCTGGAGTAAGGTGCAAAATGGCAGAAAATCGGCAAGGCAAGCTCTGAGATTATCTCCCATCATTGCAGTCAACTTGTCAAGCAAGATTCTGAAATGTTGTCTATAGGACTGATGCATTGAGATATCGGCTTGACTTAGAGCTCGGCTGTCATAACGAGATGGTCCAAGTCTCCAACTATGGTGTCTGATGAAATCAGCCTCTGGGTCCACTTCCATCCTTTTGGCAAACTGTGCTGCACTGTCAATTAAACTCTTCATTTCCTCACAAGACATTCTTTCAAAAAGTTTCTTCGTAGCGTCTAGCATCTCAATTGCGTCGATGATATTCATCTCCTCTTCTTCAAGCTTTTCTGTTGCAATCCTGGCCTTGTACATGATATTTTTCATGAACATGAGGCAGGCGATAAAATCGAAGTTGAGAATCCTTTTCAGGAGGCCTCTGGCTTGTGCTTTCGTCTTCGTATCGGTGTTCTTCATCTGTTTTATTTCGTCAAGGGCTGAGACTATTGCTTCAAACGAAGTAACCACTGCTTGTATGGTTTCAGCCCTTGCGGTCCACCGGGTCCGTGATAAGTTTCAGAGATTAAGGCTGTTTTCAATCGAAGAGAGTTTTTCTTTAAGGGCGGCAAAACGCTTTGTAGATGAAGAGAAGAAGACATACATTTCTTCGAGGATATTGAAAAGCTCAGTTATCAAGAGAGATGAATTGCAACTATGCTCTATCACGGTGTTTAGTCTGTGGGCCTGGCAGGGTATATAAGGCACATGGCGACTGAGAAGTTCTGATACTTTCTGCTGGGCTCCATTAAACTGACCAGACATTGCACTTGCATAGTCATACGACTAAAAAGCTAGTTTATCCAGCGGAATTCCTCTCCTTGTCAATGTTCCTATTATACTTTCTGCCATACCCTGACCAGTTTTGTCATTTGCCTCGCTAACATCTAATAGTCTCTCTCTAGGCATCCCTTCCGAGCTGATGGTGCGGATTACGCCTGCAAGCTTATCAGAATGTGAAGCATCGGGTGTCGTATCCGCCATCACAGAATAAAATTCTGAATCCAGGACTTCGTCAAGAATCTTCTCCCTGACTTCTGCTGAAAGCAATTCAATAAACTTATTCTGGGACATTTTGTATAGATAGGTAACTTTGTATGGTCTATACCGAGAATCATTTAACCAAGCTTCAAGAGCAGGCACATATCTCGCTAGAAGTTGAACAAATTGAACAAAGTTGCCGTCTTGTTCTTCTGTTCTTCTAAATGCAATGCCTTGTCTCGCTAGGGTTCTTGCAACGTCCAAAAGAATTGTCACAATTTTTCTTTTTGTCTCTTCATCTTTTGCTTGCTGCAAAAGCTTAGCTCGAGTTCTTTTATCAAGTAGGAAATCAACATGACCATTACTGCTGACGAAGTGACAATAATCCGACAAAGCTGCTTTGTGTGACCTGGAAGAGAAGTGACTAGCCAGTTTTCCTTTCTTTGCTTTTCCTTGGCTCTTCATTTTGTGTCATTGCCGCACAACGTCTTCCACCCAAGCGTTTTCGAACTGGTCTCTCGCCCCGGACCACTAGGGAAAAGTGAGCAAACGAAGAAGAAGGCAGCATCTTTCTCGATACTGTACTCTAAGAACTGGTATTCTTCATACCAGCCGGGGTGAAAACGACACTGTTTCTTTTTGATATTCAAGGATCAGCTGGGAACACACTCAGCTTTGGTTGATTAGGACCACATGAAATCAGGTATTTCCTTTGGCTTTCGCTAGAGATTGGCTTCCTTATTCCAGGATCCTTGTGAACTACACTTCGGAGTCGTCACTGTGATTTTCGACAACAACTCCACTTGTTGCCGAAATGTTAAGAAGTTCTTCAGTGCAATCGACTGTTAGTTCCTTGCACAGCTCAAACATAGAAGATGATGTAGATTGTATTTTTCCACCAAGATATCTCTTGCATTCAACGCAAGATTTTCCCGGACGGTCTTAACTATGCCATTGGAACCAGCAACTACTGATATAATGTACTCCAGCTTGGCGACTCATGAAAAGAATTTCATGTTGTGTCTTTGATCAGAGACCTCTTGCCCTATATCTGACTCCTTCTCATCATTTGTGTTGACCGATGGCATTAAGTCTTTCCGGTTTCGAATTTATCTCTCGTTTCTGTCGCTAGGTGTTCTGTCAAGGTCGGTGTTCTAACGCCAAGTGTTTCCTTGGTAATTGTAACATGCATTTCCTGAAACAAAATTGTCAGTAAACACAATTTCGCCGGAGACCGCCCCAAAACCGGTTTTGGCCGGATTCTGGGTGAACTACTTGTCCGGTAAGAAATGATACTGAAAAACGGATTCAGAATGTCTCCTTACCCCTATATCGACCCTCGAATCAGCTTCAGGAACAACTTTTACCTTCTTCCAAACCGTATTCCGGGCGAACTCAATGTTCCGGCGTCAAAATAAATTTCAGGTCTGGATTCAGCATGTCTACTTACCCCTATGTCGACCCTCTAATAAGCTTCAGGAACAACTTTTACCTTCCGCCAAATTACCGGTTTTGGCTTTCCGGGCGAACTGCTTGTCCGGTAAGAAAATAAAGCTGAAAAACGGATTCAGGATGTCTCCTTACCCCTATATCGACCCTCTAATCAGCTTCAGGAACAACTTTTACCTTCTTCCAAACCGGATTCCGGGCGAACTGCTTGTCCGGTAAGAAAATGAAGCCAAAAAACGGATTCAGAATGTCTCCTTATCCCTATGTCGACCCTCTAATCAGCTTCAGGAACATCCTCCAAATTTCTGGTTTTGGCCGGATTCTGGGCAAACCAATTGTCCAGCGTCAAAATAAATTTCAGCTTTTTATTCAGCATTTCTACTTACCCCTAAAGTGACTATCTCATTGGCATTTAAAATTTTTTTTTGCCCCTTAACTTGAAACCCCCTCCCTCACACCCAAAATATAGAGCTAGGGAGCCCATCTACGAACTTGACCTTTACTTTGACCAAAAGGCACCAAGTTTGAACCAAATATCTCAACCCCTTCGAGAGTTACAGTGCTAACAGACGGACAGACGGACAAATTGGTATCTGTCACTTGCGTTTTGGGATCCCAAAAAAACGTCCGCGGCTAAAATATAATAATATTCTTTCAAAGCGGATTAATTTAAGACCACGAAATTTTGTAGTGTGTCCTTTCTTCTTTTTGTGCTATATTTTATTGGCTTATCTGTGGGCTATATCAGTTGATCTCTCGTTTGTTTTCATGTTTGTGACATAACTCCTTGATCAGGCTTTTCTGCGATATTTAGTTGATTGATTTTTTTTATCTCTCTGATTGGTTTTTATCAAAGCATCAGACCCGCCTTATCTTACTTACGTCAGACTCCGAGATCTCGAACTTCTTAGGCCATTCTTATCCACCCTAACGGAACTAAACTGATTTTTGCATTCTCCTTGTTTGACTCTTTTCGAGCCAGGTTAGGCTTCCGCTTTTTCTGATCCTAAAACGTTAGTGACGGATACCTAGCAAGGGATTGAGATATTTTGTTCAAAATTGGTGTGAGAATCCTTTGGGTCAAAGTACAGGTCAAGTTTGTAAATGCCAAAACCGGGATTTTGGTAGAATTAAAGTTTATTTCTAAAGTAGATTGTAGATTCGATATAGGGATAAGGAGAAATGCGGAATTCATTTTTGAACTTTATTTCTTTGACGGATAAGCAGTTCACCCGGAATCCGGCCAAAACCGGAAATTGGCTATAGGTAAAAGTTTATTTTGAAGTCGATTAGAGATTCGAGTTCGGAGTAAAAATAAATACTGAATCCGTATTAGCTAAACTTTATTTTTTTCACTGGACAAGGAATTCGTATGGAATCCTGCAAACCGGAAATTTGATAAAAAGCTAAATTTAATTCTGAAGTCGTATAGAGCTTTGTCTTGGATTGCGATGCAGAAGTAAATTTTCAGGCGTTTTTATTAGGGATAAATGTTAACATGTTTACGGAGTCTGGCGATGATTGTAAATCTACAAGACCCGATTATCTGGACAAAGAAGTCTAATAAATATTCCACATTTTGGGATCCAATCGAAACCTTTGGTCTGCTTGACTACGAGGAGACAGTTAATCAGAAATACCAGGTTTTCAAGTTTCCGCACAGAAAGCACTGCTACTACTGCAACCTTTGCTTTAAACGACCTAGGATCACTAATGTACGAGGCCAGCCCAGGACAAGACTGTATATTTTGAGGGAAACGGTGAATATCCTACGCAACTGGTCCCACATCGCTTTTTCGTGCCTATACGACTGTTTCCTAAATATTCGATGCAAAATCTTAAAATTTTGGGATCCCAAACGTAAGTGACGGGATATCTATGACTTTGCACAATTTGTCCGTCTGTAAGCATGATAACTCTCGAAGGGGTAGGCCTATAGATGTTTTGGTCAAACTTGGTGTGAGGATTTTTTGGGTCAAAGTACAGGTCAGTTTCGTAGATGGGCTATGTAGCTCTAAATCTAGGGGTGGGGGTTAGTTAAAGATATTTTAAAAGTAAATAGCATAGTCGATTTAGAGGTGTAAGGAGACATGCTGAATCCATATCTGAAACTAATTTTCTCGCTGGTCAAATAGTTCGCCCGGAATCCAGCCAAAACC
The DNA here is from genome assembly GCA_027921565.1 of Artemia sinica. NCBI lineage: Eukaryota > Metazoa > Arthropoda > Branchiopoda > Anostraca > Artemiidae > Artemia > Artemia sinica. The sequence goes on from CM051265.1 coordinate 48,393,787, forward strand.
GGAAAAATGATTAACAGTAAAAGTTGTATCTGCAGTTGATTAGAGGTTCGATGTAGGGGTAAGGACACTTACTGAATTTGTTTTCGACCGTTATTTTCTTCCCGGGCAAGTATTTAGCCCGGAATGCGGCCGAAACTGGAAATCTGGAAGAAATAAAAATGTGTCTGCAAGTCGATTACAGATTCGGTACAGGGGTAAAGATACATGCTAAATCTGTATCTGAAGTTTTTTTTTTGGGCCAGACAAGTAGTTCGCTCAGAATCCTGCCAAAACCGAAATTTGGTAAAACGAAAACAAAATCCGAAGTATAAGGGGTAAGGAGACATACTGCATTCGTTTTTTAACCGGAAATTTAGCGTACTAGAAATAAAAGTTTGTTATGAAGTCGATTATAAATTCGAAATAGAGTAAAATTGCATACTGAATCCATACTTGCTCATCCGTCACTTTATATTTTTGCCGGACAATTAGTTTGCCCGGAATCCGGCCAAAATTGGTAAAAATATTTTTCTGATCTTAATTAGAGTTTCGTTATAGGGGTAATGAAACACGTTGAATCTGTTTTTGAACCTTATTTTCCTGCCGGACAAGTAGTTCGCACGGAATTGCTAAAATCGGGAATTCAGTAAAAGTAAAAGATTTTTATAAATTCGATTGCCGACTGGAGATGATATTTAGGCGTGGCGTAAACATAGCTGCTGAATCCACATCTGAACTTGGTCTTCTCAGCGGAATAGCCGTTTGGTCGTAATCCGTCGAAAACCCCGCTTCGGTATCATTTTTTTACGTTTTCAAGCGGTTGATTAGGGATAAATGCTAACATGCTTACGGGTCTGGCGAAGACCGGAAATCTACAAACCCGATTGTCTGGACCAAGAAGTCCAATAAATATTCCATTTTTGGGATCCCATCGAAATCTTTGGTCTTGTTTTTACTTCGACAATACGCCTATTTTTTTTTTTTTTTTTTAAATCCCACCTCCTTTCCTCTTAGTGACAACAAATTTACTTTAAACAACAAATCTAATTCTTAACTTTTATGCGTCACCTACACTTTTTTAAATATCAATTAGCAGCCGAACTGGACACACAATAAGTCACCATACACAACCTAAAACTTTTCCATTATAAAAAACTTGTCTTAACCGTAGAAAAGGGTGTCGTTCCCCCACAGGAAACTCTTCTTATGGTGGCTATCTCTTACCAACTCATAAAACTTTTCCAAATAGTGACCCGTCATGCCCCCCCCCCCCCCTAAAAAAGAACTAAAACAAACTATTAAATTTAATAACAATAGCAAAACCTAAAGAAAGATTTCTATCATTATAACTTTCTTTAACACAAGAAACCACCATAATATATACGCAAAAACAAAAAAAAAAAAAAAAATCGAAGAAAGTTATAATGATAACACTTTTTAAATTTTACCTTTTTTCTTCTTTTCACTTTAAAAACAAATTTGGCTGCTATTTAACGACAATGCACCTTAAGACCAAGGCGAAGTACTAAATTTATGTTTGGGGACGTTTCGCCATGGGGGCGTTTGCCAAGAGGAAATTATGTTATGGGGACATCTCCACGGAAAGTTTCGCAGACAAGCCGAGTTTGTAACTATGTGTCACTAGAGTCGTAGCCAAAAACTTACCTCCCGACTTGAATGAGCTATTCCAGCGTCTTCAGAACCACCCCTGCCCTGGGAAACAAATTCTGGGTACATGGCCAAATCTTCCTTGTCCTTTTCAAGCGTTGTATCCACCTCAACCTCAGACTCGTTTTTGTAATCGAGCTTTTTTCACTGTCCTAGATACACTTGCTTCAAAGGGGTTTCGCGGGGCTCCTGTCATTTGATTCAAATCAGATGTCGAAATAATAAAGTAACCACGAGAGATACAATTAATGTTTTGGTTCAAGCAGATAGGTTAGGAATAAATTGACTTAGTTGGTGTCGTGAGAGGCAAGGGCATGGGAAGGCAAGACTTTAATGGAAAGGAGAAATATCATAGAGTAAATCTGGGAGGGGATGGGCCGGGTTTATTTTCATCAAAGAAAAATGAAGGTCTGAACCAGCTGGCAACTCTTTGGTGGCTAGGTGAGGACTAAAGTTGCAAGAGAGAACATGTCTGTAATAAACATGTGAAAGAGGGCCGTTGTGGGACTGTCAGAGTGGGTAAATTAATCTGCAATGGTGCATTAGCTGTGTGGAATTTTGGGACGTAATGGATATTGAGGGATTTCTATTCTCAACCGTATTAATGCAAATTTCTAACGATGTGTCTATAATCAGTTACAACCGGTGTTGTCCAAATTTGTGTGTTTAGTTTGTTCTTATACTTTCATTTTTGGCTAAAAGGTAGAGGGGACACGGATATGCAGGTTGTCAAACCCTTGAAATTCGGGTCATATCCGAATTATATCGGAATCTTTATTGATCCAATTATATGGGGTCATAATTTACCAAAAAGTCAGTGAGAGAGAAAAGAAGGGCGAAACTGGAGAGAAAGGAAAAGCCAAAAGTAAAAAAAATATCATCAAGCTGAATATTTAATCAATTGCTGAGAATACCATTTTCCTCTTCTGTATATAAAGAAAAAACTTCTTTTGCTTAAAAGAAATGGAAAAGAGAAATATAAAAGCGAACAATATATTTTCCAAGAAACTGATTCTATTGAAATAAAGTTAATTCACGTTGCCAAGCGGAAAAACAAGCTTTCTAATTTAAGAGCTAAACCCACATTTCAATTGTTGACAATTGCTTATACAGCCATCTCAAAATTGAAATGAATTTAGCAGACAAAGTTATGCATGCTACTAAAATTATGCAGAAGTCTACGAGAAGGTTTGAGGAATTACAAGCAGAAGTTGACTTTTGTTGACCACCAAATACGTCAAATCATTATTAGGAATCTGAAACATATTGTCGACAAATTCAGGGATGAAATTTTTGTGGAATCGCAAAGTAATTTTTCACAAACCTATGAAATAGACCCCGAAGCCGCGCCGAAAAGTCGGCGGCGCGCGCCGAAAACAAAACGGTGGCGCACCACGGAGCTTGCATCAGCGCGCTGACGCCGCCGCTGATTCTGTCGACGGCGGCGTCACTAATACGCCGCCGTTTTTTTTTGTTTTATCTCTCTCTTTTTTTTGGTTATCGATATCGACCTCCAGGCTTTAACCGTCATCCCGGCTAATCTGTTTCTTAAAGATAAATACTGCTCGCCATGTATATCGGTTCGTAGGAAGGAGAAGAAGAAATTTTTCTTGAAACAAAAATTCTACCCTTCCCCTTTAAAATTCTGTTCATTTTTATTTCTGATTTTTTCGGATGAAAAGAGGTAGGTAAAAGAGCATTAGGCAATTCAGGATGTTATCATAGGCAACGCAATCGAGCTGCCTAAGTAAAGAACAATGTTGGCACAATGTAGTATTTTTTTTCCATACCAGGGCAATTCGTATCGAAGGAGTTGTCATAGAAACTTCGAAAAGGGCTCATTCGATTGGAAATTGGAATAGCTAGTGCCCCTTTTAATAGTCAAAAGTGATTGGAAGGCAGCTAACACCCCTTCCACGCCCACCATTTCCCCAAACACATCCAATCAAAAATTTTAAGATAGTCATTTTGTTCAGAGTAACTGATTCCCAGAGAGAGAATATGTTTTTTGAGGAGGTTACTCCCCCCACAACCCTTAGGGCAAGGGTTTTAAGTTATGCCCTGGGGGTATATAAGAACGATGTTGGCACAATGTATTATTTATTAATTTTTCTTTTAGACCAGGGCACTTCATGTCGAAGAAGTTGTTGTAGAAACTTCGAAAGGGCTCATTCAATTAGAAATTAGAGTGGCTTGTGCCCTTTTTAATAGTCGAAAATGATTGGAAGGCAACCCCTTCCACGCCCACCATTTCCCGAAACACATCCAATCAAAATTTTGAGATAGCCATTTTGTTTAACGTAGTTTAAAGTTCTGGCAATTAGGTCTTAGAGGATGACAACCACCCTCACAGCCCTTAGGATAAGGGTTGTAATTTATGCCCTGGGGGCCTATACGGTGTTTATAGAAAGCGTTGTCGTAGAAACTCAAAAAGGGATCATTCGATTGGAAATCGAAAAGCCTAGTGCCCTTTTTAATAATCGCAAGTGATTGGAAGGCTTGACATTTTTATAGTAGAGATCGATGTGGGTATAATGTATCATTTTGTTGTTGTTGTTGTTGTTTAGACCAGGGCACTTCGTATCGAAGGAGTTGTCGTAGGAACTTCGAAAAGGGCTCATTCGATTGGAAATAGAAAGGGCTGATGTCCTTTTTAATAGTCGAAAGTGATTGAAGAGAAACTAATCCCCCTCCCACGCCCCACCCTCCCATTTACCTTTATGTTTAAAAAGTAAATGTTGCTTTAAGATTAAATAAAAATGGACTGTGTTAATGCTAATTCCCAATAAGGCATCTCAGAAGTATCCCAAGAACGACTGAGGGTATTATGTTCGAACTTTCGGGGCTTCTTCTGCTTTTAAAATTTGACCAAATCAAAATAGCTTAAGTGTTATCCAAGCTATCAAAGAAAGTAAACAAATTTTTTTGCGAATGTTATCAACTTTTCCATTTCAGATCAACTAGAGGAGGTATGAAATTAAATTAAACACTACTATTTGAGTCCAGATTTTTAAAAGGGTCTATGTTGTTAAAAATTGCTGAATTTTTTTTTTCCAGCATACAAATAGCAGGCCAAACTATAAATTCTTAAAAAAACGAAAGATTTAAAGTATTATTTTCTTTTTCCCTGAAAAGACCATGTCAATATAAAACGAACAGAAATTAATTAAAAAAAACTATTTCCATAAAATAAGTTTTTCAAAGAAAAGTAAAGAACTCCATTAAACAATAAAATGAGCAAAAATAAAATCAAATAATCTACCAAGCGGGAAACTACAACAAATCAGCATCGATAAATAAATGAAACCCAGAACGAACAGAAATTACAATAAATAACCGAGTCAAACTGAAAACGAGCAGACATTAACATAAGTTGGGCTCAAAACCCCTATGCATTCCCAAGGCCAAAACATAATTTGCACTTTACTGAAAAAAAAAATACAAATGAATGTGCATTGTCAGTTTAATAAACATATACTGATATTTAGTAATTAAAATTTTAATATTATGCGATTTATTAAAGTTATAAAAGTAAAATCATTTATATATATTTTTAGTAAAGTGCAAATTATGTTCTGGCCTTGGGAAGCCATAGGGGTTTTGAGCCCAACTTATGTTAATTTCTGATCGTTTTGAGTTTCATTTATTTATCGATGCTGATTTGTGGTAGTTTCCCGCTTGGTAGATCATCTAGAGCTAGTATAGAAATATATCTATAGAAATGAATTACATTTTTTTTTGCACACTTAGCAGAGCACACTGAAGTTGAAGTAGCCTTAAACTTTGACTTGAAACGTCATAACTTGACCACTTCTTTCAGAAAAGAATTTTGGAGGGTTATTCCGTGTTGATAAGAAAAGAGGGTAAAGGTGCAGTTTAGTTCCTCCTGTAGTGTAGAGCGCAGGAGCCTTATGGTAAAGGTGCAAGTGTGTTCTCCTCTATAAAAACAACTTATTTCAGCAGATACAAAGAAGAAGCCCATTTGCGGCATTCCGTGGGACCCCAATGTCCAATGCTAGTATCAGATCCCGCGAGTGGCAGTTTACGCTCGTAAAGTTCTGGCTGTACCGGCTACAAGGGCCCCAGCTAAACGGCTTTTTAGCACGACAGGACTGATAGTGACTGCAAAAAGATCAATGGCTCCAGGCAGAGTGAAAAAACTCACTTTTGTTACATCAATTGTAACTAAAGTGATGTTACCCGCTGATTTAAAATTGTTGGTGTTGTTAAGCCATGGTATCTGACTTGTATACAATGTTTTTTCGATGATGTTATCTGTTTTTTTCACTTCCTTTTCGTATGTATTTGATGAACAGGAGATGTTTGAACTTCAAACTTTGAAAGTTATACTGGACTTAAGTTTATATGCAAGTTTTTAAAGGATATTAATTGGATAAATTCTACATGAACTGAGTGACACCGTGATTATAGTACAAGAAGCCACCTAAGTCCTTGCAGGAAGGGAAAAGGAATCATCTACTTCAATTCAATACAGTTATGAAATATATGGAATTAAAGATATCACATTAACTCTTTCCTTATGATGGTTACCCAATGAACCAGAGGATTCCACTAAAAATTCTTATTTTCGGTTCAATGTCAACTGATCGTCATATACAACCTGACCTGCGGCTTTTTCCGTCTATAGTATTGGACATTGGTAGTCTTTATTATAAGGTAAGGGATTTGTCCGAAACCTTTACAATTTTTTTTTTGCAGACCCTTAATAGCTAGCAAAGGTGGAAGAAGCTTCAAATCTGGGCGAAATTCCAATCTGGAAAACTTCCGACTGATTAACGGATTCTAAAAAGGAAAAAATTTGAATCGAAAAAAAAGCTTGCAGAACCTTACTAGCCACCAAAAGAGGAAAAAAGTTTCAAATCTGGGTGGAATTCCAATCTTGTAACTGTGAACTATTAGGACGGAAAAAGCTGCCAGATTTATGGGGTTACGTAAATGGACCATGAAACGTTTATGGCATCTAGTGGCTAATTCTACCGGAGCGATATCAGGATCATTGCAGAAAACTTCCGGTTGGATAAAGAATTATAAAAAAAGAGGCAATGAAAACACTGCATCTTATTCAGGGGCAAACTATTTAAACTTGAACAAGCAATATCCCGCTTCATTTGAAGAGGTTTTCCATATAAAATTATCTATCCCAATAACAAATCTGTTACTTACCATAATAGCCCAGGCGGTAAATATATACCAAGTCATATTATTGAGTTAGGAATAAAGTGAATACACCATTCGATGCCTTTTTTATGCTGATTAGGAATATAATAATCATTTCTCTATCCCAAATGAATTCCCCCCCCCCCCCTATATATGCAAATTCAGGGTATATATTTTCTAAATTAGGGGGGGGGGGGCAAATTTGGTAAATTTCTACTAATAATATTATTGACTTATGCAGAAAGTGAATATACCACTCAATGCTTTTTTTTAGCCTATGCTGATTACAAATATAATAATCATTTCTATCAGAAATGAATTTCAGCCCCCCCCCCCCATATAGGCTATATGTCAATTTAGGGTATATATTTCTACATTAGGGGGGGTGGGGCAAATTTTGTTTCTGATGTAAATGGGAGGTAAGTTTAAACTTTACCCCACCACCCCCTAATGTAGAAATATATACCCTGAATTGGCATAAATAAGGGAGGGGGGTTGAAATTCATTTCCAATAGAAATGATTATTAATTTTGTAATCAGCATAAAAAAAAAGGCATCAAATAGTGTATTCACTTTATTCCTAACTCAATAATATGATTTGGTAGAAATTTACCCAAATATTGTTTCTGATGTAAATGGGAGGTAAGTTTAAACCTTACCCCCCCCCCCCCCTAATGTAGAAATATATACCCTGAATTGGCATATATAGGGGGGGGGGGCTAAAATTCATTTTTGATAGAAATGATTATTATATTTGTAATCAGCATAAAAAAAGGCATTGAATGGGGTATTCACTTTATTCCTAACTTAATACTATGATTTGGTATATATTTACCACCTAGGCTACAAGTTAATGACAGATCTTGAAGTTTGAGGGTTTTGTTGCTTTGTTCTTCAAATTAGTATTATGGGTAGCCTAAATGTATAGACTAGGAGCTATTGTGGAGGGAATATTTTAAGAAACCAATTCTTAGGCCTACTTCATAGCATGCTAGTGGAAAAGTAATAGAAAGAAAAAGGTTTTACTAGCCTCTAGGGAATTCAATGAGTAGCCCATATATAACTTAGGTGGTAAACCTTTAGTAAACACAATTTAGCTAGGATGAAAATAAATACACCACTTCATGCATTTTTTCAAGCTCTTTCATAATTCAACAATTGATCCTAGGGGAAATTACATTTTGAGCCCTTAAATTACCTTAAATTGCAGCTAGGATTAATCTAAGGATTTCTCCTTGTAGAGCTCTGGAATGATGATTAATTGTATGCAAGAATCACTGGTGACCAGGTGCTGCTCCATCTTTGATAGCATCCCAATTGAATTTACACTCTTTGGAGGACCACTCAGTATCTAGCCTTTGTTTAAAAACATCAATGGATTCAGCAGTATCAGTTTCATTAGATAATTTGTTCTAATTGTTGACAATACATGTTGAGAAGAATTGAGTATGGACTCTAGATGTTGTAGACTGCTTGACAAGTTTCAGTTGATGACCTTTAGTTCTTGAATTGGTGCTAACAGCAGGGAATAATGCTGGGAGAATATTAGCCCTCAATAACTTAAAGGCTAAAATGCCATCCCCTCTATTTCTCCTGTATACAAGTGTAGAGAGATTCAACAAAGGGCTTTATTGTTTATTATTTTCAATAGTATTAATAGTAAAACTTAGTAAAAAACTATTTTAAAAAGAGATTTAAAACCAGAAACTTTAAAAAAGAGCAAGAAATTTCTCTCAAAGTGATTTCAGGTTTGCTGTGATGTCATTTTCAAGGGGATTCAGACTCTTTATAATCAATTTCTACAAATTTGTTCTCAAAATAACATTTTACTATTAATCTTTTTTAGAGGAAGAAACAAGCTTGGTAATTTTTTTTGTTATTCATCTTATTGACTTATGAATAAAGTAAACATACCACTTGATGCCTTTTTTATGCTCTTTCCAAATACAATAATCATTTTTATTGGAAAATGAATTTTACTCCCACCCCTATATATACCAATTCAAGGTATATACTTGCACATTAGGGGGTGGGGGGAAAGTTTAAACTTTCCTCTCATTTACATCAGAAATAAAATTTACCCCCCCCCCCCAATGTGCAAATATATACCCTGAATTGGTATATATAGGGTGGGGGTAAAATTCATTTCCACCAAAAATGTTACTTATATTTGGAAAGAGCATAAAAAATGGTAAATTTTTCATAATTCATATTATTGACTTACAAATAAAGTAAACATACCACTCAATGCCTTTTTTATGCTCTTTCCAAATATAATAATCATTTTTGTTGGAAATGAATTTTACCCCCACTCCTATATATACCAATTCAGGGTATATATTTGCACATTAGGGGGTGGGGGGGGGGAGTTTAAACTTACCTCCCATTTACATCAGAAATAAAATTTACACCCCCCCCCCCCCCCCCCCCCCTAATGTGCAAATATATACCCTGAATTGGTATATATAGGGATGGGGGTAAAATTCATTTCCAACAAAAATGATTATTATATTTGGAAAGAGCATTAAAAAAGAGACTTCAAGTGGTGTGTTTTTTTTTTATTTGTAAGTCAATAATATGAATAACAAAAATTTACCACAAGTTTTTGCTAGGTGATAGGCCTAAGGAATTCACTGAATAGCCTATATGTAATTTATGCAGTAAATCTGTAGTGGACAACATAATTTTAAAGTAAATACATGCTAGTTTTAAAGTAAATACATCACTTGATGCCTTTTTTATGCTCTTTCATAATTCAATTGTTACTGATGGATAGCCTATTATATTTTGAGCCCTTCAAGATTATTTTCATTAGTATTAGTAGTAAATTGTTTTTATAAAAATAAATTTTCAGAAGTTTTTAAAAGAGCCAGCAACCCCCAAAAAATGGTATCGGTTTTGCTGTGATGTCATTTTCAAGGAGTTTCAAGGCTCTTTAAAAATTCTTACTAAGTAGTTTTCAAATAACAATTCATTGTTAAGATTAAAGAAAAAAGAATAACCTACAATTCCTTAATCAGCTAAAATGCCAATTTTTCTCACAAGACAGTTTTTTTAGAAACATGTTTTTAAACTGTTGGTTACTATGAACTGTTTTACCTTTTGATGCCCCATTAAGAGCTCAGAATCTAATTACCCATAGAAGAAATTATTGGATTATGGAAAAGCATAAATAAAGGTATCAGTTGCTGTATTCAGTTTCATTGTAGCTAAATTATATTGTAAAGTACATATACCATCTAGGCTACATATTTGTCCATTAGGGGGTAGGGTTAGCGGTAAAGTTTAGTGTCCTACATTTAGGAATGATATAGCATTTCCAGAATGTTATAGCATTTCCTTCTGACAAATAGGAGTACTAAATTTATACTCAACATCTGAGGATGTGCTCCAGTATTCCCTAGCTTAACTAAATGTGTGTTCAACATATTTTTTTTTCTCCTTGCCACTTCATAGGCTATAGAAGGGTTGTTTGTAGAGACTTTTGAATGAAGTTATTTGATAGAAAATTACAAATTCTAGTAGGCCCAATCCATTTAAAACTTAAAGTAGCAAGAGGACAGCAAATTTCCCTCCCACACCCCTTCCAATATTACTTACAAATATACTAGAAGTACAAGTGTTTTTTGGCCAATACCAAAAATGTTTTCTAAGTTAAAAGTTCAAGGAAGGATGTAGATAAGTGTATGTTGTGCAGCTTATCCCTTGAGGAAATTTCTAAGGTACAAAATTGTGAAAACACAGATGTGCTGTAAATGCCTGAAAATGTCTGATACAGAACATGATCTTTTAACTAAAACAGAGGAGAACAGTGGCTTTAAGTAGATATGTATACATTTTAAAGTGACCACTTCTGCAGGTGTTTAGCCTGCCCACTAGTATTCAAGACATTACAACAGTAATCACCTTCACATAACAATTATAGAATCAGAAAACAATCTTCACTCAGAATGACTCACCATTGCAGAAATTAGACACATTGTGCAGGCAGGGGTTCATACCATGACTTCAGACTTTCACCAAGCACTAGAAGCAGAAGTGTGCCAAATAGTGCTAGGCCACAGGGCCTCTACAAAAATCTTTTAAATGAAAAAAATTTTAGGCATTTTCACCATAGTATTTGTCCAGTTCCTGCTTGAACAAGTTTAATGAGTTGGCATTGATGACTTCAAAGGGGAGCCTGTTCCAGTGTTGTGTTACTCGGTTCTTGAACACCCAACAGCCAATGTCCTCTTGGAACCTCTCCTCTTGAAGCTTGAGGTTGTGATCACAAAGGTTCGTGTGGCTGAAGCTGAGAACATGGGTAGCCTGGATGTTTTTTTGTAGGCGTAGGCATTGTAGCAAAGCTTGTATACCTCAATGAGGTCTCCTCAGTGCAGTCAAAGCTAGTGAAGGAAGTTTGGGCTTGTGGAGCCTATCTGCATAAGGTAAGTTTCTCAAAGGTGAAGAGGTGGATTGCAGCAGGTGAGCAAAATATTGCCATTGTCAACTCTAAAATGGTTTAAAAAACAAGGCAGGCCTAAGTTTTATATGTATCCACTGTAGCCCCTATTCATATTTAAAGCTTTGAGTAGGGAAGAATGTTAATATGTTTCAGGTTGGAATGCTGACAATTAGAAGTGTTGAATCCCCCAGACAAGTATTACCTATATATGCAGTGGGAATATATCCCAAAACGATAATAAGCTGCTTGAGAGCTGCTGGAATACTAAATTGACAACAACACAGTGTAGATCCCACCTAGTCTCGATTCATATCTTCATATGAATCAAGGAGTAAGGAACAAACACAGTCTTTAAGTCAAGATTTTTTTTTTGCTTTTTAGAGCAAAAAGGTGACCCCACCTAGTCTTCATTCATACCCTCATTTCAATACCAGGAGTTTATATTAATGCTGACCAATAAACTCTGGCAAACATTACTACCAATTGAATGGACTGAAACCTGGTTTTCCTCAAAAGATTATTATTGGGTTCTTCTGACTGTACTTTGTTCTATATCAAGTAGCTGTAGACTGGAAGAATCTCATATTAAGGTCCCAGGATAAAGTAGGCCTACCATTTCTAACTTACCTTTAAGTAATTATAGACATGTAGCTCTAGAATTAACACAAAACATGCTATGCAATTTTTACTGTGAATATCCTAGTGATTTAGCTTTTGTTATCGAGGCTATATGGATTGATCTTTCTGATAATAGAAATGGAATTTTTGACAAGCAGTTTGCTGCATTTACAGAACTTGTCCCTCCACTACTGATTGTCATTGACACTGAAAATAATACCAGTGATTGCAGCTATGCTTTACAAGGCAACTGTAAGTTTTAGGTAGGACCTGCTGAAGCAGTTTATACCCCCTTGCAGGTGAATTTTTCAATTTCCTTACCCTAGCTTGGAAGGAAGGCTCTTTATATAAGAATGATGATTAAACGTTAACAGGTAGTTATAGCACGCCGAGGCACTTGCTCTCTTCCGTTATCTGTTTACCCTACCTTCCTTTTCTAGAGGTTTTCCGGAGAACTTATTGTGGAAATGCGAGGAATGCCTAACGATTATGTAGAAGCTCACCACCCAACTCATAATTGTTCCACTATACTAGATAATCATTCAACCCACAAGACAATTTAAAGTCTCAGAAAACATCTCCTAGACTTAGTATTTAGTCCAGAATGTAGAACATCTCCAACAATGAGTTATCTACCTCCTTGGGAAAAAGTAATAAAAGCTACTTTAGCCTTCCATAAAATAATAAATGGGTCCACGAAAAGATCATTAATTCCTGTCTGATTACAAGGTAATCAGAAGATAAATAATTAATGTTGTTTGGAAGTCACTACTTTAGGGCAATATATACAATCAATGGAATAACTTCAAAAGTCAGTCAATTGAGCCTCCAAAGAAGCTTAAAAGGTCAGATGAACCAGCAAAACAGTCAGTTGAAGTATTCCCAAAGCAAAAATTACCCTGTATGACTACAAATATGCAAAAAGAATTGTTACAGGAAAAAATACATCCAAAACAGAAAAGAAGACAAACTATAAGAAGCTTTCTAGGGCTAAAAATTAACTACAAATTTCTACTAAACAACTTAATGCAAATTTGAGTCCATGCTTGCTACTAACAGCAAAAGAAACCCAAAGAAGTTTTGGAAATCATATCCAGCCAGGATCACCAAAGAAGATCAATAGATGTTTTGCAACAATCATCAGATGGAGACAGAGTGAGAGACCCACAAAACATTGAACAACAAATTTAATGAACAATTTGCGTCTGTTTTTACTTTTGAGCCTAATAGACCTCTGCCACATACCCCTTCAGAGGCTATCATAAGACTGAAAACCCCAATGTCAGCTATATTGGTTTCTCTGCAAGCAGTCCAGAAGCAAATTGATGCGCTACCAATTAGTCATCTGGTCCTGACTATATTTGCTTGAGGTTTTTGAAAAAATAGCTAAAGAAATTGCACAAAAAGAGAGAGTTTCTCTTCCAAAAGTCCCTCAAACTAAAAAAATATCATCTCAGTATGGAAAGAGAAACATATAACATCAATTTTCAGGAAAGGTGATTGCACAAAGGCTGATAACTACCACCACACTATAAGTCTAGCATCCTAGACTTAGGGAATGTAGAACCATCTTCCAACAGCTGCTGTTGCCAAGACTCAAAAGCAAACTGTAAACTCTTACCTCCTGGCCCATCTTCTCAACAATTAACTGTTATCTCCTAACCAGGACAGCTTCCCACCCTAATAATCAGTTTAGACTAACCTTCATTTGACATGTAACAGTGTTACCAGCCTTCTTGACAACATTATCCCAGTAGACTTGATTCTTCTAGACCTGTCTAAAGCTTTTGGCAAGGTACCTCATAAACAGCTCAAATTGAAGCTTTCAGGCATAGGCAAGTCCACACAGATGTTATTGAGTAGACAATGATTTTCCCCTCAAACTGCATGCAGTAAGTTCAACTCTTCACCTGCAATGGTGAGAAGGTCTTCTCAGGTCCATTGTAGCAAACCAGTGGTTTGCTACAGGGTAAAGTAGGAGATACTTAGAGGGGTACTTACATATCATGAATGATAAAAAAAAAAAAAAAAAAACAGAGAAATATATGACTCTTTATACTACTAAGAATTATTTAAAAAACCAAGTTTTTCCAAAGGAAGTAAAGAGCAAAGTTGAAACTTAAACAAACAAAAACTATTACTTCACAGCCTATCTAACATATATTAATAAAACTAGTACAAATAAACCAACTAATTATGTTTCCCTATGCTTTCAGGATTATACATGACTAGCACTTTACTGAAAACACAAAATAACATAGAAGTTTTGGTACAATAAAAGCAAACCAATTAAGGTCACTTTTTATAGAATCAAAATATTATCAATTCCTTTTAAGATGAAGCAACAGTCCATTTTAGGATTTAATTTTATATTTTTTATGTTTAATTTGGTATCACTTCTGCATAATGGCTCAGTTCAATGACTGGCTCTTGTTTTGGTTCTGAAAAGGTCAATCTGTCATGATTAGTTTATACACAAGTTCGAAGTAAGGTCATCTTGATAGTATTAGGATTATAGACTAGCTTTAGAATTTGTATCATAGCTTGAAATGTACTCTTGTATAGAGAGAAATAATCAGATTTCCAGAGTTCATATTATGTCTTATTTGATCTCCATTTCAAGTGATACTGTAGCATATTTCTTACAATTTAAGACTGTATATTACCCACTATTGGTATTATAGCTGGTGAGAGCAAAATGCTGCTTGATAAATCAATCCAATATTTTGGTATACTATTCATTTACTTTGCAGTTATTAAAAAACATTTAGTTTTACACTTATGTTTTTAAGATAATTTAATTGTATACTGAAAACTACCAATATCACAACTGGTGTAAGACTATAGAAAGCTTTATAGATTCGTTTAGTGTTGTCAGGCTACATACTCATTTTTGACTCTTAAATCAATAATCCTGTTTTATATACTTGACTTTTGTGTTTTCAGTAAAGCGCTAGTTTTGTATAATCCTAAAACCATAGGGAAACATAATTAGTTGGTTTATTTTTACTAATTTTATTAATATATATTAGATAGGCTGTGAAGTAATAATTTTTGTTTGTTTTAAGTTTCAACTTGGCTCTTTACTTCCCTTGGAAAAACTTTGTTTTTTTTTTTAATTAATATTTCTTCATTTTTTGATTAAAATTTAATGTAGAAACAATGCTGCCATGATCTTTTTTATTTATATGGAATAATGTATGTTCGTTTAATGTAAGTAATAATGTAAGTTTTAATTGCTCTCCTAAGTTTCAGTTGAAAACTTATTTTAATGTTTTTTCTAATTATCACCAATCTAGGGGAGATAAGACGCCTATAGAAAATACTGAAAACAACTTTGACAGCTACAAAAAACTTTCAGTCTATAACATGAAGTTCATCATCCATACTTCACAAAACAGTTCATGTTTTTCAGGAACGTTTGTTTTTTGATGAACAAAAAACTGTTTTTACTTGCCCAACTTCCCCTGAAAAAGCCTTAATGAAGACAGGGCTTTGTAAATTACCTACTGACTAGCAGAAACTAGAAGGCTGCTGTAACAAAAAAGAGCTGTTGAAGGGTTCATTTAACAGCTTATATTTATACCTAATCGCTTTTTATAAATTTGACTTGATAGCACATTCCCATAAAGTGCACTTTTGGTTGTTTCCCCCATTTTATTTTAATGAAAAAAGTATCTTCCAATTGAATGACCCAAAAAAGGTGTTTTTCAAAACCTAGGCAGGAGCAAAAAACTAAGGGGGCAAGAACGCCTTTCCCCTCAATTACCGCTGTTAGAACTAGCACACAGGCTTCATCGCAAAGTGAAGTTTAAAGGTTCAATTAAAAACTGTTGATCATTCAAGCTTAGTTTTGGTAGCTTTCAGTTGAAAAGTTTTTAGTTTCAGTTAATTTTTTTCGCAATAATCTTTTACTTTTAAGATGAGTAGGCGATTTATGAAACTTACTAAGAAGGTCTGGAGGGGGAGTATATGTGAGGGATATAATAAACCTCCAGTTAGGGGCTTTGGACCATAATTATTGCAATGGTACCGTTTTATGCTTCCAAACTCTTCCAATTAAGAAGTGGTATCAAAAGTGACGTTTATAGTGCTATATGGCACTTTTGGATTGTAAAATTGATAAAAAGCTCGTAGATATGAGTAATAGGTTTAAAATGAGCGATTAAGTATCTCTCTATGATGTTTTGGTAGCAAGCTAGGTCTGTTGAAAAAATAGAAAGACAAAACGGGAGACAGATCAGTGGTATCAATGAAAAAAGTGGTTTTCCTTTTTGTTCGAGGAGGGGGACTGTAATTTCCCTGTACTAGGTTTCCAACCTTGCTGATTCCAATGATACACTTTTTATTTTGATGTTACGCCATTTTCGAGGGGTTTAATTGCCATTAGTTTCTTTTTGCAATAAACTTTTACTTTACAGAAACTAACAAAAAATGTATTTAAAGAAAGCAGTTGTAAAAGTTAAAAGATAATTTTTGTACATAAATTTCTGCATGTTCATTTTGCAGACAAGAAAGTTCAACTTATTTCAAAGTAAAAATATATTTCCTTATACCTTAAAGCACGTAGATATGAGAAATAGCTTTTGAATGAGCCATTAAGAATCTCTTCATGATGTTCTGGTAGCCTGCTAGACCTGTTGAAAAAAAAAAAAAACAACAACAAAAAAACAGGAGACAGATCAGTGCTACCAATGCAAACAAGTGATTTTCCTTGTCGTTCAGGGAGGGGGACTGTAACTTCCCTGTACAAGGTTTTGACCATGTTGATCTGATTGACACTTGTCATTTTGATCTGACGCCATTTTTGAGGGGTGTGAGGTTTTTTTTCGAAATCACCATAAAATTCTTATTGCAATAAACTTTACTTTTAAGACAAACCAAAATAATAGTTAACGTTCCTGAGTCAGTGTCAGATGGGAATTTTTTTCACTAGGCATTTTTTTTTTTTTTTTCAAAACGCGTTTTTTAACTTTTGGTTACTATGGGCTATGGTTTGCTCTTTACTAGGTTGCAGCTGCTGCTGCAACCATGACACCTTGCCGGGACATGCTTTAAAAATGAGCCTAGAAAATGACTGAAAAAAAAACAACAGCGGATACCGACATTCCAGATACGATACATGGGATACCAATACGCACGATACCGATACGCGCGATATCAATACACCCTATACCACATACAGCCCTTCCCTAGGGACTATGAAGGGCCATTTCATTATCAAAACCATATATATTGGACCTTTGAACTATGTTAAACAAAATGGCTATCTCAAAATTTTTATAGGACTAGTTGTGGGGGAGGGGGCCTGTAGGGAGGGGGGCTATTTTCCCTCCAATCCGTTTGGTATCTTAAAAAGGCACTTACAAATTTAATTCCTAGGAGTTCACGTTGACAAACAATTAAAATCCAGTGAGCACTGGCAATTTGTGGTATCAAAGTGTAATTCTAATCTTGATCTAATTAATCTTACTACTACAAGCTGCTCACAGAAAGTCTTCATAAGGCTCCAAAAAGTTATTTTGAGGCCTGTTTTGGACTTTGGTACTTTTTTTTTACCTCTTCTTTACACAAGTATGATGCAACATTAATCAAGGGACTTCAGAGACATTCAATCAGGTATATAACTGGTCTCTAAAACCTACCATACAGTTAAAGATTAGAGAAAATTATCATGCCCACTCTAGTATTCCAATTGTTAGAGCTCTAGTATTCTAGTAATAACCACAATGACATGATGTTGACCCACAAATATTTTAACCAGCCCAGTAAAATTTTTTTTAAACCCAATATTTCAACCTAACAAACATGAGGATATTGAAAAAAGCTTTATAAACAGACTATGAATATTAGTATTCATACAGACTTTGTTACTGAACAAGTGATTCATGATTGGAATTGACCTAGTGAAGGTACTGTAACTGTTCCAACTGCAGCAACTTTCAAACCAAAATTGAATGGAAAATGGAACAACAATGGAAATATGAGTGGGATTTGGACAATAGAAATATGATTGGGAGACCTTGATAAGTCCAAAGTGTGAATAGAGGTGAATAAGGTAAATTTGGCTAATTTCTTTTCCAAGCCACTATTAAATTTTGAGATTGGCAATATTTCAAAATGTCTAGCAAATATGTTCAGAAATATCCACCAATAGTTTCACTAAGAAGCATTACTTTATTATTGTTGCCTTTTGCTGATGATTTAGTTCTGGAGAGTAGATCTTAAGCTGAGCTCTAGATTAAGTTGAATATGCTAGAAAGTTATTTAGCTATAAAGACACTGGTCTTGAATAATACAAATAAACACACACCAACAAAACAGATGATGGTTTTTTAGGGATCCATAATACGAAGGATGAAAGAACTACTTAATTTTATTATAAGGGTGAAATTTTGAAAGAACGTGAAAGATCTAATTATTTGGGTTTTCCTGGTTTTGTTCTTTTGGGTAGGTGAGAGATGTTTATTCTTTATGCTATGATATTATGGGATGTAGCCTACTTTAGAACGCTGTGTTGTATGACCTTATAATAAATTTATACATTATTATTCTTGTTTCTCTGGGAGACATGATCCTCACTTGTGCAAGGGCTACAAATAATGGTTATTGATGATTTGCTCAGATGTATTAATGAGAAGAACAAGCTTAGGGCTGACCACTATAGCCTACCAAGCACAGCTGGCCAAGAAATTTATGCTTCTGATAAGAAATACCTGCACCAATTTTCAGAAAGGCTAAAACACAATATTTCAATAAAAACTAGCTGAAAGTATTAGGCCTAAGGATAGATAAGTGTCCTAGTCTGCTCTGTTTTAGTTTACTTCAGAAGGCTACTTTTTTCTTCTCTTTTTTATAGCACTGGAAACAGTTTAGCAGAGGGCCATGTAGAAATATCTGCTTTTGTTCTTTTTGTTTTTTTTTCTGTCCACTAGCATATATTATCCTCGTTTGCATGGTTATTTGCTCATTTTTTTTCTTTGCACATTTTCATATTATGGTTTTATAATGTGTTTGAGGATAGATGAAAAGTTTTGAAGATGATTATTTCATTGTTACACTTCAGTGACCAAAAACCCCTCTACATCAGAATTGTTATCATTATTCAAAGTTCCTTCACTACAGCATAGTTTGCAGCTCTACAAGGACCTGATATCTGGGTTCAGGATATTACAGTAAATTAAGATATTATTAAAGTCTGGATTTCTATATGCTTATGATGTATGCAATAGGGTGGCATCTAAGACTACTCCAATGTTGGACTTCAGGTTGTAACTGTATACTTGTCTTGGAAGCTTGTTGAAACTGAAATTTATTTAGCTATGAAGTGAGCATATTTAGCCTTTTAAATCATGTCTAACGCTCTTGAAAGTTCTTTTACACCCAGGTATGTGTTTAGGTGAGGGGGAGGGCATCAGGGCTGCAACCCCTCCCCCCTCCACACACACACCCGAATTCTAGGTTTAAACGATTTTAATCTTTAATGTTGATTCTTTTTCATATAGTTTGTTTATTCTTCAGAAATATACATCCAAAGTAAAATCTTGAGCTCATGTCTGGCTCTTCATTTTGGGTTTTAATCTCCTGATTTTGAATGTAAAAATAATATTAGTAGATCCTTTGTAATTACTTAATTTAGTTATTTCTTTTCAGTGTTTTATATGCTTTAGAGGGAACAGTAGCATAAAATGGACAAGAGAAAAAAGCATACATTTTCTGGAAAGCCACCTTTGCAAAAGAAGCCAAATTTTGCCAGTAAAGCTTCATCTGGGAGTGCTTCATTTGGCAGCCAAGCAAAGAGGTAATTTACTTTCTCTTTGTTAGTTTTCCAGCTTTTTTCTGGACAAATATGGTGAGTAGCTTGTGTTTAAGATTGATTTTCCCTTTTTTTTTACTAGGACCCCATGCTTTATATTTCATGCCCGTCTCAATGCGCTCTTTCTCAATCAGTGGTGACCTTTGACGTAAATGTAACAAAGAAAGTGACTTAGCTTTGGACTGCTGTTTTGACCTAAGGTGACTTGTGCTCTGGAGAGTTATTATGGTTACAGCAGTATTTTATGGTTCTGTGTAAGTGATGAATTAAAATTAAAACGCTTCAAAAGTTTGTCAAAGTGCCAGAAGCCAAAGAGCAATATTAAAATAAAATGTCGACATGATAGATATTTTTTAACGTTGTAACATTCAAAGTTGCAATTTTTATAGCCTTAAATCATTGAAATTATTTTGGCCTCAGGAAAAGCAATGGTCCCAGAACCAGTGCAGGACAGGGATTAACACATCTTCTCAAGTTGACATGAAGCGTTTAATTCAACCTAGAACCAAACGCGAGAAGTACCTAGGATCTCCAGTTGAATGGAGGCTTAGTGCAACCCTGGTCACAACAGGGTTTTCCATGCTTGATAATGCTCTTTTATCACCAAGAGTCGAAATCTTGCACAGACAATCTCAAGTTTATTATCTCCAACTCATTATATATTCTTGCCTATAGATATTATGCTACTACAGGGGGCAACCCATAGTAGATAAATTAGCAAGGAAGAGGTTTTTCATGCCGAAAACACCCATCAAAACAGACCAAGCCCAGAAGAATTATCCATTAATCAGAATTCAGTGCAAATGCTGTATGTTTACTAAACTGTAATTTCCTTGAGGGGTGCCACTCCCCAAGTTCACCCTGCAGTGGTGTTAGCAGTAAGAGTTTTGGTTAGGAAAGTTAGTGAAAGGTCCACCTTGATGCCACTATGAAGCCACGCAAGCAAGGATTTCCCCGAGGGGAATAGGGACAGAGAAAAAAAAAGATATGACAGAGCAGAGACTCCAAACAATTTCACAGCATCAGAACAGCTCCAACATTTCATACCCACTCTTCCTCGCCAGGGCATTCGTAGTAGTGAAATAAATATGTTGGATTGTTACAAATGTATCATTTCTAAGAAATCTGCTACTGTTTCTTGTGGACTGGTTAGTTTTTTTTTTTTTTTTTATATATACAGATGTTTGAAATGTGTGAAGTTTTTAGTTCGGTTCAATCTCTTTATTTGAATACTAAACAAATGTCTTCAAAAAATATCTATTAATGCCAAACTTAAAATAGTAAGTCTAACTAAAAAATAAATTTATAATAATAATTGATAGGTAGTACAAACAGGAATTATAATGTATATTCAAGTCAAATTTTAAACAAACACTTTACAACAACAGGGCTTCCACTCCTTAAAACTCTCCTAAGACTAGGGCTAGAGTCTCATGTGTGCTTTACCGAAACAGAGTACATTTACAGAAAGTGTTTTTTCTTTTTCATTATGACACTGAGAATTAAAATAATTCTCAAACTTCTAATATATCAGTTTATTTTGAACAACCAATTTAAATAATAATTAAGACTTAAAAATGAATAGTCAATTCTAACTTAAAAAAAGAACATGAACTATCCCAGGCAAGAGCTGGTCTACCAACCTTCTAATCCATAGCTGTCGTTTGTGCTCTACTGAAAACTTAACAGATTACTTCAAAAATTGACAATTGATGATTTCAATGTTCCATTTAGGTATCAATGAAATAGAATTTAGAACAAAAATAGTGAAAAAAACCAGTGTCTTTTTGAAAGCGATGAAAATGGATATATTTCATGCAGATAGTTTGTTCTAAGAAATTTTGTTGTTCCCTGTAAACGGGATTAGTATTTTTTTTTCAGATGTGTGTTGATGTTTGTGATAAACACAAAAAACTGCTGAAAATATACAGTGTCGAACAGTTGAGTTTAAACTGAGTTTTGAAATTAAAATCCCTCTGTTGCCACGAGTTCCTATAAATCTTTTGTGGGGCTACAGTCTCTTTAAGGACGATCCCATTGACCCAAGCTTAGCTGCGAAATCTATTTCGCAAAATTTAGTGCCCTGAACAGATGCGCATTGAATTCGTGCTAATTAACTGTGCACTCTTGACCGACCGTATCCAAAGCTCGTAGCTTGCTGATTTCGTAGACCTGAGCTTGAGAGAGGTAAATTTGGATAGTTACTTTTAGGCGAAGATTCTGCTGAGTCTTGAGCGAGGAAAATCTAGGTTATCTATTGATTATATATGTATTGATTTGCTCCAGGAATACAATAAGGATATTGTTCGACTAATGATTTACAGACAGACTGATATCAATAAATAACACTTATAGTCAAACTAATCTGGTCTTTTACAAAGTACCGGGTAAAAGTGAACTTACAAAGAGCAAATGCTCTAGCATTCGTTTAAGTATTATTCGTTTAAGTATGATATATGTATTGATTTGCTTCAGGAATAAAATAAGGATATTGTTCGACTAATGATTTACAGACAGACAGACATCAATAAATAACACTTACAGTCAAAGTAGTCTGGTCTGTTACAAAGTACTGGGTACAAGTGAACTTCCAAAGAGCATATGCTCTAGCATTCGTTCAAGTATTAATGCTCTAGCATTCGTTCGAGTATTTCTCTTTCGATACTAACAAAGAAACAGAATATCTGCATTATTACATTTAGACAAAATTTTTCACCGGACACCCCAACCCTAGGAACAGCTCTGAATAAGACACATCCAATATGTAAAAAATAGTATATTTCCCGACCATGATTCTGGGCTCTTTTGTCAATATCTTATCCCACAAGTGCTTCCGCACAAAGTAAAGAAGTATCCCACAAAGGGTGCCAATTAATGTTCTAAAAGTTGTGTTTAGGCATCAAATTTCTTTGGTCGTAAGTAAAACGTACTTAAATTTAAAAATAGGATAAAAAAGTGATTTTTTGCAATACTGGGTAGTATTACTGAAACAATTCTGAAATATCTTACAGTACTGAAACTGGGTAGCCAAACTTTCTCTTTGGATAACTTATCTTTGTTGTAGGTTTGACTTAATCATTTATTTATGTAAACCAAGTTAGCACTCATCCCGTTTTGGTGCTAATCACTGGCAACCAGCTAACACAAGTAATAAAATTCGTTGGATGCAATAGATGTAATTTCATCCTTAAAATTGTACTGTTGGAGCAATGAATCTTAATTAGAAGGGTGACAAAAAAGGAGTGACAATCGACTTGCATTGCAAAAGGTTCTGTCATACACTCGTAAAATAACAAGGTACTAATATATGCACATAGGTCAATGCTTGTCTGAATTTGAATTTTGTTGGTCTTTTTTCCTTTTTTTACTAATGCTTAATTTGCTTCTTAATTACCTTAATTCTCAATTTCCATTTGAGCTGTCATTTGAGCTGTCATTAAGAAACCATGGTGTCTTTTCTAATAGTAAAGTGTAAAAACAAAATTATCATTGAACTAGCAAACTTTTTTTCTCTTTTGCTTTGCATCAAAAGCAGTATACCCCTCTCCCCAAAAAGCAATTCCGCACTGATATTTTGAATAAGTCGATTGAAGTTGAATGAAAGAACAGCTTCTTCATAATGATTTTTACTTTCTCATTGTTCTCCCAACCAGTCTCCTTGCATTAAAAGAGGACTGGTAATATTTTTAGTTGATCGAGTACTATGTGTATGTTCTGAACCTCAAGTTGTCACAAACTGAATAGCCTCAGAGTTGAATTACCATAGTTATCATTTTTCATGACAAGCTGTGCCTTAGCGGGAAAGAGGTCCAGTCGTGAAAAACCAATGGAAAGCAAAGCTGTTTTATAAGACAGGCTAGTAAAAGTTATAGCGGCTAGTCTCGAATAACGAATGGAAAGTAAGTCATTTTAAAATTGACCACGCTTCCATTGTCGTAATGAATTTTTGTCTATGAACCAGTTTTAATAATTGGTCTCACTCATTATCTTGCAAGGTTTCCAAAAATACCATTCATTTCATGCAGGAACTGATAATAACAAAGAAAAAAAGGTAAAAATTCATGGGCATAATAATTTGAAACTAGCGCCAAAAGCACTAGCGAGGAACACTTTCCACAAGTGGGACGCGTTTTCTTTTTTTTTCACTTTACAGCTCGTGAAAAAGGGGGGTTAAGCCTGGTATCATATTAGTATAGTTCAAAGACTTTTAGGTTAGCAGGTATTTTAGTGAGGAACGCAATAACATCAGAAAATATCTGAAATTTCCAAGGATACTTGAAAAATAATGGAGGGATTATTTCTTCATTGTTAGTTTAATCGCTTTGTTGAAATTTTGGTTAATACGAATATCATTTAGAAATTTGTTTGTATTATCAATTTTGTTTTGGCGCCAGTCGTCAATTTTGACTTTGATTTTGAGTTTCTTTACAGGTCTAGTGGTCTATGAACTCTTTTATGGTTTGGTGGGATCTGCCAATAGACTTACTTCTCTTTTGTTAACTAGTTTCAATTGAAAACATACTCCATGGATCTTGTCTTCTTTTTCTGTTGTATTAAAGTATTTTTATTCTAGTTTCGATAACGAAGATGACTTCCCTATGTCATTTGAAGATGAGCTTGCTATGCTTGACGGCATGGAGGCAGAGATGCCCTCTGACATAGGAACAGAACTTATTGGCCAAGTAAGCATTACTATTAGTTTATATTTTGATTCAGTTGCATTCTCAATGATTTATGTCAACAAATTTGCTTACTTTATGGAGTTTGTTGGCTTTTGTGACTGTTCTAGTGGGGTTTGAGGGTCAGCACCCTCCTTGTATTTAGGTTAACCCTGTATGTACTGCGAAAAATGACCAGAAATAAAAGAAAACATTTTTTTTTAATGAAAGTTAAGAGTGACATAAAAACTTGAAATAAACTGAAACACAGGGCGTGGGAGGCTGCCCCCACCCTCCCCGGTTCTTTAAGATAAGGTTAGTTAATTTTCTATTGCTAATTGAAATTTTTAAGTGGTTTATTCTTGGCCTCATTAATGTGTTAAAAAAAATCATAGAGTTCTGTCAACTCAAATAGTTGCAATATCGCGCCGCCAGAATTGCTTTGGTAATATATTGCGCCTTCCACCGTTATAATACTTCATAAAGGATCTTTGAGGTTTTGACTGTCGTCGCCTACATTTAATTTAAAACGTCTGTCTAACGGCAGCGGGTTCTCTTCATCTAGATACTCATTCAATTAACGTGAATAAAAAAAAAATCATTAAGAAAATGATATTCATTCGATTGATAAACTTAAATTAACTTGTGGAATTTTTAGTGCATATTTGGTAGAGAAAGGGTGCCAGAAAAATATACGTTTTGTGGAAAGATTCAATAAAACTTTTTATCCGAGCTGGTCGATGATGTTCAAGATGATTCAAACTGTAATCGATTAATTCCGAAACCAAATGAGTGAAATAAATACTTTCCTAGGGAAGTGATCGATTATCATCAAGCATCTTTGATGATGCAAAAATAAGTTGTTCTTTTTAGCATGGATCCTTGAAGCTACATTCTCTTCGCTAGTATCTTGTTTAATGCAGTCATTAGTGCGTTGTACTTACTGTTATACTGCGCTATTGCAGTTTCAGTGTTTAATTATCCCAATGCAGGGCTGCCGCTTGGTTCCTCAAGTCCCTATAACTGTAGAAGGTCCCTAAAAGTCCCTAAAATAGCTCTCAAGTCAGTAGAAGTCCCTTTTTGCAAGATTAAGCCGTGTCAATACTTCAGCCGAGAAGTCGTTTTAATGCGTTAGTGACTTTTAGTGTCCTAAAGACTGCAGGGTAATTTCAAGGTTACAGCGTACAAGTATTATTGATAATGATGGACCAAAAGCTCTAACGCCCGGGACCTCTGGAGATTTGACCTCTTGAGTCACTTAAGCTGCTGGACTTCTTTGCTTTCGTTGTTTTAGATAGCCTATGTACTGAATTACTGGGGGTTCGACATTTTTTTCTCAGCTTGCTCTTAATGGACTAATAAATTCACTAAAATAGTCATTGATGTTTAACTCTTACATACCTAATCCTTGTATCATTGTTGCAGCGGTACCTGCAGCCCAGTAAAGAACGATCCTTGACCCATAGTAACCAAAAATTAAAAAACTATTAGAAAATATTTAACTAAAAGAAATCCAGGAGTGGTAACTATTATTCACTTTTAACTCAACAGCAATTTGGAGTCTCGAAATTTTTCTTTCAGAAAAAAAAAAATTGCTGATAACTGCACTTCTAAAGGTGTCCATAGGAAGCAACCCCAAAAAACAAAACAAAAATGATTTTTAAATGTCGCAGTCTTGTGATGATTTTCTGGTCACTAACTGAATTGGTTACTAGTGTATTTTTCCAATTTTTGTACCTTCATAGTTGGAAACCAGGAAAAAAAAAAAAAAAAAAACCTGGAAGATCCGCATAGAAAGCTAAGCGGTCAGATCATCTTGATATTACCCATGTCTATCAGAAGATGATGACGATACAGGCGATCGTTGCTGACCATTCCGGTTTCAGATTTTGGAGAGATTGGTGTGAATATCGAGTATAATGTCGATTGTGTCATTTTTACGGTAAAGAACAGCTGACCAGGTCCCTATTGGCCCCTTTTTTTGGTATCAGGAAGGTCTTAACGGTCCCCTTTCAGCCTAAAAAGTCCGTAAAATCCTTATTTTTGAGGCGTTGAACCTGTGGCATCCCTGGCAATTGGACGTGTATATTTTGTTTTTACCATTTTGTTTTATTTTTTTGTGCGATTATTTCGTATTAAATAAGTTTTTTGCTGCTACTAGCTCGACATCTGATTCAAAATTACTCTAAGGGGACTTGCTTTTTTACAGGGGCCTGAAACTTCGTCAACCAGTGCAAAGTGGTGTAGACCAAAGGTTCCCGAATTAGATGTTAGCAAGGATTCCGTAACATTCCAGCAACTTGAGCTTGACCATTACATCGGTATTTTATTAATTTACCTTTTTGTACATATACCTGTTCTAACCTGATGTTTGCAAGGTTTTATTTCCTGCTATTTCTGGCTTTTTTTTACGACAACAAATAAGAGGATAAACTATCCTTTTTTTTAGCTGTAGCTGCATTGCTGAAAAGTAAAACTTTTGGTAACCAATCCTCCTTCATTCGTAAAACCTGTCCTAATCAATTTAACTTATCTTTTAATGTAACCCTAGACTGAGATCTAATCATATATCCCTTAAAGTTTATTGGTGGGCATATACTTGTTAAAAAAAAGTGCCTCCAACTATATTCAGGAAACTCCTTCAGAAAACTTATTGAAGCACCTACGTTTCATAACAGTACTTGACATCTGTAATCAATGTGGCTTCTAGTATCCTTAGATGAGTTCCAAGAATTATATTCCTAAACTTCAAATTTTTTTTGTTAAACTACGATAAAAACCCTTTGTCCCTTAGTTTTCCTACTTTTTTCATCATTACTTCATCCACTATCCTAAATAATAATAAACCTAGATATGTGTTCAGTTAATTTTCTCTGTATTTACCACTGCCTCTATATCAGTCACTTAGTGATAGCATTAGTTTTAATGCCTATTCTTCCAATACTCGTAAACTTTCAAAAAATAATTCATCTTGTTTACACTACCTGAGGACACTCAAATCACCCGCGTAATCTAGAACTTTAGTAGAGTTTTCTCTTTCCGATTAATCCCATGTTTCTCGTCCCCCTTGCTGTGGTGCTTTGGCCAAAATCCAAATTAACGGAACACAGTGCAATCTGGTTAAGCTCCTGACTCTACTCCAAACCGGCTACTAGCGTCTAAACCTTTTTTATTATACTCCCAAACTTTCTGAAATTAATTCATCTTGTTTACACTACCTGAGGACACTCAAATCACCCGCGTAATCTGGAACTTTAGTAGAGTTTTGTCTTCCCGACTAATCCCATGTTTCTCGTCCCCCTTGCTGTGGTGCTTTGGCCAAATCCAAATTAACCGGAACACAGTGCAATCCGGTTAAGCTCCTGACTCTACTCCAAATCGGCTACTAGCGTATTTTCCCACCTTAACCTTAGCAATATTTTTCTCATATTTTTCAGCTATTACCTTGGCCTACTTATCCGGTGTACCCGTACAAGGATATAGCCATCACTAAACCTTTTATATTATACTCCCAAACTTTCTGAAATTAATTCATCTTGTTTACACTACCTGAGGACACTCAAATCACCCGCGTAATCTAGAACTTTAGCAGAGTTTTGTCTTCCCGACTAATCCCATGTTTCTCGTCCCCCTTGCTGTGGTGCTTTGGCCAAAATCCAAATTAACCGGAACACAGTGCAATCCGGTTAAGCTCCTGACTCTACTCCAAACCGGCTACTTGCGTATTTTTCCCACCTTAACCTTAGCAATATTTTTCTCATATTTATCAGCTATTACCTTGGCCTACTTATCCGGTGTACCCGTACAAGGATATAGCCATCACTAAACTTTTTATATTCGCTGATTTAAATGCGTATATATAATTTATAAAGCTTTGTATTAAAGGAGTCTTCTAATTCAGACGATTCTTGATGACTAATCTAAGTAAGCAATTTGTTTTCGTGTAAATTCCGTAAGCACTGCCCTAAACACAAGCCTAAATTAATTAGTTACTGTCCTTAGTCAAAAAACATATTTCATAATTTCAGTATCAACGCCTTAACTTCATACACATCCTATTATTTACCATACAATGATTACTTGTGATTCTTTTTTGCTGCTTACTGCTTCTCTTACTGTCAACTAAATAACCGTCCCCTCACTTTTGAACTACCAAAAACGTTTAAAACTTTTTCTTAGCATTTACTACAGCACAACTACAAAATTTGGTAGTACAGAGCTGTGTGAGAACCATGATGGTTCTTTTGCACCTATCCCCCGAAAAGACGCATAACTTGATCCACATAACACACACAATTTTAAAAAAGCCTCGTACATCTGTAAGGCAAATAATGAAACTGATTGGACTCTTTGGTGCATGTTCGAGAGTAGCTCCTTTCAACTGACTGCACCTCTGGAAATATCAGTAATGCTCCCGTCTGGAGTGGTCGTGGAACAAAATATATATATCAGGTCCTCTCTTTAAAACAGCTGATCATCTCTATAGCAGCATTTGCCGACAGCTCAGCCTTAAGTTGAGGGAGATAACCAGAAGACCTAAATTGAGACATTTTGGGGGCGTGGTCTCAGTAATATAAAGATCTTTGTATCAATTGCCTCGTAATGGAAAATTGCAATTAAAACAGTCAAAGCATTAAAAGACGAGATAATAAATGAAGTATTCACGGTAGCAACGGACAGTTTGACAGTAGTCAATTGCATATACTAGGAGGATGAAACCCATTCTTTTTCCCTAGAAAAAGAAGTTCTGATCTCTTCGAGATTACGATAAATCTGAATGTTCACCTAAGAGCAAGACATATCGCGGGGTCATTCAATCTGGTAGCTTACGCCCTCTGACGAGAAGGGTAAGGTCTACCAAAAGAATGGAGTTTCAACGTGTTTCCAAAGCCCTATGGGTTAGGTACGGATTACTGGAACTCAGTCTGTTTATGACTGTATTAAAGCAGAAAGTCAACGTACTTTTCACCGTTTTCAGGTTCTCTGGCGGTCGGTACGGATGCCCTAATCCACGATTGGTTGAATCAATACGGATTTGCATTTCTCCATCTACCCGCATCCCGAAAGTTCAGGTCAATTTCGAAGATTTTTGAACTGCTAAGTAACTTTTAACTGCCCCGAGATGACTTTGTCAAGCATGTCACACGAACCTTTTCAACTTGCAGCAGGCAGGCCTATTCCCTAAGGAGATTGATCAGATATGCTCGAAGAGGATTGACTCTGCCACTAGTACTAAAGAAACTACAGCTACGCGACTGGAATATATCAGGCGTAGACTGGAAAACAGAGAATTTTCAAAGGAAGTAGCCTGTGCGGTATCCCGACCACAGCAACGATCTACCATTGAAGGATGCAGTGGAAAGTGGCAAGTACTTGTAGGTTTGTATATTCAAAGAAAGATTAATCTATTCGAAGCCAACGCTCAAGTAAGTGTAGAGTTTATTACGTATTTAAGGACTGGTTGGAATCTCGCAATATCAGAAATGGAAGATTAAAAAGCTATTTTGTGTAAGATCCTAGCTCTAACTACAAAGCAAGATGCTTGCTTGTCGAGAATGATACACAATTTTGGCAGAAGGTGCTGCAAAAATGTCATGAAGTCCCTGCTTGGGACCTTGGTCACGTTACAACATACTTCAAAAATTATGATATTGGACGGTCCTTACTCATGCCCTATGTGTGGAGAAAATAGTGAGGATCTGCTTCACTTCATGGCCCTTTGTCCCGAATTACAGGATTGAAGGAACGAATTATTTTTGGTCATGTGGGGACAAGGGAGTGGTGGGTTTCAATCATGGAATCTAAAGTCTATGGGGCAATAAGAAAGATTGCAAAATATATAAAATTGGGAATGACAGAGAGAGAGAGAGAGATTTTAGTAAGGGGGTGGGGGTGGGGGGGTGCTGAAAATACTGTTGTATGTGTGTAAGCTGTTTTTTTTGTTTGTTTGTTATTTTTTGTAGCAATGGCCCTTGTGGCTTTAGAGCATTGAATATCTAAAATCTATTATGCGTTCTGTTATGTTTTTTTTTGTTGTAATTATTATTTATTTAATTTTTATTGCTATGAGCTATGTGTTTTCATCGTTATGTGTGTTATTAGCATGTGTTATAATTTTGTGTGCAAGTGTTAGTTTTTTTTCTCTTTTTTTGCCATGGCCCAAAGAAATTTTCGTTTTGCAATAAGTATCTATCTATCTATGTTTATGAAATATTTCAAGTTTCAAAAGCTGAGACACGGTCATCCTTTTGAATATTGATGTAAAAGATCTATTGATCAGTTACAGCCATTGTCTCTGGGTAATTCATGGTTTGTGATTGAGTCCTGCGCAGTTTTGCCGAAGATGGCAACTCCTAGGCTCCCGCCTTCGTTCAGACCCAACACTGAATTTGATTTGGTTGCATTTTACACATGGCAGATGATAAATTGTTCAAAATCCTTCTGTTTGAGCACGACATCCTGTATTTGACAACCACATTTGAGGACGTTCTGCTTTTCGTTTTGCCAGAGCTGGCCAAACGAAAAATAGAATGCCCTTAGATGTGATGCTGAGAGGTTTTAAGAAAAGATTTATAGGAATTGGGTTTAGATCAGCTGGCGCTGCAATGATATCTCTACAGTAGTAGTATATTTAATCAACTAATTAATATAGCTATATAAAATAGTCGTAGGAGAGAATCGAACCCGTAACCACCTAATAATTAGACTGGCGGCTACCATTTAAAAATTTTTGACTACCCTCATACAGATTGAGCAAACCCTTTTTAATGTATCCTTACCGCTCATAATACTAAATTAAATTCAATTGTATACTTAGTAAATTTATTTTAGTATATTAAATTATATATTCATCTTTTTAGCTGGTGTTCTTCCTGGAATGCCTGGGGCTCAAAGCGGTCTGGTTCCTGTCATGAGAATGTTTGGGGTTACTATAGAAGGACACTCGGTTTGCTGCCACGTTCATGGATTTTCTCCATATTTTTATATCGAAGCACCTTCAGGTTTTGGGCCCTCAGACTGTGCAAGTTTCAAGGTACGGTAACTTCTTTTTTAGTTTCTTTTTATTCTTATCGACCAAAATAGTTCCATGATTTATTTTTATGCTTGGAAGTCAAGATCTGGTAGTTAGCCCGTTACATCTTCCACATTTTATGTTTATGGAAATATTATCGCACCAGATAAACTCTTCTCCCCTGAATTCTCGTAATGCTCAACTTACTTGAAGATGAATAAGGTAGGACAGAATTCAAAAATTTTGCGGAATTTCAAACCTTTCGATAAGGCAAAGATTATTATAGGGCTCTAAAAATTTGTTTTCTAAATTACGCAAAGGCTCTAATTATCTAAAGCTATCCGAAGTTGAACGGGAGTTGAGTCACTTTTAATCTCTTTATCTTGCTGCTTTTAGCCCAGATCTGATCAAACCAAAATGACCCGACAGTTCTGATCTAAAAAATAGCTGTGGACAAAAGAATTGTGGAAGTTTTTCTTGTTTATTTGTAAGTTTGTTACCCATTTATATGACTTTCTACTTAGCGGTCTCACCTTAGGGACATTGGCTATCAATCCCAGTTTGGACAACATATTAGGTGAATCGTTGAAGCCAGAACATCCTTTAAAATTAAAAACATTCAGAGATGTCCATATTGGTA
Source organism: Artemia sinica (assembly GCA_027921565.1). NCBI lineage: Eukaryota > Metazoa > Arthropoda > Branchiopoda > Anostraca > Artemiidae > Artemia > Artemia sinica. The sequence goes on from CM051265.1 coordinate 48,425,800, forward strand.
GATAAACACAAACAAGGAAGCATGCGTGATAATAGAATGGAATTCGTAAAAAAAAGGAAGAACAAGACAAACTAATGCTGCGACTAGTATTACTAACAACAGACTGCAGCACCAAGCCGCCTGAGGTCAACACAGCTGCGCACGCTCCTCCATCCCAATCTCTTCGAAGCTTCCCTCTTTACCCCTTCGCAAGAACTTCGAATTTCCTTTAAATCGTTTCTTACAACCTCTTCCTACCCCATTTGTTTACGAAGAACAAGACAAACTAATGCTGCGACTAGTATTACTAACAACAGACTGCAGCACCAAGCCGCCTGAGGTCAACACAGCTGCGCACGCTCCTCCATCCCAATCTCTTCGAAGCTTCCCTCTTTACCCCTTCGCAAGAACTTCGAATTTCCTTTAAATCGTTTCTTACAACCTCTTCCTACCCCATTTGTTTACGACCTACTTTTTGTCTGGCCCTTGATTGTTGGCAAAAAAGGACGATCTGTCATCAAGGGCCAGCTGATATATCCATCAAGGGCCAGACCATCTGTCTGGCCCTTCATGGTTGGCAAAAAAAACGATATTTGATAATCTGTCATCCTCCATTCACTGAACATGTCTTAGCCATCTCAACCCTTATCACAGTGTAGCCCTAGAAAGGGGGATGGAACTACATATTTCCTACAGCTTACGGTTTGAGATACGGTCTGTCAAACGGGTGCCAAAAGCTATATGTTGACAGTTTGTCTGGAAAATATCTAACAAACCTTCCTCCGTCTTCTGAAGTGCCCACCATTCAGAACCCCTATCTTCACGTTAGCTTCCAATATTCTAATCTTGCTTCGTAGACTTGTCTTCCTGTTCTTCCAAAGTTATTGAACTGTGAGCAAACACCCTGAGCCCTGGCTATTTTACTTTTTATATCTTTGCTGCGTCCACAATCTTTGTTAATAATATTACCAAGGTAAGTGAAGCTGTTCGCCTGATCGATCTTCTTGTTACCCAACCCTAGTTTATTCAAAATATGTATTTCTTATGGAATTAATAATATACCTCCCATGCATTTTTCTGGGTTGTAAAATTTTTCGTATCTAGCAGATGCTGATGATCTTCGTTTTATCAGCAGAAGTAAAGTTAGCATTTCCGATTCTGTTAATTAAGTTTCTGAAGCTTTCGTTCTGATTGGTCTTTATTTAAATGTTAATAAGTACAAGCACCTTACCTTTGCTTCTTCGTCTTCATCACTTGCAACGCCTCTTGCATGCAAATTGTTTTCTGTCCCCTCTATGGCGTCTTTTAGGTGGCTAGGCATTAATATTAATAACAATTTACGGTCTTTCTGTTCTCGGTCGATTTCCCATTCTAGGGTGAAAATTTAAATTGCCTTTTCTCGACTCTTGCTCTTTACGCTAAGGTTTGACTTTTGGTCACAATTCTTTAAGAAAGACTGCTCAAACACAAGGACCGTTTTAATTGAATAAGATGTATTTTAAAGAACTATATATGTAAAGAACGAAGGTTGAGAAAGGGGCAGCCTCCTCATACACGGAATAGTTTCTGTTAGTTTTTTTACTTTTCAATGTTGTTCCTTACTTGCAGTTGATTTTTTTTTTAATTATTTAATCACTGAAAAGAACCAATGTAAGTGAAATGACTGTTCAAAGTAATGTTTCAAATATCTTCCTTCTTGGAAGTCTTAGTAAATGTTGCATGTATTATCCCTATTAAATTAAAAAAAAAAAAAGTCAAGTTTCTTTTTTTATGAAAGTAAAGAGTGGACTATAAAACTTAACCGAAAACTTCTTTTTTGGAAAGTTTTTGCGGTTTAAATTCTGTCCATTTTTAATTGACACTGTTTCCTTTTATTGGCTACTAATTGAATATTTTAAAGTGTTTTTCTATCTGCTTTTGCTGCCTAAAAATCAATATTTGGGCTCGCTGTTTATAGTTTGAACAAAGTTCTGCAACAAATTTTATTAATAGTTTGACTATATAACTTTGGATGGATGGATAGGGGGAATATCTTTCAAATAAATCATTGATAATCTGCATAATGGGAGCCTTTTAAAGGACTGAATCCATCCTGACCCCAGTAATATTGCGACCTTGAATATAGACAAATATTGATCGATAATTTCATTATTAAAACCTTAGTGTGTTATATTTTTATTTTAGCTGGTTACCTCTTTAAATAAGTGCATTCTCAGCTCATTTATTATTAAATAAAAAAACAAGTTTTTTAAACTGAAAGTAAGGAGCGACATTAAAACTTAAACGAACAGAAATTATTCCGTATATGAAAGGGGCTGTCCCCTCCTCAACGCCTCGCTCTTTACGCTAAAGTTTGACTCTGTCTCACAACTTTATTTTTTAAAACAATAAAAAAACTTTAGCGTAAAGAGCGAGGCGTTGAGGAGGGGACAGCCCCTTTCATATACGGAATAATTTCTGTTCGTTTTAAGTTTTGATGTCGCTCCTTACTTTCAGTTTAAAAAACTTGTTTTTTTTTCATATTTAATTTCTGATCGTTTTTTTAGTTAATGCAGGGGATGTTTCCCCCCTCTTTAAAAAATCGAGTAAATTTTCTCAGGCTCGTAGCCTTTGATGAGTAATACTAAACTTAATAAAATTTATATATTTAGAATCAGCATTATAAACACATTCTTTTGATACATTTATTGACATCAAAATTCCGTTTTTAAAAGTTTCGATTACTATTGAGCCGTATCGCTTGTTTTTTTATTGTTTTTTTTTATTACGTATATGTTTTTACGTATATGAGGGGGTTTTCCCCTTAGTCAATACCACGCTCTTTACGTTAAAAGTTAAAAAAAAATTTGATTCACAAACCCCTGAATCACAAAGGCCGTTTAATTAGAATAGATAGCTCTTTTGAAAGCACTAAAAAAAAAAACTGTAGCGTAAAGAGCGAGGTATTGACTTGGGGAGAACCCCCTCACATACGTTATAATTTCTGTTCGTTTTAAGTTCTAATATTCCTTCTTACATTTCAGTTGAAAAAAACTTGTTTTTTTTTTTTATTTAATTTCTGATCGTTTTTTAAAAATAATGCTTGGAAATCCGGCGCCCCCTTCATAGAAATTTCCCTTACCCCAAAGAAACATCCTCCACGGAAATATTCTCCGGATTAACCCCCTCGTCTAGCCCCCCCCCCCCTCCAGAAAAAATCCTTCCTGAAAATGGTTGTATACTTCCCAATAACCAATAAATAATGCTGGCAAGTCCGGGCGCCCCCTTCATGGCAATTTCCCTTCCCCCCATGAAAACTTCCTTCATGAACAGATCCTCCAACATAACCACCGACCCACCCTTCCCTCCCACTACCAGAAAAAAAACCTCCTGAAAACTTCTGTATACTTCCAATAACCAATACTATATGTTAACATTGGGTAAAGTTCATAACTTTTAGCCCTCCCTCTGGGAACTTCGGGGGATTAAGTCATCCTAAAAGACATATTTATCATATTTTTCGACCATTCTGAACAAAAATGGCTATCTCAGAATTTTGATCGGGTGACTTTGGGAAAAAAATAAGCGTGGGGAGGGGGCCTAGTTGCCCTCCATTTTTTTTTGGTCACTTAAAAAGGGCACTAGAACTTTTAATTTCCGTTCCAATGAGCCCTCCCACGATATTCTAGGACCACTGGGTCGATACGATCACCCCTGGGAAAAAAAAAAAAAAAAAAACAAACAAACAAACAATCAAATAAACACGCATCCGTGATCTTTCTTCTGGCAAAAAATGTAAAATTCCACATTTTTGTAGATAGGAGCTTGAAACCTCTACAGTAGGGTTCTCTGATACGCTGAATATGATGGTGTGATTTTCATTAAGGTTCTATAACTTTTAGGGGGTCTCTTTCCCCCTTTTTTTGAAAATCAGCCAAATTTTCTCAGGCTCGTAACTTTTGATGGGTAGCACTAAACTTGATGAAAGTTATATATTTGAAATCAGCATTAAAATCTGATTCTTTTGATATATCTATTGGTATCAAAAACCCGTTTCTAGAGTTTCGGTTACCATTGAGCCGGGTCGCTCCTTACTTACAGTTCGTTACCACGAACTGTTTGAAAGATAGTTGTGATTTGTTATTAAAAAAAAGAATGTCAAGAAGCAACGCAACCAAATTTGTTTCCGGTTGCATGTTCTCTTAGTTCTAATTGAGATGGCTTCATGGCCTGAAATTTCCAACGAATTAATATAAAAAAAAAAAAAAAATATATTCGCAGTAATAATTAATAAAATCACATTTTTCATCGTAAATTTAATATTCTCGATAATCACCTCTTCGTCCCACAAGTCAAGTTTTAAAATCAACAGGATTTCCCTGTCCCAATTTCTTGCAGGTGTGCCGTTTTGAAAACCTGGATGCACTTAGTTTTCAAGGGTCTAGTTCAACATCCGCCCCAACACTCTGAAAATTTTAACTTATATCCTTACCTATGACCTAGATATTACAGATACAACACTTTCACAAGCTAGATGCAAATAGTGTCTTTCGATTTAGTTGAATATTCACTGAAAGTTCCAACTTGGTATTCTTAGTCATTCTTTAGATATTGCCGATATGCCATCTTGACAACCTGGATGCAATAAGTGTTCTAGGATGTAGTTCAACATCCACCTTAACATCCCCTGATAGCTTCAACTTAATGCCCTGAGCTGTTCCCCAGTTATTTCACATACACTGTTTTGACAATCTGAATGCAAATAGTGTCTTTTGATTTGGTTGAAAATTCCCCTCACCATTCTACGAAAGCTCCGACTTAATACCCATAGCTGTTCCCGAAAAATTAAACAAGAAAAACGGGTTTTAATTTTTATAAAGCAGTGAATACAATAAAATAAACACTTAATTAAACAAACATACTCCGAATATTTCGGCCCCACGTCCGGGAGCCTTTCTCAACAATATGCAAAAAGGAGTATACAAAATTCCATGCTCTTGTGGTAAATTTTGTGTGGGAAGAACAGATTTTAGAAAATAGGCTACAGCAACACAAATGCCATAGATTGCTCTCTAAAACAAAATAAAACACAGGAAACTTTTGAGTCAGCTGTTGCAGAACATGTCTATAATTTTCCTCATCACAGTATTTTATTTGATCAAACAAAAATAGTAGATACGTCTGTAGGACTTTTACAAAGCTTCAGGGAAATTATAGAAATAAAAAAGATAATATATGGGGGTATTAGTATCAATAGAGATGAAGGGGAATTTAGGATCAGTTCAATTTATAATAGTTTAATTAAAAAGCAGGTAAGATATTCAACCAGTACTGATTTTAATAATAGTTCTGAAACGAAAGATGACCTTGCGAACAAAGGTCAGAATGGGTTAAATGCTGGGAAAAGTAAACGAACTGCAGCTAAGCTTGCAAGCCAACGAATCAGTTCAATTTATAATTCAAAAATTGGTTAATGAACTTGTGAGATTTAATTAGGGGTAATGGGCCGGGGTTAGCTGACCTTTATTGTTTTGGTTTAAGTATAAACATATTCTTCATTTTTTTGATAGATTTCCATTTATATACTGTGAGGAGGCGAGTTTGAATCATTATAGACATTCGATTTTGTTGTATTATACGCCAGTACATGGAAGTGTTTATTTAATATGTGAGTTTTGTTTCCTATTTATTTATATTTTTCTTTTTTTCTTTCTCTTTATGTGTTTAGTATGTTTTATTTTGATTTAAGTTAAGTTCTTTAAAAAGAACATTTTTGTTTCATTTTCCCTTTTTTTCCGTTGAGAAAGGCTCCCGGACGTGGGGCCGAAATATTCGGAGTATGTTTGTTTAATTAAGTGTTTATTTTATTGTATTCACTGCTTTATAAAAATTAAAACCCCGTTTTTCTTGTTTAATTTTTCGTAAATGGAAAAGCAGTGTGGTCTAAGAAATTATTTATAGCTGTTCCCGAGATATTGCAGACGCGCACTTTTGAGAATCTGGATGCACGTAGTGTTTTTTTGTTTATTTATTTGATTCAGAATCTTCCTCAACTTAATGCCCTTAGCTAAGTTTAAACTTAAACCTTTAAGTTTAAACTTAAAAGTTTCAACTTAATGCCTTAGCTGTTCCTGAGATATGGCTGATGCGTCCTTTTGACAGCCTAAAACACATAATATCTTATTATTTCGCTCAACAGCCCCTAACTTTGTCCTAATAGTTTCAACTCAGTACGCTTAGCCGTTTCTGAAATATTACAGATACGCCATTTTTGGCAACCGGGATGCATGCAGTGTCTGGATTTAGTTCAACATTTCCCTCAGCCGTCCTTGAAAGTTTCTGCTCAATACCTTTAGCTGCTCCTAAGATATTGCAGGTGCTGCTACCCTTAGCTGTTCCTGAGATATTGTAGTTAGGCCTTTTTCATAGCCTGGATGCAATTAATGTCCTTGGATCTAGTTCAACATTCAACTCAACATTCTCTGACAGTTCAACTTAAAATCCTTAGCTGCTCTGGAGATATTACAGTTGCACCATTTTGACAACTTTTATTGTGTCTTATGATTTAGTTCAACATCTCTCCTAATATTTCCTGAAAGTTTCAACCTATTACCATTAGCCATTCCTGAGAAAAGCGCGTCCATTTAACAACCTGGATGCATACAGTCTCTTTTAATTTAGTTGTACATCCCTCATAAAATGCCCCGAAAGCTCCGAATAAAAAAATTATATTAAAAAAACCTTAATTTTTCCTGAGATACTGTAGACGCTTTCTTTTGACATCATGTATGCACGTAGTGTCTTTTAAATTAGATCAACATCCTCCTCAACATTCCCCGAACGTTTCAACTTAATGTCAATAGCCGTTAGTTCTTAACACGCCTTAAAAGTTTTGACATAATATCCTTGGGATTATATACAGTTTGTTTCTGTTTTGATAGCCTTGTCTTTGGATTTAGCTCAACATCCCCCTCAACATTCCCTGAAAGTTCCAACCCATACAGCTAGCCATTCCTGAGATACTGCAGACACGATCTTCTTACAACCTGGATGTACATTATGTCTTTTGATTTACTTCAACATGCCCTGAAAGTTCTGACTTAAAAGTATCAACTAATTACCTTCAGTCATACCTGAGGCATTGCAGTTACGCCAGATAAAGGGGGGATATATAGTTCAATATGCCCCTTAACTTCCCCTTAAAGTTTTACTTAATGTCTGTTCTTGAGATATGGAAATATGCCGTTTTGACAACCTTGATACACTTAGCGTCTTTTGATTTAACACAACATCACGGATAACAGACACACGCACAAAAATGTAAGTAAAAAAAGAACTAACCGAAAAAACAAGGTAATATCAGCCAGTGGACAGAAAAAAATTGAAAAGGACAAAAGCAGATATTTCGGCAAGGACTTCTGCCAAGCCCTCTTCAGTGCAAAAAAAAAAAAAAAAATAATATTAACCTTTTGAAGTAAACTTAAAGGGAGCAGAAGAAAAACTGAATAAAAAATCCATAATAAATCCGTGACTGTTTACAAATTGATTGGGCAAGAATTCTCTGCTTAGCGATTGACTTAACTTGCTAATGACCTGATTTTTAGTAGTAGTGCGGTCAGATGATCTTGATTTAAACCGAGAGAAAACGTTATTTGGATGTCTTAATATTAAGCTATTGTAAATTGGGTTTGTAGGAATATCCAGTATTTATATCTAAAAAAAGGGTTTCTATTTATGTAGTTTTAATTTCAATTACCTCTCTAAAAAATTGTGGTTAGCCATTTGCTGCGGATATTAAAGTTGTCTCGTAAAAAAACAAATGATCTGGATTTTCAAAATGTGGAGAGCAGAGCCAGAATCAAAATCATCATTTTTATTTCATATCTTAGAGATTTATCTGTTGAAATCTTATGTTTATGTAGTCGTTCCCTCAGCTGTTTCTTGTTAAGAAAAATTAGCCTCTGAACCTAAAATATAAGGAAAATTTATTGCACAGGCGGACAAGGGTCATTATTGTATCGATTTTTAAAGTCTTGTAATGTGACCAAGCAGAATTACCGTCTAATTTTCTTTGTAAGACCTGTTCACATTTATTGACATGACAAGAATCGTACATGAAGGACACAATTCTGTTTTGAATAGTTTTCTCTTGAAACACTCTTTCTGGCTCTGTTTTGTTGACGATATATTTGTCTGTTTGGGAACATGGACATGAATCTCCAGACGATTTGTTGTTGTACTGAACACGCATTTGTCCAATAAGAGAGTCATACTTACTCCCGCCATTTACCCATACCATTTAAACATTTGCCTCTAAATTACTTGGACTATCTGTCTTGGGTTTTTCTACAGTTAGCTATGTCTTGATGCCTACTGCAAAATACTTGATTTTCAAATTTTCAATTTACGTTAGAGCTGGAAGATTCGGGGAATCTTCCTTTCTTAGATGTTTTAATTTTAAAAAATATTCGTAATCTTGAATTTTCTATGTATGAGAAGCCATCCACAATCAGATCCGTTCCTAAGGGGGGGGGGTAACTTGTTCAGCTAGCCGGGCGCCGCAGCTAGGGGGAGGGCGACTGGAGAATTGCGGACTTTGGCCAACATTTTCGATATGATTCGGCTTTTTTCTTATATTTGAGTCAGGATGGGGCGCTGTAATTAATTTTCTTCCGGGCACCACCAACCCTAGGAATGATTATGCCCACAAGGATCTTAATCTGCATTTCTTTTCAAACCACCCTCCTTCTGTGAAAAGAGGCGTGGTTATATATTTAATTGACCGAGTTCTAAAAATCTATTATCATGTAGCCTCTGAATTAAATTATATTAAAGATGTTTTTATTCTTTATTGGTTATCAGGGCTACCACCTGCATAAAAAAGAAATAAAAAAAGTGACCTAAAACTAACCCAAGTACACTTAAACGGACCATGCTTACAATTAAACACGCGCAAAATTTTCTTTTGACTATAGCACCTAAAATCGTTGTGTAGCATGCAAATTCGGGCAATTTTAGGACTTTAAGAACTGGTTGTACTCTGTTGATTACCCCAACTCTGTTGGTTACCCCATTAAAACTTATTTAAAATATCATAGATAGAAGGTTCAAAAAGGTAAAATAAGTAAATAATGAACCTTTCCCCCTTTCTCTAGTTATTCCTACAATTGAAAAAAAAACTTTACCACATTACGATATAAGCCGAGACTCAATGAGAAACTTAGAAAAAGTCTATGGAAACATAATTTTCTGTTTCTTTCGAAAATGAACCAAAGGCCCTGTACTGGGTAACTGTGTTTACAGAGTCTCGTGTTCTTGTTGGAAGTTTTATATTGGCAAAAACCGTCAACAGCTGAGGGAACGACTACATGGACACTGGATTTCAATAGATAAATTTCTGAGATGGGAAAATAAAAATGATGATTTTGATTCTGTCATTGCCTTCCACATTTTTGTCAATTCCAGATTTATTTCTTGTCAATGAGGCAACTATAAAATATCCACAGCAAATGGCTTAACACAATCTTTTAGGGAGGCAATCGAAATTAAAAATTCATAAGTAGAAACCCTTTTTCAAATAGAGATACTGGAGATAATAATAAAAATCAGGTCAGTAGGCAAGCTAAGTCAATCGCTAAGCAGAGAATTATTGCCCAATCCAATTTTTAAACAGTCTTTCATTTATTCTGGCTTGTTTTTGTTTGTTTGTTTGATTCCGTGCTTTTTCTGCTCTGTTGAAGTTTACTTCAATCGGTTAGTTTTTCTATTTTTCTTTTTTTTTTTTAACACTGGAGGAAGTCCTTGCCAAAATATCTGCTCTTGTCCTTTCTGATTCTTTTCTATCAAATGGCAGATATTACCCTCGTTTTCTTGGTTATTTTTTGACGCATATATTTTTGTTTCTGTTTGTCTTACGTCACATATAGCCAGTGTGGTCTTAGGTTGTATTTAATTCAACCTGCCCCCCTCCATTCTATGGAGGTTTCAATATAATATTCCTAGTCATTGCTGAGATATATCGCAGATTTCATGACCTGAATGCACATAGTTTGTTTTGTTTTAATTCTATCAGCATGTCTTGGAAGTTTTGACTTAGTAACCTTAGCCGTACCTAAGATATTGGAGAAAAATTTTGGATAACCTGGATGCAACTAGTATCATTTGGTTTTAAATGTCTCCTAAAATTTACAGCTTAACGTTTTTAGCAATTCAAGAGATATTGCGGATACGCCCTTTTGACAATTCAGGCTCGAACCACCGTTAGACATTAATATTAATGCATCGCGTTTAGACATTAAGGTATTGAATTTAGACATTCTTGTATCGCGATTCAACTCTTTGCATCCATTCAATATTCTATGAAAAATTTCAAGTTAATACAGTTTGCTGTGCCTGCAATATTGCAGATGTGCTTTTTGACATCCTGGTTGCACTTAGTGTCTTTTTATTTAGTTCAAAACCCTCCTGAACATGCCCTGGATGTTTTAAGTTGATACTCCTAACCGTCCTTGAAATATTGCTGATACGCCCTTTTGACAACCTGGACGCATATAGCGTCTTTTGAGTTAGTTCGACATCCCCCTCAACAATCCCTGAAAGTTTCACCCTAATACCCTTAGCTTTTTCGGACATCGAGCACCCTCTGATTCCTTCAGAATATTCGACCGTTTGAATATTCTGAACCAAAAGGCTATCCCAATTTTTGATCGGACACCTTAGGGAGTAGGGGGATGGGCTAGTCAAAAAAGTGTGGTAGGGGAGCTACCCCTCCCCCTTTCTTTTCAATTTTAAAAAAAACCACCAGAACCTTCAATTTCCAAGTGAATGAGCCTCTTCCAAAGTTTTTAATACCACTTCTTCCATTCAAAGTGGTCTGGGAAAATAAGCAAAAAAATAATACACTGTAGCCTTATCGATCTTTACGCAGCCTTATAACGCTGCCTTTGAAATATCTCATTACTGGGAAATACTTGTCTTTTTAGGGGGTCAAATTTGTATACAGCTGAGACCGCCTTTGAAATATTTCGTTACTGAGAAATACTTGTCTTTTTAGGGGGCTAAATTTATATCCAGCTTAGACCGATTTATATCATTAAGTAATTGACGGAGTCGAAAAACCTGCTATCAGGAAATTTTCTATGAAGCACTTATGAACTTGACGAAGTTAATTGTTATTCATTGTTTTTAGAAAGCATTAAATCAAGCCCTTCTAGCTGATTTCAAAGGTAATAAAGACCACATGACAGATTGTGTACTTTTCGATTGATATTGAAGAGAAGGAATCTATGTATGGCTATAGAGGCAATAAGAAGATCAATTTTGTAAAGATTACCGTGACTCTTCCAAAAATGGTGTGGCTGCTGCTAAACGATTGCTTGAACAAGGAAAAGTTCCTCCATATGATATACATTCATATGTTGCATATGAGAGTAATATTGAGTTTGAAATTAGGTAAGATGAGAATTTTTTAACCCAAAATTCAGGGGCTTTTCTATATAGTGCTTTTCTATTGGGATGGAGGAGGAGCTTGTGTAGCTGCGTTGGCCTAAGGTGGCTTGGTGCTGCTGTGAGTTGTTAGTAGTAATAGTAGTAGTTTCTATCATTTTTATGCTTTTACAGAAGAAAAAAAGTAGCATATATATCTTTTGACGGATACATTTTGTTTTGGATTCTAATCAGAATAACAATTACGATATTTTAGTGGGTTAATTTGCCCTCACTGTGATATACAGAAAACGAAATTATACTTGGAACCTTTTGGGCTAAAGAAAAATTTTAGCCTTTTGGTGACTAGACACCCCAATAGATTGTCCAAATGATCAAGTACCCCTTCCCTTCTATTTGAAATATAATCTCAAGTTTCTGCCATTAACGCTATCCAAGTTTAAAATTATTACTTTAGATAAAAAAAAAAAAAAAAATGATTTCCAGACATAGTGAGCCCCAAATTCCCACCATTTGGCCCCTAAATTGCAAATATAGCTACATTTTCACTAACTAATCTGAAATGATTTGGATTTCTCGCGAGATGAGTTGTGCATGATCATTCTGGTTAGATTTGTCTTGGACCGGCCTTCACCACCGTAACCTTATTTTTCAGATAATGTAGTCTTAAAGCTATTTATACCAGTACACAAGTGAAAATCGATAATTAATATCTTAATATTGTCATTATATATTTATCGAAACTACAAATATTAATAATTCTTTGCAAAAATGGAAAACTAAATCTTATCTAACTTCCCGATACATCAGGTAGAAATATAGGGACCTCTCCCTCCTAAGTCAAATAACTTTCATATTAATTTTTGTCTCTCACTCCTTAGAAAATGGTTCTTTTTTTGAAACGTGCATAGTAGACTAATCCAATGAAGACATATAAATCATTTGCTTTTTTTTGTTATTCTATTATACTTTTAACAATATAGAAATTACTTTACTCTTCATAGAAAAAGGAAAAAAGACACTAAAAAATAAACAGAAATAACCCCCCCCCCCCCCCAAAAAAAAAACAAACAAACACGCCGACTACAATAGAACACAAGAAAAATCAGCATGGTTTTTTAATTAGCGAAGTTCTCATAATACGGTACATTTATATGATTTATACCAGACTGAAGAAACTCAACTTTTTTATTCTCTAGCTGCTTGGTCATCTAGAGTAAATAAGTGAACATTTAGATTCTTCACGGTTTTGAGTTGCATTCTTTGTGATGTCCAATCGGTGATGTCCAAAAATACAGAAAAATTAATTACAAACAAAATTACAAAAAAAAAATCAAAAGCCAAAATTTAACATCTACCATCATCCTATTTTGAAGCTAGCAAATTCAAAGTATTAATGCTTAAAACTTTGCTTTTGAATATGATTTTAGACTGCCATACTTTTATTTTAAAGTTTTCCTATTGTCTTTCGTTGTAGGTATATGGTGGACTCGAAGATTGTAGGATGCAACTGGATTGAGCTTCCAGGAGGAAAGTACCGTCTGAGATCAAAAAGTGAAAACCCAGCGCCGCAATCGCGCTGTCAGCTAGAAGTAGATGTAGCTTGGAATGACCTAATCTCTCACACTCCTGAGGGAGACTGGGCAAAGGTGGCTCCATTTCGTGTTATGTCTTTTGACATAGAGTGTGCTGGACGGAAAGGTTTTTATTATCTTTGCTGCTTTCATTTGGTCCTAAATATGCAAAAAACATTCAACCTGCATAAACAAAGTCATGCTTGCAGTCAGGTGTACAAAAAATTCCAAAGCTGCCAGTAGCAGAATTCCAAAAGCTGCCGACAGTTTAGCAGCACAAATTGTGTTTTGACAGCTTTGCTTTGAGCAAAAAGTATTTTTATACGTAAAATTTGCAGAAAAGTAACAAATGTAACATAGTAGAGCTTGCAGTTAGAGATATCAATAGTTATCTGAATCACAATTAACAATGTAATCTAATTCAGTGGCAAGCCATATACTCACCATAAATATTATACTGAATAATTTTATAAGTACCATTTTATCAACAGTACTGTATCATATTTACCCTAATACTGCTAGTGGAGTGTAGTATTCAAAATCGGAAGTATACTATATATAGCTTAGTGCTGTTATTTTATGGATGGAGCTGTGCACTCCAATGCTATTGGTATTATAAGAATAATGCATACCCAACTGTATGCTTGATACTCATTGATCACTATACTACAACTATAAAAAGCACCATTTGATTTTCTGGGAGAACAATATTGATTGGGAGCCTGGCAGTCACATGCATTATGATGCTATGATATTAGTTTTGTCCTAATCTAATCCCAAAAATAAACAGAGAATTGCTATTATTGTAGTGTGGCTGTTTTAGTCTACTAGCCTTCCACGTTCCAGCTTTCCCATTACCTGCTTTAACTGTATATACACCTTGATAGCTACCAGCCCTTTTAAGATTCCTTCAACTGACGAATAAATAGTTTTGAGAGAATTTGGCTATTTGTGCTAGATTTAGACAAATATTCACTTTCAGTTGAAGGGAAGTGGAGTAAGTAAAAACTTGTCCTCAAGGATGAAGGATAACAACAACTTAAAAGTAAATTTTCACATTGCAGAAGAGAAGAGATACATCTCGTGAGAAGAGATATTTCAAAAGAGATACATCACCCTGGTAAAAAAAAGAATATAAAAAACGAAAACAGCTTTTTTTTTTTTGTTTTGTAGTTGTTCTTTTTTTGAGTTTTGGTTCCTGTTGGGTAGAGTTACTTATAGTTCATTACCACGAACTGTCTGATAAATCTTTAAACGCAAATATCAGGTAGCAGAGTAAGAAGTAAAGACCAACCGTTTGTGTAAAAAAATTAAGTCTGAAAATAATATAGAACTTATCAAGAAAACAATCTGGAAATAATAACCGAATTTTTTACTTTCAGCTATAATATGTAATTCTTTATGAATCATGTTTTGGGGTTGCTTCTGTTCAAGACCGTACCCCCTCTGAGTAACCCATCCCGAAATGTTTTTTGACTCTTAAAGACGCAACAAATAAAATGTAAAAAAATTTTGTATGTGTATTTTGAGGTTTTTTTTCGTGTAACCCCCCCCCCCCCGAAAAAAAATCTTTGAGTAAAATCGCCTCCGAAAAAAAAATCCTGGGTACGGCCTTGCTTCCGTTTCAATCAACTATCCCCGGAATTTGATAATAATTTATAGCTTAGTTTTGTCTCATTAAGAGGGGCAGAGGGGCTGCAATTTTTACGGTAAGAAGATTATATTTAGGACAAGTTTTGAATGGCAAATCCAATTCTACCACATTTTTTAAATTCTATTGTTTTTATCTCAGGATTACTCTTCATACAGGGTTAATAATTGCTCAAGCATTAGAAGTTGTGGAGGTAGGCCTCAGGTATTAAAAAAAAAAAACAAAAAACATTCCAGTGCCCTAATTTGAGCAGAATATTTATTCTGTAAAATTTTATTCGCTTACTTAACAACTTTCCTTTAATCAACATCCAACAAATATTTAAATAGTGGAGATTCCTGGCAAAAAGATTAATCCCTTTACTTCCGTATTATACCGCCAACACTCAAAAAGTGAAATTAGGTAAATCCTAATGAAAAATACCAAAACATGATGAGAAAGAATACAATATTTTAGAAACAAATTTGGGCTATATTCTTGCACATTAGGGGGAGGGGGAGTAACCTGACCTAAACTAACATAACCCCCCCCCACCCCCTAATTAATGTGCAAATATATAGCCCAAATTATATAATTCCAATGTGTTCTGTCACCCACCACTTGTTTTCCACTGAGCGTAAGCTAATTGTTTCTTAATACAGACAGATAAAACCGGTTTATTCTCGAGTTTTATACAGTGTAAATTTGAGTGAAATACATAATTACCCGGTAATTTATCACGTATTCAATTATAATGTATTTAAGATTAATATATAATGCCCAAAACCTAAAGAAAAAGAAAATAAGAATCAAACTAAATTGCAGAAAATAAGAAAAAAAGGTATGATCTTAAAGGGTCCATTCAGTTTCTGAGCAAAATTACAGTTATATTTTGAAAGAGCATAAAAAGAGGTCTCGAGTGGTATGTTCATCTAATTTGTAGCTTAATAACAAAATATCTCCAAATTTATCACAAAATCTCCTCCCTCTCTCTGCGTAGATACCATGCTTTTCCTTTTTCATTCTAGAATAGTTTTTCAGTCTAACTCCCTTATATTTTTAGACCTTGACAATTAAACAGAATAGCAAAAGAAAACAAAATTTAAAATCACGGCCCAGCTGTTTAAAATAACCCTCTTTGCATCGATGCTCAGAATTACACAGAACATAAACGTGTTTAAAGGAAATTCTTTACCACTAGTCCCAAGAGAATCTTTGATGAAATTGTATAGTATTTTAGACATTATGCTTTTACTAGCATAGGAAGAAAGGCCAGTAATTCAATGATCTATGTCTGGTTTTTGATGTGTAGTAAATAATTGTGACAAAAACTTTGGAAAGTAGTGAAAAAATTATGTCAAGTTAAGTGAAACTGATAGTTGCCAGGGGTGGATTGTTACTAGTATAAATCCCTAGGAATGGCAACCCTGGTATTTCAGATAAAATCTGCCAACACATTTTACTAGGCCATGATAACTGCCAAGTAGCATTGCTACTTGGCAGTTGACCCCACAAAATTATTTTTATATGTAAAAATGTTATTTTCAGACAAAACCTGGCCACAAATTTGAAAACTGCCAAGTAGCATTGCTACTTTTCTACCCCACCTTTTGAAGGGCGGCTTGCAGTTCATAGGTTTACAGATTGTATCAATCCAAGAACTATGGGTTACTGATGGGAGAGGAAATTTATTCTCTCTGAATCAGAAGAAAAAACAAATATAAAAACGACAACTAACGCAATCTAGCGCTACCCACCAAAATCATAAAGTTAATTAAAATCTAAATAGCAGTATAAATTGTCTTTTATTAAATATTTTTTCAGTCTTGCTTTACATTAGACCAATCTTTGTTCTTTTGTTTCGTTTTTTTTTTAGTGAAATGTTTTGGGCACACTAACCGTTAAAATTGTAAAATCATCACAGATAGTTTAAAATAAACAGATAGTTTTACTAGATGCTTTCCAGGTCGTATCAGCATCATGGAGTGAGTTTTTTTTAGTTATTTACTTAGTTATTTACTTATAAATCCTAAATTACGCAAGGAGGTTCCCAACCGAGTCAAACTCAAAACGAGCAGAAATTAACATGAGTAGGGCTAAAATCCCTATGCCTTCCCAAGCCAAAAACATAACTTGCACTTTACTGAAAAAAAAATATAAACGTTTTTACTTTTATAACTTTAATAAATCAAATAATACTAATCATTTTGATTAATAAATATCAGTATATGCATATTAAACTGACAATGCACATTCATTTGTATTTTTTTCAGTAAAGTGCAAATTATGTTCTGGCCTTGGGAAGGCATAGTGGTTTTGAGCCCTACTCATGTTAATTTTTGCTCGTTTTGAGTTTGAATCGATTATTTATTGTAATTTCTGTTCGTTTTGGGTTCCATTTATTTATCAATGCTGATTTGTGGTTGTTTCACGCTTGGTAGATTATTTGATTTTGTTTTTGCTATTTTTGGTTTAATGGAGTTCTTTACTTTTCTTTGAAAAACTTATTTTGTGGAAAAAGTTTTTTTTAACTAATTTCTGTAGTCACAACAGTCTTCAGGGAAAAAGAAAATGATAATTTAAATCTTTTCGTTTTTTTAAGACTTTATAGTTTGGCCTGCTATTTGGCTGGAGAAAATTTCTCAGCAATTTTTAACAACATACACCCTTTTAAAAATCTTGACACAAATGGTAGTGTTTAAAATTTAGTTTCATACCCCCTCTAATTGACCTGAAATAGGAAAAAAAAAACTGATACCACTTGCAAAAAAAATCTGTTTACTTTCTTTGATAGCTGGGATACACTTACGCTATTTTGATCTGGTTAAATTTTAAGAGCAGAAGTAGCCCCGAAAGTTTGAACATAATACCCTCAGTCGTTCTTGGGATACTGCTGAGATGCCTTATTGGAATTAGCATTTACACAGCGCATTTTGATTTAATCTTAAGGCAACATTTAGTTTTTAAAACGTAATGGGCAAATGGGAGGGTGGGTGTGGGAGGGGGATTAGTTGCCCTCCAATCACTTTCAACTCTTAAAAAGAGCACTAGCCCTTTCTATTTTCAATCGAATAAAGCCTTTTCGAATTTTCTACAACTCCTTCGATACGGAGTGCCCTGGTCTAAAAAAAAAGAATAATATATTTTACCCCCATCGCTCTTTACTATAAAAATGTCAAGCCTTCCAATCACTTTCGACTATTAAAAAGGGCACTAGCCCTTTCAATTTCCAAACGAGTGAGCCCTAAAGGGCACTAGCCCTTTCAATTTCCAATCGAGTGAGCCCTTTTTGAGTTTCTACGTCAACACTTTCTATAAACACCTTATAAACCCCCAGGGCACAAATTACGACCCTTTCCCTGAAGGCTGTAAGAGGGTTGTCATCCTCAAAGACCTAAATTCTAGAACTATCAACTACGTTGAACAAAATGGCTATCTCAAAAATTTTTATTGTATTTGTTTGAGGAAATGGTGGGCGTCAGAAGGGCGTTAGTTGCTCTCCAATCACTTTCAACTATTAAAAAAGATACTAGCCCTTTTGAGGTTTTACGACAACGCTTTCTATAAAAACCTTATATGCTCCAGGGCATAACTTACAACCCTTGCTTTGAGGGCTGGGGGGGGGGGGGGCGTGTCATCCTCAAAGTCCTAATTTCCAGAACTTTCAACTACGTTGAACAAAATTGCTGTCTCAAAATTTTGATTGGATGTGTTTAGGGAAATGGTGGGCGTGCGAGGGGGGTTAGTTGCCCTCCAGTCACTTCCGACTATTAAAAAGGCACTAGCCCTTTCAATTTCGAATCGAATGAGCCCTTTTTGAAGTTTCTACGACTACGCTTTCTATAAAAACCTTATATGCCCCCAGGGCATAACTTACAACCCTTGCTCTGAGGGCTGTGAGGTTGGTTGGTCATCCTCAAAGACCTAATTTCCAGAACTTTTAACTACGTTGAAGAAAATGGCTATCTCAAAATTTGATTGTGTGTGTTTGGGGAAATGGTGGGCGTGAGAGGGGGGTTAGTTGCCCTCCAATCCCTTTCGACTATTAAAAGGGCACTAGCCCTTTCAATTTGCAACTGAATGAGCCCTTTTTGAAGTTTCTACGACAGAACTTTCTATAAAAACCTTATATGCTCCCAGGGCAGAACTTACAACCCTTGTCCCGAAGGCTGTGGGGGAGTGTCATCCTCAAAAACATAATTTCCAGACTTTTTAACTACTTTGAACCCAAATAGCTATCTCAAAATTTTGACTGGATGTGTTTGGGGAAATAGTGGGTGTGAGAGGGGTGTTAGCTATCTTCCAATCCCTTCTAATTCCAATCGAATGAGCCCTTTTTGAAGTTTCTACAACTTTGCTATCTATAAAAACCTTATATGCCCACAGGGCATAACTTCCAATCCTTGCCCTGAGGGCTCTAAGAAGGTTATCATCCGCAATTACCTAATTTCTAAAACTTTTAACTACGTTGAATAAAATGGCTATCTAGAAATATTGATTGGATATGTTTGGGGAAAAGGTCGGCTTGAGAGGGGGGTTAGTTGCCCTCCAATCACTTTCGACTTTTAAAAAAGGCACTAGCCCTTTGAATTTCCAATCGAATGAGCCCTTTTTTCAAGTTTCTACGATAAAGCTTTCAATAAAAACCTTATATGCCCCCAGGGCATAACTTACAATCCTTACCCTGAGGGCTGTGGGGGGAGTGTCATCCTCAAAGATATAATTTTAGGACTTTTCAACTACTTTGAACAAAATGGCTATCTCAAAATTTTGATAGGATGTGTCTGGATAAATGGTGGGCGCGGAAGGGTTGTTAGTTGCCTCCAATCACTTTCGCTTTTAAAAAGGGCATTAGTCATTTCAATTTCGAATCAAATGAGCCATTTTTGAAGTTTCTACGACAACGCTTTCTATAAAAACCATATATGCCCCCAGGGCCTAACTTACAACCCTTGCCCTGAGGGCTATGGTAGGGGGGGGGGGTTGTCATCCTCTCTTAAATATGCAAAAAAAAAATATCCAGAACTTTCAACTACGTTGAACAAAATGGCTATCTCAAAATTTTGATTGAATGTGTTTGGGGAAATGGTGGGCGCGGAAGGGTTGTTAGTTGCCTTCCAATCACTTTCGACTATTAAAAAGGGCACTAACCATTCCAATTTCGAATTGAATGAGCTCTTTTCAAAGTTTCTACGACAACTCTTTTGATACGAAGTGTTCTGGTATGGGAAAGAAAATAATTCGATACGAAGTCCCCCAAAAATGTGTGGGGG
This sequence comes from Artemia sinica, assembly GCA_027921565.1. Taxonomy (NCBI): domain Eukaryota; kingdom Metazoa; phylum Arthropoda; class Branchiopoda; order Anostraca; family Artemiidae; genus Artemia; species Artemia sinica. Next base: position 48,445,680 of record CM051265.1, read on the forward strand.
AATGGTGGACGTGAGAGGGGTTAGTAGCTTTCCAATTATTTTCAACTATTAAAAAGGGCACTAGCCCTTTGAGTTCCAGTCGAATGAGCCCTTTTTCAAGTTTTTACGACAACGCTTTCTATAAAAACCTTATATGCCCCCAGGGCATAACTTACAACCCTTGCCCTGAAGACTTTGGAGGGAATGTCCAGCTCAGAGATATTATTTCCGGACCTTTCAACTGCGTTGAACATAATGGCTATCTCAAAATTTTGACTGGATGTGTTTGGGGAAATGGTGGGCGTAGCCATTTTCGATTTCCAATTTAATGAGCCCTTTTTGAAGTTTTTATGACAACGCTTTCTTTAAAAACCTTATATGCCCCAGGGCATAACTTACAACCCTTGCCTCCAGAACTTTCAACAAAATGGCTTTCTCAAAATTTTGGAACAATATTTGTTCCAAATTTGGACTCGGATGGAATTATTGCTCAAGTTTTAGGAAAGTTATGTTTGATGTGTCTTCTTCCTGATCATTGAGTATGTGTGGTGAGTTGAAATATATGCTGGTAAGATGGATGGGTGGAAAACGATAGAATTTTGTGTAAAACTTGTATAGTTTTGGTGCTTAGATTGATGCATTTGTAGCCAAAGAAATGAGGGACCCTACACATTTGTTAACTTCCAATTACAGTTCAATGATTTGTTAGAAATAGCCGTTTTTTTTTTATAACCATGATTCAGGATTGTTTGGGTAATACTTGGTAAAAACAAAGATTTTGCTCATAAAATTAAAAAGCTTAAAAATTTAGAAACTACTCTAAATACTAGGATTCAACTACCCGAAACTTACTGTTCATCGTGCTAGAATTAAACATCTGAGTGAAAGTAAACTATAAAACTAAACATAACATTTAATGTTTTAATTGTTGAATGTTTGATTCATAACCAAATAAAGCAATCTTGGAATTTTTTTTTTTCAGTAAAGCAAAATTTAAATTCTAATTTTTTTTTTCAGTAAAGCAAAACTTAAATTCTAGTATAAAAACTGTTGGGTCAGGAAGTGGTAGTGGTTCCCTAAAATTAAGGACGAATTTTGGACGCTTTAAGTTTTTGCGTTATATATATATATATATATATATATATATATATATATATATAATATATATATATATATATATATATATATATATATATATATATATATATATATATAAAAAAACTGTTTTGGTTTTACACTACAAACCAGAAAGAAATGCGCCTAAGAACGAAGCACATGACTGGGTGGGGTGTACCCTTAGAAAATGACACTATTTCGCAAGGCTTTGGATATCTTAAGCTGAATGTCTATTGACTAATTTTGGTCTTTCATGATCTTGCCTCATCTGGGACAAAATTATGGTTATCCAGGTCATCGCGGGCAGTAATGGTAACCTGGAGCCTCCATGACCACGCCCATTTCAATGAATTGTTCTTTTTTGTACAGCTAATTTGATCACTTGTGAAGAATAAAAATCTTTGAAACTGTACATTTTTCACAAGTAATTGTTGTGCCTTTCGAAACATGTGAAAAGGATTCCGAAAATAAGCAGATAAAAAGTTTGTTTGTATGAGGAAAAACTATTTTTAACCTGTAAAGCTGCAGAAAGAAGTAAGCTCACTGTCTATTTGTTCTGTTTGATATTATGCTCTTGGGCACATCATCTGTGTTGTTCAAATTAGGCTACACAGTTAATCAATTTTAATTCGAATCCAGCTTTACAGGGTTTCCTCAAAATTTTCTTTACACCAATTTTTAAACTTTTCGTTTTTGTTTTAGGAGTGTTTCCTGAGCCAGATAAAGATCCAGTTATTCAGATTGCGAGCATGGTTATCAAACAAGGTAAACCCGAGCCGTTTATTCGAAACGTCATGACATTAAACACATGCGCTCCTATTGTTGGCTCAGAGGTTATGTGTTTTGATACTGAAGATAAGTTACTTGAGGTTAGATTTTTTTTTCTGTAATGACAATATAATTGAAATCGTGTTAAAATATATATTCATTATTTAAGTAGCATTCTAGCGTATTATAATGCTAGACAATTAATGCTAACTGCTGAGATGCCTTATTGGGAATTAGCATTAACACAGTGCATTTTGATTTAATCTTAAGGCAACATTTAGTTTTTAAACATAAAGGCAAATGGGAGGGTGGGCGTGGGAGGTGGATTAGTTGCCCTCCAATCACTTTCAACTATTCAAAAGAGCTTTAGCCCTTTTTATTTTCAATCAAATGAGCCCTTTTCGAATTTCCTACGACAACTCCTTCGATACGAAGTGCCCTGGTCTAAACAACAACAACAAAAAAAAAATTATACATTATACCCACATTCATCTTTACTATTAAAATTTCAAGCCTTCCAATCACTTTTGATTACTCGAAAGGGCACTAGGCCTTTCGATTTCCAATCGAATGAGCCCTTTTTTAGTTTCTACGACAACGCTTTCAATAAAAACCTTATATGCCCTCAGGGCATAGCTTACAACCCTTGCCCTGATGGGGGGGGGGGGGAGTTATCACCCTCAAAGACCTAATTTTTAGAACTTTCTACTACGTTGAACTCAATGGCTATCTGAAAATTTTCATTGGATGTGTTTAGGGGAATGGTGCGCGTGAGAGGGTGGTTCGTTACCCTCCAATCACTTTCGACTATTAAAAAGGGCACTAGCCCTCTCAATTCCCAATTGAATGAGCCCCTTTTGAAGTTTTTACGAAAACTAACTATAAAAAAACGTTATATGCCCCCAGGGCATAACTTACAACCTTTGCCCTGGGGGCTCTGGAAGGTTTGTCATCCTTAAATACATAATTTCCAGAACTTTCAACTACGTTGAACAAAATGGCTATCTCTAAACTTTGATTGAATGTGTTTGGGGAAGTAGTGGGTGTGGGAGGGGGGTCAATTACTCTCCACTCACTTTCGACTATTAAAAATGGCAATTTCAATTTCCAAATAAATGAGCCCTTTTTGAAATTTCTACAACAACTTTCTATATAAATCTTATATGCCCCTAGGGCATAACTTACAACCCTTGCACTGAGGGCTCTGAGGGGGTTATCATCCTAAAAGATCTAATTTCCAGAAATAGAAATTTCCAAAAATTTCGATTTGATGTGTTTGGGGAAATGGTGGGCGTGAGAGGGGGGCTAGTTGCCTTTCAATCACTTTCGACTATTAAAAGGGCACTAGCCCTTCAATTCCAATTGAATGAGCCTTTTTTGATGTTTTTTACAAAATCCCTTTCTATAAAAACCTTACATGCCCCCAGCGCATAGCTTACAACCCTTGCCCTGAGGGTTGTGGGGGGAGGGGTTGTCATCCTTAAAGACCTAATTTCCAAAACTTTTAACTACGTTGAATAAAATGGCTATCTTAAAATTTTGATTGGATGTGTTTGGGGAAAAGTTGGGGCGTGAGAGGGGGGTTAGTTGGACTCAAATCACTTTTGACTATTAAAAAGGGCACTAGCCCTTTGAATTTCCAATCAAAAGATCTCTTTTTCAAGTTTCTACTACAAAGATTTTAATAAAAACTTATATGTCCCCAGGGCATAAATTATAACCCGAGCCCTGCAGACTGTGAGGGGAGTGTCCTGCTCAAAGGTATAATTTCCTGAACTTTAAACTGCGTGAAATAAAATGGCTATCTAAAAATTTTGATTGGATGTGTTTGGGGAAAAGGTGGGCGGGAGAGGGGGGTTTGTTGCCCTCAAATCACTTTCGACTATTAAAAAGGGCACTAGCCCTTTGAATTTACAATCAAATGAGCCCTTTTTCAAGTTTCTACGACAAAGATTTCAATAAAAACCTTATATGCCCCCAGGGCATAACTTATAACCCTTGCCCTGAAGACTTCGGGGGAGTGTCCTGCTCAAAGGTATAATTTTTCTGAACTTTAAACTGCCTGGAACAATATAGCTGTCTCAAAATTTTGATTGGATATGTTTGGGGAAATGGTGGGCATGGAGGGGGTGTTAGTTGCCTTCTAATCACTTTCGACTATTAAAAAGGGCACTAGCCATTTTAATTTCGGATCGAATGAGCCCTTTTTGAAGTTTCTACGACAACGCGTTCTATAAAAACCTTATATGCCCCCAGGGCATAACTTACAACCCTTGCCCTGAGGGCTGTTTGGGAGTTCCCTCTTCAAAAACATAATTTCTATCTTGAAATCAACTACGCTGAACAAAATGGCTATCTAAAAATTTTGATTGGATGTGTTTGGGGAAAAAGTGGGCGTGAGATGGGGTTAGTTGCCCTCAAATCACTTTCGACTATTAAAAGGTCAGTAGACCTTTGAATTTCCAATCGAATGAGCACTTTTTGAAGTTTCTACGACAAAGGTTTCAATAAAAAAACTTATATGCCCCAGGGCATAACTTATAACCCTTGCCCTGAAGACTGTGGGGGAGTGTCCTGCTCAAATGTATAATTTCCTGAACTTTAAACTGCGTGGAACAACATTGCTATATCAAAATTTTGATTGGATGTGTTTGGGGAAATGGTTGGGCGTGGAAGGGGTATTAGTTGCCTTCCAGTCACTTTCGACTATTAAAAAGGGCACTAGCCATTTCAATTTCCAAATCGAATGAGCCTTTTTTGAAGTTTTTACGACAACGCGTTCTATAAAAACCTTATATTCCCCCAGGCCTTAACTTACAACCCTTGTCCTGAGGGCTTTTGGGGGGTTGTCATCCTCAAAGACCAAGTTTCCAGAACTTAAAACTACGTTGAATAAAATGGCTATCTCGAAATTTTGATTGGATGTGTTTGGGGAAAAGGTGGGCGTGAGAGGGGGGTTAGTTGCCCTCCAATCACTTTCGACTTTTAAAAAAGGGCACTAGCCCTTTGAATTTCCAATTGAATGAGCCTTTTTTGAAGTTTCTACGACAACAAACCTTATATGCCCCCAGGGCATATCTTACAACCCTTGCCCTGAAGGCTTTGGGGGAGTGTCCTCCTCAAAAACATGATTTCTATCTGGAAATCAACTTCGCTGAACAAAATGGCTATCTCAAAATTTTTGATGTGATGTGTTTTGGGAAATGGTGGCGTGGAAGGGGTGTTAGTTGCCTTCCAATCACTTTCGACTATGACAAAGGGTACAAGCCACTCCAATTTCCAATTGAATGAGCCCTTTTGAAGTTTCTACGACAACTTCTTCGACACGAAGTGCCCTGCTCTAAAGGAAAAAAAAATTAATTAATACAGTGTGCCAACATCGTTCTTATATGCCCTCAGGGTATAACTTAAAACCCTTGCCCTGAGGGTTGTGGGGGAGTGTCCTCCTCAAGATATAAATATATTTTCTATCTGGAAATCGACTACGCTGAACAAAATGGCTATCTCAAAATCTTGATTGGATGTGTTTGGGGGAATGATGGGTGTGGGGGGGGGGGCTAGTTGCCCTCCAATCACTTTCTACTATTAAAAAGGGCACTAGCCACTCCAATTTCCAATCGAATGAGCCCTTTTCGAAGTTTCTACGACAACTCCTTCGATACGAAGTGCCCGGGTATGGAAACAAAAAAAAATAAATAAGACATGGTGCCAACCTCGTTCTTTACTTAGGCAGCGCTATTGCGCTGCCTATGATAATTACTTGTTTTGACTTTGTGGTATTCGGGTTTTGGGTTCATTCGTATTGATTCTACCTCCACTTAGGTATTTTGTGTTGTTACTCATTTAACTGTTTTACAATCTGTTCACTTCGGCTATGTAATATGTTTCTCGAACACTATTTTACGTTTCGTCTGAAGTTAAAACCAGATTCTAATCCAATGCACCTTATTTTCACATGTTCTAACCATTTGTAATTCATTTTAGCTTTTCCTTTCTTTGCTTTACTGAAGGCTGGTTTCTTTGTGATTCAAGTTTTTTGTTTTGTATTGATTTCTGCCAATAGTCTTTCTAATTTTTATCCAATTTTTACTACGTATATCTACTTACGTATTACTACTTATTTTTATCCAACAGGACTGAGACCGAATTTCTTCAAACCTAATTTTTACCCTATCTACTTCTTTTTCCCCCCCCGAGAAAGCATACCCCTCCCCCTCCCCCCAATAAAATGCAACTTTTTTCATCTGTTGTGTCAAAAATATTATTCTGTTCTCGAGTATGTACAGGGTATCGTGGGATTTTCTTATTTTTTACTCTACTCTGTTTATTATAAATTAATTCTATTTGGAAAAAAGTGTCTTCTTTTGTAGAAAATTCTCCAACCTTTAAGTTTATGTGATGAGGGCTGATAAAATGCTGATAAAGACTGTTATCATTATACAAGTGAACAGATTTATAAGCTTTTACTTGGAGGAATAAAACCAGAAATCTCAGTTTTCTTTTTCTACAGTCACTGTCCAAGAAATGACTCCTTTTGTTAGCGTATTTACAGTTCTCGTTAAGATTTCTTGAACTTTAGTGGGACAGAAATAGACAGTTTTTTTTTTGGAATTTGGATTCTATTCAAAGTTTCAATTAGGATAATGAGGTTCTTTGCTAACCATAAAGTCTCTTTGTCTTCATGTATTTATATGTATTTACTTGCAATTAGTTTTTTGTTTTTTGTGAAATTGTTACCTCCGTGCCTTAAAAATATACATCATTTTACAATTTTCCTTTTTTTTCAGGCGTGGGCAGCTTTTGTCCGCGAGGTTGACCCAGACATTCTTACTGGTTACAATATAAACAATTTTGATTTGCCATATCTCATAAATAGAGCAAAAACCCTCAAAGCTCAGAACTTCGATTATCTTGGTAGGATTAAAAATTCCAGGTAATGCTTTTTATGTTCAATGTGACTACTTTTATCTATTTAATGTTAGTATCAACTGAGATACTTCACACAGTTCTTATACTCAAACTTAATATCTTTAGCTTTACTGTCATTTATACTTTTGGCTTATGAAGAGATTTTTCCTATTTTTGTTCTCTTCTTTATACATAATATTTCTGTTATGATTTCTGGTTGGTTTTTTACACATTTTTCTCAGTTCTGTTACGCCTATTGACATTTACTTTGGTTTTTAAGAACAATGATTTGGCTTTGAAGCTTTTGAAGGAACAGTTCTTTATACAGATTTATGAACAAAAGGATGTTTGCAAATTGCAGTTTGTACCTTCATACTGAGGTTTCATTTTGGTATATCGTGTATAAAATTATGTATGGTAGCCATTACAATGTTTTGATCGTTTTCATGAATTAAATATACTTCTGAAATTATAACCGCTGGACAAAAATTTCCCAAAGAACTAAGATTTAATCGATAGACATTTAGAGAAATGTTTTGAAAAAGTTAAAAGAAATAAAGAAGCAAGGTGTTTTTTTTCTGCTCGTTTATTTTTAGGTGTCAAATCACGAATGTTTGTATCACCAATAATGAAACTATATAAAGAAGGTCTACTGTGGATGGCAATACGGGATACTGGATCTAATTCCAGCTGCCGCTAGGCAGGGTGACAGGCTTGTAAGCTGTTTTCAGAGGCAACGCTACAGAGTTGCCTGTATTAAAGGCCATACGGCTCCAATGTTTTTATTATTTATTATTTATTTATTTTTTCCAGAGGCACTTGATATGGAAGGGGTCGTCGCGTAAACTTCGGAGGGGGCTCATTCGATTGGAAATCGAGAGTTCTAATGCCCTTTTTAAGAGTCAAAAGTGATTGGAGGGTACTAGCCCCCCCCCCCACGCCTTTTTTTTCCAAATGCATCCGATAAATATTTTGGGATAGCCATTTTGTTAAAAATAGTTCAAAGATCATATAACAAAAACTCTGGTGTCAACACTTACAGGCTTTGTAAGTTATGCCCTGGGGGCATATATGGTTCTTATGGAAGGAATGCTCGTATAAACTTCAGAGAGGGCTCATTTGATTGAAAATTGAAAGTTCTAGTTCACTTTTAAGAGTCAAAAGAGATCGGAGGGTAACCACCCCCCCCCCCCACGCTCTTTTTTTCCCAAATGTATCTGAAAAAAAATTTGAATGACCATTTTGTTAAAAATAGTTGAAGGGTCAGATAACAAAAACTCCGGTGTCGACACAATCCCCCGGGCCCGGGCGTTGTAAGTTATGTCCTGGGGCCATATATGGTTCTTATGAAAGGGATGCTCCTATAAACTTCAAACAGGGCTCATTTGATTGGAAATTGAAAGTTCTAGTTCACTTTTTAAGCGTCAATAGAGATCGGAGGACAATTAGCCCCTCCCCTCCTCGCCTTTTTTCCTAAAACCTATCCGATAAGAACTTTGAGATAGCTATTTTTTTTTTAAATAGTTCAAAGACCATATAAACTCCAGGGTCGACATAACCCTCCAGGGCCCGAGGGCAGGTGTTGTAAGTTATGCCCTGGGGGCATAAATGGTTCCTATGAAAGGGATGCTCGTAAAAACTTCAGAGAGGGCTCATTTGATTCGAAATTGAAAGTTCTACTTCAGTTTTTGAGAGTCAAGAGATAGGAGGGCAACTAGAGCTCCCCCACGCCCCTTTCCCCCAAACCCATCCGCTACAAATTTGAGATAGCCATTTCTTAAAAATAGTTCAAGAACTACACAAAAAAAAAAACTCCATTGTCGACACAGCCCCCCAGAGCCTGGGGGTAGGCGTTGTAAGTGTTGTCCTGGGGGCGTATATGGTTCTTATGAAAGGGATGCTCGTATAAACTTCAGAGAGGGCTCATTTAATTGGAAATTGAAAGTTCTAGTTCACTTTCTAAGAGTCAAAAGAGATCCACGGGCAACTAGCCCCCCCCCCCCCCCCCCCCCCCTACGCACCCTTTTTTCCCCAAACCCATCCGATAAATATTTTTGACGCAGTAGGTTTTAGACTTTTACAGTGAGAGGAGGAGGCGATACCCAAACTATTGTTTGTAGTGATTTTTTGTTCGTTTCAAGATTGATTTGCATATTTAATTTAAGTTTCATTCGTTCTAAGATTTATTATTTATTTATATTAGTATCTATTGTATATTGTTTGCATTGATTGCTTATTTAATTTCTGTTCGTTTTGGCTTTCATTTATACTTCAATAGCGAAATATTTTTTTTTTCGTTTTAAGCTTGATTTGCATATTAAGTTTAAGCATTACTCGCTTTAAGATTTATTTATCCATTTATATTATTGCTTGTTGTATGTTTTTTTGCTATGATTGTTTATTTAATTTCTGTTCGTTCTGGGTTTCATTTATTCTTTAATAGTAATTTCTGGTCGCTTTGAGTTTGAATTTTAGCAGGTATTTGTATCTGTTGATCATAAGTTTAAAATGGCCTTTACTTTTCTTTGAAAAACTTCTTTTTCGGAAAGTTTTTTTTTTAAATTAATCTATAGAAAAGGCCCAGCAAACTATATAAACAACACATTGAAACGTACCCTCTGTATTAGGCAGAAAAAATGGGTTTTTACCAAGGGGGCCTGGAATATACAATTTTTACTCCTAAATTTAACTCTTTGCTGTAAAGCAGTTCATTATTAGCTCTATCAGACTATTTAATAGGTCGCATATGTTGAATAATTAACTCCAGCTCGAATTACGTTTTTACCTTTTCATCGGTGAGTAGTTTCCCTTATGCCTAAGAACCCCAGTTGCAGTTTACCTTGTTTATAGGGTAATCGGGCTTAGATTTGTTTGTTAGTTATGTGTTTGGAGATTGATTATATTCCTGTGGTGGCGTAAACCTTTTTGTCTTCTATGTATTTATTTTGTTTTTTTATAGATCAGTGATAAGGGAAGTGGTATTACAAAGCAAGCAAATGGGTCGACGTGAGAATAAAAACATTAATACTGAAGGGAGAGTTCAGTTCGATCTGTTTCTGGTATGTTCTGCATTATTTATTTTAGAATAAATAGCATTATCTGTGATTGCGCTATACATTTTGGTAATTATTGTCGTTTTCACTTTGTCTTATAAGCTCAGTTTCTTTTTTGTGTCAAAATTACTTCAGGTGTTTTGCCTTTTTTTTTGTAATTTGAAACTATTCCACCACTCTATTAGAGATTTTGTTAATCCAGCTTGATAAAATCAATTTTTCGACCGAAAATGTTTTTGTCAGGCAGCATGCAATAAATTCTACTAACGAGAAAAACTCTGGTAATATATCGAGAAATACTCTGGTTAATATTCTTTTGAACCCTGGCGTCTGTTAAAAGAATTTCAGAGGCCCCGAATATTAATGTTTTAAAACAGTTCAAAGCATTTCAATGCAGGGAAATCTCGGTTTGCGTTTTATGAAATAGCAAATATTATAATTAAAAATAATTTTTAAACGTATCCTTACATATTTATGAAGCTTAAAGATATATTGTCGGAAATATTGTGCAAACGCTAAGCATTCGAATTTTTGGCGTCTGGGGTTGATTCTATACATATATTTTTTTCTTTTTTTCTAATTTCTATTATTATTATTATTATTATTATGTAAAAAAAATATTATCTTTTATAGAGATGCATGCGAAAAAAATCCAGGTTCACCTGATATGAATTGTCTATTTAGTGGTCTTGCTCTCATGTGAAAAAGTAGTTCAGTTAAGTGCAAAACTAGGTTTTTAGTAATTTGTAGTCTAAAAACCTCTCTTCACCCACCATGAAAATGGTGTCGTTAGAGGTATAGTCAAATTCTTCGATTGCAACAGCAGATTTCAAAATTATGTCATTTCTGCTTCTGGTTTAGAGGATGATGTAGAGTAGGCCTAAGTATCTTTTAAAATCTGAGCTTTGAAAAGTAGTTTAAACAATATATGACTACAAATATATCAACACCTATCGACATGTACAGCAAAAAACGTGGTCCTATACAAGTTTTTCAAAAAAGATTGGATAGAGTTTCCAGTATAAATTAAATTGTATTGTAGACCAAAGAAAAGCTGCTCGTGTGCGACAACCATGCTAGGAAGAGTTAAACCAACTAAAAATTTTCAAGTATCATTTGAAAACCCCAAATATGAAGTATAAAAGCACAGATGAGAATCTGCTGAAAAATATACTAGTGGCTAAGGCGTTTTAATATATATCCTTCGAAGGAATTCTTTCCAAATAGTTGAGAAATTCTCAATTTGATATGCTCACCCAACCCAGTCTTAGTTTCAGTAAAATGCTTGTATACTACTCAGAAATAGTAATATACACAGTATTTATTTGACAATATATTACAACAATCATTATTTTGCAATCCCTCAGATAATCACGGTTTCGATAGGGGTAGGGGCAGTGTTCCTCCGAAATAATAGAAAATCCGGGTTTCGTACTAAAAGACGTGGAAGAAATGTAGAGCCAGGTTAATTTTATTTTTATATTGGGATTTCAAATCGGGCAAACATAATTTTTTTTTCTCGGGAAAAATGTCAAAAGAACTAGATCACAGTACAGAAATTTCAAATGGCAAGAGTCAATGGATCATATTTTAGAATATCCAACTTTTGTTTTATGAATGCAGTGTACCGTTGTAAAAACACAAGAAAACGCTTATAGTCTGAAACACTGTAAAAAAAAAAATAAAAATTAAAGATTTGGTGGAGCTAATTGATTTCTCCCTAATGTCAAATCTTTCCATTAATAAAGCATTAAATACTGTCTGACAAAAAATTGTTTCCCAGGAATTCAGGGTTGGTCGTTCTGTAACTTTAAAATGTTACAATGTTTAGTGGTTCCCTATGATTTGGTGGAAAATTATTTTCAACTTGACAAACATAAATTCTTTAAAAACACACACCTAGTTGGCTTTTCTTTTATACTGGTTGGAATCAGAAATAGTACTTTCTTTTTTTTCTAAAGGTTTCAGGATTAGAAATGACTGTCATTTATAGGGGGTTCAAAGCTATACTGACGAATTCGTCATATTACCTAAAATGCTTCTGATGGTAAATCTCGTGGCTCGGTCCAAATTTTTCTTATAAGTTATTGTACAAATTTTTTTGCAGAATCGACCACTGCTCTCGAGACCGAGATTATGGGATCGACTCATCCATTCTGTTTTCCAATATCTTAGTTGATCCTGAAGGTATTTAGAGGTGATTCTAAACACTCTTGTACCATCTCTTTGCTGCTTTCAAGAATGCTTGAAACTAAGGAATTAAATAAAATAACATAATATTTGTTGCTTAAGAAAATATACAAGTCCTGCTAGAGTAATGACAAAAATAGAGAAAAGAAAAAAGAAAATAGACACACACACAAATCAACAAAGAATTCTACAAAAAGAGAAAAAAATAATTGAACTGTTCAATATTAGCAAGGCGGGATGGTTTTGCATAGAGGACAAAGTCAGATTAAAACTTTGCGTGTCTTTTCAAGACTTCAGCTAAAGGGTTCGCGACTACATAACTAGAAATAAGATAGCTGTTTTTCCTCCAAAATTTGCTATATATATATTTTTAGGGAAGGAAATCTGATGGTTCCAAAATGCTTAATTCTAGGTCTCGTTTATTCGTTTCTTTGATGTTTTTTACTTCTCAAAATTGTTTGCTGTGAATCTATGGTCTTTTTTTTTTTTTTGGGGGGGGGGGGAGGTGATTTTAATCCTCAACTCCCTTCTGTATGGCGGTATTTTGCATTTGAACAAGTGTTGTTTGGCTTCAATTGTTGTATTTCAGATTCTTGTACGTGACTACAAGCTACGTTCCTATACATTGAATGCTGTAAGCTACCACTTCCTTCAAGAACAAAAAGAAGACGTACAACACTCAATCATTACAGATCTGCAGAATGGGAATGATCAAACCAGAAGAAGGTTACAGTCTTCTTTTTAGTCTTTTTTGAAATATCATTAAACGACTATTCCGAATTGATCAAACTAAATTTGGATCAAAGCCTTTTGTCATACTAAGCCTCATGTACAGCTTGTTTGTTTTCTATGTCCTATTCATGGTTTTTTGCGTCTAGTTTAAATACTCGGAGAAGATCTGGTCAAATCGTGGGAATGTTTAATATAGTAACAGAACATTATTGCTGATGATGGACGAAGCTGTGAATAGCAACCAGAAAATAATGTTTGTCTTAGAGATCATAGGAAACCTGTAGCTGAGCTAGAGTGGGGTGCGCTAAATAATGTCGATTTTGTAAATCAAATTATGTAGCCTAATATTAGTTATACTTATTAGTTACTAATAGCTTACTAATTATTAGTTAGTCACTTAATTAGTTACTAAGTTTGTTATTAATTTATTAGTTACTATATTAGTAACAATCATTCAAAAGTCCATCAATTACACAATTTTTTTTATGAAATATACTTTTATGTCCAGATTTTGATTCTCTCTGTTCTTTTGCAACTGTGAAAATCAGACCAAAGATGGTGGACTTTTTTTTATTTAACTTCGCAACCTATTCACGAAAACTTGTTAATGAATTAAAAAATGATAAATTAAAAAATACTTGAAATTTCGGGAAGTTTACAAACTATAGTAAACAACTAGCTCCTTAAGACCGAAATTGCCATCTAAAAAAAAAAAAAAAAACAAAAAAAAAAAACCCAGTAATTCCAAGAAATCGACATTGAAAGTTTGAGTGCTCCAACACAGGCAAGGCCTAAGTGCTTAGGTGCCATGGTTCATCATAGTATTACAATAGTCATACGGAACAAAATGAGTGTATTTCTTTCAAATTACTTCAGGCTTAAATATTTGTCGTCTGGTTAGGCTATAAGGCTGCTGATGGCGTTGAATCAGCTAGACAGAGACAGTTGTCCACTAAGAATAATATTTCCGTATTTTTCTTTTTGGAAGAAAAATGAATTAGTTCAAAATCAGGCATGGTGTGTCCAGATGAACCCATGGCAATGACACAGTAGATCACAATCTTGATAAAAGTAAAAGTGGAGTGTTTGGCTGGAAAAAACAATTTGGTGATAAACAATCTTTAGAGTTAAAAAATTCTGACCATGGTAGATTCTATGCAAAAAAAAAGTAAGACTACTTACAGTTTTTTTGTGAACCCGACCACACATGCACAGCAGTTTTGTTCTAATGAAAGTAAAGAGCAACATTAAAACTCAAAAATGAACAAAACTATCCTGTACATAATAGAGTCTACCGTTGCCCTCATCCCCTCTCCCATTACGCTTAAGTATTCTCTCAAATCTTCATTTTATTAAACCCTCTGGAACAAGTCCTCTAAGAAAAGAGCAGTATGAATTTTTAGTTTTTACGGCGCTTCCAGAATCAAAGGGATAATTTTCAGATGAAATATTTTGAAAGATTTTCAGTCATTAATTCGTATACATATTGTTCTCTGAAATGTGTTGAATAAACACACCAGTCAAGTTTTTAGTGGAAAGATGGGAGATTTTGGTTTGTAGCAGCTCTCCTTGCACACAGAATAATTTTATTTCGGATACTGCTGTTTATTGTCATTTGGAAAAATCTGTTTCTGTTTTATGTTAGTTGAAGGATGTTACTACCTAAAGCCTTATAGTTATGATCAATATCATAAAAAAGAAGAAGAAAAAACAAGTATTCTTGAAATCTGAATTTTACAAAAAAAATGAGACATTAAGGTGGAAACTTTGGCTTCGTCCTATCGTTAATTAAAAAAAATATCTGTGAAAATGTAGTTTGAGTGCGTGTATAATCTCTAATGTTTTTCATAATAATGCAGAAGAGGCGTCTGCTGTTGTTAACACCTTCTTGATTTCATCTTCTTTTTTTTGTATGTGCAGGTAGCAGTTTATTGCTTGAAAGACGCATATCTTCCACTGAGACTTCTTGAGAAGCTGATGTGCGTTATCAATTACATGGAAATGGCTCGTGTCACCGGGGTTCCTCTTTCTTATCTTCAGACTCGAGGGCAACAAGTTAAAAGTTGTTTCTCAACTCCTTAGAAAGGTATGCTTTCTTTTTTCCTTGTATTTTTAAAAGCTTGAATTATGCTAAATTATGTAAACAAATATATAAATGGTTTTGGATAAGATGAGCTACGAAATGGCTACATGTCGATCTGTATTTCCGTAGTCAGAAAAAGTCATATTAAAAAAACAACAACAAATAAATAAATAAAAAAACACATAAGCTTTTCAGAGAACGAATTGATCAATTTGTAAAGCAAACACTCTTTTAATATCGAAATATATGCGCTTGTATTCACTGATAAATTAAAATGATAGGGCCTCTTTGATTATTTGATCTTTAATAATGGCGATGAATGGCTTTGTTAAAACGCTGATTACAAGAAAGGTAGATTTGTCGAAATACGTTTTTTTTTTTTTTTTTTTTTTACGCTATGCTTGGCAGTATGAACTTTGCGTATTTTTTGGCCTTTACGTATCAATTTACTGAATGTGTATATGAAGAATTTGTCCAAAAAATAAACCCTCGCAAATAAAAAAACTAACAAGGTTACCTTGTCAGTGGTAACTGAAACTGTAAACCGTGTCTTTATCTGTCTTAATCTTGCTGCTGGACCGAGCGTGTTCCCCTAATTTGGCATCTGAATTTCAGGTGATACTTGGGAATTTGGTTAACCATCAACCTCCCCTGGATCATGGCAGTATAAAACGTATGGATTCAATAGAATTTTGTTCACATTCAAAGTATTGGAAAAACGTCAAAGTAAAATTAGTGAAACATCTAAGTAAGTTTCAAATTACCCATCAAAATTATAAGCTGACTGAATTTTGCACAATTTTTGAAAAAGGGGAAACAAATTCGAAGAGGGGTGTGACCTGATTAAAATTACACCATACAGCTTAAAAATATGTGTAAAGGTTTCAACTCTTTATCTACAACAAAAAAAAGTTCTTTATGTTTCCAGAGAAAGGTGGTTACGCATGGGTTTTGTTTCTGTGTTTTGTATCAAACGAGGGAACCTAGAATTTAGAAAGCGGGCTAGTTCTTACGGAAATAATAAAAATCTACTGCTCAGTTTTAGATTTTACTAAAACTGACTTTAACGTAGATAATTTTTTGAACTTTTATTTGACTGACTTTAAATTTGGCTGCTTAGTTTTACTCTCAGTTCTAAAAACCTTACTGTCGTGCGGTGGTATATTTCTCTATAATCATACATAACGTTCATTCAAAATGTATGGCTACTTTTACTTTAATTTGTACTTGTGGGGAATCAGGCGTTTCCACCTCGCCCAGCATCGATGATCTTGGAGACCTTCTTGGACCATGTTGAGCGATCTTCTGCCAGCTGCTCTGCAAAAGCGAGCCACTGAGTTGACCATCTGTGTCCGAACTTTCTGAATCCCTCGATAGGTTCAAGGTCTGATTTGGCCAGGTTCCACCAGTTCTTCCTCTGTCCTCCTTGGCGTCTCTTCCAGGAGCTAATAGGCTCGACTAGAAGTATTTGGCGAGGCAGGTATTCTGGCGGCTTCCGTAATATATGGCCCAACCATTTCAAACGGCGTTCTTTAATAGTGAGCGCAACATCTCTCTGAATATTGCACATTCGATGTAGATCTGCGCTGGAGATACGGTCACGCAGCTGTATTCTCAGAATTCTTCGCAGACAGGTATGCTCAAACACACTTCAGTGTATTCTCATGCTGTAGTTTTACCGACCATGTTTCGCATCCGTAAAGGAGAACGGTGCGGACTCGTGCCATGTAGATTCGAACTTTTGTTCGGACACTGACTTCGCGGCGATTCCATAAGGGTTTCCGAAGGGAGGCAAAGACTGTCTGCGCTTTCTGTATTCTCTGTTGGATATCAGCGTCGGAAGATCCGTCAATACATATCTGGGAGCCTAGGTATGTGAAACGGTTCACTTTTTCCAGCTGAACTTGATTGACAGTTAGTGTGAATGGTCCTGTGTCGTGGTTAATAGCCATGAATTTCGTTTTCTCTGTGCTGACTTTCAAGCCGATCAGGTCTGCCCAGGCTACCACGTTGTCAAGCACGTTTTGAGCTTCTACGGGGTCTGACAGGAGGCCAACATCATCCGCATAATCGAGGTCAGTCAGTGAAAGATTCTGTCCAATCTGAACTCCTGGATAGGACGACAGTGCATTTTCAAGCACCCAATCGACGCAATAATTGAACAGAGTCGGAGAGAGGACGCACCCTTGTTTTACTCCGAAACTCAACCAGGAATCTTCAGTTTCTTCGCCATAGACTCGAACTCGGCTCACTGAAGTGTCATAGTATACCTTCATCAGTTCAACAAACTTCAACGGCATTCCGTCATTCTCTAGGATCTTCCAAAGTTTCTGGCGATTGACAGAGTCGAAGGCGGCAATGAAGTCCAGGAACATTAAGATCAGGGGTAGATTGTACCTTTCAAACTGCTGGATAATGAGGCGAAAAACGAAGATATTATCAGCACAGCCTCTACCTGGCCGAAAGCCGGCTTGATTTCCTCGGGTTCTTTCTTCCCTTGCCCCTTTGAAGCGGTTCAAGAGTATGATCCCGAATATTTTGACCGCAATGTCTATAAGACTTATTCCGCGGTAATTTTTGCATTCGGTTTTATCTCCTTTCTTATAGAAAGGGAGAATGACTGATGTCTTCCAATCTTTTGGGAAAGAATTGGTCCTCCACACTTCTTCGAGAATGCCATGGAGCTGTTCAGCAGTGACCTCAGGGAATTGTTTGTACACTTTCGGGGGGAGACCGTCTTCATCTGGGGCTTTGTGGCTCTTCAGGGTCTTGATCGCTTTTAGTATTTCGGCTCTGGTCGGTGTATCCAGCTCGACATCGTAGGGTTCTTTAGAAACGGCAGGTGGGAAAGCATCAGGAGCGGATGATGGCCACTTTTGACAGTTGTTTGTAAGGTTCATTTGATCGAGTTGATTAATTTTAGTCTTTATTATTTATATTCAATATTTTACAGTTTAGCCCAAACTATTATGTGGGAGGTCAGTGGAATCTTACCTGGGGCGAGGAGGTAGCTGTGGTATCAAAAAGTGTATTTTTCAGGTCTCAGTTTCCATGACACTCTGCTTGGTTTTCTTTTTGGGATTTCGTCAAAGATCTATCTGATCAATATGTGGGTGGTATTGTGGGGCTAATTTAACCGTTAACCTTTCTTGATTAGAAGATTAAGTTTGGACTGAGCGTACATATGTTTGCCGAAAAGTCGACAGCTTTTCGTTGACACCGTGTTATTGTTGACACCTTTCGAGGGTTGAAAAAAAGACCCCTTCATTTACTTATTGTATCATCTGCAAACATGTATGGGAGTATCATCTGCAAAACTAGATTTTTTCAAAGGACACCCATTCCCCTGAAATTTGTTTCAAAGGTACACTTTATCCTGTGGCTATTATTGACGGTTGCAGAAAATGGAGAGAGTAAGATTGGAGGTACACTCCGTGTTTTTGAGTGATAAACACCGTTCCCCCTACTACCCCTCGTCGCTTTCTGCAGTCAAACGAAACACACGCAACAAGAACAAGCTTAAACCAGTACAATGCAGAACTAATCGTCTCAGTAATTCATTCCTTCCATTTTTTTACTAGTTTGATAAATCGTAACTTAGTGCTTAGTATGTTGCATAAGGCAACTAAATTAGTTGCAGCACTAGTCGTAACTACGATGGCTACTTTTGTTAACGATTCTTGATTCTTGATAATTTACTTTCCCCCCAGTTCGATTACTGACCTAAAAAGACAAATCCAAAGATCTATTCAGATTAATGGTTAATAAGACCGAAGGTGATGGCGCGTCAATCCTCTGAAAATATAAGTTGCTGAATAAAAGTAAGAAACCCAAATGAGTATTTCCAGTTTCGAAAAATGTGATAGAAATGTGAAATTTTAACGAGCGAGATTCGCTCGCTCACAGATCTGACGTAAAATCATATGAGGTTTTGGATGCCATGTTGCAGGCGGCGAAGGAGCCTGATCCTGCTGAAAGTACAGTGACTAACTAGAACGAATGAATGGGGACCTGAAAGGAGGGATGGCCTGAGCCCCACTTTATTAATTGAAAACTGTAGATGTCTATTCGCTAATCACATATTAAAGAGAAATATGAGTTAGGTTTGAAAGAACATTCTTGTCTAAGTTTATTTCGTCTGACATGTCGCCTTTCAAATTAGTTTCTAGGCTGATCTTTTTCCTTTTTTTATTTGCTTAATGCGCCTCTCAAAATGCGTTCAATGGATTAAGACTCATTGGAAATCTCAGTTTTTAGGATATTACTATAATCTCGTTAAAATCTATTTCTCACATCACGTGTTGTAGTTGCCCCCTTAGAGGCAGCTTAGTATAGAACAAGTCCTGGCATATAGAAACCGAATATTTTAAAACGTGTTTTGAAAAAAATAACTGTCAAGTGAGGAAGAATCGGTATTTGAGCTTGATTTAGGAATTGTAACTGTTATTTCGACTAATATTAATGATAAAATTTTATTTTAAACTCCAGTTGTCTTATTAAGAAATCATGTGTCTAATCTACTCAAGCTCTATTTGGAATGATACGAACTTAAACTACAGCCAGCTCTGCTTTGGTTAACTTCCTTTTTTCAAAAAAAATATAGTTTATAAGAAATGATGAGGGATAAGTTAAAATTATGGTGTGGTAATTAAACGGGCTTTTAGAAGTTCAATAGTCAGTTTTCTCATAACTTTTCGCATATATTATTCATTTTTATGTTTGACGACAGAGTAATAACTGAAAGCACCAAAATTGTAAAAAAATCAACAACAAAAAACCAAACCATCAGTGAAACTATAAACAAACAAGTAGCACAGAGGTTTTAGGGGGAGGGTGGCAGTCCCCTTGTATTTAGGATGATTGTATGTTTGTTGCAAGTTGTAATATTGCCCTTGAATTTTCTTGGGAGACGCTGTTTTATATATATACATATATATATATATATATATATATATATATATATATATATATATATATATATATATATATATATATATATATATTATATATATATATATATATATATATATATATATATATATATATATATATATATGTATATATATATATATATATATATATATATATATATATATATATATATATATATATATATATATATATATATATATATATATATATATATATATATATATATATATATATATATATATATATATATATATATATATATATATATATATATATATATATATATATATATATATATATATATATATATATATATATATATATATATATATATATATATATATATATATATATATATATATATATATATATATATATATATATATATATATATATATATATATATATATATATATATATATATATATATACTTGCTATGGCACCAAATTGAGTTTACATATAGCAAACAATAATTATGTTATATCCATAGCGGATATAGAAACAATATTTTGCTTAGGTTTTCGGTTAGGCCTACTGGTTACTAATTAATTAATTTTGTTTTGCTCTCGTTGTTGAAGGTATCAGAAATCTAATGGTTACTAAAAAAATATGAAATTTCGGGCTACTGCACTTTCCTTTTTCCAGGGTTGTGTTCAGACGCAGAGAAAAATAACATTAAAGCTAACACAGAGTAAAATAATCTTTCGGAATTTCTTATTAAAAATTACGAGATTTTTTTTTTTTTTGGGGGGGGGGTTGAACAAATCCAACCAGATTCCTTCCTTTTTATACGGTTTTCATCCCTCTTTGGGAGCTCATTTTTTCTTTTATTCTGGAAAGAAGTGGGATTTTGGCAGAAACAATTTCACCATCAAATAATACTGAAGCTTAAATACTTGCTTTTTTAATTAAAGGCCAAAGAACAAGATCTTTTGATGCCAGTCTACCAATCCCAAACAGGTGAAGAATTTGAAGGAGCGACCGTTATTGAACCGCTGAAAGGGTTTTTATATTCCATTCCTATTGCCACTCTTGATTTCAGCTCACTATATCCTAGTATAATGATGGCACATAACCTTTGCTATACTACTCTTCTCAATCAGGGAACTATGGACAAGTAAGTTCATATTTTACCTATATATTTTCAGAATGATAGGCAACAAAATAGAAACCGCGTTTTCAGTGGACCTTCAACATTCTACATTAGTTTCTTTTATATGTCAGAACATGTCATTTTGTTCTTGTTTTAAGTGAGTGATCCAGAAGCTAATTTGACTAAGATTAAAAAAAAACGAAAAAAAAACGGGGAAAATTCATAAATGTGGAGTCGTCGGATATGAAATATCTGCGGAAATGATTAATGTTTCCATTTAGCTTTATTTTGAAATACTTCAGAATAAAAAAGGAGCAAAGATCTTCCTGAGCGATTGCTGGCACATAGGGCGTCGGATCGACGTTTCAGCTGCTAGATCTGTTTCTCAGGGACAAGGAATAACCTTGTTGACCGACCTTGTTGCGGCGGGAATTGAACCCTGGGCCCCGTAGCGTCAAGTAGAGCATCAATCCACTGTGCTACAACAAGGTTTTTTGGCACGTGGCATGATAAAAAATAATTATTTCTTTTAAATTATTAAGAAATTTATTTGGTCTTTGTGGCTTTTTCCTTTTTTACATCTGTCCTTAGTTTTAGGAAATATGATTTTAAATTTAGAAGATTAAATATGTCAATAAAGCAATTTGACGTTAGGACATTTATAAAGCTCTCACTCAAATCAGGTCTTTGGTACCCGTGTCGGTGCTCTCTTGGATCTAAAATAGGGGCAGTAGTTCACTGATTTTGCAACTTCAAAAGCGTCTTAACCGGTATAGCAGCCTCTGGCAACCTACTATTGGGGTGTAAGGTACGGGGGTCACCACTTATTGGTGCAAAAATGTTGCTATGCCACTTACTTGAGGTGGAGAACCCCTTGTCGGCCCAAATGTTAGTGTGATTCCCGCGCTTACCCCTACGGTTCCGTATCCATTGGGTATGTCAGTGCCCGATTTACAATATACCCTGCCTTAGGGTACGATAACGTGATCGAATGGTCCCGGGGGCCACTTTAAGGCCAAGGGTTACCGGTAATATTTTTAACTATCTCCTTGGACTCTACCTAGGCTAAAAAGTCAAAGCTTATATAGTATAAAAAATCTTACTGTATTCAGTCACGCTACAAAAGGAACTAAAAGCCACACTTCCAATTTTCCCCCAGTCCGCTCACCGTGTGCCTGCGGTGGGTGGTGGGTGGATTTTTCCAGCCAATCCAAAGGCTTACTAATTACTGGTAAATCATCCCAATTGCGCAATTAATGCCTCGTGGCTTGTTTCACAACCTACGCAATTAAAGAAGGAAAGAAAATGGCACGACCCAAAATTAAAGGAAAATTAATAATTTTTACTAGGGGGAAAGAGAATAATTAAGGGACCAAAAGAAAAGATTCTGGGAAGGGCATTTATCTGAAACAAACTAGGACCAATGGTGCTAACACCTACCTTAAGTAATTTCGGCTCCATAAGATTTCGGTTCTGGAAATTTTAAATTGGGTCGGAACAGTGACACCAATTCACGAGAATCTGGGGACGATTTTTTTTTTTCATCTCTTTTAGTGAAGACACAAAAAAGTATGTTCCTAAATCTTGGATGGGAGCTTTTTATTTAATTTTTTTTTTTTATTAAGATAAAAAAGAGTACATTTTTCAAATTTAAGGGGCAGCTGTGAGCTCGACCCTCTGATTGGTGTGATTATTTCAAGGGGTTGCTCTGAAAGATTTTCCTGCAATTGGTCTCGGTTAAAGCAACCAAGGACATTTATTAGAAGAGTATAAATGTTTAATTCTTATAACCTTACGTTTTGGCTCTTAGTATATCAACAAACATTTGTTTCTTGTTTACTTCCATCCACATTATTTGAATAGTGTTTTCCCAGGAAAACAGTTTTTACAAATACTGATCCCATCGATACCCAACGAATGTAGTAGTACGTTGTCTACAGTGCTTTATTGATTTTACTGAGCACCGGAATTAGCGACCAGCATCCCTGATCTTGGATAGTTTCAATTTTCTTAGGCACCAAAATTAGCAAGCTACTGTCCTGACGTTGAATTCATAGATGCAGTGAAACACCGACTTTAGTTTTACTGCACACATAAGAATGGTTAAAATATGGACTTTGTCAAATTAGCTGAAGCTTAACTTATTTGCATGGTTTTGATCGGTTTTTGAATGAACTGAAGTTTTTGTATGAACTGAATGAACAAACTAAAGTTTGTTCAAGTCATGGTGTTTTTAGTGAATGGAAAAATTTATTGGGTTTTTCGTTTCCTATATAGACTTATTAGTATCCAATAAATTTTACTGTAGAAAAATCACCATTTTTTGGTCTTACTACTGTTTTTCCTTTATTTCCTCATTGCAATAAATATTTCTTTTTTGTTGTCAATTTACATTTTGCACCGGATTAGTGACGCATACTTCTACCAAGAGTTCAATCAGTTCCTTGGGAATTAAATCGCAAATAGATATGTTGGTAGTTTTTGCTAACAGGTAACATAAATGAAACTAAAATATACACAAACAGGTAACATAATTGAAACTAAGGTAATTACATGTCATACTGTAAGTTTCACAGGTTTTTTAAAAGTTTAATATACTGTATTTTCCTTTATATAATGAATTTCTTATATAAGATTTTTCATGTTTAAAGTTGAGATTGACGAATGCCGCAGCTCACTTTAGTATTTGAATATAATAAATCGTTCTAGTATTTGCAGTTGTGTTTCAATCAAAATGTGACATAAGTACAAAATCCACCATCGATAATTCAGTTCTGATTCTTTGATTCTGTAGGTTCTATTCTCAAATTGCCAATAATTTGGTCTCGGATGCAGCATGGGGTGGCAGAAAATATATTCAACAATAGATTAGCTAAAAGAAATTTCTGGAAAAGTTAAAAGAATCGGGTTTGCTCATCCACTTTTTGATGAATTAGGCGCCCTCCCTCCCTCCCAAAGCGTGATCGTGTGTGTAGTTAATATTTAAGGATCCCCAACTACCAAGATTAGTAAATGTGGGCATCAAACTTCAACATATACTACCGTGTGACGCTGTTTCGACCCAATGAAGGAAGCCGCGCTTAATTCGTTCCAAGAACTCATCTAAAATCTACGTCCTGTTATAGGCTAAAATATAATATTCCCCCTCTGTTTGGGAAATATCTTGGACAAAGCTGACATTTTCAGCTCTCACAACATTTTCTAACCTAATTTGTTTGAGGAATAATCAATCGCAACATATAGAGAAACCAGTTTTACTTTTAAATGTCAATTTTTTGCACTCATGCCACAAAACTCAAGATAAACTTGATGGAACTCAATATGAGCTGACTACAAAACATATAAACGTCAACCAATTAAAAAGCGTCTCTTTTTTTGGGCCAGGGGAATGCGGACCAACTATAAAGAACTAGTCATCAATGTTTTTTTAAACTCAATTCACAAACATCTAGGGAGTAAGATCAATGAGAACAAATTAATGCAGCTATCATGGTGACTTCAATAGAAGAAATGTTTTGCTTAAGTGCACATTTTAAGAATAAAAAAATATTTTGGTCTACGTATAAGATTCCCTCAATATTACCAATGAATTCTGCAGATGTGGGTGTTGTGGCCGTCTTCCAGGTGGCCACAAAATCTTTCAGCTACCTCTATCATACCAATTAGTTCTGCTGATGTGGCTTTTGGGGTCCCTTTCCATCTCCTTTGCCTAGGATGTAAAATTTTATACATCTGACACTCGTCAGTAATATAAATGCAGTATCAGTGGCAGATAAGAAACTTACTTTACTATTATAAGTGAAAGCGTAAAAGCATAAATTGAGAATATAATGAAATATATCCTGCCACGGTGCTTGATTTTTAAGATATTAAATTATATTACTTTATTATACTTATATTATTATTATACTATGATATTATTGCGATACTGTTATATTATTTTTTATGTTATGCTTTATTTTATTTTATATTGGGAACTTTTATATTTAGTTATATCATCCAAAATTCTACTGCAATGAACCATAATTCCCAAGAGCTTTGTAGATGGACGCATGGATCCAGAGTTTTTTTTTGGGGGGTTGGGGGTATCTGAAAAGAGTGAAGTGGTCCTAATTTGGATCATAACTGTCATTGGACCAATAATACTGGCGTAACATGTTTTTTTTTCGCTTCGGTCGTCATCTTCCAGCTTCTTTGGTGCTCATCATAGCGTGGTGCACGAAACCGCAAGTGAAAGAAAAAACAACATAAACAAAAAAAAAAAAAAAAAAAAGAAACAAAAAAAAACAAAAACACAAAAATATTAAAAAATATAACCACAATAAAAAAAAAAAATATAAAAAAAAAAAAAAAACAAAAAAAAAAAAAAAAAAAAACAAATAAAAAAAAAAAAAACATAAAAAACATAAAAAAGCAGAAATTTTTTATCTTAGGTTTAACCTTTCTCCGGAGGACTTTATAAAGACGCCATCTGGGAATTATTTTGTGAAGTCATCTATCAGGAAAGGACTTCTACCCGAAATTTTGGAGAGTTTATTGGGTGCTAGGAACGTGCAAAGACTGAGCTAGCTGTTGAAACTGACCCTTCAGAAAGAAGGTGTTAGACGGCCGACAGCTTGCCCTGAAAATTAGCGCCAAACTCTGTCTACGGCTTTACTGGAGCACAGGTTGGAAAGCTACCCTGCTTGGAAATCTCACAGGTATCTTGATTTTTTTTTCAATTATGGAAGAGAAGGGAATAAAACCTGATCATTTTGACGGACAAACAAACTGCAAAATGCCTGTAAGCTTTATGTGAATTCGGCAATTATTTTTTATTTATTCAGTAAATTCCCTAAAAACGAAAATCTCAGTTATAATAGTTTCTACTTAAAAATTTATGCATGGTTTCTACTTGTTTACTCTACCCTGAGCTTAAGTATAACAATTAATACGTTTAAACTATGTGTTTCAGGGTTGTTCTTCATATTTACTATGGTCCTCCTTGTCATTTAGGAAATTTAGAAGTTTTTAACCCTTCATATTCCTTATGATGATAAGCTAAGTGCAAATTTCTTATTCGCAAGTTGACAAGGTTAAATTCCTTTAGCTCCCCAGGGGGGTTGAAAATAAATGTCAGGGGGGACCATCTCTGTAAGTCGAAGCTATACGAAGTTAAGTGGTTTTATGCTTATAAGGAATGATAAATATTTTTTTGTATCTATTTTCTTTTTTTGTCTGTTTTTTTTTTAAACTTATCATTTTACCAGAACACAAGCGAATATATGAAATTTCCATAGTTTTTTAGGATAGTGAAAACAAGGTTTTCTAAGCTTGTTTGGGAATACCCTCTTGTTCAAGAGTTTAAATAATAAAAATTAAGTACAAATTACGCGTATATACACAAAAAGAGAAGAAATCACAGAAGTGTTTTCTCCACTCAACTAAATTTAATATTTGAATCAGCTTTATGCTGCTGTTTCCAATAAAAAAATCGATTACTTACTCTTACACAAAAAATCAAAATGGTATTTCATAGACTGGTAGAACAAGTTTAAAATCCCTCTTAACCTCTAGAGATAGAAAAGAAGGTTTTCTGATCTCTTTCAATTACAAAATTCAAAAGCTATAGCTGCCGAAGTAACGTCAGTCAGATCTATCAAAGCGTGTCCAATGGGAAAACAGGTGCCAGAGTATTTTCTCAGTTATATAGATTTCATACTAATGTCTAGAATCATGAATTCTCTTTTTTTTGGGGGGGGGGGGGGGGGGTCACTGAAATTTTGTATGAATTGTGAAACTGTGTAAGTTGTAATAATGTTTCTTTTCAGCTTATTTCTGCTGAGTTATGCTCTACAAAGAGAGGGATTGGAGAATAAAACCAAAAACAAAACCTTCTGGTTACGTGCTAAGCCGATTATTACTGATGATAATTAACTTGTTGTTCAGATTTTTATCTCAGCGAAATTTATGAATGAAAATAATCTGTAATAACGATTCGATTATTGGAATCCATGATTTGTTATATTGAATGCACGGACTTGTCGCTAGAAATTCAAGGATGATGATTCAAGTTTCCCTAGAATTTCCGTACGAGACATAGAAAGGCTCTTAAATTAATAGTCTCTAAAACAACATAAAAAATAAATTGTTCAAAGTTCAATCGTTGCTGATAAAATACGTCACAAGCCCTTGATTTGCATGTAGATTCTGCCCAATGGCTAAAGATGTGTCTCTAAAATCAGAGGTTGTTATTGAATAACCTAGTTAATTTTGAGAAGGTGGTTTAAAAATGAAGCTCTTTACAAGGACTTTTGAAATGGTTTTAAAATGTGCAGGTTGGTTTTATTAGAAAAAATTGGATTGTTTATACTTCCCGAATATCATGTTTTCAAAAAGAAAAAGTCAGGAAAACAAAGAGTGGAACTTTTTAATTCGTTGGAAGGTTATATTTTTGCCATGGAAAAAAAAATCCAATATCCCATTCTTTCCATCTTCTTATTTATATATTCTTTTTAAGCATTTATGTGTATCTATTTTTATTTTTTTTTCAAGAGTGTAACTGCCTTTGGTCGTGTCATGATTGAGAAGACCAAAACAGAAGTAGAATCTCTATTCACTGTTGCCAATGGATATAAATATGATGCAAAAGTAGTTTATGGTGATACGGATTCCGTAATGGTAAAATTTGGCGTTGATACCGTGGCTGAAGCAATGGTTCTAGGTAAAGAAGCTGCAGAATGTGTCTCTGCCAAATTTGTAAAGCCTATCAAATTGGAGTTCGAAAAGGTTTGTTAATTTTGCTTAGTGACTTTGTCATCATATCGATTGAAACAACAGAAGGCTTCGGACTTACTTTCTCGGAATATATATAAATCCTTCAAAAATATTGCTGACTGTAGGTACATGTTTCTATTAAGTCGTTTAAGGTTTTCAACCACCCCCTCTTCCCGAATAAAGTCATAGTAGATAGTAGAGTATCATAGTAGAAGTTTTGTATGTCAGATGCCCATCCTCCCCCGCAATGAAAGACTTACCCTCGTCCTGGTCGTTTTTTAGTAAATTTCTGAAAACGGTTGTTGAAACTTTATTGACATATTTATGGTTTGAATAAAATAGTATTTAAAAAGTTAGTTGAAGATCCAGCAATAATATGAATAACTATTTGACTTTCACAATAATTTGGTGGATTTCATGGGTTATTTTACTTCTTTTTTCTTAAATGCTGTTGAAGAAAAAATAACACATTTTGCTAATCCCATATCAAACAGTTCGTGGTAACGAACTGTATGTAAGTAAGGAGCGACCCGGCTCAATAGTAACCGAAACTCTAAAAAACGGAATTTTGATACCAATAGATACATCAAAAGAATAAGATTTTAATGCTGATTTCAAATATATAAGTTTCATCAAGTTTAAAAGTTAACCCATCAAAATTTAAGCGCCTGAGAAAATTTGCCTGATTTTCGAAAAAAGGGGGAAACATCCTCTAAAAGTTGTAGAACCTTGATGAAAAAACACACCATCAGATTCAGCGTATCAGAGAACCTACTGTAGAGGTTTCAAACTCCTATCTGCAAAAATGTGGAATTTTGTATTTTTGCCAAAAGAAAGATCACGGATGCGTGTTAATTTTTTTTTCCCCAGGGGTGATCGTATCGACCCAGTGGTCCTTGAACATCGTGGAAGGGCTCATTCAAATGGAAATTAAAAGTTCTAGTGCCCTTTTTAAGTAACAAAAAAAATGGAGGGCAACTAGGTCCCCTCTCACACTCATTTTTTCCCAAAGTCACCCGATCAAAATTTTTAGATAGCTATTTTGTTCAGCATGGTCGAAAATATAATAAATATGTCTTTTAGGATGACTTAATCCCCCAAAATCCCCCGGGGGGGGGCTGAAAGTTATGAACTTTACCCAATGTTTACATATAGTATTGGTTATTGGGAAGCATATAGACGTTTTCAGGGGAGATTTTTTCTGGTAGTGGGGTGGGGGTGTCGGGGGTTATGTGGCAGGATCTTTTCAGGGGGGAAGGGACATTGCTATGAAGGGGGTGCCGGATTTCCCAGCATTATTTAAAAAAACGGTCAGAAATTAAATATAAAAAAACAAGTTTTTCAACTGAAAGTAAGGAGCAACATAAAAAAATAAACGAACAGAAATTATTACGTATATGATTGGTTTTGCCCCCTAGTCAATACCTCGCTCTTTAAGCAAAAGATGTTTTAGTACTTTCATAAAAGCTATTTATTTTAATTAACGGCCTTTGTGATTAAGGGGTCATTTTTAAAGAATTTTAACAATTTTTGAACTTAGGCGTAAAGACCGATTTATTGACTAGGGGGTGAACCCCCTAATATACGTATTAAAATATATCAATATAGAAGTTCGTTACGTAAGTTAATTCGTAAGTTACGTATATTTATTACTAATAAAAACGTTTGTAAATAAAATTAAACACCTTTTGAGAAAGCTATTTAACCAAATAAAAGTAAAATTAATATGCAAATTTTGTTTCAATTGTTCATGTACGGTGAGCCCAAAATCAAAACCTGCATTAATTCAAAAACGTTTTCAAAAATTAAATGAAAAAAAAAACAAACAATAAAAAAATCAAACAGTTCGTGGTAACGAAACTGTAAGTAAGGAGCGACCCGGCTCAATGGTAACCGAAAACTCTAGAAAACGGGTTTTTGATACCAATAGATATATCAAAAGAATCAGATTTCAATGCTGATTTCAAATATATACTTTCATCAAGTTTAGTGCTACCCATCAAAAGTTACGCGCCTGAGAAAATTTGGCTGATTTTCGAAAAAAGGGGGAAAAGACCCCCTAAAAGTTATAGAACCTTAATGAAAATCACACCATCATATTCAGCGTATCAGAGAACCCTACTGTAGAGGTTTCAAGCTCCTATCTACAAAAATGTGGGAATTTTCCATTTTTTGCCAGAAGAAAGATCACGGATGCGTGTTTATTTGTTTGTTTTTTTTTTTTTTTTTTTTTTTTTTTTTTCCCAGGGGTGATCGTATCGACCCAGTGGTCCTAGAATATCGTGGAGGGCTCATTGGAAAGGGGGCTGTCCCCTCCTCAACGCCTCGCTCTTTACGCTAAAGTTTTTTTATTGTTTTTAAAAAATAAAGTTGTGAGACAGAGTCAAACTTTAGCGTAAAGAGCGAGGCGTTGAGGAGGGACAGCCCCTTTCATATACGGAATAATTTCTGTTCGTTTTAAGTTTTAATGTCGCTCCTTACTTTCAGTTTAAAAAACTTGTTTTTTTATTTAATTTCTGATCGTTTTTTAGTTAATGCAGCTTTATTTGCATAAAAATTTTACTTTTCTTTTGCTAAATGGATGTCTTTACAAATTAACTTACGTAACTAACTCTATATATTCGTATATTTTTCTTCTGGCAAAAAATACAAAGTTGCAGATTTTTGCAGATATGAGCTTGAAACCTATGTAATAGGGTTTTCTGATACGCTGAATCTGACGGTGTGATTTTCATTAAAATTCTTTCACTTGTAGGGGATGTTTCCCCCCTCTTAAAAAATCGAGTAAATTTTCTCAGGCTCGTAGCCTTTGATGAGTAATACTAAACTTAATAAAATTTATATATTTAGGATCAGCATTATAAACACATTCTTTTGATACATTTATTGACATCAAAATTTCGTTTTTAAAAAGTTTCGATTACTATTGAGCCGTATCGCTTGTTTTTTTATTGTTTTTTTTTATTACGTATATGTTATTACTTATATGAAGGGTTCTCCCCTTAGTCAATACCACGCTCTTTACGTTAAAAGTTAAAAAAAAATTTGATTCACAAACCCCTGAATCACAAAGGCCGTTTAATTAGAATAGATAGCTCTTTTGAAAGCACTAAAAAAAAAAATTGTAGCGTAAAGAGCGAGGTATTGACTTGGGGGAGAACCCCTCACATACGTTATAATTTATGTTCGTTTTTATAAGTTCTAATATTCCTTCTTACATTTCAGTTTGAAAAAACTATTTTTTTTATTTAACTTCTGATCGTTTCTTAAATAATGCTTGGAAATCCGGCGCCCCCTTCATAGAAATGTCCCTTACCCCAAAGAAACATCCTCCACGGAAATATTCTCCAGAGTAATCCCCTCCTCTAGCCCCCCTCCAGAAAAAATCCTTCCTGAAAATGGTTGTATACTTCCCAATAACCAATAAATAATGCTGGCAAGTCCGGCGCCCCCTTCATGGCAATTTCCCTTCCCCCATGAAAACTTCCTTCATGGAAAGATCCTTCCATATAGCCCCCGACCCTCTCCTTCCCCCCACCTACCAGAAAAAATCTCCTCTGAAAAAGTCTGTATACTTCCCAATAACCAATACTATATGTTAACATTGAGTAAAGTTCATAACTTTCAGCCCTCCCCCTGGGGGCTTCGAGGGATTAAGTCATCCTAAAAGACATATTTATCATATTTTCGACCATGCTGAACAAAATGGCTATCTCAAAATTTTGATCGGGTGACTTTGGGAAAAAAATGAGCGTGGGAGGGGGCCTAGTTGCCCTCCATTTTTTTTGGTCACTTAAAAAGGGCACTAGAACTTTAATTTCCGTTCCAATGAGCCCTCCCACGATATTCTAGGACCACTGGGTCGATACGATCACCCCTGGGAAAAAAAAAAAAAAAAAAAAAAAAAAAAAAAAAAAAACAAACAAATAACACGCATCCGTGATCTTTCTTCTGGCAAAAAATGGAAAATTCCACATTTTTGTAGATAGGAGCTTGAAACCTCTACAGTAGGGTTCTCTGATACGCTGAATATGATGGTGTGATTTTCATTAAGGTTCTATAACTTTTAGGGGTCTTTCCCCCTTTTTTCGAAAATCAGGCCAAATTTTCTCAGGCGCGTAACTTTTTGATGGGTAGCACTAAAACTTGATGAAAGTTATATATTGAAATCAGCATTGAAATCTGATTCTTTTGATATATCTATTGGTATCAAAAACCCGTTTTCTAGAGTTTCGGTTACCATTGAGCCGGGTCGCTCCTTACTTACAGTTCGTTACCACGAACTGTTTGATTTTTAACTGAAAGTAAGGAACGACATTAAAATTTAAACGAATAGAAATTTATTCCGTATATGAAAGGGACTGTCCCCTCCTCAACGCCTCACTCTTTACGCTAAAGTTAGACTCTTTCTCACAACTCTATTTTCTGAAACAATAGAAAACTTTAGAGTAAAGAGCGAGGCGTTTGAGGAGGGGACAGCCCCTCTCATACACGGAATTGATGACTCAATTTTGATTAGTATTGAAAATAACTATAATTTATTTTAATTTTTAAAATAAAGATACAAAAAGGGTATTTTTTCTAAATTTAGGGGGATGGGTAATGTTTTATTTTCGTAATGAAAATACTAATAAAGATGTTCCCCCGATGGTGCCCCGTCCGATTCCAAGAATAGATTGACAAAGTTCTTTGTCGGACAACAGTGTATTGACAGTGTACTTTTAATGAGAAGAACTTGAAAAATTCAAAACAACCTTGGATTTAAATTTAAATCCACGCTTGTTTTGTATTCTTCATTTGAATTTTTGATTAAACGTCTGAGTTTGTTTGGATCTAACCTAAAATTGTATGAACGTTGGCCGATTCTCTTTTTTAAGCTAATTTAATTCATTTTATAACAGTTGGGGGTTAGGGTAATATGGAGAATTTAGGCAGTTATGTAAGAAAAAATTTATACAGGTTTATTGTGCCCTTTTGGCAAAGTGGGCCTTCATTCTTGTGTCAAATTAAAAGCAAAATGAAAAAGAGATGAAAATTAATGCAAACAATATTTTTAACTGGCTTTTATAGTTCGCTTTGGAATTGTGCCATGTAATACTAGATGGTGTTTGGTTGATCTTTTTTCTTAGAAACAAACTTTGAAATCATCTCTTATCAGTTCTCCATAGTTTTTGGTCCTGTCATTATTACATTTTTTTCTTTTGCTCTTTTTGGGTTACTCCTATTTTTCCGTCCAAGTTGCTCTGGAATAAAAAATATTATAAAAAGCTAAAGGGAGCCATAAAGTAATTTTGGAATTGAAGTTCATGATTTATCTATATATTAATGCAAAAGCCAGTAATCCAAAGTCAAGGTCCGAGAATTAATTTTTGTTAAGGGAACTTATTTCTTTAAAATATTAAGCGCCGTGTTAAATCATTTGAAATATCCCCAGCTTTCTGCGGATGTTTGGTTTAGTAAAGGGGACAGGGTCTAGCGTTTTGAAGCAAATAACGCCATCTACCAATTTATAAGTATGTTAAAGTATTTGTTCCCTCTGAAACTACTAGCAAATTTTGGATAAGCCTGTCGCTGGAGCTTTTATAATCAAAAGGACAAACAATGCTTATACCGGTCACGATTCATTAAAAAAACACTCTCAGATCTATGCAGTCACTGACACATTAAAAATTTCGAGAGAGAGAGAGAGGTCAGTAAGGGGTGGAGGAAAGACTAAAAAAATGAACCTGGGACTGGCAGGAGCGAAAGGCAGAAAAGTAACAGAATTATAGCTAAAAAAAAATGTTTAACCTGGAAGTACTTTTTGGAAGTCAAACAGTTATTTAAAATTTTAATCGTATAATATCAAGAATTTATCGTAAAGCCTTTTTGATCGCACCCAAGAATTTAGAGAGAGAGAGAGGTCGGTAAGGGGGTGAGGAAAGACTACTTTAAAACTTTTCAGCTTTTCTACGTTAAACTTTTTTCATTTTGTTTAATCGACATGAAAAATGACCACTTGCACAGCGTTAGTATGTGATCGCACCTTGCACTGTGTACTCCGTGTTAGTATTTACGCTGCCAATTCTATAGGATCTACTAATGATTCTTTCTGTTTACGGACTAGAACCTTGTAGTTCTACCATTTATGCTGTATTTTATCCTGTAATGATTTTGGTTATAGTTTATATTTAGGCTCTTTGGAGCATCTCTTGATTTCAACGCTAAATGGATAGTTCGTTACTGTATTCCAACAAAATATACATAAAGGTATCTAAAATCAGTACTTTTGAAGCATTTGAACTAGTACCTGTGTGATCTGCTAAATGGAGCTTGCCCCCAATAACTTTTGAATAAAAGTCAGTATCTTCTTGTTTCAGTTTTTTTCCGAATCAGAAAAGTGAATAAACAAATCTTAAAATGATTTGTAGTGAACCTTTTTAAACTAACTACAGAAAATGTCAGCATCCATCAGAATAAGTCTTTAAGCGTTGATCACCATTAGTAGAAGCGTAACTTTGGTTTACTACGACCATTTACTGTGTGGTTTCATCCTTTTCATTATGACAATTTTCATGGTGCCAGGTTGCTAAAGCATCTATAATGTTAAGCATCAATCATTTACCTAATTTTTCTACCAAGAGTTGTGTCTGTTGAAATTGAATTTCAATCTCTTCCGTTTTTTTTTAGTTTTTTTATCTCATTTTGTGTAAAATTATTTAAGTTAAGAAGGCTTTAGATGTTTAATAAGTTGGAAAATTTCAGGTTCTAAGCGCTTAAAATAGGGATCGAGTCAGATAGCCCTAAAATAGTAAAGGCGCAGGTAGAATCTAACTTTTAGTTTAATCTAATTATATTACAAGTAATATTAAGTGAAATTTTTGTCTAATTGACTCTAAAACTCGATAGACTCTGTTGTTTACTTTAGTTGACTGGTTTTGAACGCAATTAGAAAATTTCTGCCTATTAAAATATTATTAAACCATTAAAAATCTAGATTCTGATTATGCAAGCAGAAGAGGGTCGGATATCTGTTGCAAGTGTTAGTATACCTGCGTGGGGTGGTCTCCCTGAAATTACGGGAATTAGGTAAGTGGGAACTGACGCTTCTTCTGCTAATCAGATTCTGCTATTAGAATTTGCTCTTCGGGGATTGTCATTAGCGACTATTCTAGCAACGCCCATCGATCTACCCTATGGTCATTCATTTAAATATACTGTTTTGAAATGGTGTCCGAGAAACTTGTGCTGAATCCTGTAAAGAATTTTATCCCGCGAGCCATTAAAACGGGATGCACTGTAGATTCGATTATGACAATTTTGTGATTTATTCAAGCATAAAAAAATTACGGAGGATAAGAAAGTGCTATGGCCTGGAGCTGTGTCTACCTGGCCTACTGAAGGGTAAAAACATGGGAGTAACGTTGTTGATATCATAAGGGTGCTTGATATATCTGATGAGAAAAGAGTATTATTGTCTTGCTATGTTATGGTTGAGCCTGATCAGGTGTCAATGGTCCCTTGTGGAACTAGAGAAACACTTGCACGTGAACTTAATTAATTTTACGTGAAAATTCATATTTATGCTAAACATAGCAGTGCGAACACTGTTTCCTCGCCCAGCCACTCCCTCCAGATTGTATCTACTCAAAACCGAAGGTATCGTATTTTGTGATTGTAAAAAGAAATTACCTGAGGTTTTTGACAATCCAAGTTCCTATAAAGACTTCCTGGATTTCTTTGCTGGTGATATTAGTTCTAGCATTTTTGCCCTTAAGTTTAGTAAAGGCCTGATAATCACATCTGATATATACACTGCAAATGCTCTCGCTATTTCTATAACGAACACACGTCGGGTCGCTGGTGCAAAAGGGAGAACTCCCATATTTTTTGGGTGTTTTACGCCTTAATCCACATGGAATATTTAGTGAAGATGT
The DNA here is from genome assembly GCA_027921565.1 of Artemia sinica. Taxonomy (NCBI): domain Eukaryota; kingdom Metazoa; phylum Arthropoda; class Branchiopoda; order Anostraca; family Artemiidae; genus Artemia; species Artemia sinica. The sequence continues at coordinate 48,481,207 of CM051265.1, forward strand.
TCAGGGTCTCATTGCCAGTGGCAATGCTGAAATTTGTTGATGAAATTTGAAAAAAGCATTTGAAATTTGTACGACTGAATCCTTTCGTCTAAAATATGAAACCAAAGAACAATTCCAGTAGGCAATTAGTAGCTCCCTTGTTATTGGGAATGAATGTCCACCCGTTTCTGAATACAAGACGCACTCTCGCCAGTGCTACAATTGTTGCACTGTTTCCACAACCATACTGCCTACAGTTGTGGGAAACCTGCGAAACGTTTGAACCGTAGTGGTTGAGTTAAGAACACTTGAGATATTTCATGCCTGCTTGTGAAAAAATGAGCTCTGTATATGAAAAGAGATATGCTATGAGTGTCCAGAAGCCTCAAAGCTGGCAGAATGAGCCGCTCATTAAGAGTAACTATATGGAACGTTAACACCTCTGTGCTAGATAAAGGTCATATGAGAACTTATGTATCCTTGCGATGTATTATTCCTACAAGAACATTTTTTCTGTGACAGTAGCCGTGATCTGGAAAGGGGTAGTAGTAAAAAGGATAATCCTTGGAAGGAAGCTCCTCCGGTGGTGCTTCTGTCCTCTTTTGTGATGATCTTTTGCCTAAGCTTGTATCTACATTGGAATTTCGTAGGATGTGGCTGAACGATTTCATGATGTTTCAAATCTTCTAGGGGTTTTCAAGATTTCGTTTATGATTTTTCTTCGCAAGAAATTCATTTTGATGTTCAAACTACATTCAATAGAGCACATTAGTTCTGTTTATTCAACAATTATTGTAATTCATTAAAATAAGCTCTGTTGAACGTGGAAATGTTAAAGAGAATGGTGTCGAGATAAATGTTTGATTCCGCGTGCAAAGAAAGGAAAAAATAAAGTATTTTGCGCCGCAGGTCTTAAATATCTTTTTTAGTCTTATTAAGACTCTAAATAATCCAGTCTTCGATACCCGGGTCGGTTGTTCTTCGGGATCTAAAGTTGGGTCAGTACTTTTCTAAATTCGGGACCCAAAGGCATATAGTCGTGACAGTAGCTTGCTAATTCTATCACTGTAGCAACAACAATTGATTTAGTTTCTGTTGTAACATTTATTTATTTTTTAATGTGTTTCAAACCCTAATTCACGAAAATGGTGCCGAGGATGGTTTTTTATGATTTTATTTTTAATGAAAATATAAAGAAGATAATTTCGCAAGTATAGGATGGGAGGGTTTGAGATTTTTGAAAAAAAAAAATATATATGTAGGTAGCAAATTACTTAGTAATATGATACTTTTTAGACTGAGAGATGCCGTAGACAACGTTTTAGAAGAAGAGCAGTGCGGTTTTAGAAAAGGTAGAGGATGTGTCGACCAAATTTTCACTCTTAGGCTAATATTGAGAAGTGCCTGAGTTTTCAAACACCTTTGGTCCTCAGTTTTATAGATTATGAGCAAGCGTTCGATTCTGTTGATAGAAGAGCTTTAGTAAAGGTTTTATCCTTGTATGGTATACCAGACAAATACATTAAAGTGATTAGTGCTATGTACGAGAATAACACTGCTGCGGCTAAGGTAGGAAATGAGGTTAGCAGCTGGTTTGGTATTAAATCAGGAGTTAAGCAGGGTTGTGTTCTATCCCCCTTTATATGGATTATTTTGATGGACTTTGTTTTAAGGAGCACAGGAAAGGCAATGGGAGACCACGGAATCAAATGGGGAGGAAAAAGTCTCCTGGATTTGGATTATGCTGATGATTTAAGCATCCTAGATGAAAAGTGTGAGCAAAATGAATGAAGTTTTAGAGGTTTTGCGAGTTCAGGGTGCTAGAATTGGTTTGAAGATTAATGTTAGGAAGACTAAGTCACTAAGGCTAGGAATAAGAGAAGATGAAAAGGTGACGTTGGGTAATGAAAAGATTGATCAGGTGGGCAGCTTCACTTACCTTGGTAGTATTATTAGTAAAATGATTGCATGAGATGTGAATAGTGTCCAAGCTACATTTTTCTTTTAGTATTGGGTAGTCAAAGATGGTGGAGCAGTGAAGATGTTAAAAATAGAATAGCCAAGGCTCAGGGTGTTTTTTCGCAGTTAAAAAAAGTCTGGAAGAATAGGAAGATAAGTCTACAAACCAAGATTAGAATATTAGAAGCTACAGTGATGACAGTGGTCAAATATGGCTCTGAAGCATGGACGCTCCGAAAAGCGGATGAAGATTTGCTTGATGTTTTCCAGAGAAATTGCTTAAGGATTGTTTCTAGGTACCCGGCTAACTGACCGTATTTCAAACAATAGGCTATACGAAAAGTGTGGTTCAATACCGCTCTCTAGTGCTATAATGAAAGAAAGGTTGAGGTGGTTAGGGCACGTTTTGTGCGGATGAAGGATGACAGATTGCCGAAGATTGTTCTTTTCGGCCAACCATCTAGGGCTAAAAGGAAAGCAGGTCGTCCCCGTCTGGGGTGGGAGGACGTCATAAAGAAAGATTTAAAGGAAATGGGAACTTCGTGGGCGGGTGTAAAAAGGGAGGCTTTGAATAGATCGGGGTGGAGGAGGAGCGTGCGTAGCTGTGTTGGCCTCAGGCGGCTTGGTGCTGCGGTGAGTTGTTAGTAGTAGTAGTAGTAGTAGATATATATTATGTATACGGAAAAAATATATTTTCAAAAACTAGGGGGAAGGGTAAATTTTTAGTTCTCTCTCCTCCTACCAATTCACCTGACCAATCTGAGAGGTGGGACATCTGGGAAATTTGCACTGCAGTTTTCTTCGATTAGAGCAACCACGGCTACTTTGTAGTAGACATAGATGTTTCATTTTTGTGACTTGATATTTTGGGATCTTGGGGCTGAGTGAGGGTTAGAGGCTGTACGTAACTAATATTTTGTTCCCTGTTCTCTTCCATCTGCAGTATTGACTTTTTTCTCAGCAAAATAGTTTTTGGAACTAAGTATTAAATCGGTACCCTTCATATATATTATCCTGTTGTCTATCGTAGGCCTACTGTATTGGTTTTTCTGAGCACTAAAGTTTGCTATTGGCGCACCCAATTTTAAATAACTTCAATTTTCTGGGGCACCGAATTAGCAAGCTGGTGCCCCGACTTTAGATTTACAGAGTCCCGACCCGGGTACCAAAGCACCGACTTCTGTTTTTCCGTCCAACTAAAGTGTGTCATACCTTTAAAGCTCAAATTCTTTGTACTTTCCTACGGTCTGTGAACTTTGCTACGTATCTGTTAACGATAAGAGCGATATTAATTATTTGAATAATTGCAGGTTTACTTTCCATATTTGCTTATTAACAAAAAGCGATATGCTGGTCTTTATTTCACGCAACCTGATAAATGGGATAAAATGGACTGCAAAGGCATTGAAACTGTTAGGAGGGACAACTGTCCTTTGGCTGCAGCTATTTTGAATACTTGCCTTCAAAAGCTTCTAATGCAAAGGTTTGTTATTTAACCACTGATATCAAGGGTTTTTAGTACATTAACATTTAATCTTTTCCGCGTTGAATAAAATTTATGCTATATTTTAGTTAATTCCGTACTTTTGGTAATGAAAATTGACTATAATTTGTTGCTACCCGTTGTCTTGGAACAGAAATAATACTAAATAAGTAATCATCGTCAACGATAACTTAGTTCTGGACCTTAAGCTAGATAAACTTTAGTGTCTAGTTGCTACTGCTACCTATAGGTAAAGTACGGATCTAGAATGAATTGTCACGTCTCGATTGTTCACATTATCAGAGTTGATAAAATAGCCCAAATTGAACGATAAATCCATGAATATCCTTGCCAATCAAAAGCGGGAATTAAATTGGGCTTAAATATGTACCAAATACGTTTATGGATAATTCCAAGGACCCAATTCATAAATTAATACTATTTGTTTATAACCCCCTTATATCAAAAGATAAATAGAAAAAAAAACTTGACACAAAAACGAAAATAAAAACAACATTAAATAGTAACATTAATAAAAAATTACAGTAGAAAAATAAGATTGATAAAACAAACGGATCAAACCGTGGTGAGGCGACAAACGTCGATACGCCGTTTCCGAAAGCTTTTCATATAAACAAGTCAGCTTCTCAGTAATACTCGGAAGATAGAACTTACTTATTATCTTTTGATTCCTATACCAGAGAGGAAGATAAAGCAGAAATTTACAGAAGTGGAAATAACGGTTAAATAGGGTAAAGCCCAGAAAGTAAAAGAACAGAATGATCTGAAAATGTAGAATAAACCTGATTAGAATAATTTGAATATTAGGGAACGATTAGAATGTATTCTAAATATAGAATATATTGGGAATTACAAGGAACTACTTTTAATTATCTGCTAAAATAAAATCTGTGTAAGTTGTGCCGCATCTCCACTCATAAAACATCCGGGATCGGCAGCCAGAAACCACCTGAATCAAACAGTGTCCCAATAATGAAAAGAATGAAAAGGGGCATGCTCAGTAAAAGGTAAATGGAAGAGTGTCGACTAGAAAATAGCCAAAGATACCGCCTCGAAGTGCATTTTTACAGGAAAAGCCGAAAAAAAAAAAAAACCTTGAGAAACCCCCAAAAGACAGTGTAGCAATGTCTCGCAAGATTTGGCCTATTCAAGCAGTGAGAAGAAAAAAGGTACGAAAGCAAGCGACGAAAAAAGGAAATAAAATGGAAAAGAATAAAAAGACCCTAACAAAATACGGCTTTCAAAATAGGAACTCTAAAATTAAATGTATTAAAGCATTACAAAGGCAAAATACCTCTAGTTTTAATTTCAACAAATAATCTGGATATTTTATGCGTCCAGGACGTAGACACTACGAATTTAAGGCTCCTTTGAGAGAAAGATTATAAGTTTATACCAGCAGGCCTTGCGTTTGACACAGGCTTCATTTTTCGGAATTACGAAAAGTATAAATAAAGAATGCCTTAAGTATGAAGCAGATAGAAAAGAAAGCAGCATTAAGTGGGAAAATGTATCATTGGGTAATGTACACCTAACGTCTGGTACAAATAGTTTCGAGCAACAAGAATGATTACTAAGCAGAATCATTATCAAGCATCCCACTTTAGAATTAATGATGGTCTTAGGGGACTCCAATTGTGTATTACAGTAGAAAGACATAAGAGGTAAAACCAAGAGAAACGTCAAGAGAAAATTAAGCGAAGAACTAAAATAAATTGTACGGGTTTGGGAGCTCAACCGATAATAATTAATGCTATACCGAATACACGTAGTGACGCAAGAGGGACAAGTCGTATAGACAAAATTAGTGTACCCCGGGTCTCGTAAAAAAGTGTCAAACGTTGAAAATATAGTAATATTTTCACTGATTATACCGCTTTGGTTACTATTATTATTATTATTTATTGGAAAACCCGTCATACAAAAAAGGAAAAAGACGGAGCAATAAGCAAAAAAAAGAAGCAATACACATAAACTTAGGAGTTATACATGTGGTTTTTAGTGACGAACGCTGGAGCTAAGATCTAAATCAGCTCTTAGAACAAATTACACAAAACGAGAAAGAAAAACACTATTATACACTGTTATTATCTAATTTTTCTCAAATTTGAGCCAGAAGACGTCATTCCATCCCCCCCCCCAAGAGAATGAACTCAAATTTGTTACAAGATAAAGAGACTAGGAAAATAATTAAAAGCTAAGTAAAGGAATTGGCGCAATAGGTAGATATGCTCCCTCTAGACCCAAGTGGTTCACTAAACAGAACTGGAGTCGTATTGATATATTTACTTACCAGATGCTACTTGATTCGTACTTAGATAAGATAAGGGTTCCGTTTCATTTGCTCTCGCGGGTAAAATCTGACCGACTTCTCGATTTGAATTTTTACTGCTTGAACTGGTGCATAGTATGAAAATGGCTGCGTCTGTTGCAGTTCCGTCGGAAAAAATAAGCTGAATACCCGTAAGAGAGGCTGGTCAGATTTTCCTGGTCTGAAGGTTGAAAAGTCTCGCCACGTGTTTTGGAGACAAATTTGGGTTGATTGTGAAAGACCACGTTCAGGATGGGTTTTTAAGATTATGAAGTCGAGTAAACACCAATATCAAAAGAAGGTGAAATCTTAGAAGAGAAGTCGGGTTAAGGAGCTATCGCGGGAAATAAAAAAAATCCTCGTCAGCTATGGCGAGAAGTGTCTAAACTTATCCGTTCTTCTTCGTCGCCGCCTGATAGCATTGAAATAAATAGATGTTTTAAACATTTTTCTTCAATCTTTGCGGCTGATCCTCCATTATTAGAAAGTAATTTCCGGACATTCTGATGCAGCATTTTGATCGACTAAAACAATACAGTAACTGGCTTACTATTACCCCGTCGTGTGCTGAATCTTTTGTTCGTCCTCTTCCTTTAGGGAAATCGCCTGGGGCAGATGGTATTCAGCCGGAACATCTGAGGTATGGTACCCCTAAACTGTTTAGCCACATAGCTTTATTGTTCCAAGCAATAGTATCGCAACAGTCTGTCCCACAAGGTTTGTGTCAGGAGGTCGTTACCTGTATACATAAGAAGGGGAAGACCCTAAAGATTGTTCTTCGTACAGGCCCATCACTATTTGTCCAGTTCTAGCAAAGTTACTGGAGAAGATACTGTGCCCTATAGTGGCAGCACGTGCGGATGTGGGTGACAATCAGTTCGGTTTCCGGTCCGGTCTTGGTGTTCAGAATGCACATGCAACTTTTATTTCAATTGTTGAAAAGTTTAAGAAACGGAAAACTCCATTATTCGTCTGCGCAATAGACATATCTAAGGCGTTTGATTCTGTCTTACATTCGCAAGCAGTCTTGTCACTACTAAGGGCAGGAGTTGATCCCCTTGTTTGTAATTGTCTGTGGCAATGGTATCGAAAATCTCAAGTAAGAATTCGGTCTGCCGGACAGCTTTCTGGACCTATAGATATACGTAAGGGTGTTAAACAAGGCTCAGTAATCAGCCCTGTGATATTTAACAATGCAATACGTTCTGCGACAAAATCGATAGAAGCTTTTTCGATAGATGATGGAATTGATGCTAGTCATCTATCTTACGCAGCTGATCTACTTTTGATAAGTGATAATTTAGAATGTTTACAGAAAGCTATTAATGCCGTGTCGTCTGCACTTGGTGATATTGGGCTAACAATAGAGCCGTCTAAGACTGAATTTGTCGTTTTGAATGACGAAACATTGCCAAATCGTGCTGTTGATGTTTGCGGGACGACAGTTCTCCAAAAGGATAAGTTTGAGTATCTCGGACTCCGGTATGGGAATTCTATCAAAGCTACTAAAAATCTAGTTGTTGCAGCACTTAAAGAAAAACTGCGGAAAAGTTACGGTATGCTAGCACGAACTAAAGGTCAATTTGACAAAATTACGCTCGGTCGTCTCTGTAACGCCATGTTCGCGCCACATGTCTTTTTTTTAACCCCTTTATGGAATTGCTTTAGTAAAACCGAACGTAACCAAATTCGTTCAATTTTTTTTCGGTATTGAAAATATTTATTGGAATTCCCATATGGTTCAGAAATTCTTATGTTTCGCAGAGGTACTATATTTTTGAGATAAGTAAGAAAATGGAAGAGTTGTATACCCGTTTCAAAAGTTGAAATAGAACAATACACGACTTTCCATTGGCTAGTCTTGTGCATTAAAATCGTGATTTTGATTTCCTTTGTTTTCTCTTTTCCATAGTTATGTCAGTTTAATTTTGTTTTTTAGCGTTGTGTGATTTTTTCGTTATTTTCTTCTTTCGTTTTTATAACTCCTTCGAGCATTTACATGTATTTGTATGAAGGGTTGAAATAAAATTATTATTATTATTATTAAATGCTATCTACACAGGGTGTTAACAGATCTGATGGAGAACATAAATCCTGGGCAAAGTTTCTGACACGAATATCGTGGAGTCAAGCAACAAGTAAAACAAATACAAGAGCAGAAGTTTGAAGACAAAAATAGATTGCAAGAGTTAGAGGGATCAGGACAAATAATGTTGTCAGAAAAAGTTAAGGCGCAAATAAATAGAAGGGAAATGAACGTTCAAATAGGGATAAATCTTTTAATAAACAGTGATAATTCACCAAAAATACTGGATATTTTGGTCACATGTGCAGTGATCGAAATATCCAGTATTTTTGTGAATTATCCCTATTTGAACTTTTGTTTATTGTCATGGAAAGGCAGCGTGGTCTTCCAAATTATCGAAAGAGAAAGGAAAACCAAATCGGGAAACTGAAAACTGAAACTGGAGGAATAATCACAGACCAAGAGAAAATACTAAAAGAAACTATTCCTTTATCAGAACACTAAAAAAAAACAAAAAAAACTGGAAAATACAGCAGAATTGCTTCAGTGTTTCCAGGCTAGATGATAAATTTGAAAGAATATATTCGGCACCGAAAGTGGTTACAAAAGTAAATGTAAGACACTCAACGAAAATAAAACTCAGAAAGAGGCCTGCTTCAAGGGGACCTTTGTTCTAGGACGCAATTTGAATTATATATTGATGTATTTTTAATTTTGAATTTTCCGCCTAAAGGAAGTGTTTAAAATATTTTATTTGTCAGTCTGACCCTAATGAGGAGAAACATCTGTCGTACTAGCGATATACTAGTCTGTCGAAAAATATATTTATTAAAAGAATTAAAGAACACACTTACGGAGCACGAGAAGAAGTCTTAAGGAGCACAGCAAAGGCTATGGGAGAACACGGAATCAAATGGGAAAGTGAAGCTCTGCTAGACTTAGATTATGCTGATTATTTAAGCATCATAGATGAAAATGTTAACAAAATGAATGAACTTTATAGGTTTTGTAACAAGAATAAGTTTTAAAAAAACAATGTTAAGAAGTTTAAGGCTAGTAAGTGAAGATGAAAAGGTGACGTAGGGTAGCGAAAAGATCGATTAAATGAACAGTTTTAAAAACAAAATTAGACTGTTCCAGAGAAGTTTGCTAAGGCTAGAAATAAGTGAAGATGAAAAGGTGACGTAGGGTAGCGAAAAAGATCGATTAAATGAAGCTTCACTTACCTAGGTAGTATTATCAGTAAAGATGTTGGGTGCAGTGAACATGTTAAAATTAGACTAGCCAAGGTCCAGGATGTTTTTTCACAGTAGAAAAAAAAAAGGTTATGAAGATTAGAAAGATAGGTCTGTGAACCAAGATTAGAATACAGTGATGACAGGGGTCAAGTATGGTTCTGAAGCACGGGTGCTCCGAAAAATAGAGGGAGATTTGCTTGATGTTTTCCAGAGAGCTTGCCTACGGATTGTTTTGAGTACCCGACTGACTGACCGTATGTTAAACAGTAGGCTGTACGGAAAGTGTGGTTTCACTCTTCTTTCTTGGGCTACAATGAGAGAAAGGTTGAGATGGCTGGGGCACGTTCTGCGGATGAAGGACGACAGATTTCCAAAGATTTTCATTTTTGGCCAACGGTCTAGAGCTAAACGAAAAACAAGTCGTCCTCGGGTAGGTTGGGAGGATGTCTAAGGAAAGGTTAAATGGAAATGGCAACTTTCTGGAAAGGTGTAAAGAGGGAAGATTTGAATAGATTGTTATGGAAGAGATGGTTGCGTAACTCTGTTGGCCTCAAGCAGCTTGACGCTGTGTTGAGTTGTTAGTAGTAGTTGTAATAGTAGTAATTAAAAAAAAGCTAGTTCAGTTTTATGCTATACGATCTTGCAAATTCAAAATTATTTAATATCTGATGATCTCCTTGTCATAGGCACTAATTAAGAAAATAAACACTAAATTAAGCCAGACCGTACAAGTTACAAAGAAGACTTAGTTTCCGAATCTGGATTTAGGTCTGACGACAGAACAGGTCTTAAACTTAATTTTGTTACGTAGTATCATATTTCTTATTAAACATTAGAAAAAAGTTCGAATACATTAGAAGTAAATTAAAAGAAGTGTCATCTTTAGTTAACTTAAATTGTTGCACCGAATGCACATCCATTAACATTAGAAAGAACAATTTGATTTATTTAAATATGTAAAAAAATAATAGCTTCAAAGTTGTCTTATAGAATCGACTTTTATTCGTCCTGTAATTTCAGTAAAGTCTAGCTTCTCTATCGTTGTCTCTTAAGTGTATGATAGGCACCGCAATAGCGCTACCTAAGTAGAAAGCAAAGAAGATTATTTGTTTGGTTTTTATTATTTTTTTTTTTTTTCACCAAGGCACTTCATATTGAAGGAGTTGTCGTAGAAACTTTGGGAGGGGCTCATTCGATTGTAAATTCAAAGTTCTAGAGGCTTTTTTAAGAGTCAAAAATGATTGGAGTACCACCCGTCCCCCTTCCACACACCGTTTTCCCCTTTTTTGGCAATGGCTGTAAGTTATACAGTTCGCTCTTTGTTTATATGCAGTATTTATTATCGGGAAAGGGGTGCATGTTGACCTTTTGTGTCCAAAAAGGCCAAGGGCATTCAGGCGAAGCTTTCAGTGAACGTTGAACTAAATCAAAACACACTATGTGCACGCAGTTGTCAAAAGGACGTGTCTCAGGAATAACGTAAAGTATTAAGTTGGAAGTTTGAAGAAATGATGAAAGAGATGTTCAACTGACCAAAAGGCAATGTGTGCATACTACTACTGCTACTATTGTCACTTCTGCTGCTAACACTACTGCTACTAATATTACTACCTCCGCTTCTGTACATACTACTACCACTAAGGCTAAGGGTGTGAAGGTAAAACTTTCAGGGAATATTGAGGGGGAAGTTGAACTAAATCAAAACGCGCTGTGTGCATGCAGGTTACCTAAAGGGCATATCAGCAATATCTTAGGAACGGCTTGAAGAATGAAGTTGTAACAGTGTTTGTTGTGGGGGATGTTTAACTAACCATAAGGAACACCTTTTGACTAAATCAAAAGGTGCTATATGCATACTACTACTAATGCTACTACAGCTACTACAACTATTGCTACTGCTGAAGCTACAGGTATCAGGGTGAAGCTTTCAGGTAATGTTTAAGGGGATGTTTGAATAAATCAAAACACACTATGAGCAAGTAGATTGTCAAAAGGGTGTACCAGCAATATCTCAGGAACGGCTTACAACATTAAGTTGAAACTTCCAAGGTATGTTGAGGCGGAATTTGAACTAACCAAAAGGCATTATGTGCATACTACTGCTACTACAACTACTGCTACCAGTGAAGCTAATCGTATTAAGGGAAAACTTTCAGGGAATATTTAAGGGGAGTTTCTACTAAATCAAAACAAGTTATATGAACGGCTTGGAGTGTTTAAGGTGAAACTTTCTGCGCACGTTGAGGGAGATGTCGAACTTACCAAAAAGCACTATGTGTATGTCACCACAATTATTACCATTACTCCTGCTACGACTAGCGACAAGCGTATTAGTATGAAACTTTCAGGGAATATTTAGGGTGATGTTGAACTAAATGGAAACATACTATAGGCATTCATGTTGCCAAAAGGATGTAGGAGCAATTTCTTAGGAGCAGCATAAAGTAGTAAGTTGAAACTTCCAGGGCGTGTTGAGAGCGATGTTGAGTGAACCAAAAGGCACTCTATGCATGCCGCTACTAATATTACTCCTGCTGCTTCTACTACTATTACTGCTGAGGCTAAGAATATGAAGATAAAACTTACAGGGAATGTTAGGGGGGATATTGAACCAAATCAAACACACGGTGTATTTAATGTCGTTGTGGGGGATGTCGAACTAACTAACAAAAAAAGCACTATGTGTATATCACCATAATTATTACCATTACTGCTGCTACGACCACTACTTCTACTGAAGCTAAGGGTATTAAGGTGGAAATTTCAGGGAATATTTAGGGTGATGTTGAACTAAATGGATACGTACTATAGGCATTCAGGTTGCCAAAAGGATGTAGGACTAATTTCTCAGGAGCAGCGTAAAGTAGTAAGTTGAAACTTCCGGGTGTGTTGAAAGCGATGTTGAATGGACCAAAAGGCACTCTATGCATGCTGCTACTTCTATTACTACTACTACTACTACTATTGCTGAGGATAAGAATATGAAGATGAACTTACGGGGAATGTTAGGGGGGATATTGAACAAAATCAAAACATACTCTGTGTATGCAGGCTGTCAGAAGGGTGTATCAGGAATATCCCAGGAATGGTCTAGGGCATTCAGTTGAAAATTTCAGGAAATGCTGAGGGGGTTGTTGAACTAACCAAACGGCATTATGTGCATACAACTACTACTATTACTACAACCGGTTCTGTCAATACTACTACTGCTGCAGCTACTTTTATAGCTGCTATGACTACTACTAGCATTACTGTCGAAGCTAAAAGTATTACGGGGAAACTTTCGGGCTATATTGAGGGTGATGTTGAACTAAAGCGAAACACACTATGTCGATTCAGGCTATTAAAAGGGTGTTACAGCTATGTCCTATGAACAGCTTAGAATATTAGTTGAAACTTTCAGTGAAAGTTGAGGGGGAGGTTGAACCAGCTAAAAGTTGCTATATGCAAACTGCTTCTGATACTGTAAATTAGTATAATTGTTTGTAAGGTAAATTAGTATACCTTAGTTCAAAAAGCCTTAGTACTACTAAGGCTGAGGGTATAAAAAGAGACATTTTCTGGAAATGTTAAGGGGGATGTTGAATTAAATTGAAACACGCTATGTGTATGCAGACGGTCAAAAGGGTGTATCCGTAGTATCTCAAGAACGGCATAGAGTACTAGGTTGAAACTTTCAGGGATGTTGAAGGGAATGTTGAACAAATAAAATTTACTATGCGCACTGTACGAGTTGTAGCAGTAATACTACTGCTATTGGCATTAGCACTACTATTACTAAGGCTAATGGTATTACTCTGGAACTTTCAGAGATTGTTGAGGGGGACATTGGGTTAAATCGAAACACAGAATCTTTATGCAGGCTATCAAAAGAGCGTATTGGCAATGTCTCAGAAACAAATAAAAATATTATGTTGAAACTATCAGGACATGAGGGTGGGATAATGAACTTGACCGAACAGGCACAATGTGAATATTATTGCTGTTACTACCAATTACAGTTACTTCAAGCGTAAAACTACCATAGATCACCATTAATAAATACGTGAAACCCAAACAAACATAAATTACAATAAGTGACCGAGTCATACCAAAACAATCAGAAAATAATAAGAGTAGAGCTGACCCCCCCCCCCCCCCCTTCGTGCATTTTAAAGCCCAGAACATAATTTTTACTTTACTGGAACTAAAATACATTTTAAATGTTTTCTCTTTTTTTAACTTTAATTTTCTTAATTTTTAACTTTCTCTTTTTTAAATCCAAATTCTTATTTTCTTTCTTTTTTTTCAGTAAACTTAATTATGATGGTGATTTTTTTTCGAAATTATGAGAAATAAGAACACATCTCTAAATAAGGATTGTTTTCAGTAAAGTACAAATTATATTCTGGTCCTTAGAAGGCACGTGGGGTGTCATCCCTACTCCTATTAATTTTTGCTTGTTTTTAGTTTAACTCGTTCATCTATCGTAATTCCTTTTCGTTTTCGGGTTCCATTTATTTATTGATCGTGATTTAGGGTAATTTTATGCTTGAAAAATTATTTGTCTTTATTTCTGCAGATCTTTAGTTTAATTAAATAAAAAAAAACAAATTTTTTCAACTGAAAGTAAGGAGCAACATTAAAACTTAAAACAAACAGAAATTATTACGTATATGAGGGGGGTCGCCCCCTAGTCAATACCTCGCTGTTTACGCTAAAGTTCGAATTTTGTTCCAATTCTTTAAGAATGACCCCTGAATCACAAAGGCCGTTAAATTAGAATACATAGCTCTTTTGAAAGTACTAAATAAAACTTTAGCGTCCAGAGCGAGGTATTGACTAGAGGGCGAACCCCCTCATTTAAGTAATAATTTCTGTTCGTTTTAAGTTTTAATGTTGCTCCTTACTTTCAGTTGAAAAAAAATTGTTTTTTTTACATTTAATTTCTGACCATTTTCAAAATAATGTTGGGAAATCTGGTGCTCCCTTCATTGAAATGTCCCTTCCTCCATGGAAAGATCCTTCTACGTAACCCCCTCTCCCCGACCCCCCAGAAAAAATCCTCCCTGAAACGTCTGTATAATTCCCAATAACCATACTATATGTAAACAATGGGCAAAGCTCATAACTTGCAGGCCCTTACCCCGGGGACTGTGGGGGGTTAAGTCATCCTCAAAGACATAGTTATTTGATTTTTCGATTATGCTGAACAAAATGGCTGTCTCAAAATTTTGATCGGGTGACTTCGGGAAAAAATGAGCATGGGAGGGGCCCATTTGCCCTCCAATTTTTTTGGTCACTTAAAAAGGGCACTCTAACTTTAAATTTCCGTTCGAATGAGCCCTCTAACGATATTCTAGGACGACTGGGTCGATACGATTGTCCCTGAAAAAAAAAAAAAACGTATGGCAAAAAATACAAATTCCTGGCAAAAAATTCAAATTCAAAATTCCACATTTTTGCAGATAGGAGCTTGAAACCTCTACAGTAGGGTTCTCTGAGGCGCTGAATCTGAGGGTGCGATTTTCGTTAAGATTTTATGACTTTTAGGGGTGTTTCCCCCTTTTTTTGAATATAAGGCAAATTTTCTCAGGCTCGTAACTTTTGATGGTAAGACTAAACTTGATGAAATTTACATATTTGAAATCAGCATAAAAATCCGATTCTTTTGATGGATTTATTGATATGAAACTTTGTTTTTTAGAGCTTCAGTCATTATTGAGCTGGGTCGCTCCTTACTTAAAGTTCGTTACCACGAACTGTTTGATATAGCTCTTTACTTATCTTGGAAAATCTTCTTTTGTGATAAAAGTTTTTTTTTTCAAATTAATAACTGAAAAAACTAAACCATGAAATGAATATCACTTTGGTTTATGATTCAGCTTATTTTGTCCATTAACGATTTGCGCCCTTCTAGCCTTTAAATAACTACTTATGAAGCGCGATAAATGGAACACAACACTCTCGTATTCTTCTTTGTAAGCCCATGTTTCTTCCAGGGACCCAGACGGTGCAGTGGAATATGTGAAGCAACAGATATCAGATTTGTTGTGTAACAAAGTTGACATATCTCAGTTAGTCATTACTAAGGAGCTAACGAAAACGGATAAGGAGTATGCTGCTAAACAAGCCCATGTGGAGCTAGCCAATAAAATGAAAAAAAGGGATCCAGGGACGGCTCCAAAACTAGGGGACCGAGTTCCATATGTGATTATTGCTGCTGCAAAAGGGACTCCTGCTTATCAAAAGGCTGAAGTAAGTCTTTTTGCTCTTAAACTAGTTTTAGGTACGACTCAATTTTCGCTTCGACATTCACATATCATGTCACCAGCTGAAACTAGATGACCGAGTTCCATCTTTGATTATTACTGCCGCGAAAGGGGACTCCTGTTTTTCAAAACTTGCAGTAATTCTTTGCTATTAAGCTAGATTATGACAAGAGTCGAACTTAGCTTTGGCAGCTGTGTGTCGTGTCTTCCGAGGAAATTAGGTTTTCGGAGTTCTATCTGTGATTATTTTTGTTGCGAAAAGGACGTCCTCCCCCCCACTTTCTCTCTATCTCTGTCTACCTAGTGACGACTGTATTGTGATCTTACTTTTATTAGTTGTTTTTGCTGCTTCTTAAAGCGTTTGCTTGCCAATAAAAATTGGTTTAAAAAAAAATTTGTTCGCTATTGTAAATGTTTGGCATTTGCTCATTGTATTTTCTAATTTTAGGATCCTATTTACGTATTGGAGCACAGTGTTCCAATTGATTCTATGTACTATCTGGAAAATCAACTATCTAAGCCACTGTTAAGGATATTCGAGCCGATTCTTGGAGCTAAAGCTGAATCAGTTCTCCTTAGTAAGTTTATTCTCATACTGATAAAAAATACTAATTAATTATGTTTTCTGGCGAGAAGTTACTGCAAATATTTTTTCCTGATTTAAAAGCCACATGGTGCCACACAGAGTTTTGACGGTTACCACCACCTTTGCTGATGATAAGTATCAAAGAGTTTGTGGTAATAATTAAAGAGTAACCTATGCCAATAGTAACCAAAACTAAGAAACAAAATTTGAAATCCGAAATCGAAATCAAAAGAATATTAAGAAAAAAAAAAGAAAAAGAAACGAAATAAAAAGAATCTTAATTTTACGATGGTTCCAAATATGTAAGATGGATAAGGTTTAAAGTTACCCTGCAAAAGATATTAGCATTCAAAATTTATTAAATAGTAGATGGAAAGGAAACACTTCCAATAAGGGTTGTGATCTTGATAAAAATTGTAAAGGCAACGACCGTTCACAAGTAAAATTCGATGCTTAGCTAAAACTGCAAATTTAGTTTCAAATAGATTACAGTTGTCATTTCTAGCCAATCAAGAGAGCTTAAACATAGACGATGAAAATAAGGGAACTTGACACATTCTGATTGGCTGTAATTAAAAATCCTAGACATTGAGTTCTAGAGTCTAGAACTCAGTCCAGCCAAGCGCCTTGTCTAGCGTGACAAGCCCCTTGTCATTTTACTTATGAACGGTCGTTGCCCTAGTCATCGAAGTCTGGCTAGACACGTGTCTAAATTGAATGAAATGCGTGTGTATTTGCTGTTGATTTTTTCAGGATTTATCGTATTCACCTATTGGTCTTAGAATATTATCAGAGCGTTTATTCGTTCGTTGGGCATCCTTGGGCCGAAATTCCAAAATGTAATAAAGCGAAATTCTGAGATGGCCAATTGCCTGAGAATTATTGAAATGCTAAATGCTGTATACGCAACTTACCCAATTTTTATAGGTCATACCGCCGCGCGGTGACACATTTGTCCTTAGACATGTATAAAGTCCAAACAATGAATGGTTATCATATAGAATGTATGTGCAGTACTGCTAGCAATTATACGAAAGTGTGTTGTTGCCCACCATCTATTAGGGGGAGGAGGTCAGTGGATATTTGGGAATTAATGATGCCTAAATCCTCAAAAAGTGCATTTTTAAGGGCCAAGTAATCGAACTTTTTTGAGAAGTCTTTCAAACCGATATGGAGGGGGTTTTGCCCTGCCTTTATTAGGGAGATATATTTGGACTAAGCGTGCAAAGACCTGTGGTGGGGCTGATATATCTCTGCTCGAGGGCCTGGGGTTCAGTTCCAGGTGTCGTAGGACCGAGGGGAACGGTACCCATCATCGGTTAAATACATTCCCGTGGAAAATCTATGGATTATGGATGAGGCATTCGTATTTTGCCCTACAACAAAAATAAAAAGACAACTGAGCCTGTAAAATGGATGCCAAGGTGAGAATAGCTCCTTTGTTATTGCAGGCATAGGTTTAGCGTGAAATAAAAGATTACGTTCGTTTGCATACCTCCAGAAAGGCGGATGGAGGGGGAGACTCATCCCCCAGGAGCGATATTTTTTTTAGTAAATCCCCCCCACCATTGCAAAATGTAGACATAGCAGTGTGGAAAAACAAAATCATTTTTACATTTTAACCCCCCCCCTCTTCCCCTCTCAATACAAAATCTTAAGGGCGCACCAACAGCGGCGTTAAAGCTCAAAATAAATACAATTATCCTGTGTACGAAATGGGCTGCTGCTCCCCATATACTATACTCTTTGTGCTAGAGTTTATATTTTACTCAATTGAAAGTATAATTAATATCTATAATAAACTGAAACTTTAGCGTAAACACCCCTGAATCTCAACCCTCATCAAACAGTTCGTGGTAACAAACTGTAAGTAAGGAGCGACCCGGCTCAATAGTAACCGAAACTCTAAAAAACGGAATTTTGATACCAATAGATACATCAAAAGAATCAGATTTGTATTCTGATTTCAAATATATAAGTTTCATCAAGTTTAATCTTACCCATCAAAAGTTACGCGCCTGAGAAAATTTGCCTTATTTTCGAAAAAAAGGGAGAACACCCCCTAAAAGTCATAGAACCGCAATGAAAAAAACACCATCAGATTCAGCGTATCAGATAACCCTACAGTAGAGGTTTCAAGCTCCTATCTACAAAAATGCGGAATTTTGTATTTTTTGCCAGAAGAAAGATCACGGATGCGTGTTTATTTATTTTATCTTTTTTTTCCCAGGGGTGATCGTATCGACCCAGTGGTCCTAGAATGTCGCGGGAGGACTCATTCGAACTAAAATTAAAAGTTCTAGTGCTCTTTTTAAGTGACCGAAAAAAATGGACGGCAACTAGGCTCCCTCCCACGCTCATTTTTTTCCCGAAGTCACCCGATCAAAATTTTGAGATAGCCATTTTGTTCAGAATGGTCAAAAAATGTAATAACTATGTCTTTGAGTATGATTAATTCCCCACAGTCCCTAGGGGAAGGGCTGCAAGCTATGCACTTTGCCCAATGTTTACATATAGTATTGGTTATTGGGAAGTATACAGACATTTTTTTTTTTCTGGTAATGGGGGAGGGGTCGGGTGTTACTTGGAATGATCTGTCCATGGAGGAAGTTTTTGTGGGGGAAGGGACATTGCTATGATGGGAGCATCGGATTTCCCAGCATTATTTAAAAAAACGATCAGAAATTAAATAAAAAAAACAAGTTTTTCAACTGAAAGTAAGGAGTACTTCAGAACTTAAAACGAACATAAATCATTACGTATATGATTGGATTTGCCCCCTAGTCAATACCTCGCTCTTTACGCTAAATATTTTTTTTAATATTTTCATAAGAGCTATTTATTCTAATCAACGGCCTTTGTGATTAAGGGGTCATTCTTAAAGAATTTAATAAAAATTTGAACTTTTGCGTAAAGAGCGAGGTATTAACTAGGGGGCTAACCCCCTAATATACGGAATAAAAATATACGAATATAGAAGTTCGTTACGTAAGTTAATTCGTAAGTTACGTATATTTATTACTAATAAAAACGTTCGTAAATAAAATTAAATAACTTTCAAGAAAGCCATTTAACCAAAAAAAAAAAAAAATTAATATGCAAATTTCGTTTTAATTATTCATATACGGTGAGCCAAAATCAAAACCTGCGTTAATTCCAAAACGTTCAGAAATTAGATTAAAAACAAAACAAGTTTTTTTTAACTGAAAGTAAGGAGTGACATTAAAGCTGAAAACGAATAGAAAATATTCCGTATATGAAAGGGGCTGTCCCCTCCTAAAACGCCATTTTTTGAAACAATAAAAAAAAACTTCAGCGTAAAGAGTGAGGCGCGTTGAGGAGGGGAAAACCCCTTTCATATACCGTATATTTCATATACGGAATAAAAAAAAATTGTTTTTTTATTTCATTTATTTAATATTGGATAAAGCGGCCCTTCTAGAAACTAAAACTTTAAAAAAGGAATTTTGATAGCAATATAAGCATTAAAAATCTGATTTTTATGCTGATTTTAAGTTGGTGAATTTTACTGATTTAGATTTGCCTAAGCAAGCTGTTACTAGCATAATAAACTTTACAAAATTTTATAAAAGAGGAATCCACCCTCGAAAGAGATGCAATCTTGATGGAAATTTCACGATGAAATTCGGCTTCTACTCAGGTCTATTATACCGAAATGCAACATTCTGAAAAGGATTTCTCATGGACGCCTCTTCTTTTCTTGCTCTATTTGTCCCTCTTACTCTCCCTCTTTCTCTAGACATCAATGTTTTAGATTAATTGTCGCGAAATATTGGGAGAGGACTCATTCCAGTTAGTGTTGTAAAATTACTGTAAAATAAAAAAACGGTAAGTAGAATTGGTAAAATAAGGTAAATTGGTATAAAAAAGGTACTCCCTGGGAAATAAAAGGCAAAATTGGTGTTTTAGAGTTCCCCTGTTGCTACAAGACCAGTTGAATATTTCTTCTTAAGCATCACTTACAGCTTTCAATGAAAATTTTTTCATGGTTCTGATTTTCCTGGCTTAAAAAAGCTAATGCTTTATCTAGAGTTTATCAATTAAATTAACTGTCTTGTTTATCCCTCTGATAATCTTGTGCTTAAAGTAATACCTCGGTAATTGGACAGTGCCTGATTTCGGACATCGATTTTGAAAAAAAATATATATTAAAACATAAAATAAAACAAATTAAACTTATCATTATAGTAAAATCATATTAGCTATTTTTCTATATTTAACCTAAGAAATGTTACCCTAACAGCCTTGCATATTTGAATAGCCGTATTCAGCCACATTCCTCGTATCATATACATGTTATTTTTTATTTATTTATAAAAGTACCAATACAGTTAAAAAAGAAGTTTGTAACACTTTAATGACTTTGACTAACTAAGCACTGAATCATAAGAGCGGAAAATTCAGTCACTTTCACAGTCATTAAGACTGTCTTCAACAGGATTCGCTTGCAAATCTAGCTCCTCTCCTTCAGAATTAGATTCTGATTCAGGTGACCGTGCTTGTTTCGTAGAGCTACCCCCACCCCCCCCCTCCACACACACACAAAAGTCCTGGATACGGCCCTGAGGATTATATATCATTTTCTACCTCCACCCTCCCATCGTCTCTCCCTTAGAGCTAATTCTGTATTTATCTGAAGATTCTTTCAAAATAACTGCTGAAACACAAGGGCCGTTAAACTAGAATAAGAATTTCTTTTAGACACTGTATTCAGTAACAACTCATTCGGTAGCAATTCATGGAAAAGCAGGCTAAATCTTATAGGTAAGGGCACTGGAACTTTCGATTTCCAATTGGCTGAGCCCCCTCCAAAGCTTATTCGACCACCCCTTCCACATGAAATGCATCTGGGAAAAAATAAATGAACAAATATTAATACATTGAACCCTTGTGGGTGTTTACCTAAGGCAAACGATTGCCCCTGACTTAAACAGAGGAGTAGAAATTTCAATTTCACTTCTAATAAAAATCTGGAATTATCCAAGGAGAAAATGGGGGACAATTTTCCGCGGGGAGAGGGATATTCAGTCGGTGTATTTTCCAGGGGGTGGTAAACGATGACGGCATGAATACAAGATTTCTTTGAGATGTGATATTTAAAATAGAAATGAGGATATTGATTCTGCTTTGGCCCTCCTCATTTTTATAAATCCAGATCATGTAGTTCTTTTTGAAGAGACAGCTTTAGTATTTGAAGCGAATGGCTTCCCGCATTCTTTTAGGAAGGCAATTGAAATTAAGAAAAATCCACAAATAGAGACCTTGCTTTAAATAGAGAGACTGGAGATATTCCTTTAAATCCAATGTACAATTACTTAAAGTTAAAGGATTCCAATAACATTTTTGCCCAATCTAATTGCGCAGTCGAATTATTGCCCAATCTAATTGGTAAATGGTCTTTCATTTATTCTGGCTTCGTTTTTGGTTTGTTTGATTCAATCTTTCTTCTGCGCAGTTAGAGTCAATTCAAATGTTACTCTTCCTTCTTTTTTTGAGTACTGAAGATGGCTGGGTGGAAGTCCCTGACGAAATATCTACCTCTATCGTTTTTTGCTTCATTTTTGTCTGCTGCCTGACATTATCCTCATTTTTCTCGGCTATTTAGTTTTTTTTTTTTTTGGTTTGTCATATGTAAATCCTTCTTGTAGTCCTTTCTGTCTTTAACAGTTCACAGAACTAATGTAATTTTATTTTAGCCAACATTTCGCAATTTTAAAATTATAATCACCTGTACTAGAATACACTTTATCGTTTTGATACCAAGAGACCTAAGTCAGACAGACCGCCTTTTAAACCGGGGAACACGGTTATACACAAAACAAAATCATATTCAATCCTTTTTCTGCCAGCCTCTTCGCGCTTTTGTGCTCTGAAAATTGCAAGGCGTGAAATATGTCAGAAAAATATGTAAGATACCGGTAAAAATACGTAAAATACCGGTAAAATTGATATTTTACGTAAATTACGTAAAACAGGTAAAATACCATTTTTACGGGGGTCTGTAAAGTTACCGTAAAATATGTACAATAACCAATTCTACCGTGACCAATTTTACCAGTTACAGCAGTAATTCCAGTGGATACTCTCCCCTCTCACTTTCAAGTGAGAGATGGGTTCCCGCTTCTAAAATTTCGCTCTTGCTCTTTTGTTTCACTTTTGTCTAATTGCCTAGACTAGTGTCATATCATCAAGCAATACATTGTTCTGAAAATTTGACTGTAAAAATAAATAATGCTTATTTTCTCTATTTAAATAGCCTATGACATCGATATGATTAACAAAAATTAGTAAAAATAGCTTGTCTCCAATCACTAAAGATATTTAGTAAAGTTGTAATAAAATTTTAAAAACTAGCCTTTGAAAAATTCATGGGTATTGGTCGATTTTGACCTAAGAAGGTTGGTTTTTTTTCTTGAATCGCTATTGGTAGTATGGAAAAGTTCAAATTACAAAAAAAAAGAGAAAGCCTCTCAGTTCTATGTTGCTGAGTAAGATTAAAATCTTATTAATTATCATATTACCTATCGTATGAAGACATTTGGATGAATTAAATAAAGCGCACTCAAAATATAGAAAGATGAATGGCATGGTCACAGAAGGGATGATATGAACGATATACATACGTCCTGTCAGTCCGCATCCTCATCGATGCTCTTCCTTGATAGAGTATCGAAATCCCAATGACTGTCCTTAGTATTTCGACCTGCCAACAGCCATTAACAATTGCAGGCAAAAAATGCGCAGTGTTCCGTGCGGGAAAGTGTGAGTTGCGGCCGGACTATAAATGACCTCAGTGTCAACTGATTTCATTCACATGTAAATCTTCCAATGTTGGGTAATTTAGTAATAATTTAGCTTTTAGTACACGTTTTGGTGAGCTATGATTGAATTCACAGAAATTGTATTTTTGACTCAACACCAATGGCTCTATAATTTCAAATATCTTGAGTATGTTTTGCTAATGATCTGTTACTGAGATATAAAAGAAATACTTTTTTTATCTTAAAAAAGATTCACATGACAAATGATACATTTCACGTTGTGTGGAACGTGGGAACAATGATGCGTCTCGTATTATTAATAAAGTCCTTTTCTTAAGCTTAAATTATAAAAAAAAAAGAATGATGTTGATTTTTACTGTGTCAGAATACCAAGATCTTTAGTAGTTGCTTATACAAGATCTGCTTGAATAAGCGCTGATAATTGTATTAGCGTAGAAAAAAAATTTACACATAAATAGTTTTAATGGAACCTGTAAAGCTCCACATTAAAAGGTCACGAAAATCCAATAATTTAAAAAATAGTTACTTTTTTGTGCTTGGATTTATTTAATGAAGAGTATTTTCCATTCTTATGAATTTTAGAAGAAGAACAGCTACCATAAATTGTGGCAAACGTTGACCATGATAAATAGGGACAAATTAAGTGGAAAAAATAAACTTCGTTTTATGCCAAGCTATTGCAACTTGTACATATGCTTCAGTAAAACAGGTTGTAAATTCTATTATAAATTAGTTTTGCATACTCGCAAGGCGCTCCTTTCAAATCTAAAATTTAAGGATTTCGGGATAACTAGTGAAAATTAGCTGACGTAGAACATACCCAAAGCCTTTTGGTTCATGGTTGTTGTTCCAGGTACCGTTTGCCTGGGTAAGTCTGGTTTGCCTGAGTAAGTGCACGTGGCTCTTGGTTCATGGTTGTTTTTTTCAAGTGCCGTTTGCCTGGGTAAGACAGCGCATGTGGCTATTGGAAGGCTGTTGAATATAAAATACTTAACTAGAGTGGGCCTCGATTTTCGCATCTAGGCAAATGTCCTTTATTTAAGATTCGCTCTATGTTGAAATAATGCGCAAGATTTCTGTTTTGGTGTTATTTCAATTGAGTTATAAAATTAGCAAGTATTGCACTTTAATCTAGCTAAGATATTAGCTCTTTTGTTTTCTTTTATTAGAAACTAAAATCTTAGTAAAGTCTGATTTAATTTCAGAAGCAATGGTTTGAGTTTGAATCATGTTGTGACAATATTCCAAAAAAATCATGATAGGTAAAGCATAGAATACTATGTCAAAAATAAATAATAATTAAACAGCAATCATTTTTGGCAATAATTTACAGATTATTATTTTTTTAGGGGGTGATCATACTCGAACTAAGTCAGTAGCTACTTCAAAAGTTGGAGCTCTTTCAAGTTTTGTCTCCAGAAAAGCTTCTTGCATCGGCTGCAAGGCATTGCTCAAAGATGAATCTAAGGCTGTCTGCAATTACTGTGAACCAAAGGAATCTGAAATCTACCAAAAAACAGATTAGTCAAATGAATGCACTTGAAGAAAAATTCTCTAAACTCTGGACTCAATGTCAACGCTGTCAAGGAAGCTTACACGAGGATATTCTTTGTACCAGGTTTGTTTCATCTCAATACTTTTATTTAATATTTTAACAAGGAGAGTCGCTCCATTATTTGCGTGGGTAACTTTTGGCTTCTTAATATCACAGGATATTTCTCAACATAAAAATGCTAAGAAAAAGTTCTTGCCACTGTTGCTGCATTTTCTCAATGTGGATTTAAGTAAACTCACGGAACATTTATATAGGGGTTTAAGTTTTAATAAACGCAAAAAAAAATAATGGTGAGTGGATCTTGCTAAAAAAAATTTGTTTTTAAATATGAAGAATAAGAGAACTAGTTTGACCATCAAAAAGAAGCAACACATTGATAAATTTTTCTGGAATTTAATATAGGTATCTAATCATCAACAAACTTAGTTGAATCACCCAGACTAAGAATTAAGCCTGTCAGGGGACATATCAACCATATATTTCCACCTAGTCCGATGCCTTATAAGGGGACTATGAGAAGGTGATTGAACATCACATACATATCACAGAATCTCTTAATATATAAAAAAAATACAGAAATATAAAAAAAATACATTTTAACACCGTTTAAGGAATAAGATACAGAGTTTATTTTCAATTTTAGTATCAACTGAGTTAATGCCATTTGATTGGTCGATAATGCCGTCACGTTCTAGGACTCATGTCAAGTACTTAATGAGAGTTTCTGCAAATATTTGATAATTTTCAGTTACTTTTGGACATTATCATTCTCATGTTTGTCACATTTTATTACTTTGGTTCCTGGGATTTTTTTTTCTGACGCCATGACGAGTTAGTCAGGCCTAGTGCCACGTGTCGTTCTATAGTATATCGCCACATAAAAAATATCCAGTAGCACAATTATTTTGACAGAGATGAATTATTATGAGTGCAGGTGCTCGCTATGACGCACTCTTAGCTAGAAAGTGTCCTTCATAATGTGTTCCTTTCAGGAGCTGGGTTTCTTTTATTGACTATGAGCTCCCCTCACTTCACTGCTTTTGGTACCTCTAGCAAGTTGTGTCGAAAGCAAAATAAATGCCTTTAAAGTGTAGCTACTTGTCATAGATTAAGGAAACACTCTTATGGTGCACAAGGACGCTGGTAATGAGATGTTGATGTACGTCCCAAAGGTCCAAATATAGCTGAAAATTCATTAGAGTGTAGGTGCTCATATTGAGCTTATAGATGGTCTTTAAGATCTTGGGACATGATTGGGTACACAACAAGCTCAACTGTAATATCTCTTGTATTGAAGATAAAAATAGAGAGAGGTCCAGGCTCCTGGTCACTTTTAGGTGCGTCTTCAAATGGTATTATGACTTTGAGATATGTTTAGACTAGGGACTTTTAGGACATGGAATATATATAGACTATCCTAATGGAAGGTGGGTTTCTAAGGGCAGATTTTAAAGGAGTTCTAATTAAGAAAAAAAATTCTGAGCGCTAGCACTTGAAGAATGTAATTTTTCTAATGCACAGCCCAGTGAAACTGATACTTCCAACGCTAAACTAAACTATAAATCAAGATTTTAGGCTTTCTGTAAATTTGGCTTGAACCGCTCAAATAAATATGGTCGTTGACTTCAGCAAGTGATACCGTTTCTTATTCCTGTTTTCAAGCAAAATTTAGAATCCTCACCCCTCCTTTCCAACGTTGTGAAATTTACATTTGCTCATGAATACTTGGCAGACATTCTACTAACGTATTATTAGCGTTATTTGTTCATTGTTATTATGTTGAACTTTTTAAATATCACGATATTACGATACTTCTCTTAGCAATTAATCTTGCTATCCTGCCTCTATTTTCAGCCGAGACTGTCCGATTTTCTACATGCGAAAGAAAGTGCAGAAAGATCTGTCCGAGCAAGAGAAGACAATGCGTCGATTTCAAGATGAGTTTTAAAACTAAGAAGAAGATCTTGACGAGGATTAATTGAATATTTTGTATTTTGTAATCATTTTTCCAGCGAAATTAGTAATAAAATGAATCTACTATTTCTGCTCTAACTTAAAGGTTTGAAACCAACAAGTTTCAGTGTTCGTGGAGATTTTGAAGATACCGTAGAAATATTTGAAACTGTTCCGTTAGAAACTTTAAAGCTCTACTCGGCAGGCTTGACATCAAAACTGTGGAGTTGGTAAACAAGATGCTGAGTTTCACGCCGTGGAAAATACTTTTTTTCTCCACCTCTTTTTGTTTTATAAATACGGCTCCAATCCTGACTCCCAAAATTCAAGATGCCCGACTCCTCCTTTTCAATAATAGTTAGGGCTCCCTCAATTTGGGTCTCTCGTGGTTATAGTGATGCAGCTGTGGTTTTTGCTTTAAATTTTTGAACAGTAATACCTATAATATGCTTGGATAAAAATGTCAACTGTGTTGCCTTAGACATGGAGTTAACTGTCATGATATAGATAGCTCAAATAGATTTATCATACAAAGTACATACTGTGTTGTTTTCGCCTGTGTAACTTCAATGTCCTGGTTGACGCAGACATGAAATGTCATGTGCAATTGCATTTTTACCCTCAAGAATAAATGTCTTCGAAAATTTGAGTTACAAGACATTTCTAAATTTGCAGTTGTTTCAAAAAGAACAATTGTTTTTGTTCGTTATGACATCACAAACGATGTGTATTCTAAAATTTATAGGAAAAAAACTTCAGAATAAAGAGCAACAATTCCAGGCTCGGATATCCAACATGACTATTCGTAGCATATCAATCGATTACATTTTCTGTGGTAAACAGTGCAAAGCATTGGGCATTTAAAAAAGAAAAAACATCATTCGAAGAAAAATGATGGTTGTGTATTTGTTCCTAAACACAATCCTAAACCTTTCCCGCCCCTCCTCCACAACTTTGATATTTGATAATTTCTACTAAATGTCCATTTAGAAATAAACTCGATTCTTAAAAAGTGTAGCTTCTATTAAAGATGCTGTCAAAGGTAAAGGATGGCAAGCGAGTCTTTCTTACTTTCACATGAAAAGACTTCAGTTAATTGATCCTCCTTATCCTTTGATCACTTTAAACCGAATATCACTTTTGCATAGACTTTTCAGTTAATTGATCCTCCTTGCCCTTTGATCACTGTAAACCGAATATCACTTTTGTATAGACTTTTCAGTTAATTGATCCTCCTTGCCCTTTGATCACTTTAAACCGAATATCACTTTTGCATAGATTTTTCAGTTAATTGATCCTCCTTGCCCTTCGATCACTTTAAACCGAATATCCACTTTTGTATAGACTTTTCAGTCAGTTGATCCTCCTTGCCCTTTGATCACTTTAAACCGAATATCACTTTTATATGAAAAATGTCTCTTTTTTTACACACTAAATTATGACTATTGGAAATAGAAGTTAGTCACGATCTCCTTAACTGCTTCCTCAATTTCTTTAAGCTGGAGCTTAAGTTTTAATTACTAACGTTTCCGCAATAAGTGGAGAGCTGTCACTCACTCATTTTCGATTATGTAGGTTTAGTGCAGATGATCTTCTACAAATGTACCTTGAAGATTTGGGCCTAATAGAACCATGAGCCTTTTAAGGCTCAAAGTACCCACTCTGCTACACAAAGACCCTTTGACCCTTCTCTTATTATCCGAAAAGCAGCTATGAAGGAAAAATGTACTAAAACAAATGAGGTTTGAGAAGAACCAATTCCCTCAATTGAAGAGGTTATCCTTCAAATAATATTTACTGCAAAATAGAACTATTGTCAGATCTTGGATTTGTGATTTACTCTCAATAGTTGGTTCTAAATCATTTCTACGGATATAATTTTTGAAGTTTATACTAAATTCAATTCCGTAAAGAACGATTAAAAAAGCTCAGGATTGGGTACCTAAGCAGTTTTCAAAAAACTTCTTAACAATTCTGGAATTGGCTGAAAAGCAAGAAATCTTTGTTCCAATCTTCCCAGCAGGCCAGCAGTAGATTTAAGGCGTTTATTTTACCGGAAGACAGACTAATTAAAAATATGAGCATTAAAAAACACACTGGGTGATTTTTTCAGCCGAATCAGACATGATATCTAATGTTATGCAGGAGCTTTAGTGGTGGTTAGTTATTGCTAATTATGCGCCTAAACCAATTGATCCTAGAACAGTTAATACATGTTTAACTGAGGATATTTAAAAGAAAAGGTTAGAATATTGTGAATAAGTATTCCGTGAAAATTGCCACAGGTCAGTGATCTTAAAAAAAAGGCAATTCCCCGTCCCTCCATCAAAAGAAACTCATCCCTTTATCAAAACCAACTAATACCTAATCCTCTTAGCCAATCCTCTCAAACAAACTCCTCCCTCCATCTGTCATCCATCCAACTCTCATTGCTCCATGAAAACAGACTCATCCCTCCATTAAAGAAAACTCGTTGTTCCATTCGCCATCTCTCCATCGAAAAAAACTCATCCCTCCACTTAACATTAAAGAAAACTCGTTGTTCCATTCGCCATCTCTCCATCGAAAAAAACTCATCCCTCCACTAAAACAAAATCATGTATCCATCAAAACATGCTTATCCCTCCATCCTGCGATCCACACAAAATAATCCTTCTACCAAAACAAACTCATCCTTCCATCTGTCATTCCTCCATCAAAATAAACTCATCCCATCATCCATTATTCCTCTGTCCAAAACAAAATCATCCCTCCATCCGTCATTCTTCTGTCAAAACAAACTCATCCCGTTTTCCTCCATCCATAACCTTATCATCCCTCCTGTCGATACAAAAAAAAAAACTAATTCATCCATGCATCACTCCTCCATCAAAACAAAGTGATCCCTCCATTTCATGGAGGGACGAGCGATGGAAGGCTTAATTTACAAGGGATGTAGGGATTACGCATGGTAGAGCCCCCCCCCCAACTTTTTGGCATTCGGTAAAATTTTTGCCGACGGCAAAAATTTCAGCAGAAATTTTGCAAAATCGGCCGAAATTTAGTAAAACTCATTATTTCTGCAGAAATTTCAGCATAAGTCAAGTAACCCTTCGGTAAAATTTACGAAGATCGCTCCCCAATGAAATGAGCCTCAGGACGCCCCTGGGATGCAGGGATGATTTTTTTATGGAGGGATGGGGGACGGAGGTTCTTCTTTTTTTTTCTTTTTTTTTACCGAGATTGCGAATAAAAGGATGAGTTGGTTTTGATGGAGGGATAGAATCAAAACAAATTTTTCCCTCCATCCGTCATCAATCCATCGGTCATCAATCAAAACAAAAACTCGGTCCATGTATAGCCACTCACTTCTGTCATCAAATATTGTGTGCTAAAACTCATCCCTCCGTCAATGTACCAACTGTATAGCTAATGCACTAACTACTTCTGTCATGACAAATATTTGGTGGCAAATTTGTGTGCAAATTTGGTGCACAAAAACAACGTACAAACTACTATGCCATAACAAATATGGTGGACAAAAGTTTGATGTAAAAAACTAACTTATGCCACAAGAAATGTAGTGTAACAAATATGGTGTACCATCCATTTCTACCACAACAAAAATGGCGTATCAAAATATTATATCCCATCTACTTTGGCCACAATAAACAATGATCTGACCAGCTGTTTTGGTATGTAAAAGATAATTAATTTCAAAAAACAAAACAAGTTTTTTTTCAAATGAATGTAAAGAGGGACATGGAAAGTCGAAACAAATAGAAATATATTCCTAATACAAGGGGGGCTGAAACCCCTCCTATGCTTTGACGGAGGGGTGAGGATTGTAGGGGTAATTTTGTATGGGGTGATTAGTTTTCCTATGTAGGGATGAGAAATGAGAGGCGGTGCTCATGATTCTCCCTCCTCCCACCCTTTGTTCACCTTTTGTGCCGGTAAGCATGTGAAAACATACTATTGTGTTACAAATAAAACTTTTTTTTGCAATAAAAGGTTGGCTATCACTCCACAGCGCCCACACTCAGGCTAATTACAAATGAAGGGAGATTAGAAATTAATTTCTAAATCCTCCCGTGCTCCCTCAGATCCTCTTCTGTGATTATCTGAAAGCTCAGGGAGTTCAAAATGATAGAAAATTTGGGTGTGAAAATGGGCCTTCTGAAGCATCAGGCGTAACACCTTCTCCCCTTTTCTACCGAGGCGATGACTCAATAGCCCACTCTATATCAACTCGTACGTAATTGAATTACATATCAATGAGCATAATTTTATCAAACGTCTAGAGAATTGAATTAGTTAATTGAAGCTTTAATATAAATGTCTGAATTAACCGGTTATTCTGTATGGACTATCTCACACTTTAGGAACGAATGCAACCCGCGCAGCATTGCTGCCTCTGAGTTTGGATAGCTCAAGGTATTGTTGGAGCATCCAAAATAAGTATCCCTAAAAAAGCTTCCACAAATATCTCCCTAAGTTAGAGTTTAGATTCTCAAAAACAATGTTCTTCGAAAATTTTAAAGTCACAACAATATTTATGAATTTTCAGCTTTATGTTGTTTAAGTTTTAATGTTGCTCCTTACTTTCAGTTTAAAAAATTTGGTTTTTATTTAGTTTCTGATTGTTTTTGAATTAATGCAGCTTTGATTTTGGCTCACCATACTTAAATAATTAAAATGAAATTTGCATATTAATTATACTTTTTTTGGCTAAATGGCTTTCTCGAAATTTTGATCTGACGTAACTTACGAAATAACTTACGTAACGAACTTCTATATTCGTATATTTTATTACGCAAATGAGGGGTTCTCCTCCAAGTCAACGCCTCGCTCTTTACGCTAAAGTTCGAATTTTGTTCCAATTCTTTGGAACAAGAGTGACCCCTGAATCACAAAGGCCGTTTAATTAGAATAGATAACTTTTTTGAAAAGTACTAAACAAACTTAACGTAAAGAGCGAGGTATTGACTAGGGGGAGAGCCCCTCATATATGTAATAAATTCTGTTCGTTTTAAGTTTCAATGTTGCTCCTTACTTTCAGTTGAAAAACTTGTTTTTTTGTTTAATTTTCCGATCATTTTTTTAAATAATGCTGGGAAATCCGGTGCCCCCCTCATAGAAATATTCCTTCCCCAATGACAATATCCTCCATGGAAAGATCCTCAAACGTAGCCCCCTCCTCCGACCCCCTCTCCATTAGAAAAAATCCCTCCTGAAAACGTCTGTATACTTCCAAATAACAAATACTATATGTCAACAATGGGCAAAGTTCATAACTTGCAGCCCTTCCCCCGGAGACTGTGGGGGATTAAGTCATCCTCAAAGACATATGTATTAGGTTTTCAACTATGTTGAACAAAATGGCTATCTCAAAATTTGATCGGGTGACTTTGGGAAAAAATGAGCGTGGGAGGAGGCCTAGTTGCCCTCCAGTTTTTATGGTCACTTAAAAAGGGCACTAGAACTTTTAATTTCCTTTCGAATAAGCCCTCTTGCGATATTTTATGACCATTTCATCGATAGGATCAACCCTGGAAAAAAAAAAAAAAAAAAAAAAAAAAAAAAAAAAAAAAAAAAGAACGCATCCGTGAACTTTCTTCTGGCAAAAAAATGCAATATTCCACATTTTTGCAGATAAGAGCTTGAAACCTCTACAGTAGGGTTCTCTAACACGCTGAATATAATGGTTTGATTTTCATTATTCGAAATTCTATTACTTTTAGGGGGAGTTTCCCCTTTTTCGAAAATAAGTCAAATTTTTTCCGGCTCGTAAATTTTGATAAGTAAAACTAAACTTGATGAAACTTAGATATTTGAAATCAGCATAAAAACACGATTCTTTTGATGTATTAATTAAAAAAAAACTTTCCGAAAAATAAGTTTTTCAAAGAAAAGTAAAGGCCATTTTAAACTTAAGCTCAGCAGATACAAATACCTGTTAAAATTCAAGCTCAAAACGACCAGAAATTACTATTAAAGAATAAATGAAACCCAAAACGAACAGAAATTAATAAACAATCGTAGCAAAAAAATACAACAAGTAATAATATAAATGAATAAATAGATCTTAAAGCGAGTAATGCTTAGATTGAATATGAAAATCAGCTTAAAACGAAAACAAATATTTTGCTATTAAAGTATAAATGAAACTTAAAACGAACAGAAATTAAATAAACAATCAGTGTGAAAAAACATACAATAGATATTAATGTAAATGAATAAATAAATCTTAAAAAACGAGTAAAACATAAATTGAATATGCAAATCAAGTTTGAATCGGATAAAAATAACTACAAGCAAGAGTTTGGGTATCGCCTCACTGCAGAAGCCTAAAACCTACTGCATCATTAGTAGAAAGGGGGGTGCTACTCCGACGCCCACCACGTGGTTTATGGTTTTCTCACTGAGAATAAAAAACAGAATTTTTCTCACTTGAAAAAACAGGAATTTTCTCACTTTTATGGATGTTTTCTTGGACGGTTTTATGAGTGTTGGTCAATTTATTTGATGTTTTTCATGGATGTCAACATCAATTTATGTCTGTTTTATGGTTTATGTCAGTGAGAATGGAAAAAACAGGAATTTTCTCACTTTGATGGATTGTCAAGAAAGGGAATTAATTTGTTGTTTCTAAGGGGAATTATTGATTCACGAAAGGGGAATTAATTTATTGTTTCCAAGGAGAATTGTCTCCGGGATGAAGTTTATTAATATCTTTGGAGTTCGACCAGAATTGTTTCCGGGGCAAAGTTTATAAATAACTGACAGGTGATGGCAAGGTTAATTGTAACTCCGGCGAATGTTTTGATCTTAGAGATGTGCGGGAAAAGGTTTCTTAGTAATTTCAAATGTGACAGCGCAGAGATGCCAAAAACAAAGGGAACACGATGAAAATTACGTTTAGGAATTATTTGGGCGAAACGGTTTCAGACATTTTAGGGAATTATTTCGGCGAACAGTTAGAGACACTTTAAAAAGATGATTTTAGAAGATGTTTTAGAAGAGGTTTTGAGTGTGGTCGTTATAATACACAAGTTTTATTTAAACAGTGTCGTGAGGTCCCCTACCCCAACCCCAAAGATCCCCGATCCCCCTAGCCCAACTCCGAAGGAAGCCCCCGGTCCCCAAAGGTCCCCCGGGCTCCCAAAGGGTCCCCCGAGCCCCCCAAAGGGCCCCCGGCGCCCCAAAGGCCCCTGAGCCCTCATTTTTTAATACTTTTTTAAGGCTTTACTATATCTTTTCAGAACAATTTCCTTTCTTAATGTCCCTCCTAAACCCATTTTCCAACTTGAAGTACTTATCTTTTTCACCCACAACTATACTTTACAGCTTTTTGGATACCTCAACAACAAGAAATACTTTTCAAAGACCATTTCAGAGCAAGTTACTTTCTTAATGTCCCTCCTAAACCCATTTTCCAACTTGAAGTACTTATCTTTTTCACCCACAACTATACTTTTACAGCTTTTTGGATACCTCAACACCAAGAAATACTTTTCAAAGGGCATTTCAGAGCAACTTTTTTTCTTAATGTCCCTTCTAAACCATTTTACAAGTTGAAATACTTATCTGTTTCACCCACAACTATACTTTACAGCTTTATGGATACCTCAACACCAAGAAATACTTTTCAAAGACCATTTCAGAGCAAGTTACTTTCTTAATGTCCCTTCTAAACCCATTTTCCAACTTGAAGTACTTATCTTTTTCACCCACAACTATACTTTACAGCTTTTGGATACCTCAACACCAAGAAATACTTTTCAAAGACCAATTCAGAGCAAGTTACTTTCTTAATGTCCCTCCTAAACCCATTTTCCAACTTGAAGTACTTATCTTTTTCACCCACAACTATACTTTACAGCTTTTTGGATACCTCAACACCAAGAAATACTTTTCAAAGACCATTTCAGAGCAAGTTACTTTCTTAATGTCCCTCCTAAAACCCATTTTCCAACTTGAAGTACTTATCTTTTTCATCCACACCTATACTTTACAGCTTTTTGGATACCTCAACACCAAGAAATACCTTTCAAAAAGGCATTTCAGAGAGAACTTTTTTTCTTAATGTCCCTTCTAAACCCATTTTCCAACTTGAAGTACCCATCCGTTTCACCCCCAACTTTACTTTACAGCTTTTTGGATACCTCAACACCAAGCAATACTTTTCAAAGGCATTTCAGAACAAGTTCTTTTCATAATGTCCATCCTAAACCCATTTTCCAACTTGAAGTACCCATCCGTTTCACCCCCAACTTTACTTTACAGCTTTTTGGATACCTCAACACCAAGCAGTACTTTTCAAAGGCATTTCAGAACAAGTTCTTTTCTTAATGTCCTTCCTAAACCCATTTTCCAATCGAAGTACTCATCTTTTCCCCCACAACTTTACTATACTGCCTTTTTGAATATCTCAACACCAAGCAATACTTTTCAAAGACCATTCATTCAGAACCAGTTCTTTTCATAATGTTCATCCTAAACCCATTTTACAAGTTGAAGTATCCATCCTTTTCACCCACAACTTTATTTTACAGCTTTTTGAATACCTCAACACCAATGAAATACCTTTCAAAAGGCATTTCAGAGCAACTTTTTTTCTTAATGTCCCTTCTAAACCTATTTTCCAACTTGAAGTACCCATCCCTTTCACCCACAACTTTACATTACAGCTTTTTGAATACCTCAGCGCCAAGAAATACTTTTCAAAAGACATTTCAGAGCAAGTTCCTTTCTTAATGTCCCTTCTAAACCATTTTACAAGTTGAAGCATCCATCCTTTCACCCACAACTATACTTTACAGCTTTATGGATAGCTTAGAGTCTTAGCTTAGAGTTTTTGTTGAAGTTCTAGTTTAGTTTAGTTTTAGTTAATAGTTTAGAGTTTTAGCTTAGAGTCTTAGCTTAGAGTTTTTGTTAGAGTTGAAGTTTAGTTTAGTTTTAGTTAAGAGTTTTAGAGTTTTTAGCTTAGAGTCTTAGCTTAGAGTTTTTTTTGTTAGAGTTCTAGTTTAGTTTAATTCTAGTTAAGAGTTTGGTTTTTTTAACCTTTGAGTTTCAGTTAGAGTTCTAGCTTAGTTTTAGTTAAGAGTTTAGTGTTTTACCTTAGAGTCTTAGCTTAGAGTTTTAGTTAGAGTTCTCTAGTTAGTTAAGTTTTAGTTAAGAGTTTAGAATTTTAGCTTTGAGTCTTAGCTTAGAGTTTTTGTTAGAGTTATAGTTTGGTTAAGTTTTAGTTAAGAGTTTAGAGTTTTTAGCTTAGAGTCTTAGCTTAGAGTTTTTGTTGAAGTTCTAGTTTAGTTTAGTTTTAGTTAATTTTTAGAGTTTTAGCTTAGAGTCTTAGCTTAGAGTTTTTGTTAGAGTTGAAGTTTAGTTTAGTAATAGTTAAGAGTTTAGAGTTTTAGCTTAGAGTCTTAGCTTAGAGCTTTTTTGTTAGAGTTCTAGTTTAGTTTAATTTTAGTTAAGAGTTTGATTTTTTACCTTTGAGTTTCAGTTAGAGTTCTAGTTTAGTTTAGTTTTAGTTAAGAGTTTAGTGTTTTACCTTAGAGTCTTAGCTTAGAGTTTTAGTTAGAGTTCTAGTTTAGTTTAGTTTTAGTTAAGAGTTTAGAATTTTAGCTTAGATTCTTAATTTAGAGTTTTTGTTAGAGTTCTAGTTTATTTTAGTTTTAGTTAAGTGTTTAGAGTTTTTAGCTTAGAGTCTTAGCTTAGAGTTTTTGTTGAAGTTCTAGTTTAGTTTAGTTAAGAGTTTTTGAGTTTTAGCTTAGAGTCTTAGCTTAGAGTTTTTGTTAGAGTTGAAGTTTAGTTTAGTAATAGTTAAGAGTTTAGAGTTTTAGCTTAGAGTCTTAGCTTAGAGTTTTTGTTAGAGTTCTAGCTTAGTTTAGTTTTAGTTAAGAGTTTAGAGTTTTATACCTTAGAGACTTAGCTTAGAGTTTTAGTTTAGTTTAGTTTTAGTTAAGAGTTTAGAGTTTTTTAGCTTAGAGTTTTTTTTGTTAGAGTTCTAGTTTAGTTTAATTTTAGTTAAGAGTTTGATTTTTTTACCTTTGAGTTTCAGTTAAAGTTCTAGTTTAGTTTAGTTTTAGTTAATAGTTTAGTGTTTTACCTTAGAGTCTTAGCTTGGAGTTTTAGTTAGAGTTCTAGTTTAGTTTTAGTTTTAGTTTAGAGTTTAGAATTTTAGCTTAGAGTCTTAGCTTAGAGTTTTTGTTAAAGTTGAAGTTTAGTTTAGTAATAGTTAAGAGTTTAGAGTTTTAACTTAGAGTCTTAGCTAAGAGTTTTTGTTAAAGTTGAAGTTTAGTTTAGTAATAGTTTAAGAGTTTAGAGTTTTAGCTTAGAGTCTTAGCTTAGAGTTTTTTAGTTTTTAGTTTAGTTTTAGTTAAGAGTTTAGAGTTTTTTTAGCTTAGAGTCTTAGCTTAGAGTTTTAGTTAGAGTTCTAGTTTAGTTTAGTTTTAGTTAAGAGTTTAGAGTTTTTAGCTTAGAGTCTTAGCTTAGAGTTTTTTAGTTAGAGTTCTAGTTTAGTTTAGTTACAGTTAAGAGTTTAGAGTTTTAGCTTAGAGTCATAGCTTAGAGTTTTACTTAAAGTTGTAGTTTAGTTAAGTTTTAGTTAAGAGTTTCGAGTTTTTAGCTTAGAGTCTTACCTTAGAGTTTTTGTTAGAGTTCTAGTTTAGTTTAGTTTTAGTTAATAATTTAGAGTTTTACCTTAGAGTCTTAGCTTAGACTTTTAGTTAGAGTTCTAGTTTAGTTTAGTTATAGTTAAAAATTTAGAGTTTTAGCTTAGAGTCATAACTTAGAGTTTTAGTTAAAGTTATAGTTTAGTAAAGTTATAGTTTAGAGTTTAGAGTTTTACCTTAGAGTCATAGCTTAGAGTTTTAGTTAGAGTTCTAGTTCAGTTTAGTTTTTAGTTAAGAGTTTAGAGTTTTAGCTTAGAGTCTTAGCTTATAGCTTGTGTTAGAGGTCTAGTTTAGTTTACTTATAGTTAAGAGTCTCGAGTTTTTAGCTTAGAGTCTTAGCTTAGAGTTTCTGATAGAGTTCTAGTTTAGTTTACTTCTAGTTAAGAGTTTAGAGTTTTAGCTTAGAGTCTTAGCTTAGAGTTTTTGTTAGAGTTCTAGTTTAGTTTAGTTATAGTTAAGAGTTTGGTGTTTTACCTTAGAGACTTAGCCTAGAGTTTTAGTTTAGTTTTAGTTTTAGTTTAGAGTTTTAGCTTAGACTTAGGGTTTTAATTAGAGTTCTAGTTTAGTTTAGTTTTTAGTTAAGAGTTTAGAGTTTTAGCTTAGAGTCTTAGCTTAGAGTTTTTGTTAGAGTTTCTAGTTTAGTTTAGTTTTAGTTAAGAGTATAGAGTTTTAGCTTAGAGTCTTAGCTTAGAGTTTTTGTTAGAGTTCTAGTTTAGTTTAGTTATAGTTAAGAGTTTGGAGTTTTACCTTAGAGACTTAGCTTAGAGTTTTAGTTTAGTTTAGTTACAGTTAAGAATTTAGAGTTTTAGCTTAGAGTCATAGCTTAGAGTTTTACTTAAAGTTATAGTTTGGTTAAGTTTTAGTTAAGAGTTTAGACTTTTAGCTGAGTCTTAGCTTAGAGTTTTTGTTAGAGTTCTAGTTTAGTTTAGTTTTAGTTAAGAGTTTAGAGTTTTACGTTAGAGTCTTAGCTTAGAGTTTTTTGTTAGAGTTCCAGTTTAGTTTAATTTTAGTTCAGAATTTGATGTTTTACCTTTGAGTTTCAGCTAGAGTTCTAGTTTAGTTTACTTTTAGTTAAGAGTTTAGT
Source organism: Artemia sinica (assembly GCA_027921565.1). NCBI lineage: Eukaryota > Metazoa > Arthropoda > Branchiopoda > Anostraca > Artemiidae > Artemia > Artemia sinica. Next base: position 48,519,114 of record CM051265.1, read on the forward strand.
GTTTTACCTTAGAGTCTTAGCTTAGAGTTTTAGTTAGAGTTCTAGTTTAGTTTAGTTACAGTTAAGAGTTTAGAATTTTGCTTAGAGTCTTAGCTTAGAGTTTTTGATAGAGTTCTAGTTTATTTTAGTTTTAGTTAAGAGTTTAGAGTTTTTAGCTTAGAGTCTTAGCTTAGAGTTTTTGTTGAAGTTCTAGTTTTGTTTAGTTTTATTTAATAATTTAGAGTGTTAGCTTAGAGTCTTAGCTTAGAGTTTTTGTTAGAGTTGAAGTTTAGTTTAGTAATAGTTAAGAGTTTAGAGTTTTAGCTTAGAGTCTTAGCTTAGAGTTTTTGTTAGAGTTCTAGTTTAGTTTAGATATAGTTAAGCTTTTGGAGTTTTACCTTCGAGACTTAGCTTAGAGTTTTAGTTTAGTTTAGTTTTAGTTAAGAGTTTAGAGTTTTTTAGCTTAGAGTCTTAGCTTAGAGTTTTTGTTAGAGTTCTAGTTTAGTTTAGTTTTAGTTAAGAGTTTGGTGTTTTACCTTAGAGACATAACTTAGAGTTTTACTTAAAGTTATAGTTTGGTTAGGTTTTAGTTAAGAGTTTAGAATTTTAGCTTAGAGTCTTAGCTTAGAGTTTTTGTTAGAGTTCTAGTTTAGTTTAGTTTTAGTTAAGAGTTTAGAGTTTTTTTAGCTTAGAGTCTTAGCTTATAGTTTTTGTTGAAGCTCTAGTTTAGTTTTTTTTAGTTAAGAGTTTATAGTTTTAGCTTAGAGTCTTAGCTTAGAGTTTTTGTTAGAGTTTTAGCTTAGTTTAGTTTTAGTTAGGAGTTTAGAGTTTTAGCTTAGAGTCTTAGCTTAGAGTTATAGTTAGAGTTGAAGTTTAGTTTAGTTATAGTTAAGAATTTAGTTTTTCGCTTAGAGTCGTAGTTTAGAGATTTTGTTAGAGTTCTAGTTTAGTTTAGTTAAGAGTTTAGAGTTTTATCATAGAGTCATAGCTTAGAGTTTTTGTTGAAGTTGAAGTTTAGTTTAGTCATAGTTAAGAATTTAGAGTTTTCAGCTTAGAGTCTTAGCTTAGAGTTTTACTTAGAGTTCTAGTTTAGTCTAGTTTTAGTTAAGAGTTTAGAGTTTTATCTTAGAGTCTTAGCTTAGAGTTTTTGTTGAAGTTCTAGTTTAGTTTAGTTAAGAGTTTTGAGTTCTACCTTAGAGTCTTAGCTTAGAGCTTTACTTAGAGTTGAAGTTTAGTTTTGTTATAGTTAAGGGTTTAGAGTTTTAGCTTGGAGTCTTAGCTTAGAGTTTTAGTTAGAGAGCTAGCTTAGTTTAGTTTTAGTTAAGAGTTTAGAGTTTTTAGCTTAGAGTCTTAGCTTAGAGTTTTTTTGTTAGAGTTCTAGTTTAGTTTAATTTTAGTTAAGAGTTTGGTTTTTTTACCTTTGAGTTTCAGTTAGAGTTCTAGTTTAGTTTTAGTTAAGAGTTTAGTGTTTTACCTTAGAGTCTTGTTTAACTTAGAGCTTAGAGTTTTAGTTAGAGTTCTAGTTTAGTTAAGTTTTAGTTAAGAGTTTAGAATTTTAGCTTTGAGTCTTAGCTTAGAGTTTTTGTTAGAGTTATAGTTTGGTTAAGTTTTAGTTAAGAGTTTAGAGTTTTTTAGCTTAGAGTCTTAGCTTCGAGTTTTTTTTTAGAGTTGAAGTTTAGTTTAGTAATAGTTAAGAGTTTAGAGTTTTAGCTTAGAGTCTTAGCTTAGAGTTTTTGTTAGAGTTGAAGTTTAGCTTAGTAATAGTTAAGAGTTTAGAGTTTTAGCTTAGAGACTTAGCTTAGAGTTTTAGTTTAGTTTAGTTTTAGTTAAGAGTTTAGAGTTTTTTAGCTTAGAGTTTTTTTTGTTAGAGTTCTAGTTTAGTTTAATTTTAGTTAAGAGTTTGATTTTTTACCTTTGAGTTTCAGTTAGAGTTCTAGATTAGTTTAGTTTTAGTTAATAGTTTAGAGTTTTAGCTTAGAGTCTTAGCTTAGAGTTTTTGTTAGAGTTGAAGTTTAGTTTAGTAATAGTTAAGAGTTTAGAGTTTTAGCTTAGAGTCTTAGCTTAGAGCTTTTTTGTTAGAGTTCTAGTTTAGTTTAATTTTAGTTAAGAGTTTGATTTTTTACCTTTGAGTTTCAGTTAGAGTTCTAGTTTAGTTTAGTTTTAGTTAAGAGTTTAGTGTTTTACCTTAGAGTCTTAGCTTAGAGTTTTTAGTTAGAGTTCTAGTTTAGTTTTAGTTTTAGTTAAGAGTTTAGAATTTTAGCTTAGATTCTTAACTTAGAGTTTTTGTTAGAGTTCTAGTTTATTTTAGTTTTAGTTAAGTGTTTAGAGTTTTTAGCTTAGAGTCTCAGCTTAGAGTTTTTTTGTTGAAGTTCTAGTTTAGTTTAGTTAAGAGTTTTGAGTTTTAGCTTAGAGTCTTAGCTTAGAGTTTTTGTTAGAGTTGAAGTTTAGTTTAGTAATAGTTAAGAGTTTAGAGTTTTAGCTTAGAGTCTTAGCTTAGAGTTTTGTTAGAGTTCTAGCTTTGTTTAGTTTTAGTTAAGAGTTTAGAGTTTTACCTTAGAGACTTAGCTTAGAGTTTTAGTTTAGTTTAGTTTTAGTTAAGAGTTTAGAGTTTTTTAGCTTAGAGTTTTTTTGTTAGAGTTCTAGTTTAGTTTAATTTTAGTTAAGAGTTTGATTTTTTACCTTTGAGTTTTCAGTTAAAGTTCTAGTTTAGTTTAGTTTTAGTTAAGAGTTTAGAGAATTTTAGCTTAGAGTCTTAGCTTAGAGTTTTTGATAAAGTTGAAGTTTAGTTTAGTAATAGTTAAGAGTTTAGAGTTTTAACTTAGAGTCTTAGCTTAGAGTTTTTGTTAAAGTTGAAGTTTAGTATAGTAATAGTTAAGAGTTTAGAGTTTTAGTTTAGAGTCTTAGCTTAGAGTTTTAGTTTAGTTTAGTTTTAGTTAAGAGTTTAGAGTTTTTTAGCTTAGAGTCTTAGCTTAGAGTTTTAGTTAGAGTTCTAGTTTAGTTTAGTTTTAGTTAAGAGTTTAGAGTTTTTAGCTTAGAGTCTTAGCTTAGAGTTTTAGTTAGAGTTCTAGTTTAATTTAGTTACAGTTAAGAGTTTAGAGTTTTAGCTCAGAGTCATAGCTTAGAGTTTTACTAAAGTTGTAGTTTAGTTAAGTTTTAGTTAAGAGTTTCGAGTTTTAGCTTAGAGTCTTACCTTAGAGTTTTTGTTAGAGTTCTAGTTTAGTTTAGTTTTAGTTAAGAATTTAGAGTTTTAGCTTAGAGTCATAACTTAGAGTTTTAGTTAAAGTTATAGTTTAGTAAAGTTATAGTTAAGAGTTTAGAGTTTTACCTTAGAGTCATAGCTTAGAGTTTTAGTTAGAGTTCTAGTTCAGTTTAGTTTTAGTTAAGAGTTTAGAGTTTTAGCTTAGAGTCTTAGCTTATAGCTTGTGTTAGAGGTCTAGTTTAGTTTACTTATAGTTAAGAGTCTCGAGTTTTTAGCTTAGAGAGTCTTAGCTTAGAGTTTCTAAATGAGTTCTAGTTTAGTTTACTTCTAGTTAAGAGTTTAGAGTTTTAGCTTAGAGTCTTAGCTTATAGTTTGTGTTAGAGTTCTAGTTTAGTTTAGTAATAGTTAAGAGTTTAGAGTTTTAGCTTAGAATCTTAGCTTAGAGTTTTTGTTAGAGTTCTAGTTTAGTTTTAGTTATAGTTAAGAGTTTGGTGTTTTACCTTAGAGACTTAGCTTAGAGTTTTAGTTTAGTTTTAGTTTTAGTTTAGAGTTTTAGCTTAGACTTAGAGTTTTAATTAGAGTTCTAGTTTAGTTTAGTTTTAGTTAAGAGTTTAGAGTTTTAGCTTAGAGTCTTAGCTTAGAGTTTTTGTTAGAGTTCTAGTTTAGTTTAGTTTTAGTTAAGAGTATAGAGTTTTAGCTTAGAGTCTTAGCTTAGAGTTTTTGTTAGAGTTCTAGTTTAGTTTAGTTATAGTTAAGAGTTTGGAGTTTTACCTTAGAGACTTAGCTTAGAGTTTTAGTTTAGTTTAGTTACAGTTAAGAATTTAGAGTTTTAGCTTAGAGTCATAGCTTAGAGTTTTACTTAAAGTTATAGTTTGGTTAAGTTTTAGTTAAGAGTTTTAGACTTTTAGCTGAGTCTTAGCTTAGAGTTTTTGTTAGAGTTCTAGTTTAGTTTAGTTTTAGTTAAGAGTTTAGAGTTTTACGTTAAAGTCTTAGCTTAGAGTTTTAGTTAGAGTTCTAGTTTAGTTTCGTTATAGTTAAGAGTTTAGAATTTTGGCTTAGAGTCTTAGCTTAGAGTTTTTGATAGAGTTCTAGTTTATTTTAGTTTTAGTTAAGAGTTTAGAGTTTTTAGCAGCTTAGATTCTTAGCTTAGAGTTTTTGTTTAAGTTCTAGTTTAGTTTAGTTTTATTTAATAATTTAGAGTTTTAGCTTAGAGTCTTAGCTTAGAGTTTTTGTTAGAGTTCCAGTTTAGTTTAATTTTAGTTAAGAATTTGATGTTTTACCTTTGAGTTTCAGCTAGAGTTCTAGTTTAGTTTACTTTTAGTTAAGAGTTTAGTGTTTTACCTTAGAGTCTTAGCTTAGAGTTTTAGTTAGAGTTCTAGTTTAGTTTAGTTATAGTTAAGAGTTTAGAATTTTGGCTTAGAGTCTTAGCTTAGAGTTTTTGATAGAGTTCTAGTTTATTTTAGTTTTAGTTAAGAGTTTAGAGTTTTTTAGCTTAGAGTCTTAGCTTAGAGTTTTTGTTGAAGTTCTAGTTTAGTTTAGTTTTATTTAATAATTTAAGTTTTAGCTTAGAGTCTTAGCTTAGAGTTTTTGTTAGAGTTGAAGTTTAGTTTAGTAATAGTTAAGAGTTTAGAGTTTTAGCTTAGAGTCTTAGCTTAGAGTTTTTGTTAGAGTTCTAGTTTAGTTTAGATATAGTTAAGCGTTTGGAGTTTTACCTTCGAGACTTAGCTTAGAGTTTTAGTTTAGTTTAGTTTTAGTTAAGAGTTTAGAGTTTTTTTTTAGCTTAGAGTCTTAGCTTAGAGTTTTTGTTAGAGTTCTAGTTTAGTTTAGTTTTAGTTAAGAGTTTGGTGTTTTACCTTAGAGACATAACTTAGAGTTTTACTTAAAGTTATAGTTTGGTTAGGTTTTAGTTAAGAGTTTTAGAATTTTAGCTTAGAGTCTTAGCTTAGAGTTTTTGTTAGAGTTCTAGTTTAGTTTAGTTTTAGTTAAGAGTTTAGAGTTTTCAGCTTAGAGTCTTAGCTTATAGTTTTTGTTGAAGCTCTAGTTTAGTATTAGTTAAGAGTTTATAGTTTTAGCTTAGAGTCTTAGCTTAGAGTTTTTGTTAGAGTTTTAGCTTAGTTTAGTTTTAGTTAGGAGTTTAGAGTTTTAGCTTAGAGTCCTAGCTTAGAGTTATAGTTAGAGTTAAAGTTTAGTTTAGTTATAGTTAAGAATTTAGTTTTTTTTCGCTTAGAGTCGTAGTTTAGAGATTTTGTTAGAGTTCTAGTTTAGTTTAGTTAAGAGTTTAGAGTTTTATCATAGAGTCATAGCTTAGAGTTTTTGTTGAAGTTGAAGTTTAGTTTAGTCATAGTTAAGAATTAGAGTTTTCAGCTTAGAGTCTTAGCTTAGAGTTTTACTTAGAGTTCTAGTTTAGTCTAGTTTTAGTTAAGAGTTTAGAGTTTTATCTTAGAGTCTTAGCTTAGAGTTTTTGTTGAAGTTCTAGTTTAGTTTAGTTAAGAGTTTTGAGTTCTACCTTAGAGTCTTAGCTTAGAGCTTTACTTAGAGTTGAAGTTTAGTTTTGTTATAGTTAAGGGTTTAGAGTTTTAGCTTGGAGTCTTAGCTTAGAGTTTTAGTTAGAGAGCTAGCTTAGTTTAGTTTTAGTTAAGAGTTTAGAGTTTTTAGCAGCTTAGAGTCTTAGCTTAGAGTTTTTTTGTTAGAGTTCTAGTTTAGTTTAATTTTAGTTAAGAGTTTGGTTTTTTTACCTTTGAGTTTCAGTTAGAGTTCTAGTTTAGTTTTAGTTAAGAGTTTAGTGTTTTACCTTAGAGTCTTGTTTTACCTTAGAGCTTAGAGTTTTAGTTAGAGTTCTAGTTTAGTTAAGTTTTAGTTAAGAGTTTAGAATTTTAGCTTTGAGTCTTAGCTTAGAGTTTTTGTTAGAATTAGTTTGGGTTAAGTTTTAGTTAAGAGTTTAGAGTTTTTAGCTTAGAGTCTTAGCTTAGAGTTTTTGTTGAAGTTCTAGTTTAGTTTAGTTTTAATTAATAGTTTAGAGTTTTTAGCTTAGAGTCTTAGCTTAGAGTTTTTTTTAGAGTTGAAGTTTAGTTTAGTAATAGTTAAGAGTTTAGAGTTTTAGCTTAGAGTCTTAGCTTTGAGTTTTTGTTAGAGTTGAAGTTTAGTTTAGTAATAGTTAAGAGTTTAGAGTTTTAGCTTAGAGACTTAGCTTAGAGTTTTAGTTTAGTTTAGTTTTAGTTAAGAGTTTAGAGTTTTTTAGCTTAGAGTTTTTTTGTTAGAGTTCTAGTTTAGTTTAATTTTTAGTTAAGAGTTTGATTTTTTACCTTTGAGTTTCAGTTAGAGTTCTAGATTAGTTTAGTTTTAGTTAATAGTTTAGAGTTTTAGCTTAGAGTCTTAGCTTAGAGTTTTTTGTTAGAGTTGAAGTTTGGTTTAGTAATAGTTAAGAGTTTAGAGTTTTAGCTTAGAGTCTTAGCTTAGAGCTTTTTTGTTAGAGTTCTAGTTTAGTTTAATTTTAGTTAAGAGTTTGATTTTTTACCTTTGAGTTTCAGTTAGAGTTCTAGTTTAGTTTAGTTTTAGTTAAGAGTTTAGTGTTTTACCTTAGAGTCTTAGCTTAGAGTTTTAGTTAGAGTTCTAGTTTAGTTTAGTTTTAGTTAAGAGTTTAGAATTTTAGCTTAGATTCTTAACTTAGAGTTTTTGTTAGAGTTCTAGTTTATTTTAGTTTTAGTTAAGTGTTTAGAGTTTTTAGCTTAGAGTCTTAGCTTAGAGTTTTTGTTGAAGTTCTAGTTTAGTTTAGTTAAGAGTTTTGAGTTTTAGCTTAGAGTCTTAGCTTAGAGTTTTGTTAGAGTTGAAGTTTAGTTTAGTAATAGTTAAGAGTATAGAGTTTTAGCTTAGAGTCTTAGCTTAGAGTTTTTGTTAGAGTTCTAGCTTAGTTTAGTTTTAGTTAAGAGTTTAGAGTTTTACCTTAGAGACTTTGCTTAGAGTTTTAGTTTAGTTTAGTTTTAGTTAAGAGTTTAGAGTTTTTTAGCTTAGAGTTTTTTTGTTAGAGTTCTAGTTTTAGTTTAATTTTAGTTAAGAGTTTGATTTTTTTACCTTTGAGTTTCAGTTAAAGTTCTAGTTTAGTTTAGTTTTAGTTAAGAGTTTAGAATTTTAGCTTAGAGTCTTAGCTTAGAGTTTTTGTTAAAGTTGAAGTTTAGTTTAGTAATAGTTAAGAGTTTTAGAGTTTTAACTTAGAGTCTTAGCTTAGAGTTTTTTGTTAAAGTTGAAGTTTAGTATAGTAATAGTTAAGAGTTTAGAGTTTTAGCTTAGAGTCTTAGCTTAGAGTTTTAGTTTAGTTTAGTTTTAGTTAAGAGTTTAGAGTTTTTTAGCTTAGAGTCTTAGCTTAGAGTTTTAGTTAGAGTTCTAGTTTAGTTTAGTTTTAGTTAAGAGTTTAGAGTTTTAAGCTTAGAGTCTTAGCTTAGAGTTTTAGTTAGAGTTCTAGTTTAGTTTAGTTACAGTTAAGAGTTTAGAGTTTTAGCTTAGAGTCATAGCTTAGAGTTTTACTTAAAGTTGTAGTTTAGTTAAGTTTTAGTTAAGAGTTTCGAGTTTTAGCTTAGAGTCTTACCTTAGAGTTTTTGTTAGAGTTCTAGTTTAGTTTAGTTTTAGTTAAGAATTTAGAGTTTTAGCTTAGAGTCATAACTTAGAGTTTTAGTTAAAGTTATAGTTTAGTAAAGTTATAGTTAAGAGTTTAGAGTTTTACCTTAGAGTCATAGCTTAGAGTTTTAGTTAGAGTTCTAGTTCAGTTTAGTTTTAGTTAAGAGTTTAGAGTTTTAGCTTAGAGTCTTAGCTTATAGCTTGTGTTAGAGGTCTAGTTTAGTTTACTTATAGTTTAGAGTCTCGAGTTTTTAGCTTAGAGTCTTAGCTTAGAGTTTCTGATAGAGTTCTAGTTTAGTTTACTTCTAGTTAAGAGTTTAGAGTTTTAGCTTTGAGTCTTAGCTTATAGTTTGTGTTAGAGTTCTAGTTTAGTTTAGTAATAGTTAAGAGTTTAGAGTTTTAGCTTAGAGTCTTAGCTTAGAGTTTTTGTTAGAGTTCTAGTTTAGTTTAGTTATAGTTAAGAGTTTGGTGTTTTACCTTAGAGACTTAGCTTAGAGTTTTAGTTTAGTTTAGTTTTAGTTTAGAGTTTTTAGCTTAGACTTAGAGTTTTAATTAGAGTTCTAGTTTAGTTTAGTTTTAGTTAAGAGTTTAGAGTTTTAGCTTAGAGTCTTAGCTTAGAGTTTTTGTTAGAGTTCTAGTTTAGTTTAGTTTTAGTTAAGAATATAGAGTTTTAGCTTAGAGTCTTAGCTTAGAGTTTTTGTTAGAGTTCTAGTTTAGTTTAGTTATAGTTAAGAGTTTGGAGTTTTTACCTTAGAGACTTAGCTTAGAGTTTTAGTTTAGTTTAGTTACAGTTAAGAATTTAGAGTTTTAGCTTAGAGTCATAGCTTAGAGTTTTACTTATAGTTATAGTTTGGTTAAGTTTTAGTTAAGAGTTTAGACTTTTGGCTGAGTCTTAGCTTAGAGTTTTTGTTAGAGTTCTAGTTTAGTTTAGTTTTAGTTAAGAGTTTAGAGTTTTACGTTAGAGTCTTAGCTTAGAGTTTTAGTTAGAGTTCTAGTTTAGTTTAGTTATAGTTAAGAGTTTTGAATTTTGGCTTAGAGTCTTAGCTTAGAGTTTTTGATAGAGTTCTAGTTTATTTTAGTTTTAGTTAAGAGTTTAGAGTTTTTAGCTTAGAGTCTTAGCTTAGAGTTTTTGTTGAAGTTCTAGTTTAGTTTAGTTTTATTTAATAATTTAGAGTTTTAGCTTAGAGTCTTAGCTTAGAGTTTTTTGTTAGAGTTCCAGTTTAGTTTAATTTTAGTTAAGAATTTGATGTTTTACCTTTGAGTTTCAGCTAGAGTTCTAGTTTAGTTTACTTTTAGTTAAGAGTTTAGTGTTTTACCTTAGAGTCTTAGCTTAGAGTTTTAGTTAGAGTTCTAGTTTAGTTTAGTTATAGTTAAGAGTTTAGAATTTTGGCTTAGAGTCTTAGCTTAGAGTTTTTGATAGAGTTCTAGTTTATTTTAGTTTTAGTTAAGAGTTTAGAGTTTTTAGCTTAGAGTCTTAGCTTAGAGTTTTTGTTGAAGTTCTAGTTTAGTTTTGTTTTATTTAATAATTTAGAGTTTTAGCTTAGAGTCTTAGCTTAGAGTTTTTGTTAGAGTTGAAGTTTAGTTTAGTAATAGTTAAGAGTTTAGAGTTTTAGCTTAGAGTCTTAGCTTAGAGTTTTTGTTAGAGTTCTAGTTTAGTTTAGATATAGTTAAGCGTTTGGAGTTTTACCTTCGAGACTTAGCTTAGAGTTTTAGTTTAGTTTAGTTTTAGTTAAGAGTTTAGAGTTTTTTAGCTTAGAGTCTTAGCTTAGAGTTTTTGTTAGAGTTCTAGTTTAGTTTAGTTTTAGTTAAGAGTTTGGTGTTTTACCTTAGAGACATAACTTAGAGTTTTACTTAAAGTTATAGTTTGGTTAGGTTTTAGTTAAGAGTTTAGAATTTTAGCTTAGAGTCTTAGCTTAGAGTTTTTGTTAGAGTTCTAGTTTAGTTTAGTTTTGGTTAAGAGTTTGGAGTTTTCAGCTTAGAGTCTTAGCTTATAGTTTTTGTTGAAGCTCTAGTTTAGTTTTAGTTAAGAGTTTATAGTTTTAGCTTAGAGTCTTAGCTTAGAGTTTTTGTTAGAGTTTTAGCTTAGTTTAGTTTTAGTTAGGAGTTTAGAGTTTTAGCTTAGAGTCCTAGCTTAGAGTTATAGTTAGAGTTGAAGTTTAGTTTAGTTATAGTTAAGAATTTAGTTTTTCGCTTAGAGTCGTAGTTTAGAGATTTTGTTAGAGTTCTAGTTTAGTTTAGTTAAGAGTTTAGAGTTTTATCATAGAGTCATAGCTTAGAGTTTTTGTTGAAGTTGAAGTTAGTTTAGTCATAGTTAAGAATTTAGAGTTTTCAGCTTAGAGTCTTAGCTTAGAGTTTTACTTAGAGTTCTAGTTTAGTCTAGTTTTAGTTAAGAGTTTAGAGTTTTATCTTAGAGTCTTAGCTTAGAGTTTTTTGTTGAAGTTCTAGTTTAGTTTAGTTAAGAGTTTTGAGTTCTACCTTAGAGTCTTAGCTTAGAGCTTTACTTAGAGTTGAAGTTTAGTTTTGTTATAGTTAAGGGTTTAGAGTTTTAGCTTGGAGTCTTATTTTAGAGTTTTAGCTAGAGAGCTAGCTTAGTTTAGTTTTAGTTAAGAGTTTAGAGCTTTTAGCTTAGAGTCTTAGCTTAGAGTTTTTTTGTTAGAGTTCTAGTTTAGTTTAATTTTAGTTAAGAGTTTGGTTTTTTTACCTTTGAGTTTCAGTTAGAGTTCTAGTTTAGTTTTAGTTAAGAGTTTAGTGTTTTACCTTAGAGTCTTGTTTTACCTTAGAGCTTAGAGTTTTAGTTAGAGTTCTAGTTTAGTTAAGTTTTAGTTAAGAGTTTAGAATTTTAGCTTTGAGTCTTAGCTTAGAGTTTTTGTTAGAGTTATAGTTTGGTTAAGTTTTAGTTAAGAGTTTAGAGTTTTTAGCTCAGAGTCTTAGCTTAGAGTTTTTGTTGAAGTTCTAGTTTAGTTTTAGTTAATAGTTTAGAGTTTTTAGCTTAGAGTCTTAGCTTAGAGTTTTTTTTTAGAGTTGAAGTTTAGTTTAGTAATAGTTAAGAGTTTAGAGTTTTAGCTTAGAGTCTTAGCTTAGAGTTTTTGTTAGAGTTGAAGTTTAGTTTAGTAATGGTTAAGAGTTTAGAGTTTTAGCTTAGAGACTTAGCTTAGAGTTTTAGTTTAGTTTAGTTAAGAGTTTAGAGTTTTTTAGCTTAGAGTTTTTTTTGTTAGAGTTCTAGTTTAGTTTAATTTTAGTTAAGAGTTTGATTTTTTTACCTTTGAGTTTCAGTTAGAGTTCTAGTTTAGTTTAGTTTTAGTTAATAGTTTAGAGTTTTAGCTTAGAGTCTTAGCTTAGAGTTTTTGTTAGAGTTTCTAGTTTAGTTTAGTTGTAGTTAAGAGTTTGGTGTTTTACCTTAGAGACTTAGCTTAGAGTTTTAGTTTAGTTTAGTTTTAGTTTAGAGTTTTAGCTTAGACTTAGAGTTTTAATTAGAGTTCTAGTTTAGTTTAGTTTTAGTTAAGAGTTTAGAGTTTTAGCTTAGAGTCTTAGCTTAGAGTTTTTGTTAGAGTTCTAGTTTAGTTTAGTTTTAGTTAAGAATATAGAGTTTTAGCTTAGAGTCTTAGCTTAGAGTTTTTGTTAGAGTTCTAGTTTAGTTTTTAGTTATAGTTAAGAGTTTGGAGTTTTTACCTTAGAGACTTAGCTTAGAGTTTTAGTTTAGTTTAGTTACAGTTAAGAATTTAGAGTTTTAGCTTAGAGTCATAGCTTAGAGTTTTACTTATAGTTATAGTTTGGTTAAGTTTTAGTTAAGAGTTTAGACTTTTGGCTGAGTCTTAGCTTAGAGTTTTTGTTAGAGTTCTAGTTTAGTTTAGTTTTAGTTAAGAGTTTAGAGTTTTACGTTAGAGTCTTAGCTTAGAGTTTTAGTTAGAGTTCTAGTTTAGTTTAGTTATAGTTAAGAGTTTTGAATTTTGGCTTAGAGTCTTAGCTTAGAGTTTTTGATAGAGTTCTAGTTTATTTTAGTTTTAGTTAAGAGTTTAGAGTTTTAGCTTAGAGTCTTAGCTTAGAGTTTTTGTTGAAGTTCTAGTTTAGTTTAGTTTTATTTAATAATTTAGAGTTTTAGCTTAGAGTCTTAGCTTAGAGTTTTTGTTAGAGTTCCAGTTTAGTTTAATTTTAGTTAAGAATTTGATGTTTTACCTTTGAGTTTCAGCTAGAGTTCTAGTTTAGTTTACTTTTAGTTAAGAGTTTAGTGTTTTACCTTAGAGTCTTAGCTTAGAGTTTTAGTTAGAGTTCTAGTTTAGTTTAGTTATAGTTAAGAGTTTAGAATTTTGGCTTAGAGTCTTAGCTTAGAGTTTTTGATAGAGTTCTAGTTTTATTTTAGTTTTAGTTAAGAGTTTAGAGTTTTTAGCTTAGAGTCTTAGCTTAGAGTTTTTGTTGAAGTTCTAGTTTAGTTTTGTTTTATTTAATAATTTAGAGTTTTAGCTTAGAGTCTTAGCTTAGAGTTTTTGTTAGAGTTGAAGTTTAGTTTAGTAATAGTTAAGAGTTTAGAGTTTTAGCTTAGAGTCTTAGCTTAGAGTTTTTGTTAGAGTTCTAGTTTAGTTTAGATATAGTTAAGCGTTTGGAGTTTTACCTTCGAGACTTAGCTTAGAGTTTTAGTTTAGTTTAGTTTTAGTTAAGAGTTTAGAGTTTTTTAGCTTAGAGTCTTAGCTTAGAGTTTTTGTTAGAGTTCTAGTTTAGTTTAGTTTTAGTTAAGAGTTTGGTGTTTTACCTTAAAGACATAACTTAGAGTTTTACTTAAAGTTATAGTTTGGTTAGGTTTTTAGTTAAGAGTTTAGAATTTTAGCTTAGAGTCTTAGCTTAGAGTTTTTGTTAGAGTTCTAGTTTAGTTTTGTAGTTTTAGTTAAGAGTTTGGAGTTTTCAGCTTAGAGTCTTAGCTTATAGTTTTTGTTGAAGCTCTAGTTTAGTTTTAGTTAAGAGTTTATAGTTTTTTTAGCTTAGAGTCTTAGCTTAGAGTTTTTGTTAGAGTTTTAGCTTAGTTTAGTTTTTAGTTAGGAGTTTAGAGTTTTAGCTTAGAGTCCTAGCTTAGAGTTATAGTTAGAGTTGAAGTTTAGTTTAGTTATAGTTAAGAATTTAGTTTTTCGCTTAGAGTCGTAGTTTAGAGATTTTGTTAGAGTTCTAGTTTAGTTTAGTTAAGAGTTTAGAGTTTTATCATAGAGTCATAGCTTAGAGTTTTTGTTGAAGTTGAAGTTAGTTTAGTCATAGTTAAGAATTTAGAGTTTTCAGCTTAGAGTCTTAGCTTAGAGTTTTACTTAGAGTTCTAGTTTAGTCTAGTTTTAGTTAAGAATTTAGAGTTTTATCTTAGAGTCTTAGCTTAGAGTTTTTGTTGAAGTTCTAGTTAGTTTAGTTAAGAGTTTTGAGTTCTACCTTAGAGTCTTAGCTTAGAGCTTTACTTAGAGTTGAAGTTTAGTTTTGTTATAGTTAAGGGTTTAGAGTTTTAGCTTGGAGTCTTATTTTAGAGTTTTAGTTAGAGAGCTAGCTTAGTTTTAGTTTTAGTTAAGAGTTTAGAGTTTTTAGCTTAGAGTCTTAGCTTAGAGTTTTTTTGTTAGAGTTCTAGTTTAGTTTAATTTTAGTTAAGAGTTTGGTTTTTTTTACCTTTGAGTTTCAGTTAGAGTTCTAGTTTAGTTTTAGTTAAGAGTTTAGTGTTTTACCTTAGAGTCTTGTTTTACCTTAGAGCTTAGAGTTTTAGTTAGAGTTCTAGTTTAGTTAAGTTTTTAGTTAAGAGTTTAGAATTTTAGCTTTGAGTCTTAGCTTAGAGTTTTTGTTAGAGTTATAGTTTGGTTAAGTTTTAGTTAAGAGTTTAGAGTTTTTAGCTTAGAGTCTTAGCTTAGAGGTTTTTTGTTGAAGTTCTAGTTTAGTTTTTTAGTTAATAGTTTAGAGTTTTTAGCTTAGAGTCTTAGCTTAGAGTTTTTTTTTAGAGTTGAAGTTTAGTTTAGTAATAGTTAAGAGTTTAGAGTTTTAGCTTAGAGTCTTAGCTTAGAGTTTTTGTTAGAGTTGAAGTTTAGTTTAGTAATGGTTAAGAGTTTAGAGTTTTAGCTTAGAGACTTAGCTTAGAGTTTTAGTTTAGTTTAGTTTTAGTTAAGAGTTTAGAGTTTTTTAGCTTAGAGTTTTTTTGTTAGAGGTCTAGTTTAGTTTAATTTTAGTTAAGAGTTTGATTTTTTACCTTTGAGTTTCAGTTAGAGTTCTAGTTTAGTTTAGTTTTAGTTAATAGTTTAGAGTTTTAGCTTAGAGTCTTAGCTTAGAGTTTTTGTTAGAGTTGAAGTTTAGTTTAGTAATAGTTAAGAGTTTAGAGTTTTAGCTTAGAGTCTTAGCTTAGAGCTTTTTTTGTTAGAGTTCTAGTTTAGTTTTAATTTTAGTTAAGAGTTTGATTTTTACCTTTGAGTTTCAGTTAGAGTTCTAGTTTAGTTTAGTTTTAGTTAAGAGTTTAGTGTTTTACCTTAGAGTCTTAGCTTAGAGTTTTAGTTAGAGTTCTAGTTTAGTTTAGTTTTAGTTAAGAGTTTAGAATTTTAGCTTAGATTCTTAACTTAGAGTTTTTGTTAGAGTTCTAGTTTATTTTAGTTTTAGTTAAGTGTTTAGAGTTTTTAGCTTAGAGTCTTAGCTTAGAGTTTTTTGTTGAAGTTCTAGTTTAGTTTAGTTAAGAGTTTTGAGTTTTAGCTTAGAGTCTTAGCTTAGAGTTTTTTTGTTAGAGTTGAAGTTTAGTTTAGTAATAGTTTAAGAGTTTAGAGTTTTAGCTTAGAGTCTTAGCTTAGAGTTTTTGTTAGAGTTCTAGCTTAGTTTAGTTTTAGTTAAGAGTTTAGAGTTTTACCTTAGAGACTTAGCTTAGAGTTTTAGTTTAGTTTAGTTTTAGTTAAGAGTTTAGAGTTTTTTAGCTTAGAGTTTTTTGGTTAGAGTTCTAGTTTAGTTTAATTTTAGTTAAGAGTTTGATTTTTTACCTTTGAGTTTCAGTTAAAGTTCTAGTTTAGTTTAGTTTTAGTTAATAGTTTAGTGTTTTACCTTAGAGTCTTAGCTTGGAGTTTTAGTTAGAGTTCTAGTTTAGTTTAGTTTTTAGTTAAGAGTTTAGAATTTTAGCTTAGAGTCTTAGCTTAGAGTTTTTGTTGAAGTTCTAGTTCTAGTTTAATTTTAGTTAAGAGTTTGATTTTTTTACCTTTGAGTTTCAGTTAAAGTTCTAGTTTAGTTTAGTTTTAGTTAATAGTTTAGTGTTTTACCTTAGAGTCTTAGCTTGGAGTTTTTGTTAAAGTTGAAGTTTAGTTTAGTAATAGTTAAGAGTTTAGAGTTTTAACTTAGAGTCTTAGCTTAGAGTTTTTGTTAAAGTTGAAGTTTAGTTTAGTAATAGTTTAAGAGTTTAGAGTTTTTAGCTTAGAGTCTTAGCTTAGAGTTTTAGTTTAGTTTAGTTTTAGTTAAGAGTTTAGAGTTTTTTAGCTTAGAGTCTTAGCTTAGAGTTTTAGTTAGAGTTCTAGTTTAGTTTAGTTTTAGTTAAGAGTTTAGAGTTTTTTTAGCTTAGAGTCTTAGCTTAGAGTTTTAGTTAGAGTTCTAGTTTAGTTTAGTTACAGTTAAGAGTTTAGAGTTTTAGCTTAGAGTCATAGCTTAGAGTTTTACTTAAAGTTGTAGTTTAGTTAAGTTTTAGTTAAGAGTTTCGAGTTTTAGCTTAGAGTCTTACCTTAGAGTTTTTGTTAGAGTTCTAGTTTAGTTTAGTTTTAGTTAAGAATTTAGAGTTTTACCTTAGAGTCTTAGCTTAGACTTTTAGTTAGAGTTCTAGTTTTAGTTTAGTTATAGTTAAGAATTTAGAGTTTTAGCTTAGAGTCATAACTTAGAGTTTTAGTTAAAGTTATAGTTTAGTAAAGTTATAGTTAAGAGTTTAGAGTTTTACCTTAGAGTCATAGCTTAGAGTTTTAGTTAGAGTTCTAGTTCAGTTTAGTTTTAGTTAAGAGTTTAGAGTTTTAGCTTAGAGTCTTAGCTTATAGCTTGTGTTAGAGGTCTAGTTTAGTTTACTTATAGTTAAGAGTCTCGAGTTTTTAGCTTAGAGTCTTAGCTTAGAGTTTCTGATAGAGTTCTAGTTTAGTTTACTTCTAGTTAAGAGTTTAGAGTTTTAGCTTAGAGTCTTAGCTTATAGTTTGTGTTAGAGTTCTAGTTTAGTTTAGTAATAGTTAAGAGTTTAGAGTTTTAGCTTAGAGTCTTAGCTTAGAGTTTTTGTTAGAGTTCTAGTTTAGTTTAGTTATAGTTAAGAGTTTTTAGTTTTAGCTTAGAGTCTTAGCTTAGAGTTTTAGTTAGAGTTATTGTTTAGTTTAGTTATAGTTAAGAGTTATAGCTTAGAGGTTTAGCCTAGAATCTTAGCTTAGAGATTTAGTTAGAGTTGAAGTTTAGTCTAAACTAGCATAACCACAAAAATTACACAATATTGCATAGAAATACCAAAACCATAGGTTAGATTAGAGGTTAGGTTCTCCACGTTTAAGTTAGGTTAGATTAGGTTGACCTGACCTGACAAGTATGTGTCCAATAAGAGAGTCATGCATACTCCTGCCATTTACCCGTGCCCCAGCCATTTAAACATTTGCCTCTCAATTACTTTGGACTATCTGTCTTGACTTTTCTCTGTCCTACAGTTACCCAGCCCAGTCTTAACACAACCTATACAACCTATTGTAAAATACTTGATAACTTCAATTCAAGTCATGAGCGCTCATGATAATGAGCGCTCATGACTCTAAGCTAAGACTCTAAGCAAAAACTATAAACTCTTAACTATAACTAAACTAAACGAAACTTCAACCCTCACTAAAACTCTAATCTAAGACTTTAAGGTAAAACTCAAAACTCTTAACTAAAACTAAACTAAACTAGAACTCTAAATAAAACTCTAAGCTAAGACTTTAAGGTAAAACTCTAAACTCTTAACTAAAACTAAACTAAGCTAGAACTCTAACTAAAACTCTAAGCTAAGACTCCAAGCTAAAACTCTAAACACTTAACTATAACTAAACTAAACTTCAACTCTAAGTAAAGCTCTAAGCTAAGACTCTAAGGTAGAACTCAAAACTCTTAACTAAACTAAACTAGAACTTCAACAAAAAAACTCTAAGCTAAGACTCTAAGATAAAACTCTAAACTCTTAACTAAAACTAGACTAAACAAGAACTCTAAGTAAATCTCTAAGCTAAGACTCTAAGCTAAAAACTCTAAACTCTTAACTATGACTTAGCTTAGAGTTTTATTTAGAGTTCTAGTTTAGTTTAGTTTTAGTTAAGAGTTTTGAGTTTTACCTTAAAGTCTTAGATTAGAGTTTTAGTTAGGGTTGCAGTTTCGTTTAGTTTAGTTATAGTTAAGAGTTTATAGTTTTAGCTTAGAGTCTTAGCTTAGAGTTTTAGTTAGAGTTATTGTTTAGTTTAGTTATAGTTAAGAGTTATAGCTTAGAGGTTTAGCCTAGAATCTTAGCTTAGAGATTTAGTTAGAGTTGAAGTTTAGTCTAAACTAGCATAACCACAAAATTACACAATATTGCATAGAAATACCAAAACCATAGGTTAGATTAGAGGTTAGGTTTCTCCACGTTTAAGTTAGGTTAGATTAGGTTGACCTGACCTGACAAGTATGTGTCCAATAAGAGAGTCATGCATACTCCTGCCATTTACCCGTGCCCCAGCCATTTAAACATTTGCCTCTCAATTACTTTGGACTATCTGTCTTGACTTTTCTCTGTCCTACAGTTACCCAGCCCAGTCTTAACACAACCTATACAACCTATTGTAAAATACTTGATAACTTCAATTCAAGTCATGAGCGCTCATGATAATGAGCGCTCATGACTCTAAGCTAAGACTCTAAGCAAAAACTATAAACTCTTAACTATAACTAAACTAAACGAAACTTCAACCCTCACTAAAACTCTAATCTAAGACTTTAAGGTAAAACTCAAAACTCTTAACTAAAACTAAACTAAACTAGAACTCTAAATAAAACTCTAAGCTAAGACTTTAAGGTAAAACTCTAAACTCTTAACTAAAACTAAACTAAGCTAGAACTCTAACTAAAACTCTAAGCTAAGACTCCAAGCTAAAACTCTAAACACTTAACTATAACTAAACTAAACTTCAACTCTAAGTAAAGCTCTAAGCTAAGACTCTAAGGTAGAACTCAAAACTCTTAACTAAACTAAACTAGAACTTCAACAAAAACTCTAAGCTAAGACTCTAAGATAAAACTCTAAACTCTTAACTAAAACTAGACTAAACAAGAACTCTAAGTAAATCTCTAAGCTAAGACTCTAAGCTAAAAACTCTAAACTCTTAACTATGACTAAACAAAACTTCAACTTCAACAAAAACTCTAAGCTATGACTCTATGATAAAACTCTAAACTCCTAACTAAAATAAACTAGAACTCAAACAAAAACTCTAAACTACGACTCTAAGCTAAAAACTAAATTCTTAACTATAACTAAACTAAACTTCAACTCTAACTATAACTCTAAGCTAAGACTCTAAGCTAAAACTCTAAACTCCTAACTAAAACTAAACTAAGCTAAAACTCTAACAAAAAACTCTAAGCTAAGACTCTAAGCTAAAACTATAAACTCTTAACTAAAACTAAACTAGAGCTTCAAAAAAAACTATAAGCTAAGACTCTAAGCTAAAAAATCTAAACTCTTAACTAAAACTAAACTAAACTAGAACTCTAACAAAAACTCTAAGCTAAGACTCTAAGCTAAAATTCTAAACTCTTAAAAAAAAACCAAACCAAACTATAACTTTAAGTAAAACTCTAAGTTATGACTCTAAGGTAAAACACCAAACTCTTAACTAAAACTAAACTAAACTAGAACTCTAACAAAAACTCTAAGCTAAGACTCTAAGCTAAAAAAAACTCTAAACTCTTAACTAAAACTCTAAGCTAAGTCTCGAAGGTAAAACTCCAAACGCTTAACTATATCTAAACTAAACTGGGACTCTAAAAAAACTCTAAGCTAAGACTCTAAGCTAAAACTCTAAACTCTTAACTATTACTAAACTAAACTTCAACTCTAACAAAAACTGTAAGCTAAGACTCTAAGCTAAAACTCTAAACTATTAAATAAAACTAAACTAAACTAGAACTTCAACAAAAACTCTAAGCTAAGACTCTAAGCTAAAAACTCTAAACTCTTAACTAAAACTAAAATAAACTAGAACTCTATCAAAAACTCTAAGCTAAGACTATAAGCCGAAATTCTAAACTCTTAACTATAATTAACTAAACTAGAACTCTAACTAAAACTCTAAGCTAAGACTCTAAGGTAAAACACTAAACTCTTAACTAAAAGTAAACTAAACTAGAACTCTAGCTGAAACTCAAAGGTAAAACATAAAATTCTTAACTAAAATTAAACTAAACTAGAACTCTAACAAAAACTCTAAGCTAAGACTCTAACGTAAAACTCTAAACTCTTAACTAAAACTAAACTAAACTAGAACTCTAACAAAAACTCTAAGCTAAGACTCTAAGCTAAAACTCTATACTCTTAACTAAAACTAAACTAAACTAGAACTCTAACAAAAACTCTAAGCTAAGACTCTAAGCTAAAAACTCTAAACTCTTAACTAAAACTAAACTAAACTAGAACTCTAATTAAAACTCTAAGTCTAAGCTAAAACTCTAAACTAAAACTAAACTAAACTAAAACTCTAAGCTAAGTCTCTAAGGTAAAACACCAAACTCTTAACTATAACTAAACTAAACTAGAACTCTAACAAAAACTCTAAGCTAAGACTCTAAGCTAAAACTCTAAACTCTTAACTATTACTAAACTAAACTAGAATTCTAACACAAACTATGAGCTAAGACTCAAAGCTAAAACTCTAAACTCTTAACTAGAAGTAAACTAAGCTAGAACTCTAACAGAAACTCTAAGCTAAGACTCTAAGCTAAAAACACGAGACTCTTAACTATAAGTAAACTAAACTAGAACTCTAACACAAACTATAAGCTAAGACTCTAAGCTAAAACTCTAAACTCTTAACTAAAACTAAACTGAACTAGAACGCTAAACTAAAACTCTAAGCTATGACTCTAAGGTAAAACTCTAAACTCTTAACTATAACTTTACTAAACTATAACTTTAACTAAAACTCTAAGTTATGACTCTAAGCTAAAACTCTAAATTCTTAACTATAACTAAACTAAACTAGAACTCTAACTAAAACTCTAAGCTAAGACTCTAAGGTAAAACTCTAAACTCTTAACTAAAACTAAACTAGAACTCTAACAAAAACTCTAAGGTAAGACTCTAAGCTAAAACTCGAAACTCTTAACTAAAACTTAACTAAACTACAACTTTAAGTAAAACTCTAAGCTATGACTCTAAGCTAAAACTCTAAACTCTTAACTTTAACTAAACTAAACTAGAACTCTAACTAAAACTCTAAGCTAAGACTCTAAGCTAAAAACTCTAAACTCTTAAATAAAACTAAACTAAACTAGAACTCTAACTAAAACTCTAAGCTAAGACTCTAAGCTAAAAAACTCTAAACTCTTACTAAAACTAAACTAAACTAAAACTCTAAGCTAAGACTCTAAGCTAAAACTCTAAACTCTTAACTATTACTAAACTAAACTTCAACTTTAACAAAAACTCTAAGCTAAGACTCTAAGTTAAAACTCTAAACTCTTAACTATTACTAAACTAAACTTCAACTTTAACAAAAACTCTAAGCTAAGACTCTAAGCTAAAATTCTAAACTCTTAACTAAAACTAAACTAAACTAAAACTATAAGCTAAGTCTCGAAGGTAAAACTCCAAACGCTTAACTATATCTAAACTAAACTAGAACTCTAACAAAAACTCTAAGTTAAGGCTCTAAGCTAAAACTCTAAACTCTTAACTATTACTAAACTAAACTTCAACTCTAACAAAAAACTCTAAGCTAAGACTCTAAGCTAAAACTCTAAACTCTTAACTAAAACTAAACTAAACTAGAACTCTAACAAAAACTTTAAGGTAAGACTCTAAGCTAAAACTCGAAACTCTTAACTAAAACTTAACTAAACTACAACTTTAAGTAAAACTCTAAGCTATGACTCTAAGCTAAAACTCTAAACTCTTAACTGTAACTAAACTAAACTAGAACTCTAACTAAAACTCTAAGCTAAGACTCTAAGGTAAAACTCTAAACTCTTAACTAAAACTAAACTAGAACTCTAACAAAACTCTAAGGTAAGACTCTAAGCTAAAACTCGAAACTCTTAACTAAAACTTAACTAAAATACAACTTTAAGTAAAACTCTAAGCTAAGACTCTAAGCTAAAAACTCAAAACTCTTAACTAAAACTAAACTAAACTAGAACTCTAACTAAAACTCTAAGCTAAGACTCTAAGCTAAAAAACTCTAAACTCTTAACTAAAACTAAACTAAACTAAAACTCTAAGCTAAGACTCTAAGCTAAAACTCTAAACTCTTAACTATTACTAAACTAAACTTCAACTTTAACAAAAACTCTAAGCTAAGACTCTAAGCTAAAATTCGAAACTCTTAACTAAAACTAAACTAAACTAGAACTCTAAGCTAAGACTCTAAGCTAAAATTCGAAAATCTTAACTATTACTAAACTAAACTTCAACTTTAACAAAAACTCTAAGCTAAGACTCTAAGTTAAAACTCTAAACTCTTAACTATTACTAAACTAAACTTCAACTTTAACAAAAACTCTAAGCTAAGACTCTAAGCTAAAATTCGAAACTCTTAACTAAAACTAAACTAAACTAGAACTCTAACTAAAACTCTAAGCTAAGACTCTAAGGTAAAAACACTAAACTCTTAACTAAAACTAAATTAAACTAGAACTCTAACTGAAACTCAAAGGTAAAAAATCAAACTCTTAACTAAAATTAAACTAAACTAGAACTCTAACAAAAAAAACTCTAAGCTAAAAAACTCTAAACTCTTAACTAAAACTAAACTAAACTAAAACTCTAAGCTAAGTCTCTAAGGTAAAACTCTAAACTATTAACTAAAACTAAACTAAACTAGAACTCTAACTGAAACTCAAAGGTAAAAAATCAAACTCTTAACTAAAATGAAACTAAACTAGAACTCTAACAAAAAAAACTCTAAGCTAAAAAACTCTAAACTCTTAACTAAAACTAAACTAAACTAAAACTCTAAGTTAAGTCTCTAAGGTAAAACTCCAAACTCTTAACTATATGTAAACTAAACTAGAACTCTAACAAAAACTCTAAGCTAAGACTCTAAGCTAAAACTCTAAACTCTTAACTATTACTAAACTAAACTTCAATTCTAACAAAAACTCTAAGCTAAGACTCTAAGCTAAAAACTCTAAACTATTAACTAAAACTAAACTAAACTAGAACTTCAACAAAAACTCTAAGCTAAGACTCTAAGCTAAAAACTCTAAACTCTTAACTAAAATCTAACCAAACTATAACTCTAACAAAAACTCTAAGCTAAGACTCTAAGCTAAAATTCTAAACTCTTAACTAAAACTAAACTAAACTAGAACTCTAACTGAAACTCAAAGGTAAAAAATCAAACTCTTAACTAAAATTAAACTAAACTAGAACCCTAACAAAAAACTCTAAGCTAAGACTCTAAGCTAAAAACTCTAAACTCTTAACTAAAACTAAACTAAACTTCAACTCTAACAAAAACTCTAAGCTAAGACTATAAGCTAAAACTCTAAACTATTAACTAAAGCTAAAACTAAACTAGAACTTCAACAAAAACTCTAAGCTAAGACTCTAAGCTATCCAAAAAGCTATAAAGTATAGTTTTGGGTGTAAAGGATGGATGCTTCAACTTGTAAAATGGGTTTAGAAGGGACATTAAGAAAGGAACTTGCTCTGAAATGTCTTTTGAAAAGTATTTCTTGGTGTTGAGGTAACCAAAAAGCTGTAATGTAAAGTTGTGGGTGAAAGGGATGGGTACTTCAAGTTGGAAAATAGGTTTAGAAGGGACATTAAGAAAAAAATTGCTCTGAAATGCCTTTTGAAAGGTATTTCATTGGTGTTGAGGTATTCAAAAAGCTGTAAAATAAAGTTGTGGGTGAAAAGGATGGATACTTCAACTTGTAAAATGGGTTTAGGATGGACATTATGAAAAGAACTTGTTCTGAAATGGTCTTTGAAAAGTATTGCTTGGTGTTGAGATATTCAAAAAGGCAGTATAGTAAAGTTGTGGGGGAAAAGATGAGTACTTCAATTGGAAAATGGGTTTAGGAAGGACATTAAGAAAAGAACTTGTTCTGAAATGCCTTTGAAAAGTATTGCTTGGTGTTGAGGTATCCAAAAAGCTGTAAAGTAAGGGGGTGAAACGGATGAGTACTTCAAGTTGGAAAATGGGTTTAGGATGGACATTATGAAAAGAACTTGTTCTGAAATGCCTTTGAAAAAGTATTGCTTGGTGTTGAGGTATCCAAAAAGCTGTAAAGTAAAGTTGGGGTGAAACGGATGGGTACTTCAAGTTGGAAAATGGGTTTAGAAGGGACATTAAGAAAAAAATTTGCTCTGAAATGCCTTTTGAAAGGTATTTCTTGGTGGTGAGGTATCCAAAAAGCTGTAAAGTATAGTTGTAGATGAAAAAGATAAGTACTTCAATTTGTAAAATGGTTTAGAAGGGACATTAAGAAAAAAAGTTTGCTCTGAAATGCCCTTTGAAAAGTATTTCTTGGTGTTGAGGTATCCAAAAAGCTGTAAAGTATAGTTGTGGGGTGAAAAAGATAAGTACTTCAAGTTGGAAAATGGGTTTAGGAGGGACATTAAGAAAGTAACTTGCTCTGAAATGGTCTTTGGAAAGTATTTCTTGGTGTTGAGGTATCCAAAAAGCTGTAAAGTATAGTTGTGGGTGAAAAAGATAAGTACTTCAAGTTGGAAAATGGGTTTAGAAGGGACATTAAAAAAGTAACTTGCTCTGAAATGGTCTTTGAAAAGTATTTCTTGGTGTTGAGGTATCCAAAAAGCTGTAAAGTATAGTTGTGGGTGAAAAAGATAAGTACTTCAAGTTGGAAAATGGGTTTAGGAGGGACATTAAGAAAGGAAATTGTTCTGAAAAGATATAGTAAAGCCTTAAAAAAGTATTAAGAAATGAGGGCTCAGGGGCCTTTGGGGCGCCGGGGGCCCTTTGGGGGGCCCGGGAGACCCTTTGGGAGCCCGGGGGACCTTTGGGGACCGGGGGCTTCCTTCGCAGTTGGGCTAGGGGGATCGGGGCCCTTTGGGGTTGGGGTAGGGGACCTCACGACACTGTTTAAATACAACTTGTGTATTATAACGACCACACTCAAAACCTCTTCTAAAACATCTTCTAAAATCATCTTTTAAAATGTTTCTAACTGTTTCGCCGAAATAATTCCCTAAAATGTCTAAAAACGGTTTCGCCCAAATAATTCCTAAACGTAATTTCATCGTGTTCCCTTTTTTTTTGGCATCTCTGCGCTGTCACATTTGAAATTACTAAGAAACCTTTTCCCGCGCATCTCTAAGATCAAAACATTCACCGGAGTTACAATTAACCTTGCCATCACCTGTCAGTTATTTATAAACTTTGCCCCGGAAACAATTCTGGTCGAACTCCAAAGATATTAATAAACTTCATCCCGAAGACAATTCTCCTTGGAAATAATAAATTAATTCCCCTTTCGTGAATCAATAATTCCCCTTAGAAACAACAAATCAATTCCCCTTTCGTGACAATCCATCAAAGTGAGAAAATTCCTGTTTTTTTTTTTCCATTCTCACTGACATAAACCATAAAACAGACATAAATTGATGTTGACATCCATGAAAAACATCAAAAATTGACCAACACTCATAACCGTCCAAGAAACATCCATAAAAGTGAGAAAATTCCTGTTTTTTCAAGTGAAAAAAATTCTGTTTTTTTATTCTCAGTGAGAAAACCATAAACCACGTGGTGGGCGTCGGTGTAGCACCCCCCTTTCTACTGTCATTATTACTTGTCCAATCGCTTTCGACTATTAAAAAGGGCACTAGCCCTTTGAATTTCCAATCGAATGAGCCTGTTTTGAAGTTTCTACGACAACGCCTTCTATAAAAACCTTATATGCCCCAAGGGCATAACTCAAAACCCTTGCCCTGAGGGTTGTAGGGGAGTGTCCTCCTCAAAAATATATTTTCTATCTGGAAATCAACTACGCTGAACAAAATGGCTATCTCAAAATTTTGATTGGATGTGTTTGGGGGAATGATGGGCGTGGGGGGGGGGGGGCTAGTTGCCCTCCAATCAAAAAAGAGCACTAGAACTCTCGATTCCCAATCGAATGAGCCCCCTTTGAAGTTTCTACGACGTATGAAGTGCCTCTGGGAAAAAAAATAATAAATAAATAATAAAACATTGGAGCCGTATGGCCTTTACTATAGGCAACGCTACAGCGTTGCCTCTGATCTACTGGTATCAAAATTCCGTGTTTTAGAGTTTTGGTTACTATTGAGCCGGGTCGCTCCTTACTTATAGTTCGTTATCAAAAACTGTTTGATCAAACAGTTCGTGGTAACGAACTGTAAGTAAGGAGCGACCCGGCTCAATATCAACCAAAACTCTAAAAAACAGAATTTGTTACCAATAGATTTATCAAAAGAATTGGCTTATTATGCTTATTTCAAATATATAAGTTTTATTAAGTTTAGTCTTACCAGGGGCGGATCCAGGATTTTTTAGGAGAGGGGGGGCGCAAAATAGATTTATCCGATAAAATTGGTTTGGAGCAAGCTTAACTAACACAATATTGCGTTAATTAAGTAAATTACACTACTTTAGACTACGTTAGGGGGGGGGGGGCGCCCCCCTCACCCCTCCCCTGGATCCGCCACTGAGTCTTACCCATCAAAAGCTACGAACCTGACAAAACGTGTCTGATTTTTGAAAAAAGGGGAAAAACCCCTCTTGAAGTCATAGAATTTTAATGAAAATCACACCATTAGATTCAGCGTATCAAAGAACCTTATTATAGAGGTTTCAAGCTCATATCTATAAAAATCTGAAATTTTGTAATTTTTGCCAGAAGAAAAATCACGGATGTGTGTTTTTTTGTTTGTTTTTTTTTTTTTCCAGGGGTGATCGTATCAACCCTAGAACGGGGTGATCTCAGTGGGCCTAGAACTTCGGGAGAAGGCTCAATCTAAGGGGGAAAAAGCTCTTGTGCCCCTTTAAAGTGATCAATAAATTGAAGGGTAACTAGGCCCCCCTCCCACGCCAGTTTTTTTCCAAAATTGTCCGATCAAAATTTTTAGATAGTTTTTTTTTGTTCAGCATAGTTGAAAGGTCCAACAACTATGCCTTTGGAGATAAAACGACCGCCTACAGCCTCTGGGTAAAGGTTTTTAAGTCGTTTGATTACAACAATAAGTATCTTTTTTTAAAGTGATGAAAAACTGTAGCTTGAAGAGCGAGGTGTTGAGAAGGGGGATTAACCCCCTCATGTACGTAATTATTTCTGTTCGTCTTAAGTTTTAATGTTGCTCCTTACTTTCAGTTGAAAAAAACTGTTTTTTTTTTATTTAATGAAGCTTAGAGACAAACATGTTTCTAAAGGCAATGGAAAAAATATGTCAATTAAAGTAAAAGTATATAAAAATGAAAAAAAGGAAGTAATTACAAAAAATACACAAAGCAATAGCCTACTTACAAAAACTAAGATATAAAATCCCAGCTTTCAGTTCTGTTGAGCAATGCCGAAGGGTTGGACGGATATTTTTTAACAATATCAACAGTTTTGAACTTGGTTTTCAAAACACCAAAATATTTAAATGCCTTTAGACTCAGTGCTTATAAAAAGTAAAGCATTATCAAAGAAGTTTGCTCAAAGTAAAACATTAAAACTAAGATTAAGAAAACCAAATAAAAATTTCAAATTCAATATTTTTAATTTAATTTTTAATATCAAAAGCCAGTATATTCGGCACCTTTATACTTCATAACTTTAAAAGATTAAATCTTTTTCAAAGTGACAACTAGATAAATACAATCACTCCTGGAAAAAAAGCGATAATAAAACACAAAAAAAGTATCCGTTCAGGGGGAAAAATAGAAAGTCCCAGAATTCCGTTCAGGGGAAATATTTATAATTATGGTGGCTTAAATATCAGCTCATGGGTACTCTTGCAATGCAGGCAAAAGTTGACGGCATGTTTTTTTCCGAAATCGTCCCTTATTAAATTGTTTTTCTTGTGTTTTCTATAGTTATAAGAACTTTCTCGTGTACTAATAACTGCACTAATTACTAATAAACAAATCAAGGAGGCACACTTGTGCCTCTATAAAGAGGCGACCCACCACAATGTTAAGCGATTTCAGGTCCTAGAGGTCGCAGAGAGACGGCGGTAATCGCATTTTGGTATGCGATTCGCATTTGGGCAGAGAGACGGCGGTAATCGCATGGGGTAAACTGGGCCGGAAGTTTCGACCCTCCCACCACAGCCCCCCTTTAACGTTGTCCGATTGGGCTGAAATTTAGAGGTTAAGCTTTCCTAGGGCCCGGGAGCTTATCCTCGAAATTTCAGCTCAATCCGATCACTCCTTCCCTGTTTTCAAAAAACCAAATATAGCCACTTAAAATTCATCATCATCATTTCTTTTTTTTTCTTAGCCACGCCTACAGGCCACAGTTGGCAACGGATCTGGTTGAATGAGGACTCATTCGAAGCAGAATTCGACCTGTTAGGGCCTTTTGATATTTTCAGACCGAAAAAATTATCCCCCGAATTTGCATTTACGAAAAACCTCGTTTTCCTATATTAGCCCATGTTAATTTTTTCCCACCACAACCCCCCTTTAACGTTGTCTGATCGGGCTGAAATTTAGAGGATAAGCTTTCCTGGGGCCTGGGAGCTTATCCTCGAAATTTCAGCTCAATCTGATCACTCCTTCCCTGTTTTCCAAAAACCACATATCAAGATTTTTGGAATTTGCTTGCGTCGAAAATAGCTTCCATTTGCTAAACAACAATAACAATACTTAATTATTGTTTAAAAAAAGAGTTGTGAGAAAGTCAAACTTTAGCGTATAGAGTGAGGCGTTGAGGAGGGCACAGCCTCTTTCATATACGGAATAATTTCTGTTCGTTTTAAGTTTAATGTCGCTCCTTACTTTCAGTTTAAAGAATTTTTTTTTTTATATTTAAAGGCTGCGAAAGCGGGGGGTTTGGAGGGCGGTAGCCCCCCAACTGTGCCCCCTAATCCCTGTACGTTTTAAGGTTCGACCTTGTAACTCAGCCTCTTTAACTCTTTAGAAAACGTAGTTTTTTCAAATAATACATATTAAGGATCACCATAAAAAGCTGATTCTTTGACTGAATGTTATTAATAGTTAGGCTCTTATACTTTCGTTATTGACAAGGATCGTTATTTACTTATCATTCATTACTATGAAGAATTTTTTTTTGCTCCAACCAAATCATATAGAAAAAATGTTTGTGGAAAATTAGAAAGGGGTCACTCTGTCACAAATTAGAACTTATATTTTTTTTTTATTAAGCGTCAAAATCTATTGACAGGCAGCCAGCAATATGGCAACACACATTTTTTTTCATATTTTTTCCCTATTCTGGTCTATTTCCTTTGGTTTCCTTATAATTACATTAGTCCCAAACTTCCAGGGAGCCCTGACCCCCCTCCCCCCTGCCAGTGCCCACGAACTCCATCCCTCTTCTGTCCATAAAAAAACTCATCTTCCATACCTACTTTTTCTATCAAAACAAAGACTTAGAGTTTTAATTAGAGTTCTAGTTTAGTTTAGTTTTAGTTAAGAGTTTAGAGTTTAGCTTAGAGTCTTAGCTTAGAGTTTTAGTTAGAGTTCTAGTTTAGTTTAGTTATAGTTAAGAGTTTAGAATTTTGGCTTAGAGTCTTAGCTTAGAGTTTTTGATAGAGTTCTAGTTTATTTTAGTTTTAGTTAACAGTTTAGAGTTTTTAGCTTAGAGTCTTAGCTTAGAGTTTTTGTTGAAGTTCTAGTTTAGTTTAGTTTTTATTTAATAATTTAGAGTTTTAGCTTAGAGTCTTAGCTTAGAGTTTTTGTTAGAGTTCCAGTTTAGTTTAATTTTAGTTAAGAATTTGATGTTTTACCTTTGAGTTTCAGCTAGAGTTCTAGTTTAGTTTACTTTTAGTTAAGAGTTTAGTGTTTTACCTTAGAGTCTTAGCTTAGAGTTTTAGTTAGAGTTCTAGTTTAGTTTAGTTATAGTTAAGAGTTTAGAATTTTGGCTCAGAGTCTTAGCTTAGAGTTTTTGATAGAGTTCTAGTTTATTTTAGTTTTAGTTAAGAGTTTAGAGTTTTTTTAGCTTAGAGTCTTAGCTTAGAGTTTTTGTTGAAGTTCTAGTTTAGTTTAGTTTTATTTAATAATTTAGAGTTTTAGCTTAGAGTCTTAGCTTAGAGTTTTTGTTAGAGTTGAAGTTTAGTTTAGTAATAGTTAAGAGTTTAGAGTTTTAGCTTAGAGTCTTAGCTTAGAGTTTTGTTAGAGTTCTAGTTTAGTTTAGATATAGTTAAGCGTTTGGAGTTTTACCTTCGAGACTTAGCTTAGAGTTTTAGTTTAGTTTAGTTTTAGTTAAGAGTTTAGAGTTTTTAGCTTAGAGTCTTAGCTTAGAGTTTTTGTTAGAGTTCTAGTTTAGTTTAGTTTTAGTTAAGAGTTTGGTGTTTTACCTTAGAGACATAACTTAGAGTTTTACTTAAAGTTATAGTTTGGTTAGGTTTTAGTTAAGAGTTTAGAATTTTAGCTTAGAGTCTTAGCTTAGAGTTTTTGTTAGAGTTCTAGTTTAGTTTAGTTTTAGTTAAGAGTTTAGAGTTTTTAGCTTAGAGCTGTTTTTAGCTTTACAGCTTATAGTTTTTGTTGAAGCTTTAGTTTAGTTTTAGTTAAGAGTTTATAGTTTTAGCTTAGAGTCTTAGCTTAGAGTTTTTGTTAGAGTTTTAGCTTAGTTTAGTTTTAGTTAGGAGTTTAGAGTTTTAGCTTAGAGTCTTAGCTTAGAGTTATAGTTAGAGTTTAAGTTTAGTTTAGTTATAGTTAAGAATTTAGTTTTTCGCTTAGAGTCGTAGTTTAGAGATTTTGTTAGAATTCTAGTTTAGTTTAGTTAAGAGTTTAGAGTTTTATCATAGAGTCATAGCTTAGAGTTTTTGTTGAAGTTGAAGTTTAGTTTAGTCATAGTTAAGAATTTAGAGTTTTCAGCTTAGAGTCTTAGCTTAGGAGTTTTACTTAGAGTTCTAGTTCAGTCTAGTTTTAGTTAAGAGTTTAGAGTTTTATCTTAGAGTCTTAGCTTAGAGTTTTTGTTGAAGTTCTAGTTTAGTTTAGTTAAGAGTTTTGAGTTCTACCTTAGAGTCTTAGCTTAGAACTTTACTTAGAGTTGAAGTTTAGTTTTGTTATAGTTAAGGGTTTAGAGTTTTAGCCTGGAGTCTTAGCTTAGAGTTTTAGTTAGAGAGCTAGCTTAGTTTAGTTTTAGTTAAGAGTTTAGAGTTTTACCTTAAAGTCATAGCTTAGAGTTTTATTTAGAGTTCTAGTTTAGTTTAGTTTTAGTTAAGAGTTTTGAGTTTTACCTTAAAGTCTTAGATTAGAGTTTTAGTTAGGGTTGCAGTTTCGTTTAGTTTAGTTATAGTTAAGAGTTTATAGTTTTTAGCTTAGAGTCTTAGCTTAGAGTTTTTGTTAGAGTTTTAGCTTAGTTTAGTTTTAGTTAGGAGTTTAGAGTTTTAGCTTAGAGTCTTAGCTTAGAGTTATAGTTAGAGTTGAAGTTTAGTTTAGTTATAGTTAAGAATTTAGTTTTTTGCTTAGAGTCGTAGTTTAGAGATTTTGTTAGAGTTCTAGTTTAGTTTAGTTAAGAGTTTAGAGTTTTATCATATAGTCATAGCTTAGAGTTTTTGTTGAAGTTGAAGTTTAGTTTAGTCATAGTTAAGAATTTAGAGTTTTCAGCTTAGAGTCTTAGCTTAGAGTTTTACTTAGAGTTCTAGTTTAGTCTAGTTTTAGTTAAGAGTTTAGAGTTTTATCTTAGAGTCTTAGCTTAGAGTTTTTGTTGAAGTTCTAGTTTAGTTTAGTTAAGAGTTTTGAGTTCTACCTTAGAGTCTTAGCTTAGAACTTTACTTAGAGTTGAAGTTTAGTTTTGTTATAGTTAAGGGTTTAGAGTTTTAGCCTGGAGTCTTAGCTTAGAGTTTTAGTTAGAGAGCTAGCTTAGTTTAGTTTTAGTTAAGAGTTTAGAGTTTTACCTTAAAGTCATAGCTTAGAGTTTTATTTAGAGTTCTAGTTTAGTTTAGTTTTAGTTAAGAGTTTTGAGTTTTACCTTAAAGTCTTAGATTAGAGTTTTAGTTAGTGTTGCAGTTTCGTTTAGTTTAGTTATAGTTAAGAGTTTATAGTTTTAGCTTAGAGTCTTAGCTTAGAGTTTTATTTAGAGTTATTGTTTAGTTTAGTTATAGTTAAGAGTTATAGCTGAGAGGTTTAGCCTAGAATCTTAGCTTAGAGATTTAGTTAGAGTTGAAGTTTAGTATAAACTAGCATAACCACAAAATTTACACAATATTGCATAGAAATACCAAAAACATAGGTTAGATTAGAGGTTAGGTTTCTCCACGTTTAAGTTAGGTTAGATTAGGTTGACCTGACCTGACAAGTATGTGTCCAATAAGAGAGTCATGCATACTCCTGCCATTTACCCGTGCCCCAGCTATTTAACATTTGCCTCTCAATTACTTTGGACTATCTGTCTTGACTTTTCTCTGTCCTACAGTTACCCAGCCCAGTCTTGACACAACCTATACAACCTATTGTAAAATACTTGATAACTTCAATTCAAGTCATGAGCGCTCATGATAATGAGCGCTCATGACTCTAAGCTAAGACTCTAAGCAAAAACTATAAACTCTTAACTATAACTAAACTAAACGAAACTTCAAACCCTCACTAAAACTCTAATCTAAGACTTTAAGGTAAAACTCAAAACTCTTAACTAAAACTAAACTAAACTAGAACTCTAAATAAAACTCTAAGCTAAGACTTTAAGGTAAAACTCTAAACTCTTAACTAAAACTAAACTAAGCTAGAACTCTAACTAAAATTCTAAGCTAAGACTCCAAGCTAAAACTCTAAACCCTTAACTATAACTAAACTAAAATTCAACTCTAAGTAAAACTCTAAGCTAAGACTCTAAGGTAGAACTCAAAACTCTTAACTAAACTAAACTAGAACTTCAACACAAAAACTCTAAGCTAAGACTCTAAGATAAAACTCTAAACTCTTAACTAAAACTAGACTAAACTAGAACTCTAAGTAAATCTCTAAGCTAAGACTCTAAGCTAAAAACTCTAAATTCTTAACTATGACTAAAACAAAACTTCAACTTCAACAAAAACTCTAAGCTATGACTCTATGATAAAACTCTAAACTCCTAACTAAACTAAACTAGAACTCTAACAAAAACTCTAAACTACGACTCTAAGCTAAAAACTAAATTCTTAACTATAACTAAACTAAACTTCAACTCTAACTATAACTCTAAGCTAAGACTCTAAGCTAAAACTCTAAACTCCTAACTAAAACTAAACTAAGCTAAAACTCTAACAAAAAACTCTAAGCTAAGACTCTAAGCTAAAAAATCTAAACTCTTAACTAAAACTAAACTAAACTAGAACTCTAACAAAAACTCTAAGCTAAGACTCTAAGCTAAAATTCTAAACTCTTAACTAAAACCAAACCAAACTGTAACTTTAAGTAAAACTCTAAGTTATGATTCAAAGGTAAAACACCAAACTCTTAAACTAAAACTAAACTAAACTAGAACTCTAACAAAAACTCTAAGCTAAGACTCTAAGCTAAAAAACTCTAAACTCTTAACTAAAACTAAACTAAACTAAAAACTCTAAGCTAAGTCTCGAAGGTAAAACTCCAAACGCTTA
Organism: Artemia sinica; assembly: GCA_027921565.1. Taxonomy (NCBI): domain Eukaryota; kingdom Metazoa; phylum Arthropoda; class Branchiopoda; order Anostraca; family Artemiidae; genus Artemia; species Artemia sinica. Next base: position 48,551,789 of record CM051265.1, read on the forward strand.
ACTATATCTAAACTAAACTGGAACTCTAACAAAAACTCTAAGCTAAGACTCTAAGCTAAAACTCTAAACTCTTAACTATTACTAAACTAAACTTCAACTCTAACAAAAAACTCTAAGCTAAGACTCTAAGCTGAAACTCTAAACTATTAAATAAAACTAAACTAAACTAGAACTTCAACAAAAACTCTAAGCTAAGACTCTAAGCTAAAAACTCTAAACTCTTAACTAAAACTAAAATAAACTAGAACTCTATCAAAAACTCTAAGCTAAGACTATAAGCCGAAATTCTAAACTCTTACTATAATTAAACTAAACTAGAACTCTAACTAAAACTCTAAGCTAAGACTCTAAGGTAAAACACTAAACTCTTAACTAAAAGTAAACTAAACTAGAACTCTAGCTGAAACTCAAAGGTAAAACATCAAATTCTTAACTAAATTAAACTAAACTAGAACTCTAACAAAAACTCTAAGCTAAGACTCTAACGTAAAACTCTAAACTCTTAACTAAAACTAAACTAAACTAGAACTCTAACAAAAACTCTAAGCTAAGACTCTAAGCTAAAACTCTATACTCTTAACTAAAACTAAACTAGAACTCTAACAAAAACTCTAAGCTAAGACTCTAAGCTAAAACTCTAAACTCTTAACTAAAACTAAACTAAACTAGAACTCTAATTAAAACTCTAAGTCTAAGCTAAAACTCTAAACTAAAACTAAACTAAACTAAAACTCTAAGCTAAGTCTCTAAGGTAAAACCCCTAAACTCTTAACTATAAAACACCAAACTCTTAACTATAACTAAACTAAAACTGGAACTCTAACAAAAACTCTAAGCTAAGACTCTAAGCTAAAACTCTAAACTCTTAACTATTACTAAACTAAACTAGAACTCTAACACAAACTATAAGCTAAGACTCTAAGCTAAAACTCTAAACTCTTAGCTAGAAGTAAACTAAACTAGAACTCTAACAGAAACTCTAAGCTAAGACTCTAAGCTAAAAACTCGAGACTCTTAACTATAAGTAAACTAAACTAGAACTCTAACACAAACTATAAGCTAAGACTCTAAGCTAAAAACTCTAAACTCTTAACTAAAACTAAACTGAACTAGAACGCTAAACTAAAGCTCTAAGCTATGACTCTAAGGTAAAACTCTAAACTCTTAACTATAACTTTACTAAACTATAACTTTAACTAAAACTCTAAGTTATGACTCTAAGCTAAAACTCTAAATTCTTAACTATAACTAAACTAAAACTAGAACTCTAACTAAAACTCTAAGCTAAGACTCTAAGGTAAAACTCTAAACTCTTAACTAAAACTAAACTAGAACTCTAACAAAAACTCTAAGGTAAGACTCTAAGCTAAAACTCGAAACTCTTAACTAAAACTTAACTAAACTACAACTTTAAGTAAAACTCTAAGCTATGACTCTAAGCTAAAAACTCTAAACTCTTAAATAAAACTAAACTAAACTAGAACTCTAACTAAAACTCTAAGCTAAGACTCTAAGCTAAAAAACTCTAAACTCTTAACTAAAACTAAACTAAACTAAAACTCTAAGCTAAGACTCTAAGCTAAAACTCTAAACTCTTAACTATTACTAAACTAAACTTCAACTTTAAAAAAAAACTCTAAGCTAAGACTCTAAGTTAAAACTCTAAACTCTTAACTATTACTAAACTAAACTTCAACTTTAACAAAAACTCTAAGCTAAGACTCTAAGCTAAAATTCTAAACTCTTAACTAAAACTAAACTAAACTAAAACTCTAAGCTAAGTCTCGAAGGTAAAACTCCAAACGCTTAACTATATCTAATAACTAAACTAGAACTCTAACAAAAAACTCTAAGCTAAGGCTCTAAGCTAAAACTCTAAACTCTTAACTATTACTAAACTAAATTTCAACTCTAACAAAAACTCTAAGCTAAGACTCTAAGCTAAAACTCTAAACTATTAAATAAAACTAAACTAAACTAGAACTTCAACAAAAACTCTAAGCTAAGACTCTAAGCTAAAAACTCTAAACTCTTAACTAAAACTAAAAATAAACTAGAACTCTATCAAAAAACTCTAAGCTAAGACTCTAAGCCAAAATTCTAAACTCTTAACTATAACTAAACTAAACTAGAACTCTAACTAAAACTCTAAGCTAAGACTCTAAGGTAAAACACTAAACTCTTAAGTTAAAGTAAACTAAACTAGAACTCTAGCTGAAACTTAAAGGTAAAAGATCAAATTCTTAACTAAAATTAAACTAAACTAGAACTCTAACAAAAACTCTAAGCTAACACTCTAACGTAAAACTCTAAACGCTTAACTAAAACTAAACTAAACTAGAACTCTAACAAAAACTCTAAGCTAAGACTCAGCTAAAAGTCGAAACTCTTAACTAAAACTTAACCAAACTATAACTTTAAGTAAAACTCTAAGAGACTCTAAGCTAAAACTCTATACTCTTAACTAAAACTAAACTAAACTAGAACTCTAACAAAACTCTAAGCTAAGACTCTAAGCTAAAACTCTAAACTCTTAACTAAAACTAAACTAAACTAGAACTCTAATTAAAACTCTAAGTCTAAGCTAAAACTCTAAGCTAAAACTAAACTAAACTAAAACTCTAAGCTAAGTCTCTAAGGTAAAACATCAAACTCTTAACTATAACTAAACTAAACTAGAAACTCTAACAAAAAACTCTAAGCTAAGACTCTAAGCTATAACTATAAACTCTTAACTATTACTAAACTAAACTAGAACTCTAACACAAACTATAAGCTAAGACTCTAAGCTAAAAACTCTAAAACTCTTAACTAGAAGTAAACTAAACTAGAACTCTAACAGAAACTCTAAGCTAAGACTCTAAGCTAAAAACTCGAGACTCTTAACTATAAGTAAACTAAACTAGAACTCTAACACAAAACTATAAGCTAAGACTCTAAGCTAAAACTCTAAACTTTTAACTAAAACTAAACTGAACTAGAACTCTAACTAAAACTCTAAGCTATGACTCTAAGGTAAAACTCTAAAACTCTTAACTATAACTTTACTAAACTATAACTTTAACTAAAACTCTAAGTTATGGACTCTAAGCTAAAACTCTAAATTCTTAACTATAACTAAACTAAACTAGAACTCTAACTAAAACTCTAAGCTAAGACTCTAAGGTAAAACTCTAAACTCTTAACTAAAACTAAACTAAACTAGAACTCTAACAAAAACTCTAAGGTAAGACTCTAAGCTAAAACTCGAAACTCTTAACTAAAACTTAACTAAACTACAACTTAAGTAAAACTCTAAGCTATGACTCTAAGCTAAAACTCTAAACTCTTAACTGTAACTAAACTAAACTAGAACTCTAACTAAAACTCTAAGCTAAGACTCTAAGGTAAAACTCTAAACTCTTAACTAAAACTAAACTAGAACTCTAACAAAAACTCTAAGGTAAGACTCTAAGCTAAAACTCGAAACTCTTAACTAAAACTTAACTAAACTACAACTTTAAGTAAAACTCTAAGCTAAGACTCTAAGCTAAAAACTCTAAACTCTTAACTAAAACTAAACTAAACTAGAACTCTAACTAAACTCTAAGCTAAGACTCTAAGCTAAAAAACTCTAAACTCTTAACTAAAACTAAACTAAACTAAAACTCTAAGCTAAGACTCTAAGTTAAAACTCTAAACTCTTAACTATTACTAAACTAAACTTCAACTTTAACAAAAACTCTAAGCTGAGACTCTAAGCTAAAATTCGAAACTCTTAACTAAAACTAAACTAAACTAGAACTCTAACTAAAACTCTAAGCTAAGACTCTAAGGTAAAACACTAAACTCTTAACTAAAACTAAATTAAACTAGAACTCTAACTGAAAACTCAAAGGTAAAAAATCAAACTCTTAACTAAAATTAAACTAAACTAGAACTCTAACAAAAAAACTCTAAGCTAAAAAAACTCTAAACTCTTAACTAAAACTAAACTAAACTAAAACTCTAAGCTAAGTCTCTAAGGTAAAACTCTAAACTATTAACTAAAACTAAACTAAACTAGAACTCTAACTGAAACTCAAAGGTAAAAAAATCAATCTCTTAACTAAAATGAAACTAAACTAGAACTCTAACAAAAAAACTCTAAGCTAAAAAACTCTAAACTCTTAACTAAAACTAAACTAAACTAAAAACTCTAAGCTAAGTCTCTAAGGTAAAACTCCAAACTCTTAACTATATGTAAACTAAACTAGAACTATAAACAAAAACTCTAAGCTAAGACTCTAAGCTAAAACTCTAAACTCTTAACTATTACTAAACTAAACTTCAACTCTAAAAAAACTCTAAGCTAAGACTCTAAGCTAAAAACTCTAAACTATTAACTAAAACTAAACTAAACTAGAACTTCAACAAAAACTCTAAGCTAAGACTCTAAGCTAAAAACTCTAAACTCTTAACTAAAATCTAACCAAACTATAACTCTAACAAAAACTCTAAGCTAAGACTCTAAGCTAAAATTCTAAACTCTTAACTAAAAACTAAAACTAAACTAGAACTCTAACTGAAACTCAAAGGTAAAAAATCAAACTCTTAACTAAAATTAAACTAAACTAGAACTCTAACAAAAAAACTCTAAGCTAAGACTCTAAGCTAAAAACTCTAAACTCTTAACTAAAACTAAACTAAACTTCAACTCTAACAAAAACTCTAAGCTAAGACTCTAAGCTAAAACTCTAAACTATTAACTAAAGCTAAACTAAACTAGAACTTCAACAAAAACTCTAAGCTAAGACTCTAAGCTATCCAAAAGCTATAAAGTATAGTTGTGGGTGAAAAGGATGGATGCTTCAACTTGTAAAATGGGTTTAGAAGGGACATTAAGAAAGGAACTTGCTCTGAAATGTCTTTTGAAAAGTATTTCTTGGTGTTGAGGTATTCAAAAAGCTGTAATGTAAAGTTGTGGGTGAAAGGGATGGGTACTTCAAGTTGGAAAATAGGTTTAGAAGGGACATTAAGAAAAAAGTTGCTCTGAAATGCCTTTTGAAAGGTATTTCATTGGTGTTGAGGTATTCAAAAAGCTGTAAAATAAAGTTGTGGGTGAAAAGGATGGATACTTCAACTTGTAAAATGGGTTTTAGGATGGACATTATGAAAAGAACTTGTTCTGAAATGGTCTTTGAAAAGTATTGCTTGGTGTTGAGGTATCCAAAAAGGCAGTATAGTAAAGTTGTGGGGAAAAAGATGAGTACTTCAATTGGAAAATGGGTTTAGGAAGGACATTAAGAAAAGAGCTTGTTCTGAAAGGCCTTTGAAAAAGTATTGCTTGGTGTTGAGGTATCCAAAAGCTGTAAAGTATAGTTGTAGATGAAAAAGATAAGTACTTCAATTTGTAAAATGGTTTAGAAGGGACATTAAGAAAAAAAGTTGCTCTGAAATGCCCTTTGAAAAGTATTTCTTGGTGTTGAGGTATCCAAAAGCTGTAAAGTATAGTTGTGGGTGAAAAAGATAAGTACTTCAAGTTGGAAAATGGGTTTAGGAGGACATTAAGAAAGTAACTTGCTCTGAAATGGTCTTTGAAAAGTATTTCTTGGTGTTGAGGTATCCAAAAAGCTGTAAAGTATAGTTGTGGGTGAAAAAGATAAGTACTTCAAGTTGGAAAATGGGTTTAGAAGGGACATTAAGAAACTAACTTGCTCTGAAATGGTCTTTGAAAAGTATTTCTTGGTGTTGAGGTATCCATAAAGCTGTAAAGTATAGTTGTGGGTGAAAAAGATAAGTACTTCAATTTGTAAAATGGTTTAGAAGGGACATAAGAAAAAAAGTTGCTCTGAAATGCCCTTTGAAAAGTATTTCTTGGTGTTGAGGTATCCAAAAAAGCTGTAAAGTATAGTTGTGGGTGCAAAAGATAAGTACTTCAAGTTGGAAAATGGGTTTAGGAGGGACATTAAGAAAGTAACTTGCTCTGAAATGGTCTTTGAAAAGTATTTCTTGGTGTTGAGGTATCCAAAAAGCTGTAAAGTATAGTTGTGGGTGAAAAAGATAAGTACTTCAAGTTGGAAAATGGGTTTAGGAGGGACATTAAGAAAGGAAATTGTTTTTTGAAAAGATATAGTAAAGCCTTAAAAAAGTATTAAAAAATGAGGGCTCAGGGGCCTTTGGGGCGCCGGGGGCCCTTTGGGGGGCCCGGGAGACCCTTTGGGAGCCCGGGGGACCTTTGGGGACAGGGGGCTTCCTTCGGAGCTGGGCTAGGGGATCGGGGCCCTTTGGGGTTGGGGTAGGGGACCTCACGACACTGTTTAAATACAACTTGTGTATTATAACGACCACACTCAAAACCTCTTCTAAAACATCTTCTAAAATCATCTTTTAAAATGTTTCTAACTGTTTCGCCGAAATAATTCCCTAAAATGTCTAAAACGGTTTCGCCCAAATAATTCCTAAACGTAATTTCATCGTGTTCCCTTTGTTTTTGCATCTCTGCGCTGTCACATTTGAAATTACTAAGAAACCTTTTCCCGCGCATCTCTAAGATCAAAACATTCGCCGGAGTTACAATTAACCTTGCCATCACCTGTCAGCTATTTATAAACTTTGACCCGGAAACAATTCTGGTCGAACTCCAAAGATATTAATAAACTTCATCCCGAAGACAATTCTCCTTGGAAATAATAAATTAATTCCCCTTTCGTGAATCAATAATTCCCCTTAGAAACAACAATTAATTCCCCTTTCGTGACAATCCATCAAAGTGAGAAAATTCCTGTTTTTCCATTTTCACTGACATAAACCATAAAACAGACATAAATTGATGTTGACATCCATGAAAAACATCAAATAAATTGACCAACACTCATAACCGTCCAAGAAACATCCATAAAAGTGAGAAAATTCCTGTTTTTTGAAGTGAAAAAAATTCTGTTTTTTTATTCTCAGTGAGAAAACCATAAACCACGTGGTGGGCGTAGGTGTAGCACCCCCCTTTCTACTGTCATTATTACTTGTCCAATCGCTTTCGACTATTAAAAAGGGCACTAGCCCTTTGAATTTCCAATCGAATGAGCCTGTTTTGAAGTTTTTTCTACGACAACGCCTTCTATAAAAACCTTACATGCCCCAAGGGCATAACTCAAAACCCTTTCCCTGAGGGTTGTAGGGGAGTGTCCTCCTCAAAAATATATTTTCTATCTGGAAATCAACTACGCTGAACAAAATGGCTATCTCAAAATTTTGATTGGATGTGTTTGGGGGAATGATGGGCGTGGGGGGGCTAGTTGCCCTCCAATCATTTTCGACTATCAAAAAGAGCACTAGAACTCTCGATTCCCAATCGAATGAACCCCCTTTGAAGTTTCTACGACGTATGAAGTGCCTCTGGGAAAAAAAAATAATAAATAAATAATAAAACATTGGAGCCGTATGGCCTTTACTATAGGCAACGCTACAGCGTTGCCTCTGATCTACTGGTATCAAAATTCCGTGTTTTAGAGTTTTGGTTACTATTGAGCCGGGTCGCTCCTTACTTATAGTTCGTTATCCAAAACTGTTTGATCAAACAGTTCGTGGTAACGAACTGTAAGTAAGGAGCGACCCGGCTCAATATCAACCAAAACTCTAAAAAACAGAATTTGTTACCAATAGATTTATCAAAAGAATTGGCTTATTATGCTTATTTCAAATATATAAGTTTTATTAAGTTTAGTCTTACCAGGGGCGGATCCAGGATTTTTTAGGAGAGGGGGGGGGGCGCAAAATAGATTTATCCGAAAAAATTGGTTTGGAGCAAGCTTAACTAACACAATATTGCGTTAATTAAGTAAATTACACTACTTTAGACTACGTTAGGGGGGGGGCGCCCCCCTCACCCCTCCCCTGGATCCGCCACTGAGTCTTACCCATCAAAAGCTACGAACCTGAGAGAAAACGTGTCTGATTTTTGAAAAAAGGGGAAAAACCCTCTTGAAGTCATAGAATTTTAATGAAAATCACACCATTAGATTCAGCGTATCAAAGAACCTTATTATAGAGGTTTCAAGCTCATATCTATAAAAATCTGAAATTTTGTAATTTTGCCAGAAGAAAAATCACGGATGTGTGTTTCTTTGTTTTTTGTTGTTTTTTTCCAGGGGTGATCGTATCAACCCTAGAACGGGGTGATCTCAGTGGGCCTAGAACTTCGGGAGAAGGCTCAATCAAAGGGGAAAAAAGCTCTTATGCCCCTTTAAAGTGATCAATAAATTGAAGGGTAACTAGCCCCCTCCACGCCAGTTTTTTCCAAAATTGTCCGATCAAAATTTTTAGATAGTTTTTTTGTTCAGCATAGTTTGAAAGGTCCAACAACTATGCCTTTGGAGATAAAACGACAGCCTACAGCCTCTGGGTAAAGGTTTTTAAGTCGTTTGATTACAACAATAAGTATCTTTTTTTAAAGTGATGAAAAAACTGTAGCTTGAAGAGCGAGGTGTTGAGAAGGGGGATTAACCCCCTCATGTACGTAATTATTTCTGTTCGTCTTAAGTTTTAATGTTGCTCCTTACTTTCAGTTGAAAAAAAAAACTGTTTTTTTTTAATTTATGAAGCTTAGAGACAAACATGTTTCTAAAGGCAATGGAAAAAAATATGTCAATTAAAGTAAAAGTATATAAAAATGAAAAAAAGGAAGTAATTACAAAAAATACACAAAGCAATAGCCTACTTACAAAAAACTAAGATATAAAATCCCAGCTTTCAGTTCTGTTGAGCAATGCCGAAGGGTTGGACGGATATTTTTTAACAATATCAACAGTTTGAACTTGGTTTTCAAACACCAAAATATTTAATGCCTTTAGACTCAGTGCTTATAAAAAGTAAAGCATTATCAAAGAAGTTTGCTCAAAGTAAAACATTAAAACTAAGATTAAGAAAACCAAATAAAAATTTCAAAGTCAATATTTTTAATTTAATTTTTAATATCAAAAGCCAGTATATTCGGCACCTTTATACTTCATAACTTTAAAAGATTAAATCTTTTTTCAAAGTGACAACTAGATAAATACAATCACTCCTGGAAAAAAAGCGATAATAAAACACAAAAAAAGTATCCGTTCAGGGGGAAAAATAGAAAGTCCCAGAATTCCGTTCAGGGAAATATTTATAATTATGGTGGCTTAAATATCAGCTCATGGGTACTCTTGCAATGCAAGCAAAAGTTGACGGCATGTTTTTTCCGAAATCGTCCCTTATTAAATTGTTTTTTTTCTTGTGTTTTCTATAGTTATAAGAACTTTCTCGTGTACTAATAACTGCACTAATTACTAATAAACAAAATACATATTAAGGATCACCATAAAAAGCTGATTCTTTGACTGAATGTTATTAATAGTTAGGCTCTTATACTTTCGTTATTGACAAGGATCGTTATTTACTTATCATTTCATTACTATGAAGAATTTTTTTTTGCTCCAACCAAATCATATAGAAAAAACGTTTGTGGAAAATTAGAAAGGGGTCACTCTGTCACAAATTAGAACTTATATTTTTTTTTTTTATTAAGCGTCAAAATCTATTGACAGGCAGCCAGCAATATGGCAACACACATTTTTTTCATATTTTTTCCCTATTCTGCTCTATTTCCTTTGGTTTCCTTATAATTACATTAGTCCCAAACTTCCAGGGAGCCCTGACCCCCCTCCCCCCTGCCAGTGCCCACGAACTCCATCCCTCTTCTGTCCATAAAAAAAACTCATCTTTCCATACCTACTTTTTCTATCAAAACAAACTAATCCCTAATCCTTCCATCCCCCAACCAACACAAACTCCTTCCTCTATCTGCCATCACTCCATAAAAACAGACGCATTCCTCCATCTCTCTATCAAACCAAACTCATTTGTCATCATTCCTTCAAAATAAACTTATCTCTTATCCTTCCATCATAACAAACTCATACCTTCATCTGTCATCCATCCATCAAAATAGACTAATCTGTCATCCTTCCCTCGTTTAATCCTTTCATAAAAACTAACTCATCCTTCCCTCCATATCCCTCTATCAAATTAAACTAATCCATCCATCTCTCATCTTTCCGTCAAAATAAACTCATCCGTAACCCTTCCATTCATCATCCCTAAATAAAAATAAACTAATTCATCCTTGCGTCATCCCTCCATAAAAAAAAGTTATCCCTTTGTTTCATGGAGGGATGAGGAACGGAGGGACTAATATTTGGATAGGGGAATGGGTGATGTAGGGATTGCGCATTGAAGAATCACTTTGTCTTGATGGAGAGATGAGATGTGGAGGAATGAGTTTGTTTTGATGGACAGATGGGTTTGTTTGGAAAGAGGGATGAGGGATGAGTTTGATGGAGGGATTAATGGTGAAGGGATAGGTTTATTCATCTGACTTATTTGTCATCATTCTTCAAAACAAAATTACCTCTCATCCCTCCATCATAAGAAACTCACACCTCCATCCGTCATCCATCCATCAAAAATAGACTAATCTGTCATCCTTCCCTCGTTAATCCTTCCATAAAAACTAACTCATCCTTCCCTCCGTATCCCTCTATCAAATTAAACTAATCCATCCATCCCTGATACTTCCGTCAAAAATTAACTCATCCGTCACCCTTCCTTTCCTCATCCCTCCATAAAAATAAAACTAATTCATCCTTTCGTCATCCCTCCATCAAAAGAAACAAAAAAGGCTAGATAAAAAGGGATAAATAAAGTTATCCCTTTATTTGATGGAGGGATGAGGAATGTAGGGACTAACATTTTGGATGGAGGGATGAGTGATGTAGGGATTGGACATTGAAGAATCACTTTGTCTTGATGGAGAGATGGGATATGGAGGCATGAGTTTGTTTTGATGGACAGATCGGTTTATTTGGAGAGAGGGATGAGTTTGATGGAGGGATTAATGGTGGAGAGATGAGTTTTATTTGGATAAAGTGGTTAGTCTGTTTTGATGGAGGGATGAGAAACGGAGGGGTGAGATTATTTATATAGAAGGATGACGGATGGAGGGATAAGTTTCTTTTGACGGTAGGATTATTTTATTTTGATGGAGGGATAAGTTTGTTTTGATGCAGGGACTAGATTGTCTTGACGGTTGGATTATTTGTATGGAGGGATACGTTTCTTTTGATGGAGGGGCTAGATTCTTTTAATGATGGATGGACGAGTTTTTGTTAATGGAAGGATGACAGTAGGAGGGATGAGTTTTGTTTTGGTCTAAAGATGATGGATGGAGGGATGAGTTTATTTTGAACGAGGGGTTAGAGGGATTTGATGGAAGGATGACTTTGTTTTGATGAAGGGACGGCAAAAACAGAGATGATGGATGTATTTGTTTTCATCGAAGGACGCGGGATTGAGGGTTCACTTTTTGTTTATTGGAGGAATTGAGGATAGAGGGATGAAGTTTTTTCGTTATAGGGATGACAGATTAAAGGATAAGTTTAATTTAATGGGGGGATATAATCAAACAAACTTGTCCTTCCATACTTCATCTATCTGACCCTCAGCCCTTCATTAATTCAAAACTCAGTGTACAAAACACCATCAGTGTACTAACTAAATTAGCTACTACTTCTTCCACTACTTCTGGCAATTATTTTTTTCAGTTATATTTCGATGTTGTTTTTTCAGGCCTGATTGCAACCTGGAGACTCTTAACAGTAGGAGCACGGAGATTTTAATAAAACAAGAATTGAAGAAGGGGATGTTGAAAAACTCAAGCAATCTTTCCCATTCTTTACCCCCTTCTAAGAAGAATTACTGTAATAGCATGTACTTTGAACTTTGACATTTTTTCCCTTCTTCCGCCAGAGTTTTAGTAGCTTGGTGGGAGCAAATTGTAAAACACATTGTAAAAACGATATGGAATGCATAAGAAATTGATAGTTTTTGCCCTCAGTGGCCTTATTATACAGGGACTAAAGCTAAAATACTCCCAATCAAACTCAGGCTTCAATGATCATAAAAATACCCCCCCCCCCCCCCCTCACGCTAAAATTACGGTTAACATGTATTTTGTGCACTGATTGACCTAAAATATTATGTTTTTGATGGGACCCTCCCTTTAAAGAAACTTTACCACTTCTTTATTTTCGATTAATCTCGGTTCTTAACCGCTGCGACATCCAACGTCAATTGAAAAAGTCCCCGGTATCTTTTCACCGCAAACTAGTTTGATTTAAGAAAATATAACCTGTGTATTCAAATGTATATAAGCACTGCTTAGTTTACACTACCAGTTGAATCTTTTAGTCGAAGTTGATAGCTCTCCAAAAAATTGCTAATAATGAAATATGTAAGTAGCCAACTCGAGTCATTTTCAATTGTAGATTATTTTTGAGAGTACTTTTACAGCCAACCAGAAACTCTTGAAATGTATTTTTGGAACATTTGAGGATATCAATTATTTTAAGGTAACATGGTTTAGTACCACACTGAAACCAAATCAATTAATAAAATTTTACAAATGACTTAATAAAAGATGAAATGGTCCTGAATATTTAAGCAACAATTATAATTGAACTTAATTCAAAATAAATCTTGTTAAAAAATGTCTTGATTTATTCAAAGAAAGTGTAGTTTTATCGCATTAAACCTGGGTCAATTAACTGATCAGTGTATGTCTGCTTTACTTGGTAATTTATTGTTTTATTTTTCTAATTCAATAATAATCTTATGTCCCTTTATTTTGATTTTTGATGCTGTACTTATATCTGAGATCTTTTGAACTTTATTTTCAATTTTTGATCGTTTCACCAGGCTATTTGAAATGTTTGAATGCTTGGAATTTTTCAAATTGAAATACTTTACTAATATCTGTTTAGTATGGGTGAATTTAACAGCACCAAATTTATTTTATCAGTATTTTTCTTTTTATGCTTCTTGTATTTTAATCTGGAAGGATGAAATCGATAAAGCTGTCAAAGATAATCATTGGAACGATCTTTCATTTTATCTTCTTCCATAGTGATATTTAGTACACTATTCACACATTTTATTATAAAAAATACACTTTTTGATTGGAGTTTTAGTTCCTTAAATAGCTGTTCTATAAACCGTTCTTTTACTATTTTTCGCTGCTAAATTCCCAAATTTAATCTTGAAGCTCAAAAAAAATTTTTATCAACTAATTTTCGTCACCCATTTTCTTTGTAGACTCTAGATACGATAAGATGGGCGGTAAAACTTAGTCAAGGATAAGCTCTTATACATTTTTGTAATACATATTTGATATGTATCATTGAATTCACATTTTAAATTTACAAATGGTTACATAACATTCATATTGAACTTTGGTCTTGACTTTGCTTGTTGTTCTTGGTGTCTTTGCAGCATAAGTGGAATATAGATCTCCAAAGGATATATTCATATTTTAACATATCTATCTATATCAATGTAAATACTTTACTTTTTTTCTAGGTTCTGCTTGTTGCCCTTTATATCACCGCAGTATTAGCCAAACAAATAATCCAAAGGAACCAGCTATTGAAGTTCAAGATATGAAAAGAGGGTTAACAAATAACGGAGGATGGCATAATTCTAAACAGGAATATGGTCTTTCATTTGGCGATCATAGTAACAGGCTGAGAAGAGAAGCATCTGAATTGGAAACTCCTACCGAAGAAGATCTGAAAGGAGCAGAAACTCATCACTACAGTTATTATCCTTATCATTATTATGGTCATTATTACCCAACATATGGTTATGCATATCCATCATATGGATACGCACCCTACAGCTATGGTTACAGACGATATTGGGGCTAGAGAAAAGGAATTATCTAAGTTTCAGAAGTTTTATACATAATTTATTTTTAAATTAAATGTTTTTTGACCCGATTTATTTGACCTGTTTATTCTATTCTTGATCATTTGCATTGCAGCTGTCTTTCTTTTTGCACATCAAGTTTAAAGAAAGAAACTAGTGTTTTTCAAGTTGTGTAAAAAGGAACAACAAGAACGAAAGGACAAAAATTATTGTTATCTAGCTTTTCAACACTATAGGAAAAATCGAACAAAAACATCTTCTGCCCATTGCCACTCTCCCCGCAAGTCCCGTGAAGACATTTTAGGTATATATATCTACCTAGCTTTGGATAAAGAAGCTGCTATTAGAATTTACATGTGTTTAGTCCCACCACAAGCTATAAACAATACTAAACACCGATCCAAAGCTTTCAGAGACCATGTTCTAGAATTGCTTTAGTAAAGTGTATTTTCCCTTCAATGTACTAATGAAACATATTTTCCGAAAACAGGTTTTCTAATATAAATTAAAGAGCTTTAATAAAACGTAGTACTAGCAGAAATAAAGCCATGTACATGTAAAACTCAAAAAAATTGTTAATAAGGATTTATCGAATTCAAAACAAACAGAAATTAAAATGAATATTCACATTAAACATAAATATAAGTTAAATTGTTGCGGATAAGTAGATGAGTTATAACGGAAATCAAATTAAAATGAATAATTTGTTCAAGCTTAAAATAAATAAAAAGTAGCATGAATAAGAGGAGGGCCGCCATCCTTATAACTCTCTAAAGGCCAGACTGTGATTTACTGAATACGATTTGCCTTTCGAGCAGTATTCTGTTTTTATTTTTTGAACCAAGCCTGCAAAAAAAAAACAACAAAATGAAAAAAAGCATGCATCATTTAGACAACTTAGCCCTTTCTGCTGAAATTTTGATTTTTTTTTTTTTTTGGGGGGGGAGTAAATTTGGGGTTTTTAATTTTTTCACTGAACATACGAAAAGGATTTTCAATAGAGGTATCCCTAAAATCGTTTTCTTTCAAAATCTAATTGGGCAGTGAATCGAGAAGGGATGGCCCGTTCTCCAATTTAAGTCATTAAGACCTTTATATATATGTATTTTCTGTAAACGAAAATTAACTCATTTTTACAGTTTCCCGCAATTTTTCTAACTAGCTCCCGTTCGTAATGCCGACAATAAGAAACCACAAACTTTTGCTTATGACATTATATTATTTCCAAGCATTAGTTCAGGGGGGGGGGGGGGTGGTAAACGGTTAAACTGAAAGGCCCTTCTAGGAAAGGACTAAAAACTTTGATAAAAGGCAAATGTAGAAAAAATCATTTCCTGGCTATAGTGCGATAATAATTTTATTATACCTATGTGGCTAAATAATGTTCGAAAATAATATTTTGTGAAATACTCTTCAACAAAACAAATGGCGGTATCGTATATTTGATTTGAAGAGAGTGCATTTTTAGTCTAGAGCTTCAGGAAGAAGATGGGCCCCGAAACTCCCGCCCCCTATAATTTCAGCAACGCATTGGCTACCTTATAATGTCCTATTTTAAAATAGCTTTTTGTAACCTTTACCACATATCCTTTTCAAAATAATATTAACCTATATTTTGTGTATTTATACAATCATGTTTTTTTTTTTTCTTTGTAGCTTTCTAATGAATGACTAAAGGGGTTTTTCCGCCATCCAATTGTTAGCTAACAATGTTAGCTAACAAAAATTTGTTTGGACGGCGGAAACAGAATTGTTAGCTAACAGAAATAGTTAGCTAACAATTCGCAGAAACATGATATTGGGCAGGAAATTCAAAGAAAAAATTCTGACCAAGATAGTGTTGCTGAGAGTTTATCTCAGCTTGATAATACCCAACTGATACCAAAGCTTTGAAATTCAATTAATAGAATATATATAATAATAATCTGTATTTAAAAGCCATTTAAAGCCATATACAAAAAGACAAATACTAAAGAAAAATTACACTTCATTTGACATCCTTCCCATCAATACAAAATTTCCTACTGCCACAATATAACGGGGAGTCCTAGACCTCATTAACTCACAAAGCAGCCTATCTTCCCCCTCCTGGATAATTAATCCCCTTAAATAATAATAATATTAATAAATCTGTATTTAAAAGCAAACTAAAGCCATATACAAAAAAAACATACTAAAGAAAAAGAAAAATTACACTTCATTTGACATCCTTCCCATCAATACAAAATTTCCTACTGCCACAATATAACGGGGAGTCCTAGACCTCATTAACTCACAAGCAGCCTATCATTCCCCTCTTGGATAATTAATCCCCTTAAATGAGATAGTTGCTTACACCGGAGGAGGAAATGGCCCAAACCCATAATCAATTTCCCCACATCTCAAGCAACTACACCCGGCCTCCGGACCTTCCCTCTTTTTCCTTGCAACCTTAGAATAAATTGGAAGACAATTTGCTCGAATCTGAATCCAAATCCTCAAATACTTAATGGGCAATCCCAGCTTGAAATAAAACTCCTGACCAAAATTCTCTTTTACTTCTCTATACAAAGTAAGACTCGGAGATTTGTCCACAGCTGCTTGCCATAGTTGCACTTCTTGGTCTTCAAGTCTTGCACTAAATTCCTTGAAGAACTTTTCATGATCCTCTCTGAAGAACTTTTCAAATTCCTTGAATAGAATATTAATGCCAGCAAGTGAAACAGACACAAAACATTTTATTATTTGGCAAAGTACATTGAATTTAGGCGAAAATTAAAATACCAGTGCTTAAGCTTTCCTAAATTAACTGTTTAGTGCATTTACATAAATTATCCCATAAATGGAGGAAGTGGATCAACCTAGTAAAAAATATAATTTGATTGCTTAAGTTAAATCGTTAGATTTTTTGATCATATCAAATTGCTATGACTACGTGACATCCTCGTTGTTTTTCTATTTTTTTCAACGGAAGAATTGATTTTTTTTTTTTCAATGAGATTACCAGAAAAGATATTTCTAATAAACTAAAAGGGGAAAGGAAAAAAAATAGCAGTAGTCCTCGATTCTCTATCAATATTGTGAGCATAAAAGTACCCATCTTGCTTATTTTTTGAATATTTTGCTTTAAATTCCCCAACAATTTTTTTTCCTTCAACAAGCATTCGATTTGTTAGAGAAATCTTCTAACAATGTTAGCTAACAATTTTTAGTTGGACGGCGGAAAAACGATTGTTGGGAAAAATGTTAGCTAACATTTTTCTGTTGGACGGCGGAAAAACCCTTAAATAAAAAACCAGAATACTGTCCGTAATCTGTAACGTAAGGTCTCTTTGTTTTCTTAGCTTCGCAAGAGGAGAATCGTTTGCATTAAAATATTAGTATGTTATGCGTTACATCCTGCTGCACAAATGCTGGTCACCAAACTGGAAAGAAAAAATACTTTTTTACGGGGAAACAGATTGCTAAAGATCAAGTTGTTTTCTTGAACGTTAATTTTTAAAAGGCACTACGTTTAACAAAAAAGTATTGGAAAATAGACTACTTCTTTCGCAAAAAAGATTAAAAAAAGTAATGCTTTGGTCAAAAAAGTCCTAAAATAGTACTTAGGCATTATCCGTTGCAACCCTGCTTGAGAGGTGAGGGAGCACCAATATCATTTGTGGCATTGGTTATTACAGGCAGTGCAATAATGCTGCCTAAGTAAAGAGCGATTGGGGCGCAATGTATTATTATAATTTTTTATGTTTTTTTTCTGACCAAGGTACTTCTTATAGAAGGAGTTGTCGCAGAAACTTTGAAAGGAGCTCATTTGATTAGAAATGAAATTATTAGTGTCGTTTATAAGAGTAAAAAGTGACTGAAGGGCAACCAGCCCTCCCTCAGCCAGCCTAGCCATTTTGTTCAACATATTTGGGAGGTCCAGTAATTACGTCTTTGGGGATGTTTGACCCTTCCCTCCCCCCCCCTCCACAGCTCAAAGGGCAAGGGCCATAAGCTATGCTAGTTGACAGTTGTTAATATATAAGGTTTTCATGGAGGGGGCGGTCACACAAATTTTGGAGGGGTCTAATTTGATTAAAAATCTGAAGTTCTAATGCCTTTTTTAAGAGTCAAAAGTGATCGGAGGGCAATTAGCACCCCACGCCCTATTTTCACCAAATGGATCCGAACGAAATTCATTCTAGTTCCCCTTTTAGAGTCAAAAGTGATGGAGGGCAACTAGTCAACCCCTGACTACCCCTCCTTTCACACAAACGAATCTGATTGAAATTGTGAAACGGCGATTTTTTTTCAAAATAGTCCAGAGAACTTATAAGAATTCCTAAAATAGTCCAGAGAAACTTATAATAATTCCTCTGGGGTTGAACCCCCCCCCCACCCCAGTGTCCTGCGGATAGGGTTGTAAGTTATGCGCTGGGGGCATATAAGGTTTTTCTGGAATGGGTGGTCGTATAAACTTCAAATGTGGCTCATTTGATTTTAAATTGGAAGTTATAGTGCCCATTTAAGAGTCAAAGGTGATTTGAGGGCGACGAACCCCCCCCCCACGCTCATCATTTCCCCAAAGATATCAAATCACAATTTGGAGATAGAAATTTTGTTTGTTGAAGTTGAAGAGTCCGGAAATTATGTCTTTGAGGAAGACATCCCTGCCCATACAGCCGGACAAGGGTTGTAAGTTATGCCGTTGGCGCATATAAGGTATTTATAGAAAGGTTGGTTGTGTATACTTCGGAGGATACTCATTGGGTTGGTAGTCCGAATTTTCAGTGTTTTTTTTTAATGAGTAAAGTTGCTCAGAGGGCCGGAGATAGCAATTTTTCTCATCGTAGTTGCTAAGTCCGGAAGTAGTCCCCGAAGCCGCGCCACGCCGAAATGACGGCGGCGAATGTGTGATTCAGTATCGGCGGCGGCGCGCCGCCAGGCGCGCCGAAATTTTTTTGGTGGCGCCCCGCCGATTTGAGACCGGCGGCGCGCCACGGCGCGCCGATTTTTCTAATTAAAAATAATGATAAAAATTCCACTTCACCAAGCACGTTCAACCTCGATTTTAGTAAGGATTTTTAAATGGTTGGCTAAAAACATACAAGAACAATATGACAAAACAAGAATTTTTTGGGCCGTGCGGAAAGTGTTTATGTTCACCGTCGATCAGACCAAGTAGAATTCTCATTTTTAGCCACTAGACCCAGGGAAACCTATGTTGTGTTTATGTTTAACATCGCATTGTTCCTATAAAATCCCGTGTTTAGTCATTTCCTTCTTGTTAATGATTTGGGCTAATGTGTGTATAACTTTCAAAGTTTGAAGTTCAAACATCTCCTGTTCATCAAATACATACGAAAAGGAAGTGAAAATAAAAAATAAAATAAATAACAACATCGAAAAAAACACTGTATACAAATCAGATACCATGGCTTAACAACACCAACAATTTTAAATCAGCGGTTACATCACTTCAGTTACAATTGATGTAACAAAAGTCAGTTTGTTCACTCTGCCTGGAGCCATTGATCTTTTTTGCAGTCACTATCAGTCCTGTCGTGCTAAAAAGCCGTTTAGCTGGGGCACATGTGGCTGGTACAGTCAGAACTTGACGAGCGTAAACTGCCACTCGCGGGATCTGATACTAGTACTTGACCTTGGGGTCCCACAGAATGCCGCAAATGGGCTTCTTCTTTGTATCTGCTGAAATAAGTTGTTTTATAAGGGAGAACAAACCTGCACCTTCACCATAGGGCTCCTGCGCACTAAACTACAGGAGGAACTAAACTGCACCTTTACCCTCTTTTTATCAACACGGAATAACCCTCCGAATTTCTTTTCTGAAAGAAGTGGTCAATATATAACGTTTCAAGTCAAAGTTTAAGGCTACTTCAACTTCAGTGTGCTCTGCTAACTGCGCAAAAAAATGTAATTCATTTCTATAGATATATTTCTATACTAGCTCTAGATAATCTACCAAGCGCGAAAACTACCGCAAAATCAGCATCGATAAAATAAATGAACCCAAAACAAACAAAATAACAATAAATAACTGAGTCAAACTCAAAACGAGCAGAAATTAACATAAGTTGGGCTCAAAACCCCTATGCCTTCCCAGGCCAGAACATAATTTTCACTTTACTGAAAAAATAAATAAAGTTTTTACTTTTATAACTTTAATTAATCAAATAATATTAACATTTTGATTACTAAATATCAGTATATGTATATTAAACTGAGAATGCATATTCATTTGTATTTTTGTCAGTAAAGTACAAATTATGTTCTGGCCTTGGGAAGGCATAGGGGTCTTGAGCCAACTTATGTTAATTCTGCTCGTTTTGAGTTTTGACTCGGTTATTAATTGTAATTTCTGTTCGTTTTGGGTTTCATTTATTTATCGATGCTGATTTGCGGTAGTTTCACGCTTGGTAGATTATTTGACTTTAATTTTGCTCGTTTTTGGTTTAATGGAGTTCTTTACTTTTCTTTGAAGAAACTTATTTTTTTGGAAACAGTTTTTTTTATTAATTTCTGTTCGTTTTATATTGACATAGTCTTTTCAGGGAAAAAGAAAATCATACTTTAAATCTTTTCGTTTTTTTTAAGAATTTATAGTTTGGCCTGCTATTTGTATGCTGGAAAACAATTTTCAGCAAAATTTAACAACATAGATAGATAGATAGATAATTTAATACGAAATATCACAAAACGGATAAATAGTCGCATTTACAAAAAAGTTATGAAAACTATTTGTTGTAATTTTCAGTGAAGTATTGTCGGAATGAATTTCTGTAGCGTTTCGTGGCACTTGGGTTGCTTGGTTGTAGTTGGTTGTGTGGCGGGTCTTTGGTCGGTTATCTTGTCTGATATCAGGTGGGAGAAGGTCGCGGTGTTTGGGGGAAGTCAAGATGGACTGGCCAAAGCTCATGAGGAGCTCGTGTCTTCTTTGTTCAAGTGTTGTGAGTTCTAGCTTCGCCAGACATTCCTCATAGGGCAATTGGCTGTCTCCTAGAATGATGCGCAAGGCTCTCTTTTGAATTGTTTCGAGCTTATTGCTCTGCTCTTTTGTGAGACCAGGATGCCAGACAGGGCAGGCATATTCTAGGATCGGTCGCATGTGGCTCCTATAGTAGGTGACCAGGGCATTTTTGCTGAGTTGAAAGCGACGTAGCTTTGTCAGTGACCTAAGCAGAGGCATAGCCTGGGACAGCAAGTGATTTAAGTGGTCCTCCCAAGTCAGTTTATCATTGAAGATAACACCCAGGATCTTCATTTTGTGAACTGCCGGTATGCCGACGTCAGGCAAGGCCGGTACGCTGTGCTTTAAGAAGGAAATTCTCATTATTGCCGACTTGGTCCTGTTGATGCTGAGTTTTCTTTCTAGGTAGTCCCGTTCGAGCTTCACGACCATTTCTTCTAGGTTAAGGATTTCACACAGTCTTTGTAGCAGCATCATTGTTAGGTCGTCTGCGAACTTCGCTCTGTCTCTGTGCCATTTAGCTATCGTGTTGCAAAGCAACAGGAAAAGGGTCGGACCTATTTTTGTTCCTTGAGGAATTCCACATGTAAGGTCTGTAGAGTCTGACAGTTCGCCTTTGTACCTTGTTTTTTGCTTCCGTTTTGAAAGGAAGCTTTCTACTATCTTTCTCAGGAATTCGTGAAAATTGGTCATGGACTGTAGAATCTCCTCGTGGCTAGACGTATCGAACGCTTTCCTGACGTCCCCTTGAAGGAGGTCGACAAATGCCTCGTCAACTTCTAGGTGACTTAGGATAGTCTCGACGATCTGGATAGGTAGTGACTTGTACTGCACCCTCTTTGGAAGCCATACACTGCCGGGAGTCTATTACTTCGCTGAGTTCCTCCAGAAGCCATCTGTTTATGAAAGTTTCGAATACTTTCGAGAGTAGCGGCGTGAGTGAGATCGGTCGGAGGTCTCCAAGTTCTTTGGGGTTTGTGACTTTGGGAACAGGGATTACGACTGCCTCCTTGAGCGGCTCAGGAAACGTCCCTGTTATCAGTGACTGGTTGATGATGGCAGCTATAGGCTCTGATAGGTAAGGAGCGTTTTTCTTTGAACAAAATTGGCGGTGGATCCGCTGGGTGAGTGGCTTTCCGCGCAGGAATCTTTTCTAGGACCCTGCACACTTCAATAGGCAGAACGACTGGAATCTCAGATATCTTGGCGCTGAATGCACTCGTTTCGGCTGGAGGGTTGGATCTGCAGATTTTGGCAAAACCACTCATTGAGATCATTTGCAGTGACCTGTTCACCTTTATCTTTTTGTATGTGAAAGGTCGTCGGGCGCTGGGGGCTTATTAAATCTCTAACTGTCTTGTGGAATGAGCGGGAGTCGGAGTTTACTGTTTTTAGAGAGCTTTTTCCCCATATGCTTTCTCAGCTTTCTACATTCGTACACCACGGTGTTCCTCATTTTTTTTCCAGCGCTCTCTGTTGCCTGAGGCGTGCAGTTTATTACGCTTCCTGATGAGTTTCTTGATCTCTTATGTGACCCATGGTTTGTCCGTAGAAGAGCGTTTGACACGTTTCTCTGGGAAGCATGAGTGGTAAGCGCTGGTTATCTCGGAATTTAAGAGTCCAACCATCTGGTTAACGTCAGATAATCTGTACAGTTTGGGACCAGTTTTTTATTTACGCACCATTTAGAGAATCTTCTTTTCCTGGTGTAGTCAGAGGTCGGCAGACGAATGTTTCCTTGGTAGCCGTTGGCTTGGTTCCTTTGGGCTTCCACAGTACAGAGAAATGTGCGCTCCTTCCGAGGCTGGGGCTCGAATCGGGATCATGGTAGAATTCTCCCACATCTGTGAAGATGAGGTCGATAGTTGATTTTTTCCGTAGTAAGAATTTTTACTACCTGCTTCAGATCAAGAGATTGACTGATCCAGCGTCTGTCCAGATCATTAAAGTCGCCAAGCAATACTATACCGCTATTAGGATACATGCATCGAATATCGTCGATAGACTTTTGGAGGTGGTTGATTAGGGTTTTGCGGTAAGCGGCTCGCGGTGGAAAATAGAGGACTCCGAAAGTTATTGACGAAAACGCTCTTGGCAGTACTTTGGGTTTGATTTTCACCCAGAGCAGCTCATAGGTATCTGTGTGTTCAGCGAATGTCAAAACTTCGTGTTCGATATCTGCATTTATGTAAACACCCACTCCACCGCCATGTGTTATAAAAATAGCGTTGCCATCTTTATCCTTGCGATTTTTTGTGTAAAGGTCATAGCCTGGAATACTAGCAGTCGATGGGGTAGCGGACAAGTTTCTGTGACACAGCATACCTCAACCCTCTCACATTTCAGTCGAACGCTAAGTTCTGTGATTTTTGTTTGCAGAGTGACGCTGGGCGTTAACAAGCATGACTCTTGGGAGGTCAAAAGGGTTGCTTTGCTGAGTTTTAGGAGGTCGAGTTGGTATTCTGGTCTTTTGTTGCTATTGTTGCCCTTGACCTGAGGAGGGGCCTCCTCATTTCCGGTTATGGGCAGAGCTTTTGGCTCTCTTGAGCCTTCTTTTCTCGGCCTGAGACTGGAGCTGGAGTGGGGTGAGATCAGGGCCTATGTAGATTTCGCGGCGGGTGAAGGCGTCATCAGAGGTTCTCAGGTTCCGAGCGTTTTTCAGGATGTTATTTCGTTTCACAAAGGTTGAAGTGTCTTCTCTGAGCTTGACGAGTAGTTTTCTTGGTCTGCCGTTGTCGCTTGGTCTTCCAAGGCGCCTAGTCTCCACTATATCCCCCGTTTCCAGGGTTAGCTCCCAAAATCGTTGGTTCGGCAAAGGCCAAGAGCTATCTGTGCGTCTGGAGTTTCAGACTCTGGGACCCCTGATATAACTAGATTGAATCGCTTTGCTTCTCGCAGCTGTTTTCTTTTTCTGCTCGTAGGAGGGTTTCAACGGTAGTGTTTGCGGAAGGCGCTGGGCTGGGTGTATTTTGTCTAGAGTCTGTGTTCCATGTTGTGCTACACGGAGTACAGTGCTTGATCGCCTGGGAATGGATTTTGATTTCGCTGTTCAGGTATTCTGCAATCCGTTAGGAGTCTGACTTGCAGTTGCAGTTGAGCTACCTTTCGCTTGGAGCAGGACGAACACTCGTATCTGAAGAGGCTTAACTGTGGGTCATGGAGTTTTATCGCCAGGACAATATCGGAGTGGATCCCCGGCAGGAGGCATGCTCCCACTCATTGCAGAAAAAACAGCAAAAGGATGTACTGGCTTCGGCCTGGGTATGACAATAGTTGCAAAGTTTCGCTGTGTGACTCAGTTCCGTTAGGAGTAGCATTTGGGGCAGAGGCCGTAGGAAGGGGTGCATTGAGAGTTCCTCGAACTTGCGTGGGCCCACTTTCCCTGATAATCAGGGGTTCGTCGTTGACTGGAGGCGGGGTTTGGTCCGAAGACGGGCGTTGCAGTTTTCTCCTCTGGCTTTTGGATTCCCTAGGTTTTGTTGTTTTTGGCTGTTCGGTGTTCCCACTGCTGCTGTTTTGGGTGTGTTGGCAGCTTCCTTGCATCGATTACATTGCCACTTTCCAGACGATTTTTCTGCTTCTTTGCTCTACGTGCCTGATACACAGGGAAAAGTGAAACCATTTCGTGCAGGTACGGCATTGGAGTCCGCCCTGAGCTCGTGTTACGTTCTTTTTGCATCTGGGACAAGGGTCACCAGCCATTTACTGACAGTATTTTTGTCAGATGTACAAGGAATGAATGCTCGGAGCGTACGTCGATCACCGGGAGCAAGGGAAGCGTCGAGACCTGCTCACCTGTTCCCTGCAATTTAAGGCTAATTAACCGGCAGGTACCAATACGGCGCTTCCGGCAGGTTCTCTCCCTCTTCTGCTTGGTCCCAAGCGATCTAAGCAGTCCACAGGACTTCACTTATTCAGAAGAAACATAAACATATACACACGCCGATTTTTACCTTTTTTTTCTTTTCGCGCCCGAAAACCAAACTCACAAACAAGAATGGCAACGCTGCGCGTCCAAAAAATCACGCAATCAGCGCGTGCGCATCCAATAGGACACACACGGATTCTTAAAAAATGGCTCTTCTTAACTGGAAAAAAACTATTCACTTACTTGGAAAAATCACAATTATAAAACTGGTTTCAAAATTTATCCCAAAAAAATACCAAATCTTATTCAAAACTAGTGAAATGACAAAATATATTTTCCTTATTGTTTCACCCAGGGTTTGCCGGTATATGCTGCTCACATAACTCTTATAAAAATCTGGACACAAATAATAGTGTTTAATTTAGTTTCATACCTCCTCTAGTTGACCTGAAATGGAAAACTTGATAACATTCGCAAACAATTTGTTTACTTTCTTTGATAGCTTGGATACACTTACGCTATTTGATTTGGTCAAATTTTAAGAGCAGAAGAAACCCTGAAAGTTTGAACATAATACCCTCAGTCGTTCTTGGATACTGCTGAAGATGCCTTATTGGGAATTAGCATAAACACAGTGCATTTTGATTTAATCTTAAGGCAAAACATTTACTTTTTAAACATAAAGGCAAATGGGAGGGTGGGCGGGTGGGAGGGGGATTAGTTTCCCTCCAATCACTATCGACTATTAAAAAGGACATCAGCCCTTTCTATTTTCAATCGAATGAGCCCTTTTCGAAGTTCCTACGACAACTCCTTCGATACGAAGTGCCCTGGTCTAAACAACAACAACAACAAAAAAATGATACATTATACCCACATCGATCTCTACTATAAAAATGTCAAGCCTTCCAATCACTTTCGATTATTAAAAAGGGCACTAGGCTTTTCGATTTCCAACTAATGATCCCTTTTTGAGTTTCTACGACAACGCTTTCTGTAAACACCGTATATGCCCCCAGGGCATAAAAATTACAAACCCTTACCCTAAGGGCTGTGAGGGTGGTTGTCATCCTCTAAGACCTAATTTCCAGAATCTTTCAACTACGTTAACAAAATGGCTATCTCAAAATTTTGATTGTATATGTTTCGGGAAATGGTGGGCGTGGAAGGGGTGTTAGTTGCCTTCCAATCATTTTCGACTATTAAAAAGGGCACAAGCCACTCCAATCTCTAATTGAATGAGCCCTTTTTCGAAGTTTCTACGACAACTTCTTCGATATGAAATGCCCTGGTCTAAAGGAAAAAAAATAATAAACAATACATTGTGCCAACATCGTTCTTATGTACCTCCAGGGCATAACTACAAAACCCTTGCCCTAAGGGTTTCCCCCAAACTGGGGGAGTAACCTCCTCAAAAAAACATATTTCTCTCTGGAAATCAGTTACTCTGAAACAAAATGGCTATCTTAAAATTTTGATGGATGTGTTTGGGGAAAGGGTGGGCGTGGAAGGGGTGTTAGCTGCCTTCCAATCACTTTCGACTATTAAAAAGGGCACTAGTTATTTCCAATTTCCTTTCGAATGAGTCCTTTTTTTAAGTTTCTACGACAACTCCTTCGATACGAAATTGCCCTGGTATGGAAAACAAAAAAAAAACAAAAAAAAATAAATAATACATTGTGCCAACATTGTTCTTTACTTAGGACATCTCGATTGCGCTGCCTATGACAACATCCTGAATTGCCTAATGCTCTTTTACCTACCTCTTTTCATCCGAAAAATCAGAAAGAAAAATGAACAGAATTTTAAAGTGGAAGGTAGAATTTTGTTTCAAGAAAAATTTCTTCTTCTCCTTCCTATGAACCAATATACATGGCGAGCCCAAGATGACAGTATTATTTTTAAGAAACAGATTAGCCGGGATGACGGTTGAAGCCCGGAGGTCGATATCGATAACCAAAAAAGAAAAAAAAAACGGCGGCGTATTAGTGACGCCGCCGCCGATAGAATCAGCGCGCTGATGCAAGCTCGGCGGCGCGCCGCCGTTTTTTCTTCGGCGGCAACACGCCACCGATTTTCGGCGCGGCTTCGGGGTCTATCCGGAAGGGTCCACAGCTCTCAGGGCAAGGGTTGTATGTTTATGCTCTGGGTGCATAAATTTTTTTTTTAGAAAGGGTGGTGTCGTCGTATATGCTTTGGAGTAGACCCATTGGATTGGTAATCAGAAGTTCAAGTGCCCTTCTTAAGAGTCAAAGTGATCAGAGCACAGCTACCCCCTCCCCTACATGCATCGTGTTTTCCCGAGATGCCTGAAATACATATTTTGAGATAGATAGTCCTTTTATTCAAAATAGTCCAAAGATCATATAACAAGGCTTTCGGTGTTGATACAAATCATAAGAGTCTGGCCATCCTCAGCACGACACAAGCAAAAATATAAAAATTAAACTTACATTAAATTGCGAAATTTCAGGCCTGGTGATATTTGTTTCAGGCCTGGTTGCAACCTGAAGAGTCTTTTTAGTAGGAGCACGGAGTTATTAATAAAACAAGTTATTGAAGAATGCGATGTTTTAAATTCAAGCAATCTTTCACGTTCTTTACTCCCTTCCAGGAGAAATACTGTATTAGCATCTACAAGGTTGAACTATGACATTTTCCCCTTCTTCCGTCACAGTTTTAGTAGCTTGGGGGTAGCAAATTGTCCACACACATTGCAAGACTATATGGTATGCAAATGAAATTCATACTTTGTTCTCGCAATGGCATCATCAGAGAGGGACTAAAGCTAAATTACTCCCAATCAACTCTGGGATCAATAGATCATAAAATTACCCCACTGAGCCCCCCCCCCCCCCAAAAAAAAAAAAAAACTACAATTACCGTTAACCTGTATTTTGTGCACTGATTGACCCAAAATATCTTGCTTTTGATAGGGATCTCCCCTAAAAGAAACTGCACCACTCTTTTGTTCGAATAATCTCGGTTCTTAACCGCTGCGACAATCCAACGTCAATTGGAAAAGTCCCCGGCATCATTTCACCTCAAACTAGTTTGATTTAGAAAAATATAACCTGTGTATTCAATTGTATATAAGCACTTTTTTTTAGTTTACATTACCAGTTTGAATCTTTTAGTTGAAGTTGATAGCGCTCCAAAAAATTGCTCATAATGAAATATGTAAGTAGCCAATTCGAGTCATTTTCAATTGTAGATTATTTTGAGAGTACTTTTACAGCCAACCAGAAATTCTTGAAATGTATTTTTGGAACATTTGAGGATATCAATTATTTTAAGGTAACATGGTTTAGTACCACACTGAAACCAAATCAATTAATAAAAATTTAACAAATGACTTAATAAAAGATGAAAATGGTCTTGGATATTTAAGCAACAATTATAATTGAACTTAATGCAAAATAAATCTTGTTAAAAAATGTCTTTTTGATTTATTAAAAGAAAGTGTAGTTTTATCACATTAAACCTGGGTTTATTAACTGATCAGTGTATGTCTGCTTTACTTGGTAATTTATTGTTTTATTTGTCTAATTCAATAATAATCTTATGTCACTTTATTTGATTTTTGATGCTATACTTATATCTGAGATCTTTTGAACTTTTATTTTTCAATTTTTGATCGTATCACTAGGCTATTTGAAAGTTTTGAATGCTTGGAATTTTCAAATTGAAATGCTTTACTAATATCTGTTTAGTATGGGTGAATTTAAACAGCACCAAATTTATTTTATCAGTATTTTTCGTTTTATGCTTCTTGTATATTAATCTGGAAGGATGAAATCGATAAAGCTGTCAAGATAATCATTGGAACGATCTTTCATTTTATCTTCTTCCATAGTGATATTTAGTACATTATTCACACATTTTATTATAAAAATACACTTTTCGATTGGAATTTTAGTTCCTTAAATAGCTGTTCTATAAACCGTTCTTTTAATATTTTTCGCCGCTAAATTCCCAAATTTAATCTTGAAAATCAAAAAAATTTCATCACAACTAATTTACGTCACCATTTTCTTTGTAGACTCTAGATACGATAAGATGGGCGGTAAAAACTTAGTCAAGGATAAGCTCTTATACATTTTTAGAAACACATATTTGATATGTATCATTGAATTCACATTTTAAATTTACAAATGGTTACATAACATTCATATTGAACTTTTGGTCTTGACTTTGCTTGTTGTTCTTGGTGTCTTTGCAGCATAAGTGGAATATAGATCTCCAAAGGATATATTCATATTTTTAACATGTCTATCTATATCAAATGTAAATACTTTACTTTTTTTCTAGATTCTGCTTGTTGCCCTTTATATCCCGCAGTATTAGCCCAAACCAAATAATCCAAAGGAACCAGCTATTGATATTCAAGATATGAAAAGAGGGTTAAACAAATAACGGAGGATGGCATAATTCTAAAACAGGAATATGGTCTTTCATTTGGCGATCATAGTAACAGGCTGAGAAGAGAAGCATCTGAATTGGAAACTCCTACCGAAGAAGATCTGAAAGGAGCAGAAAACTCATCACTACAGTTATTATCCTTATCATTATTATGGTCATTATTACCCAACATATGGTTATGCATATCCATCCTACGGATACGCACCCTACAGCTATGGTTACAGACGATATTGGGCTAGAGAAAAGGAACTATCTAAGTTTCAAAAGTTTTATACATAATTTATTTTTAAATTAAATGTTTTTTGACCCGATTTATTTGACCTGTTTATTTCTATTCTTGATCATTTGTATTGCAGCTGTCTTTCTTTTTGCACATCAAGTTTATTGAAAGAAACTACTGTTTTTCAAGTTGTGTAAAAAGGAACAACAAGAACGAAAGGACAAAAAATTATTGTTATCTAGCTTTTCCAACACTATAGGAAAAATCAAACAAAAACATCTTCTGTCCATTCCCACTCTCCCGCAAGTCCCGTGAAGACATTCTAGGTATATATATCTACCTAGCTTTGGATAAAGAAGCTGCTATTAGAATTTACATGTGTTTAGTCCCACCACAAGCTATAAACAATACTAAACACGATCCAAAGCTTTCAGAGACCATGTTCTAGAATTGCTTTAGTAAAGTGTATTTTCCCTTCAATGTACTAATGAAAACATATTTTCCGAAAACAGGTTTTCTAATATAAATTAAAGAGCTTTAATAAAAAACGTAGTACTAGCAGAAATAAAGCCATGTACATGTAAAACTCAAAAAAATTGTTAATAAGGATTTATCGAATTCAAAAACAAACAGAAACTTAAAATGAATATTCACATTAAATATAAATATAAGTTAAATTGTTGCGGATAAGTAGATGAGTTATAACGGAAATCAAATTAAAATGAATAATGTGTTCAAGCTAAAATAAATAAAAAAGTAGCATGAATAAGAGGAGGGCCGCCATCCTTATAACTCTCTAAAGGCCAGACTGTGATTTACTGAATACGATTTGCCTTTCGAGCAGTATTCTGTTTTATTTTTTGAACCAAGCCTGCAAAAAAAAAAACAACAAAATAAAAAAAAGCATGCATCATTTAGACAACTTAGCCCTTTTGTCTGCTGAAATTTTGAATGTGTTTTTCCGTTTCTCGATTACGTCAGCGTTGATTCAATTTATGGCTAACCCTGTTGAAACAAGAATGACACTATGGGGACTTTCGGGGGTAAAATAAAGTAAAAGAGCATTCAAAATGTTGAATATGTTGTTCAAAAACTACAGTTTTTCTGCAAATTATGAAGTAAGAATTGTTTTCATAACTCGTTTCCTTCTCAATATTTCCGATTATATGCTAAGGCCTCTACCCAAAAATTGTGTATTATTTAATTTTCAAAGTCACTTCAGGTTTACCCCCCCCCTCAGTAATGCCTGGAATAGGTATTAAATTACAAAAACATAGAGGAGGACACAAAATGTATCTTTGAATTTCTAGGGGGGGGGGGTAAATTTGGGGTTTTAATTTTTCACTGAAACGTACGAAAAGGATTTTTCAATAGAAGTATCCCTAAAATCGTTTTCTTTCAAAATCTAATTGGGCAGTGAATCGAGAAGGGATGGCCCGTTCTCCAATTTACGTCATTCAGACCTTTATATATATGTATTTTCTATAAACGAAAATTAACTCATTTTTTACAGTTTCCGCAATTTTTCTAACTAGCTCCCGTTCGTAATGCCGACAATAAGAAACAACAAAAAACTTTTGCTTATGACATTATATTTTTTCCAAGCATTAGTTCAGGGGGGGGGTAAACGGTTAAACTGAAAGGCCCTTCTAGGAAAGGACTAAAAAATTTGATAAAAGGCAAATGTAGAAAAAATCATTTCCTGGCTATAGTGCGGTAATAATTTTATTATAACTATGTGGCTAAATAATGTTCGAAAAATAATATTTTGTAAAATACTCTTCAACAAAACAAATGGCGGTATCGTATATTTGATTTGAAGAGAGTGCATTTTTAGTCTAGAGCTTCAGGAAGAGGATGGGCCCCCGAAGCTCCCGCCCCCTATAATTTCAACAACGCATTGGGCTACCTTATAATGTCCTATTTTAAAATAGCTTTTTGTAACCTTTACCACATATCCTTTTCAAAATAATATTAACCTACATTTTGTGTATTTATACAATCATGTTTTTTTTCTTTGTAGCTTTCTAATGAGTGACTAAATAAAAACTAGAATACTGTCTGTAATCTGTAACGTAACCTCTCTTTGTTTTCTTAGCTTCGCAAGAGGAGAATCGTTGCATTAAAATATTAGTATGTTATGTGTTACATCCTGCTGCACAAATGCTGGTCACCAAAACTGGAAAAAAAAATACTTTTTTACGGGGAAACAGATTGCTAAAGATCAAGTTGTTTTCTTGAACGTTAATTTTTAAAAGGCACTGCGTTTAACAAAAAGTATTGGAAAATAGACTACTTTTTTCGCAAAAAAAGATTAAAAAAGTAATGTTTTGGTCAAAAAGTCCTAAAATAGTACTTAGGCATTATCCGTTGCAACCCGGCTTGAGAGGTGAGGGAGCACCAATATCATTTGTGGCATTGGATATTACAGGCAGTGCAATAATGCTGCCTAAGTAAAGAGCGATTGGGGTGCAATGTATTATTATAATTTTTTATGTTTTTTTTTCTGACCAAGGTTCTTCTTATAGAAGTAGTTGTCACAGAAACTTTGAAAGGAGCTCATTTGATTAGAAATGAAATTATTAGTGTCGTTTATAAGAGTAAAAAGTGACTGAAGGGCAACCAGCCCTCCCTCAGCCAGCCTAGCCATTTTGTTCAACATATTTGGGAGGTCCAGTAATTACGTCTTTGGGATGTTGACCCTTCCCATCCCCCCCCCCTCCACAGCTCAAAAGGCAAGGGCCATAAAAAATCAGCATCGATAAATAAATGAAACCCAAAACAAACAAAAATAACAATAAATAACTGAGTCAAACTCAAAACGAGCAGAAATTAACATAAGTTGGGCTCAAAACCCCTATGCCTTCCCAAGGCCAGAAACATAATTTCACTTTACTGAAAAAATATAAATGTTTTTACTTTTATAACTTTAATTAATCAAATAATATTAACATTTTGATTACTAAATATCAGTATATGTATATTAAACTGAGAATGCATATTCATTTGTATTTTTGTCAGTAAAGTACAAATTATGTTCTGGCCTTGGGAAGGCATAGGGGTCTTGAGCCCAACTTATGTTAATTTCTGCTCGTTTTGAGTTTGACTCGGTTATTAATTGTAATTTCTGTTCGTTTTGGGTTTCATTTATTTATCGATGCTGATTTGCGGTAGTTTCACGCTTGGTAGATTATTTGACTTAATTTTGCTCATTTTTGGTTTAATGGAGTTCTTTACTTTTCTTGAGGAAACTTATTTTTTGGAAACAGTTTTTTTAATTAATTTCTGTTCGTTTTATATTGACATAGTCTTTTCAGGGAAAAAGAAAAATCATACTTTAAATCTTTTCGTTTTTTTTAAGAATTTATAGTTTGGCCTGCTATTTGTATGCTGGGGAAAACAATTTTCAGCAAAATTTAACAAACATAGGACTCTTATAAAAATCTGGACACAAATAATAGTGTTTAATTTAGTTTCATACCTCCTCTAGTTGACCTGAAATGGAAAACTTGATAACATTCGCAAACAAATTTGTTTACTTTCTTTGATAGCTTGGATACACTTACGCTATTTTGATTTGGTCAAATTTTAAGAGCAGAAGAAACCCTGAAAGTTTGAACATAATACCCTCAGTCGTTCTTGGGATACTGCTGAGATGCCTTATTGGGAATTAGCATAAACACAGTGCATTTTGATTTAATCTTAAGGCAACATTTACTTTTTAAACATAAAGGCAAATGGGAGGGTGGGCGTGGGAGGGGGATTAGTTTCCCTCCAATCACTATCGACTATTAAAAAGGACATCAGCCCTTTCTATTTTCAATCGAATGAGCCCTTTTCGAAGTTCCTACGACAACTCCTTCGATACGAAGTGCCCTGGTCTAAACAACAACAACAACAAAAAAATGATACATTATACCCACATCGATCTCTACTATAAAAATGTCAAGCCTTCCAATCACTTTCGATTATTAAAAAGGGCACTAGGCTTTTCGATTTCCAAAAACTAATGATCCCTTTTTGAGTTTCTACGACAACGCTTTCTGTAAACACCGTATATGCCCCCCAGGGCATAAATTACAACCCTTACCCTAAGGGCTGTGAGGGTGGTTGTCATCCTCTAAGACCTAATTTCCAGAACTTTCAACTACGTTAAACAAAATGGCTATCTCAAAATTTTGATTGTATATGTTTCGGGAAATGGTGGGCGTGGAAGGGGTGTTAGTTGCCTTCCAATCATTTTCGACTATTAAAAAGGGCACAAGCCACTCCAATCTCTAATTGAATGAGCCCTTTTCGAAGTTTCTACGACAACTTCTTCGATATGAAATGCCCTGGTCTAAAGGAAAAAATAATAAATAATACATTGTGCCAACATCGTTCTTATGTACCTCCAGGGCATAACTACAAAACCCTTGCCCTAAGGGTTGTGGGGGAGAGTAACCTCCTCAAAAAAACATATTTTCTCTCTGGAAATCAGTTACTCTGAACAAAATGGCTATCTTAAAATTTTGATTGGATGTGTTTGGGGAAAGGGTGGGCGTGGAAGGGGTGTTAGCTGCCTTCCAATCACTTTCGACTATTAAAAAGGGCACTAGTTATTCCAATTTCCTTTCGAATGAGTCCTTTTTTAAGTTTCTACGACAACTCCTTCGATACGAATTGCCCTGGTATGGAAAACAAAAAAAAACAAAAAAAATAAATAATACATTGTGCCAACATTGTTCTTTACTTAGACATCTCGATTGCGCTGCCTATGACAACATCCTGAATTGCCTAATGCTCTTTTACCTACCTCTTTTCATCCGAAAAATCAGAAAGAAAAATGAACAGAATTTTAAAGTGGAAGGTAGAATTTTTGTTTCAAGAAAAATTTCTTCTTCTCCTTCCTATGAACCAATATACATGGCGAGCCCAAGATGACAATATTTATTTTTAAGAAACAGATTAGCCGGGATGACGGTTGAAGCCCGGAGGTCGATATCGATAACCAAAAAATAAAAAAACAACGGCGGCGTATTAGTGACGCCGCCGCCGATAGAATCAGCGCGCTGATGCAAGCTCGGCGGCGCGCCGCCGTTTTTTCTTCGGCGGCACGCCACCGATTTTCGGCGCGGCTTCGGGGTCTATCCGGAAGGGTCCACAGCTCTCAGGGCAAGGGTTGTATGTTATGCTCTGGGTGCATAATTTTTTTTTTTAGAAAGGGTGGGTCGTATATGCTTTGGAGTAGACCCATTGGATTGGTAATCAGAAGTTCAAGTGCCCTTCTTAAGAGTCAAAGTGATCAGAGCACAGCTACCCCCTCCCCTACATGCATCGTGTTTTTCCCGAGATGCCTGAAATACATATTTTGAGATAGTCCTTTTATTCAAAATAGTCCAAAGATCATATAACAAGGCTTTCGGTGTTGATACAAATCATAAGAGTCTGGCCATCCTCAGCACCACGACACAAGCAAAAATATAAAAATTAAACTTACATTAAGTTGCGAAATTTCAGGCCTGGTGATATTTGTTTCAGGCCTGGTTGCAACCTGAAGAGTCTTTTAGTAGGAGCACGGAGTTATTAATAAAACAAGTATTGAAGAATGCGATGTTTTAAATTCAAGCAATCTTTCACGTTCTTTACTCCCTTCCAGGAAGAAATACTGTATTAGCATCTACAAGGTTGAACTATGACATTTTCCCCTTCTTCCGTCACAGTTTTAGTAGCTTGGGGGTAGCAAATTGTCCACACATTGCAAGACTATATGGTATGCAAATGAAATTCATACTTTGTTCTCGCAATGGCATCATCAGAGAGGGACTAAAGCTAAATTACTCCCAATCAACTCTGCATCAATAGATCATAAAAATTACCCCACTGAGCCCCCCCCCTAAAAAAAAAAAACTACAATTACGGTTAACCTGTATTTTGTGCACTGATTGACCCAAAATATCTTGCTTTTGATAGGGATCTCCCCTAAAAGAAACTGCACCACTTCTTTTGTTTCGAATAATCTCGGTTCTTAACCGCTGCGACATCCAACGTCAATTGGAAAAGTCCCCGGCATCATTTCACCTCAAACTAGTTTGATTTAGAAAAATATAACCTGTGTATTCAAATGTATATAAGCACTTTTTTAGTTTACATTACCAGTTGAATCTTTTAGTTGAAGTTGATAGCGCTCCAAAAAATTGCTCATAATGAAATATGTAAGTAGCCAATTCGAGTCATTTTTTTCAATTGTAGATTATTTTTGAGAGTACTTTACAGCCAACCAGAAATTCTTGAAATGTATTTTTGGAAACATTTGAGGATATCAATTATTTTAAGGTAACATGGTTTTAGTACCACACTGAAACCAAATCAATTAATAAAAATTTAACAAATGACTTAATAAAAGATGAAATGGTCTTGGATATTTAAGCAACAATTATAATTGAACTTAATGCAAAATAAATCTTGTTTAAAAAATGTCTTGATTTATTAAAAGAAAGTGTAGTTTTATCACATTAAACCTGGGTTAATTAACTGATCAGTGTATGTCTGCTTTACTTGGTAATTTATTGTTTTATTTGTCTAATTCAATAATAATCTTATGTCACTTTATTTTGATTTTTGATGCTATACTTATATCTGAGATCTTTTGAACTTTATTTTCAATTTTTGATCGTTTCACTAGGCTATTTGAAATGTTTGAATGCTTGGAATTTTCAAATTGAAATGCTTACTAATATCTGTTTAGTATGGGTGAATTTAACAGCACCAAATTTATTTTATCAGTATTTTTCGTTTATGCTTCTTGTATATTAATCTGGAAGGATGAAATCGATAAAGCTGTCAAAGATAATCATTGGAACGATCTTTCATTTTATCTTCTTCCATAGTGATATTTAGTACATATTCACACATTTTATTATAAAAATACACTTTTCGATTGGAATTTAGTTCCTTAAATAGCTGTTCTATGAACCGTTCTTTTAATATTTTTTCGCCGCTAAATTCCCAAATTTAATCTTGAAACTCAAAAAAAATTTCATCAACTAATTTACGTCACCATTTTCTTTGTAGACTCTAGATACGATAAGATGGGCGGTAAAACTTAGTCAAGGATAAGCTCTTATACATTTTTATAACACATATTTGATATGTATCATTGAATTCACATTTTAAAATTTACAAATGGTTACATAACATTCAATTGAACTTTGGTCTTGACTTTGCTTGTTGTTCTTGGTGTCTTTGCAGCATAAGTGGAATATAGATCTCCAAAGGATATATTCATATTTTAACATGTCTATCTATATCAATGTAAATACTTTACTTTTTTTCTAGATTCTGCTTGTTGCCCTTTATATCACCGCAGTATTAGCCAAACCAAATAATCCAAAGGAACCAGCTATTGAAATTCAAGATATGAAAAGAGGGTTAACAAATAATGGAGGATGGCATAATTCTAAACAGGAATATGGTCTTTCATTTGGCGATCATAGTAACAGGCTGAGAAGAGAAGCATCTGAATTGGAAACTCCTACCGAAGAAGATCTGAAAGGAGCAGAAACTCATCACTACAGTTATTATCCTTATCATTATTATGGTCATTATTATCCAATATATGGTTATGCATATCCATCATACGGATACGCACCCTACAGCTATGGTTACAGACGATATTGGGGCTAGAGAAAAAGGAACTATCTAAGTTTCAAAAGTTTTATACATAATTTATTTTTAAATTAAATGTTTTTTGACCCGATTTATTTGACCTGTTTATTCTATTCTTGATCATTTGTATTGCAGCTGTCTTTCTTTTTGCACATCAAGTTTATTGAAAGAAAGTACTGTTTTTCAAGTTGTGTAAAAAGGAACAACAAGAACGAAAGGACAAAAATTATTGTTATCTAGCTTTTCCAACACTATAGGAAAAATCAAACAAAAAACATCTTCTGCCCATTCCCACTCTCCCGCAAGTCCCGTGAAGACATTTTAGGTATATATATATCTACCTAGCTTTGGATAAAGAAGCTGCTATTAGAATTTACATGTGTTTAGTCCCACCACAAGCTATAAACAATACTAAACACCGATCCAAAGCTTTCAGAGACCATGTTCTAGAATTGCTTTAGTAAAGTGTATTTTCCCTTCAATGTACTAATGAAACATATTTTCCGAAAACAGGTTTTCTAATATAAATTAAAGAGCTTTAATAAAACGTAGTACTAGCAGAAATAAAGCATGTACATGTAAAACTCAAAAAAAATTGTTAATAAGGATTTATCGAATTCAAAACAAACAGAAACTAAAATGAATATTCACATTAAATATAAATATAAGTTAAATTGTTGCGGATAAGTAGATGAGTTATAACGGAAATCAAATTAAAATGAATAATGTGTTCAAGCTTAAAATAAATAAAAAAGTAGCATGAATAAGAGGAGGGCCGCCATCCTTATAACTCTCTAAAGGCCAGACTGTGATTTACTGAATACGATTTGCCTTTCGAGCAGTATTCTGTTTTTATTTTTTGAACCAAGCCTGCAAAAAAAAAAAACAACAAAATAAAAAAAAAAAGCACGCATCATTTAGACAACTTAGCCCTTTTCTGCTGAAATTTTGAATGTGTTTTTCCGTTTCTCGATTACGTCAGCGTTGATTCAATTTATGGCTAACCCTGTTGAAACAAGAATGACACTATGGGGACTTTCGGGGGTAAAATAAAGTAAAAGAGCATTCAAAATATGTGTGAATATGTTGTTCAAAACTACAGTTTTTCTGCAAATTATGAAGTAAGAATTGTTTTCATAAACTCGTTTCCTTCTCAATATTTCCGATTATATGCTAAGGCCTCTACCCAAAAATTGTGTATTTTTTAATTTTCAAAGTCACTTCAGGTTTACCCCCCCCCCCCCCCTCAGTAATGCCTGGAATAGGTATTAAATTACAAAAAACATAGAGGAGGACACAAAATGTATCTTTGAATTTCTAGGGGGGGGGGGGGTAAATTTGGGGTTTTAATTTTTTCACTGAACGTACGAAAAGGATTTTTCAATAGAAGTATCCCTAAAATCGTTTTCTTTCAAAATCTAATTGGGCAGTGAATCGAGAAGGGATGGCCCCGTTCTCCAATTTACGTCATTCAGACCTTTATATATATGTATTTTCTATAAACGAAAATTAACTCATTTTTACAGTTTCCGCAATTTTTCTAACTAGCTCCCGTTCGTAATGCCGACAATAAGAAACAACAAACTTTTGCTTATGACATTATATTATTTCCAAGCATTAGTTCAGGGGGGGGGGGTAAACGGTTAAACTGAAAGGCCCTTCTAGGAAAGGACTAAAAAATTTGATAAAAGGCAAATGTAGAAAAAATCATTTCCTGGCTATAGTGCGGTAATAATTTTATTATACCTATGTGGCTAAATAATGTTCGAAAATAATATTTTGTAAAATACTCTTCAACAAAAACAAATGGCGGTATCGTATATTTGATTTGAAGAGAGTGCATTTTTAGTCTAGAGCTTCAGGAAGAGGATGGGCCCCGAAGCTCCCGCCCCCTAACATTTCAACAACGCATTGGCTACCTTATAATGTCCTATTTTAAAATAGCTTTTTGTAACCTTTACCACATATCCTTTTCAAAATAATATTAACCTACATTTTGTGTATTTATACAATCATGTTTTTTTTTCTTTGTAGCTTTCTAATGAGTGACTAAATAAAAACTAGAATACTGTCTGTAATCTGTAACGTAACCTCTCTTTGTTTTCTTAGCTCCGCAAGAGGAGAATCGTTGCATTAAAATATTAGTATGTTATGTGTTACATCCTGCTGCACAAATGCTGGTCACCAAAACTGGAAAAAAAAAATACTTTTTTACGGGGAAACAGATTGCTAAAGATCAAGTTGTTTTCTTGAACGTTAATTTTTAAAAGGCACTGCGTTTAACAAAAAGTATTGGAAAATAGACTACTTTTTTCGCAAAAAAAAGATTAAAAAAGTAATGTTTTGGTCAAAAAGTCCTAAAATAGTACTTAGGCATTATCCGTTGCAACCCGGCTTGAGAGGTGAGGGAGCACCAATATCATTTGTGGCATTGGATATTACAGGCAGTGCAATAATGCTGCCTAAGTAAAGAGCGATTGGGGTGCAATGCATTATTATAATTTTTTTTGTGTTTTTTTTCTGACCAAGGTACTTCTTATAGAAGTAGTTGTCGCAGAAACTTTGAAAGGAGCTCATTTGATTAGAAATGAAATTATTAGTGTCGTTTATAAGAGTAAAAAGTGACTGAAGGGCAACCAGCCCTCCCTCAGCCAGCCTAGCCATTTTGTTCAACATATTTGGGAGGTCCAGTAATTACGTCTTTGGGATGTTGACCCTTCCTCCCCCCCCCCCCCCTCCACAGCTCAAAAGGCAAGGGCCATAAGCTATGCTATTTGACAATTGTTAATATATAAAATTTTCATGGAGGGGGCGGTCACACAAATTTTGGAGGGGTCTCATTTGATTAAAAATCTGAAGTTCTAATGCCTTTTTTAAAAGTCAAAAGTGATCGGAGGGCAATTAGCACCCCAAGCCCTCTTTTCACCAAATGGATCCGACCGAAATTCATTCTAGTTCCCCTTTTAGAGTCAAAAGTGATGGAGGGCAAACTAGTCATCCCCTGACTACCCCTCCTTTCACCAAACGAATCTGATTGAAATTGTGAGACGGCGATTTTTTCAAAATAGTCCAGAGAACTTATAATAATTCCTCTGGGTTGAAACCCCCCCCCCCCCCAGTGTCCTGCGGATAGGGTTGTAAGTTATGCGCTGGGGGCATATAAGGTTTTTCTGGAATGGGTGGTCGTATAAACTTCAAATGTGGCTCATTTGATTTTAAATTGGAAGTATAGTGTCCATTTAAGAGTCAAAGGTGATTTGAGGGCAACGAGCCCCCCCCCCCACGCTCATCATTTCCCCAAAGATATCAAATCACAATTTGGAGATAGAAATTTTGTTTGTTGAAGTTGAAGAGTCCGGAAATTATGTCTTTGAGGAAGACATCCCTGCCCATACAGCCGGACAAGGGTTGTAAGTTATGCCATGGGCGCATATAAGGTATTTATAGAAAGGTTGGTTGTGTATACTTCGGAGGATACTCATTGGGTTGGTAGTCCGAATTTTTCAGTGGTTTTTTTTATGAGTAAAGTTGCTCAGAGGGACGGAGATAGCAATTTTTCTCATCGTAGTTGCTAGGTCCGGAAGGGTCCACAGCTCTCAGGGCAAGGGTTGTATGTTATGCTCTGGGTGCATAAATTTTTTTTTTTAGAAAGGGTGGTCATATGTGCTTTGGAGTGGACCCATTGGATTGGTAATCAGAAGTTCAAGTGCCCTTCTTAAGAGTCAAAGTGATCAGAGCGCAGCTACTCCCTCCCCCCTACATACATCGTGTTTTCCCGAGATGCCTGAAATACATATTTTGAGATAGTCCTTTTATTCAAAATAGTCCAAAGATCATATAACAAGGCTTTCGGTGTTGATACAAATCATCAGAGTCTGGCCGTCCTCAGCACAACACAAGCAAAAATATAAAAATTAAACTTACATTAAATTGCGAAATTTCAGGCCTGGTGATATTTGTTTCAGGCCTGGTTGCAACCTGAAGAGTCTTTTAGTAGGAGCACGGAGTTCTTAATAAAACAAGTATTGAAGAATGCGATGTTTTAAATTCAAGCAATCTTTAACGTTCTTTACTCCCTTCCAGGAAGAAATACTGTATTAGCATCTACAAGGTTGAACTATGACATTTTTCCCTTCTTCCGTCACAGTTTTAGTAGCTTGGGGTAGCAAATTGTCCACACATTGCAAAACTATATGGTATGCAAATGAAATTCATAGTTTGTTCTCGCAATGGCATCATCAGAGAGGGACTAAAGCTAAATTACTCCCAATCAACTCTGGATCAATAGATCATAAAGTTACCCCACTGAGCCCCCCCCCCCCAAAAAAAAAAACTACAATTACGGTTAACCTGTATTTTGTGCACTGATTGACCCAAAATATCTTGCTTTTGATAGGGATCTCCCCTAAAAGAAACTGCACCACTTCTTTTTTTTTCGAATAATCTCGGTTCTTAACCGCTGCGACATCCAACGTCAATTGGAAAAGTCCCCGGCATCATTTCACCTCAAACTAGTTTGATTTAGAAAAATATAACCTGTGTATTCAAATGTATATAAGCACTTTTTTAGTTTACATTACCAGTTGAATCTAATAGTTGAAGTTGATAGCGCTCCAAAAAATTGCTCATAATGAAATATGTAAGTAGCCAATTCGAGTCATTTTCAACTGCAGATTAGTTTTTGAGAGTAGTTTTACAGCTAACTTGAAACTCTTGAAATGTATTTTTGAAAACATTTGAGATATCAATTATAAAGTTAACATGGTTTAGTACCACAGTGAAACCAAATCAACGAATAAAAATGTAACAAATGACTTTATGAAAGATTAAATTGTCATGAATATTTAAGCGACATTTATAATTAAACTTATCTTGATGCAAAATAAATCTTGTTGACAAAATGTCCTTATTTATTCAAAGCAAATGTAGTTTTATCACGTCAACTGCGGGATAACTTCGCGTTAAGCGCCAATTTTTGATAATATACTCTAATCCGAGATTTTTAGAACTTTATTTTTCAATTTCTGATCGCTTCATTAGGCTATTTGTAATGTTTGAATCTTTGGAATTTTTTCAAATTGGAATACTATACTGATATATGCTTAGTATGGATGAATTTAACAGCACCAAATTTTTTTTTATCAGTATTTTTCTTTTTATGCTTCTCTTATTTTAATCTGGAAGCATGAAATCGATAAAGCTGTCAAGATAATCATTGGAACGATCTTTCATTTTATCTTCATCCGTACTGATATTTAGAACACTGTTGACACATTTTATTATAAAAATGCACTTTTTTGATTTGGAGTTCCAGTTCCTTAAATAGCTGTTCTATGAACCGTTCTTTTATTATTTTTTTGTCGCTAAATCCCCAAGTCAAATCTTTAGACTGAATAAAATTTCATCAAATAGCATTTGTTACCATTTTTTTGTGTAGACTCTAGATAGGATAAGATGGGCGGTAAAACTTAGTCAGAATGAGCTTTAATACATTTTTAAAATGTATATTTGATAGTCTCATCGAACTCAACATTTAAATTTACAATTGGTTACATAGCATTCATATTGAACTTTGCTCTTGATTTTGCTTGTTGTTCTTGGTGTCTTTGCTGTATTAGTAGTATATAGATCTCCAAACGATAGATACACATTTTTAACACAGTGCTGTATCCAGGGAGAGGGTTACTTGGTTTGAACCCTCCCCCCTGAAATGTTTTTCTGACTCGTAAAAACGCAACAAAAAATGGATATAAACAAATTTTGTACGCGTTTTTTTAGTTTTTTTTTGTAACCCCCCCCCCCCCCGAATTTTTGTGGGTAATGTCCCCGAAAAAAAATCCTGGGTACGGCCTTGTTTTAATGTACCTGTCTATATCAATATACATATTTTACTCTTTTCTAGATTCTGCTTGTGGCGCTTTATGTCACCGCCATATTAGCCAAACCAAATAACCCACAGGTACCAGCTATTGAATTTCAAGATATGAAAAGAGGGTTAACAGCTAACAGAGGTGGTCTTTCCTTTGGCGATCAGAGTAACAGGCTGAGAAGAGAAGCATCTGAATCGGAAGCTCCTGTCGAAGAAGATCTGAAAGGAGCAGAAAACTCATCACTATAGTTATTATCCTTATCATTATTATGGTCATTATTATTACCCTACATATAGTTATGCATATCCATCATATGGTTACGCACCGTATGGCTACGGTTACAGACGATACTGGGGCTAGAGAAA
The DNA here is from genome assembly GCA_027921565.1 of Artemia sinica. Classification (NCBI taxonomy): domain Eukaryota; kingdom Metazoa; phylum Arthropoda; class Branchiopoda; order Anostraca; family Artemiidae; genus Artemia; species Artemia sinica. The sequence goes on from CM051265.1 coordinate 48,594,876, forward strand.
AGGTTTTATTTAAATCACAAAAGTTTTGTACCTAATTTATTCTTAAATTAAATGTTTTTTGACCTGCTTAGTTTTATTTTGCCTGTTTAGTCTAATCTTGATTATTTGCATTAGAGCTGTCTTAATTTTTGCAAGTCAATTTTTTCTAAGAAAACTAGTGTTTTTTCAAATTAGCGTAGAAAGGAACAGCGATTCCGAAAGAACAGAAATTATTATATATATCTAGATATACCAACGCCGTAAGAAAAATAAAAAAAAACATCTTTTGCCCATTGTCACCCTCCCTGGCAAGTCCCTAAAGGATATTCTAGGTAGATATGTCTACCTAGCTTTGGATAAAGAAGTTACTAAATTCATCTTTAGATTTACATGCATTTGGTTCCACAACAAGCCATAAACAATACAAAATGCCAATCCAAGGCTTTCAGAGGCCATGTTCTAGCGTTGCCTTAGTAAAGTGTCCTTTCCCTTCAGTATACTAGTTAAACATATTTCTCTTAAAAAGAGGATTTCTGATTTATATTTATTAAACCACATTGGCCTGCCATAATATAAGAAAATAGCTGAATAAGCCCAGTGAAAATAGCTAAAAAAAAGGCCCAGCCTCAAACAAATTGCAACAAAAATGATTTTTACACCAAAAAATGCAGAAAAATCAGAGAATAACATACTAAAAGCCCACCAAAATCAACCCATGGGAAAATCCGTGGCAGGGGAAAAACGGGGGAACCAGGGGAAATTTCGTAAAATCCAGAAGTGTTCGGATTGATCCAATTCAAGAGGTTTTCCGATGTGATTTGTAACGTAGAAGCCAAATCTTGCATCAGAATCTCGATTACTCTGTCCCCTGAACATTTTATGAGGGGGGAAAGGGGGGAAGAAGGGGAGATTTTGGTTTTCTAGGTCATTGCGATGTTAAGATGCGACCATCCTGCCAGCAGGATATAGGCCCGGCATCAACAAGTTAGCATGCGGCATGACACCTAGCGACGAGTTCTCTGGACTGACATCTACTGTCTCTTCAGTGACTGAATTACCCGAAATGTAACGCGCTGAATACTCAAAATAGGTCAGTTTTCTTGTGAATATTTGGTCATTTTTGTTCTGAATCTTCAAGAATGTTAGTCATTTTTTGTTTATCTTGTACCATTGAGAATTCTTTCGCTTTTAAGTGACTACTATACTCAGTTTCGTTACATTTTATCTCTATTTTTACCAACGCCATCTTGTGGCTCCTGGAACCGAATCTTAATGCTTGAAATGATCAATCCGTGGAAACTCTGTTTGTTACCTCACTGACAACAGTTCACTATGTTCGTTCAATTTGTGCTTCAATTTCAGTTTTCTACAAGAAAAGGAGGACAAATCTCGTGAATTTCTTTGCTCCGTATCTCCCTAATTATCAAACTTAAAAATTTCACAAACAGGGAGTGCTGACAACATCTTATCAGTCGTGTAGTGTTCAGTTTTGTGCTTGCGTCGGGGATTGGTTCGTTTAATTGGTTTTACCGTTCTTGTCATATTTACACTAGTTGATATGATTATGTATATCTTTTTTAATTCACTGATGATTATTTGGGTTATTTTTTTTACCAATTGCGGCTTGATGCAATGATGTTCATATTATTTATGTTTGTTCAGTATTTAGGAGCCTAAAAAAAAGAAAAAGAAACATGTCGCGTACTTAGAGAGCAGTGTATGATTGAGTTTTTCTTTCTCGTTTTGTGTAATTTGTTCTATGAGCTGATTTGGATCTTAGCTCCAGCTTTCGTCACTAAAAACCACATGTATAACTCCTAAGTTTATGTGTATTGCTTTTTTTGCTTATTGCTCCGTCTTTTTCTTTTTTGTATGACGGGTTTTCCAATAAATAATAATAATAATAAAGGAGATTCGCGGCTTCAGTCCTCTTCCCACATCAAGTTCTCTGTTACTGAATTAAGTTCTCTGTCATTCTAATATTCTAATTAAGTTATATTCAAATATTATATTCTAATATTCTATTATTAAATTCTAATTATATAAATATTCTAATTATATTAATTATATAATATTCTAATATTATATTCTAATTATATTCTAATATCCTAATATTAATATTAATATTCTAATTAAGTTATTCATCAAGTTCTCTGTTACTGAATCTTTCGTATCTTCATTTCAGACGAGTATGGCTTCACAATGTGCAATCTGTCTTCAGAGCGAAGAAGATGATAACAGTCTCTCTACGCTTGGAAGCAAAGGTGCCGTCACAATTAATACTGCCAGTAAAGAAAGAGGTGATTCTGTCGAAGTTAAACCCGGTGACAAGGTTCATGCTCACTGCCGAAGAGATTTCAGTAACCAGAGAAGAATTTCTAGTCTTAAACGTTGCAATGAAAGTGATTCAACAAGTAATCAAGAAAGTAACAGTAGATCCTTACGTTCTGCAAGTTCTTTATTCGCATTCGACAAAGACTGTCTGTTTTGTGCGACCCCTGTCATTGCTGATCCGCGTCATCCAGGCTATTCTCCATCCCAGACTGTTAGAACAGACAGACTTCAAGCCAGTGTTAGACTTCTGTGTTCACAAAGACAACATGAATGGTCGACCAGCATTTTGGGAAGGTTAAATGCATCTACTGCTGATCTCCACGCAGCTGATGCTATCTATCACACAGTTTGCTCAGTGAACTTCCGGACTGGAAAAAACTTTCGAAATTAAGTGGTGAACCTGAAGTAAAGAAGTGTAAAAATGGCAAACCTTCTGACAAGGTTCGAAAAGAAGCGTTTTACAAAGCTGCGAACTTCTTTGTCGGTCTGGGCGATGTGCAGGTTACACTGACCGATATTTCGAAAAATGGAGGAGTTTTTAGCCGAAACGGATCTGAAGCCATACAGCAACGTTTACCCGAAGAAAGTGCTAGTTGATTACTTCGGCGACAAGGTGATCATTTCTGATGTTCCTGGGAAGCAAAGTATAGTGACGCTTAGGGAGACGGCTGCAAGTATTCTTCGGGATTATTACCAATTGCCAAAAGACGTAAATCCGGAGAAAGAAAAATTCGAGATTGCAAAAGCTTTTGCAAGAATAGTGGAGAGTGAAATAAAGACTGTGATATCGTCCAAAGAAGAATATGACCAAATACGCACCTCAGTTTTGGCAGAGGACAATCTCGAGTTCCTTGTTCCATCCCTACGGCTTTTCCTGTCCATTTGATCAAACACAACAACGCCAAACTTGTGGTTGGTCAATGCAAGAGGGCAGCCAATAATGCAAAACACCAGACCTCGAAGCATTATTGTACCAATGCAGCTGGGGTTGGCTGAGTCTATGCATCATCGGTTCGGTTCACGTTACGTTGTCGACACACTGAGCAGCCTAGGCTTTTGTGTTGGCTATGCAGAAGCCCTCCGATTTGAAAGATGTGCGGCAATGGCTGAAAGCCCCGACCAATAACTTAACATACCAAAGAGGCACTCTTGTCCAGTACATTGCAGACAATTACGATCATAACGCTACACTCTGGATGGGCACGGTACTTCACATAGTATGGCTATTCTTGAGGATAAGTCGCCGGGCGGCAAAGAAGAGATACGTGTGTTTCCCAGAAAAGATTTTGACTTGAAAGAAATTATAGAAAAAGCTGCTATACCGATCTACCCTTACGTGAAGCATACTGCCTTTACAAATCAGCTCACTTACGTAGAGTTGGTACTTCCAGAGTTCAGAGACAATGGCAGACATCTTGATATTATGTGGGTAAATTCTCAGCTAGCTCTGCGAGGTTCTCCAGTCGGCTGGTCAGTTGCAATGCAATCAGCTGATGCTGGACAAACCCAGAAGCGGTCATCGATAGTTTTCCAGCCTATGATTGATTTAAACCCAACCGATCTCACGTGCATCAACACAACGTTGATGTTTATTGCAGAGAAGGCAAGAAACTGAACCAGATTCCTGTCGTAACCATCGACCAACCACTGTATTGGAAAGCGAGAATGATGGTTTGAATCGTCGCCTTTCAGTAGCCCCTTGAAAGAGATCGTAGTGATGCTTGGGTCCTTTCATGGAAGAATGAGTTTTCTTGGGTGTATGGGCTATTCTATGGAAAAAGCAGGTTTGGTTGAAGTCCTTGAACAGATCTACGCACCGAACACTGTAAAACACATCATCTCTGGCAAAGCGGTTTCTAGAGCAAAGAGGGCACATTCTCTTCTTGACTTAGCTCTGCACATCTTACTTTTTGCCTGTGCTTTCGAAGATACTGCCGAAGGTCTACGAAGTGAACCCGCACCCCAAATGGTGAGCGCAGCCAGTGTCTATACACAGCTGACATCCGAAAATATTTCTATTGAAGTCCTTTCTGTGTCTCCAGCGGTGGTATCACTTTTAGAAGAAATTGAGCAGGCAAAGAAGGAGCTAGTTAGCGAATCTGGGACTGTGAAACTGTGGCTTGAACAGTATTCTGAAACGAATAAAATTCTTAGGATGTCAGTTCGCGCTGAACGGACTGGATATTTCGACCTGTATCTTCAGAGCTGGTTTAGTATGCTTCTTTATTTCGCGGCATGTGGTCGAACTGCATATGCTAAATCAGCCGTCTACATTTCCAAACCCTTTTTGGTTTGAAAGAATCGCAGCCAGAATTATACGAGAAGTTCCAAAACTGGTCACTTTTCTGTTAACAGAACCGAACATCCATGGTCAGGACTGGCAGCAGAAATTGTTATAGAACAGGTCTTCATGAAAACTCTGAAGGGGGGGACCGCTGGCGGTCTCACTAGAGGAAGAGCTATGAATGAAGCGCAGCGGTCGATCTGGACACTATCTATGCCAGTGCGAGCTCAAATGAATGCAATCATGCAAGGCCTAATCGGATTTGTTTACCACACAAGCGACCAGCACGTTGATACATCGGGGTCCAGGATATTGAGAGACAGTGAAGATTTGCTGAAGTTGCTCAAGTTCCTTGAGCCTTTGCAGCCGTTCAAAAAGGGCCAGGAGCTAATGAATATTGTTACCGGAGTGAATGCTTTGCCTGAGGTCAACGTCAACGAAGCAAAAGACGTTGGGTTGCACATACTGCAAGGGATGGTTGGAAAGCCAGTAGAGACTTTTGTACTCAAAAGGAAGGATAAAGTCGTAACTATGGCTGCAAAGTCGGCTCCGAAGCTTGATGGTGAGCCGGTCGAGATTGACCAAACGTTATTGTTCCAGTGACTAGCGGCTGTAGCCACTGCCGACGGTCAGGATCTTTCGGATACTCTTGGTTGTGAACTTTGCTCTTTTCCTCCTGCACTTTTCGGGTCATACCAATTACTACGCACAGCTGACAAGGCTTCCCTCTCAAATGCCCTCTGGAAAATGATCAAAGGCTCTTCTGCGAATCTTTCAACGAGTTGCAAATATGTTGTAGATGGAGGATGGCTCCTACATAAATTGCCTTGGACAACCGACGCTACTTCTGGACAAATATGTCTGGCCTACGCTAGCTATGTCAAAGCTCATTTTGGAAATGCTACGGTTGTTTTCGACGGATACGAAGATTCACCGTCAACAAAAGACCAGACTCACTTGAAAAGATCGAAAGACATAAGATCTCCTGATATCGACTTTACTGGGACAACAACGGTAACCCTCAAAAAAGACTTTTTCCTGAACAACCTGAAGAACAAGGGAAAATTCATCCTCCTGCTTGATGGAGTGCTAAGCTCGTCAGGATGTCGCGTGGTGTATGCTTCAGGTAATGCAGATTTCACGATTGCGACAGCCGCAGTGACAAGTTTTCTGAAGTAGAAACCTGTCTTGTTGGCAATGACACAGACCTGCTCGTCTTGCTTCTTCACCATTGCCAGCCAGGAAGCTACCCACTTTTCTTTCGAGCGGAGACCATGCCGGGAACATCCAAACTCTACAACATAAGAGAACTAAAAAGCAAGCTCGGGGAAGTCGCAGAGGTCATACTGCCTATCCATGCTTTCCTGGGATGCGACACGACCTCTAGGTTCTACGGCGTAGGAAAGCCAGTGTCACTTTTATTGGCTAAGATCAATGAAGAATTCCGAAAAAATGCGGCGGTTTTTTGCTGGAAGAACTCAGAAAAGCATCAGATCATCAGTGCAGGCGAAAAGCTCACACTGCTTGTTTATCGGGATAAAGCTGATACCAACCTTCAGGATTTGCGTCAAACCATGTTTGTCACAAAACTGGCTTCTTCGACCTCGTTCGTCCGCCCAGAAAGCTTGCCTCCGACATTGTCAGCTGCGAAGTTTCACTTTTTCAGAGTTTTCCTACAGGTCATGGAATGGATGGGTTGCTCAGCTGATCTGGACCCATGTGACTGTGGTTGGCGGCTAGACAGAACCAAGTACGTACCTGTAACGATGGACTCGAAACCAGCACCCGAAGCACTACTGAGAATGGTACGATGTGCTTGCAAGTCAGGTTGTGAAACAAAGCGTTGCAGTTGCAAAAGAAACGGACTTCACTGCACAAAAGCATGTGCCGAATGTCATTGTACCGACTGTCAAAATTCAGAAAGCATTGACCTTGATGATGATCTTAACAGCTAAGTTTCTGTTTTAAGTTTTTTATTATTTGATTTGTTTTAAGTCTGTGATTTGCCAAAGTACAATCAATCTGTACCAATTTTATACACCATGATGATTCTTAATATACTGTGATCGAATCCTTGTTGAAATGGGCTCCGCAGCCCAAAAAAAAGAAGAGAATTCAATTTCCCTACTTTTCACCCCTCTGCCAGTTTTTTTCCGATGAGGGAAAACTAGCATTCTGAAGGAAGATTTGGATTCTGCGTCTCAAATAATATCAGAAATAGTCTTTACAGCAATGAAATCGAGCGAATCTGTGTCTTCCTCATTTTCCCCTGTTTCCCCCGCTAACCCTATCAGATACCCCGGTTGTGTGATATAATAATTATGATGCAGAATTCGAGTTCTGCGACTTGAACTACGTAGGACTGGGCATTTACAGCGCTAAAATTAGAGGTCCTGGCATTTTTTCAGAATTTTCCCTCTTTCCCCTCTTTTTTCCCCTGTCAAACTTTTTCGTATCGGTGGATTTTGGTGGGCTTTTAGTATGTTGTTCTACTGATTTTTCTGCATTTTTTTTTGTTGCAATTTGTACCTCAAACGCTATTTTTACTGGGCTAAAAAGGAAACGATCAAAAATGGGGTTTTTAACGCCAAACGAGATACTGAATAAACAAACAAAGCGAATATTTCGAGAGGACAACCGCCTCTCCTTCGCCAACGCGAAACGAAACTATGTATTCATGAAAAGTGCCGAAAAAAAAATAAACGCGGATAGTCAATGTGAAAAGAAACCGCGAACATCGTTAGCTAGTATTCGTCGATGACAGTTCATAATTTTTGGATTTTGTGCTAATCGCGGATATTGGCGAATGACTCGCTTTTATGGTTGTTAGGTAGTTGGTTTTAATTCTTGTAATTTTTGGCTTTATTTAATTTTATTCATCTTTTAATTAATGTTTTTTTTCACTGGTTTTTTGGTTTCTTTTCACATTGACTTTCCGCGTTTGTTTTTTTCTTTGGCACTTTTCTTGAATACATTATTTCGTTTCGCGCTGAAGAAGAGAGGCGGTTGTCCTCTCTAAATATTCGCTTTGTTTATTTATTCAGTATTCTTGTTTGGCCTTAAAAACCCCACTTTTGTTCGTTTCATTTTCTTATATTAGGACTTCAAATAGAAATTAAAGAGCAGTTGTAAAGCCTATTACTAGCGGAAATAAAGTCATATTTTAGTATAACTTAAAACAAACAGAAATAATTATTAAATATTTAGCTAAACACAGAACAAACAGAAATTAAAATGAATAATCACAAAGCATAAATACAACGGAAATTGTAACGGGTAAGTAGAATAGTTATATCCGAAATTAAATTAAAATGGATAATGTGTTCAAGCTTAAAATAAATAAAAATAGCATGAATAAGAGGAGGACAGCCATCCCTTATTACCTTCTAAAGGCGAGACTGTGATTTATTGAATACGATTTGCTATACTTAAAAAAAAGAAGAAGTGTGCACTTTTCACTGTGTTTGTTGAACATGGGTGTTGTTTGTTGGATGTTGGTTATGTTTGTTGGTTTTGGATATGGTTTTGCAAATGTTAGTTGGTTATTGTTTGATGGTTATGTTTGTTGGTTATGTTTGTTGATTATGTTAGATGGTTATATGGTTATGAGTGCTGGTTATTTTTTTTTGTTTGTTGCCAATAACTAACAAAAAAACAAACAAGCAAAGAAAAAATATGGTTATTGGCAAAAAACAAAAAACATAACCAGCACATATAACCACATAACCATCTAACTTGCGGGCAAGCGTTTGAAATCCTACGGAAAAAGGGAGAGCATGCGTTTGAAATCCAATGCTCATTTCCCTATGGCTGCTGTAACGTCAGAGGACTCCGGTAGAAATACTATGAACCTATTTAAAGTGCGAGGGTGTGTCACGTGCTGTAACAAGTTTGACGTAACAGGGCTGCGCTCGGAATCTTGGGAGGGATGTCATGGCGTCAGAGGGCATGCCTTAGAAATCCGATACTATTTACCTATGGCGGCCGTGACGTCAGAGGGCTGCGGTAGAAATCCGATACTATTTCCCTATGGCTGCCGTGACGTCAGAGAGCTGCGGTAGACATACTATGCCATTCTCCCTATGGCTTCCTTGACGTCAGAGGGCATGCCGTAGAAACAGCCGACCGCATTGTACAGGTGCGAGGGGCTAAGAGCTCCCTTGTTGATTTCCTTGTCATCCCGACTACACTTCAAGTAATTGTAACATCTCTGGGCTCTTGTCAAGGATGGGATAAATGCTTCTCTCCATAGAATCTAATAGAAAAAAATATAAAGCAGAAACGTAATAAAGATAAAAACATTATGTCATTTAGCGCAGCTTTTCAATACAAAATTGGCATAATTATGAAGTGGGTAGGCTAATTAATAAAAAAATCAAAACATTTTAGTAAAAAAAAACGGATTCTGAAACTCTACTACGCTTTGTTTTTTTTTTTATAAAAAGTAAGCTTTTGCAAATATGTGTAACTAAATTATGGTCACTAAGTACGTATTTGATTTATCTGTTACGAGATGAATAACTTCTAATGCTAGACTTAAAATTCAGGTTAGTATCCAGGTTTTTTTTCGGGGGGGGGGGGGGGAGGTACAAAAGGGCTTTTTCTGGAAGGGCACCGAAATATATATTATAGAGGTAGGAAAGACTATTTTCAACTAGATAGTCATTCAATCGTGGATTATCACCATAAATCTTGATAAATCCCATATAAGTAGGTCCACGACTTCGAAAAATAAAATATAGTAGGGCATGTAAACCAAAGCTTTTTTTTTTATAGATCTCGTACCCGCTTCCGATTTCGAATAATAGATTTTCCACTCTGCTCAAGAAAATTTTTAATATGAGGTGTATAGAATTTATACGGTAGGCCAAGCGGATCAAAAAATTCTATATTGCTTCCTGTTTGAAAGATGCATAACCAATGCCCCGTCTTTAAAATCGACGGACTGCTTTTAACAATAATTAGGGTATTGTCAACTGTTAAATATACTCCAGGAAGTCCGATGGTATACAATATGATATATATATTTGGACATGTAGGGGTCCATGTTAAATACTTCCATTACTTGTTCCGTGTTCATGGCGCCAAGTCTAATAAAACACTGCCTTCAGGAGCGATTTCCCAAGAGGTTCCAAATTGATTTAGTAAGATTAGTGCAATGCTTTCCTCCAACGGTTTGGCAAAGGTAAACTCTATCCGTACATTCCCGTCCAGACAACACTAATATCTTGAGTACCAGACGAATCCAATACAATGATGCCATGCGTTTTTGCAAACATTTCTTCACTTATACCATTTTCGAACAATTGAAAATCTCGATCTAGGGATTAAATTGTCAATTTCATAGAGGGTCCTATAGAATTTATCAAAGGATAAATTGTAGAGAGGGATTCCATTTACGTTACATACAAGCCCAATAATAATTCAAATTTATGCGGGGAATCTATCCCTGATCCAACAGCGCTAGTTCTTTTTACAAAAGCCACTGCCAATTTTGAAGGAATTTCACCATTGATAAATGACGAATCGGTATAGGTACGCGTACCTGTAGCATTATGACACTTATTCGTGATTGTATGAGGCACGAGCAATACGATATTATTACCAGAGGCTCACATTAGGAGGCAACCATTGAGGTATATTAAATATCTCATGATTTAGTTTCCCAACTTAATATAAATCTTTAGTTGTTGCCTCTCTAAGAATATTGGTAGTATCAGTATTTGTTTTATATTAATATCCAATATTCATACCTCTCAACTGCTTATAGGAAATTGGTGCCATCAACATGAATTGTATATAACTGATCGTGCTCACCAATGTTCCATTTATGTAGACGCTTATTTGTCGAAATAAATTATTTAGTACACAATTTTCGTAGGATAACCCCTCAGAGGCACTTGGTTTTTCATTGTTCTATTTTTAACAACGACATTTAAATCTATAAATGTCAAATTCAAATCAAAAAGTAGTCTTCATTAGAATAAATTTGAAAATGGACATTTTCAGAGAGCGGTTGTTGCGGGTAAAATTGTTTGTAGTATCCATGTTTTACACCGACATCTACATTTTCTGCATTGAAAAGATTTAGAGATGAGGTGACTGAAGGGTGAGAATCTTTATGTGGTAGATACGCCATCCTAGGAAAAGAAATCCTTTTTGGATCTTTTTACTTTCTTTGATGCTTTACGATTCCGAGCTGACTTGAGACTGATGAGTGATGAAGTCTTACTCCTCCTTTTTAAACCCTTTCCCCGTTGTTTCAATCGCTCGCAGAGAGATCGTGCGCTCGACCTGAGATTTTGCCAAACACTTTCTTGAATACCTTTCCCACAGCCCCAATCATATAATGCAGAGGACGCAAAATCCGCTTCAACCGGTGCAATATATTTTCTAGCCAAGAGTAGTGTAGAGCGAAAGGGCTTAGCAAACCAATTGCCGAGACCGTACCCTGACATTGCCAAACGAACCCCTATGATAGTCCATTCCATGTCCCAACTGCTGTGGTCTAAGAGTAACAACATAGCAATCAATATCCGGACATCAAAACTGAGTTCTATTAGCCATTTCACTGAATGGGTCAAAAATAACATGTAATTAACGCCAAACCTTTTGTTATTGCTAGTACGAATACGAAGTGTTGACTGGAACGTACTGAAGGTGCTTTATATTGTAGTGGTGAATATGGTCATTAGAGGTTTTTTGTTCAAGAAAACGTAGGAGGGGGACATTGGTATTACAAACTCTTGATCTCTCGACAAAGGTAGCATAAAGAAATATACAACTGTCCGAGGAAAAGGCGGGCGGATACTCTGCGAAAATGGCACTATTCATGCCACTAGTGCTTCCTGAACTATTACCGTTGATTATATTATGTTTAAAACCAAGCACTTCTCTTGGATTATCATTGAGAGTAACCTTTTCATTGTCAATGGGCGAACTAATGTAGAATTACCCTCTTCCACACAGCCCGCGGGGTGAATGGGAACAAGAATATCTCGAAATAGAATTTCCTCTTTTTTGTGTGTTTTGATATTTTGGTGAAAAATATACCCTGGGCTAAGAAAAACCGTTCAGGGGGACTGGACACTTCCTCGGAGGCGACCAGCGAGCAGGTAGGTACCTTAATGGAGGGAGGCGGGATAAAAATAAAAAAACACTTGAATCTCCTCCCTTACAAATGGTCCCCCTCCCCTGGAGTCCTCTCCTTCGTCTTTCCCTAAATTAGGCATGTTATTCTCTATCCTTTTGAAGTCACAATAATGCCTAAAAGCTACATATATTATCAAGGCGTCTCTGAAAATGAATGCTACTAGGAGGGTTGAACCTATTGTTAGGATATTGTGAAATATTCATAAGTTTAACTTAAAGAAATGTATATTTTCCTCAACAGCTCTTAATATGTCTTAAATTTGCATCTAATATCAGCTCACCTGGGGAGGGGCCTGGTGTCACATGGGTGAAATGCCATAGCAGTGTGGAGTGTTTTGCGGGGCATCATGATAGGCTTGAGTTGCAAAAACTTGAATCACGGGATTTAAAACCATAGTTTTTATTAGGAAATGGCTGACAGATTTCTTGGGGAGATGTAGCGATGTCATAGGGGTGTTTAATATCAACCATAATTTGCCAAGGTGGTATGCATTGTCATTGACTAGTATACTCTAGAGCTTAAAGATAAGGCGGAAGGTGTTAAATCAATTTTTTGTTAGAGGGGGAGTTAAATCTAACAATACTCAATGAAATGGTGCATTTCGTTAAAATCTTTCAGTAATACCTCTTAATATGGTTTAAATGTGTCACTAATATCAGGTCACCCAGGGATGGGGAGGGGGCGGTGTCACATGGGTGAAATGCCATGGCGGTTGGAGTGTTTTGTTGGCATTATGATTGGTTGGGTTGCATAAAACTTGAATCACGGGATTTAAAACCATAATTTTAATAGGAAATGCCTGAAATATGTCTTAGGGGAGATGATGTCTTGTAAGGGCTGGGGGAGGGGGTCATGTAATTTCATTGTGTGGTGAACTACAGCTTAAAAGTTAGGGTGGAGACATTAAGGATATTTTCCCATGGAAGAGATGAAAATCTAACAGGCACTCAAAGAAATTGACATTTTCCTGAAAAGCTCTTAATATGTCTTAAATTGCATCTAACATCTACCTTATCCCTCCAAAACCCATGTCTAATATCACCCCCCCCCCTCACCTACCCTCCGGGTTGCAGGCTAGAAGCCCTGATGTCTATAATAGATGGTTCTTTTTGTGTACATTAACGATACGACTTTTTCAACTTTTATTTTGATATGTTTTTTTAGCTGTCTTTTTTTATGTTTTACTGCTTGGCAATTTGTTTTTATTTAAAATATCTGTGTTTAAAATGTCTATGTTTTCAAGATTTAATGTTTGTGACGCGTCTCTCATGCTTAGGTGTTCACGTAATTTAGACGCGCATTTCCCCTTTATATGCTAAAAATACCTTGAAAGCAAATGTCCCCTGGAAATAGAGGTTTCCGAGTGCGTGCCAATTTGGGCAGTAAACACACCGTAATAGCATGCTTGAAAAATGGGGAATCTTCTTGCTTCTAAGTAGAGAGGGTATAATGACTCCCACGAGAACACCGTGCTGCCATCAACAATTTAGTCTAACGCTGACAGGACATAATTTATTTCAAGGATTATCGATCCACTAACGGGTCAATGACCCCTTTTTCAAGGTCGATTTATTTGTCTGTCTAGGTGTAATGACTCTGGGGTGAAAATTGCACATGCGCATTGACGGTGGAGAGAGATGTATTGATCTAGGAGTCGAGGAGGGAGTAGATTTCCGAGAAATAGATTTACATAATCGGTGGGGAATGTATTGATCTAGGACTCGAGGGGGAAGTGAATGTCCGAGAAATTGATTACATAATCGGTGGGGAATTTATTGATCCGATAACGGAAAACAGCATCACTTGTACCCTTCTAAGCCAATCAGGGGGTCGGAAATATTAGCGGGAGAGGATTGCAGAGAATATAAGGAAAGGATTTTTCCTATAGTTTTTTATTAGTCTGTGAATAGAATTCAAAGGAGTGAGAACAGTTTGATTTTACTCATTTGGATATATTTGTGCTGATGATGAGTGGAATGTTTACCCTATTAGAAATTGATAGTGGAGTTGGTAGCAATAATACAAGAGCACCAAACATTGCGGTGGAAATCACGAGAGGATCATGGCTTTGTCTGGAATGGGATGAAGTATGTGCAAGATATGTGATATCCTTGAGCAAATTTAAAATGGAGGATCAATTATGCTTCGCTGCAAAAGTTGATATAGCGCATGTGAATAGACTTCAATGTGCTTTAAGTGCATTAGTGAAACATATCGAAGACAATAAACTGTATCGCTAATTGTGCATGCTTAGTATTATTGTTGTAATTATCCAATAAAATTGTTTCGAAATCGAAAATGTTCCCTTTCTTTTTGTTAGAATGTTAGGCTAACAATTCATGGTCAGTCTAGAGTCAGCAGTCAGAGTGATAGGATTGAAAAATGAATAAATTTGAGAAAGAGAGAATTAGATCGAATCTTGTGTTTATGGAAAAACATTTGATTTTGGATGATGATTTTCTTGAGTTATCTCTTCGACGCAGGATATTCTCTCGGGGAACACTTGACAATATAATGGGGACTGATTTTCCCCCATTGGACTATTGTATTAAGCTTTGTCGATGTGACTCAAATGCTTATACTCAATTTATTGATATATTAATTGGAACAAAGCAGAATAATATCGTGGATGTACTTTTGAAAACATTGCCATAAATTCAATGTAGATGGCTCCCCCACCATTTGAAAGAGGTGACGTCAGAGAGTTACTCCTCTCACCTTACCTCCACCCTGAATTTATCGAGCGAGGACGATCAGTTTCGTTTTAGCTGTGAGAGAGTTGACATCGGAAACAAAAAAAAAATGTTCTATACATGCATGTACACTGTTCCACTATATTCTATACATGCATGTTCCACTATGCATGTACACTCTTGGCAGTTGGACTCAATGTGAGAATTGTACAATTATTGATGACTATAGTGAAAAGTGTAAATTATGTAATCCTTGTAAATTAAATAGAGGCTATGCAGTACAAATTAAAGGATGTAATTCATGTCTTGAAGAGATTTGTGACTCTCACCCTAGAGGAAATCTGTGCTCCAATTGTCACTATGACAAATGTGATCAGTGGGAGAATACTTACCCCGCTATGATTGGAAAGAATCCCAAACGTGATTTTAGTTTATTTCTACGAGATTGGTACGTCGTGGAATTAAATTATTCTGTGAGGAAGAATCTGGTCTACGATTCAACTGTTGGGGTAACAAGACAATTTGGTTTCTACGTCATCGTTGTGACGACACTGCCTATTATGACTGTAAACCAATTGATTTTTATTTGGCAGTTACCGAATGTAATTCACCATTTGAAAACACTGTATGTGATATTGCTTCAAATAGATAGTTTGAAACTCGTGAATTTCATAATATGAATGCAAATAGTATCATTGACTATACAAAGAGATATGACAAGAGTGAAGTTACATTATACTGTAGAAAATGTGACCCTGACTTTGCAGTCAATCAAGATCAATATACAGTAAATCCAAATGATTTACCAGCATTAGTGGTTCACGACAGTTACCTATACACCGAAGAAGAAGAAATCTAAAGTGAAGGTTTAAAGACATTGTTGTATATATACATTTATTAATAAACAAATTCACAAACATTTTTTAAGCACTTTACTCTTAGGGCACTGAGATTTATATTATACAGGTCTGAGAGGATATTTTCCACTAGAAAGTCGTTCAGACGTGGATTGTCAGCATAAATGTTGAGAAACTGCTTGTAAGTATAACCGCGACATCGGAACACAAAATATAGTAGTGCATGGAAGCCACAGCTTTTAGTCGTCAGATCCTGCACTCTCTTCTGATTTTGAATAATAGTTTTCCCACTGCTCTCAATATAGTTGCTGATGTGGGGTGTGTAGAATGTATAGGGTAGACCAAGAGGATCAAAAAAATTCAATCGTCTTCATTGTTTGAAAGATGCACAGCCAATGACCCGTCAGCACAGTCAACGGACTGCTATTAACAATAATTAGGGTATTGTTGCCACTTTGAATTTTTCCAAGAAAGTCCGAGGGCAGACAATAGGATTTGTACTGGGACATGTAGGGATCCATATTAAGTACATTGATTATTTGACTGGTGTTCATGGTGCCAAGTCTAGTAGAACACTACCTTCGGGAGTGATTTCTCAATAGGTTTCATATTGATTTAGTGAGATTAGTGCAATACTCTCAGCAAATGGGTCGGCAAATGTACACTCTAAATGCACACTCCTCGTACGTACTATACTCATATCCTGCGTGCCAGACAAATCTAATACAATGACACCATGTGTTTTAGCAAACATTTCTTCGGTTATACCATTTTCAAATAGGTGCGAATCATGATCTAGGGTTTGCATGGTCAACTCATACAATGTTCTACAGGATTTATCAAAAGATAGATTGTAGAGTGGGATGCCGTTTACTTTGCACACAAGAGATGAAAGTCCAAACATTTCAAATTTATGTGGGCATCCAGTCCACGATCCTATTGCACTAGCGCTTTTTACAAATGCTAAAGCGAGTTTTGACGGAATTTTGCCATTGATAAAGGATGAGTCAGTGAAGGTGCATGACCTCATGGCAATATGACGTTGTTTGGTGATTGTATGAGGAACAAGTAGTATAATATTATTTCCACTGACTCTTAGTTTTTCCACTGCCAAAGCAACAGAACTCATAACTTGTTGTTTGCGTACATGATGTATTGCCGAGGTGAGGGAGAGACTTACATCAGGATTGGCAGAAAGTTCTTTTCTCAATATGAAATTGGATGGTGCAAGCGTCAATTTTATATCCACTTTAATATTGGGTGGTAGCCATTGGGGTATATTATATATTTCATGGTATATTTTTCCAACTAGATGTAATTCACTAGTTGTAGCATTTTTAAGTGTATCTGTACTATCAGTATTAGTAATATATTCATATCCATTGGAGGTGCCTCTCAATTCTTTGTCTGACTTGGGTGTCATCAGCATGAATTGCATATAGCTTGTGTAATTTGAGAGATTGTTGCTTGTGCTCACCAGCGTGCCATTGATGTAGACACTGATTTGACGAAATAAATTATGTAATATAAAATTTTCAAAGGATATTCCATCGGCAAGAATTGGCAATGTATTATCGGATTTCCGGACTTTCATTTTTAAATCTATAAATGTCGAAGACATGTCCATAAAGTAGTCTTCATTGGAATAAATTTGAAAGTGGATATTATCGGAGAGAGGTTGTTGAGGATAAAGTTGTTCATAGTATCCATGCTTGACACTCACATCAACATTTTCTGCATTGAATAGATTCAATGAGGCGGTGATTGAAGGTTGAGAATCCTTATGCGGTAGGTAGGACATCTTAGGGAAAGAAATCTAGTTTCGATCTAACAATTCTCTTCCTGGGGCTTCTTCTTCTACTACTGTTTACAGTACGTGTCGGCTTTTTCCTTCTTTCCTTTGATAAGGGTGATGTCTTTCGTTTCTGACCTGAGTAGAGACTGATGAGTGATGCATGTTTCTCGACCTTTTTAAACTTTTCCATTTTGTTTTAATCTCTCTCCAAGGGTTCGCGCACTGGACCTAAGATTTTCCGTAGCATTTTTTTTAAAATCCTTGCCAGAGCCCCAATCGTATAGTGTAGAAGATGCAAAATCGGTTGCAGCCGGTACAAGATATTTTCTAGCCAGAGGTAGTGAAGAGCGAAAGAGCTTAGCAAACCAACTGCCAAGACCATAGCCAGACATTGACGAGCGACCTTTGAAATAGTCCATTCCATTGCCATGTTGTTTTGGACCAAGAGTATTAACATAGCAGTCAATATCAGGACAAATGAATACCACTTTTCTATTAGACATCTTGTTGTTGTTGAACGATGGGACGAAAATGGCATGTAATCACAGCCAAACCTTTTGATATTGCTAGAGGATCACCTAATTCAGTTTCTTAGTGTTAACTGACAGAGTTCCAACTTGGAAGTGTTTACGGGAATATACTGAAGATGCTTTACATTCTAGTGGTGAATATGTTCTTGATTGGTTTTTCTTTCAAGAACTCGTAGGAGGGGGACATTTGAATTACCAACCCGGGATGTTTCCACAAATGAAGCGTAGAGAAATATACATGTGTCCATGGAGAAGGCAGGCGGGTAGTCTGCAAAAATGAAATTAGTGTTTCCGGCACTTTTACCGTTGATTATATTGAGCTAAAAGCCAAGAACATCCTTTAGATTATCATTGAGAATAACCTTTCCATTGGCAATGGGTGAACTAATGTAGATCTTGCCCTTCTCCTTTGAATGGTTGAAATGAGAAGCTCCTTTTTTACGAGCGATAATTCTTTTATTAATAGAACGACATAAATCATTCATACAGGTGAGTTCCTCATAGGGTAATTCAATATATAGATAATCCATCCAATTGATCTTTTGAATTTCTTCTTGATCACCTGAGGTTGGCGGTGGCCAATCATAGGGTCTAATTTTTATTTCATATTTACGATCCTTTCTCAGGATGTCGTAGGTGTTTTTGAGAATACAGTCGACAAGAGCCTCTTCATACTTTCCATTGTCGTCGAATTTGATGGTGGGGGAGAGTTTCGTCCAAAAATCACTTGTTCTATTCAAGTCATTATAGAGAGGATCAGAAATATTGGACATGAAAGTCACATAAAAATCATTGGGCATTGTTAATATCTTCAACACTGACCCAAGAATCAAAATCAGAGCTATATCCTAGCCAGCGAACGAGCAACTGTCTCTTGCCCCTACGAGTACGACTCTTTAATATCTTTTCAATTTGATAAATTTCACTAGCGTTTCTAACTTTTTGCAGTTCATATTCATAAAAACCACCGAGAATTTCATCATCTTTAGTGTCTCGCAGTCGATATGTCGTGGTTTTGTTGTCTAGGATTTTGGACACTTTAAAAAGATCAGTGCTCCATAAATAATTCCCCTTTTCAGAAATATTGGTGGTTCTATTAATTCGAACAGTATCACCAACATTGAATTTCTTCTTTTTCTTCTTCTTCTCATTACCACCATTGGAACATTGCTTTAGAAAAGCATCAGTTGTATTTTCACTGCAGTGAACCTCCCGAGGGTTTGAGTTGGACAGAGATCGATGAGGTCGTTGGTTATATATCTGCATGATTTTATCTAAATCATGAATAAAAGCAGGTGTGTTTTTCAGCGTACAATATCTTGAAATTAATAGACAAATTGTTCTTATCAATCGTTCAGCCAATGCAGCCTTTATCGGGCTGGACTATGATAAAGTGTTGTATTATATTTCAATAGTACCTTTTGCACATGTGGATTAACAAATTCGCTACCACGATCTGATTGAATTTTTCTATAGCAATCCTGTTCAAGAATACTTTCTAAAGCCTGAGCAACTTCAACACCTCTCTTTGATTGCAATGGAATGGCATAGCCATAGCGACTAAAGACACTGATTGCCACTAGAATATATTTGTAGGGTGCATTGTGACGTCGTTGAATCGTGTCTAAAGTTAAAAGATCCGTTTGCATTATATGCAGAGGGAAAAAGGCTTTAGTTTGTCGATATTGTTTGCCACGAAGCCTCCGATTCCGATGCAGTGTGTAACTCGGTTCATTCTGTAGATAATATTTTGCTTTTTTTAATGTGCTGCCAGAGGCAACCTTAGAAAGCGTTTTGGGGGAACTTAGACTTCCCGCTTCACCGATATTTTCAAAGACATGCTTCAGAACTTCATTCATTTTGAACGCAAACACGTAGTGTAATGTCCACTCCCATTTTGCACACTGGAGGTGAACCAATCCGTCTTCGCTTTTGACTAGCAGCCACAGGTGTTATAAAATCATTGCTGCTGCTGCTACTGCTAGTATTTTCAAATATTGAATCTTCTTCTTTTTTAAATGGTGTTGGTGTTGGAGTTTTTGGAGGACTATATTCTCTTAGTTTCTTTAGAATTTACTTATTGCCAATAAGACTTTTGGGGAAGTTTGATGCATTTAGAAAAGTGTATAGATTATTATCAAAAGATAAAATTCCTTTACGATTCGTCACCATATCACAAATTAAATCAACTAGATTATAACTTTTTCCCTGAATTACATTTTTGTTTCCCTGCGCTATCGACTTGAACTTGATCACTAGCAGTTTCCAACATGAGATATGCTAATACTCTTTTTACTCTGTCCTCGATAGGTCACTGACAATAGGTTTCCAATTGTTGTTACTATAGAATTCAATTCCTTCTCCTTTGATTGCACAGCAGAATCTTGCGGAGATGTTTCATGTTTAGAGGGATCTTTGATGGCGATGGTGGCGGGTCTCTCACGATAAGGTCTATGTTTGTCCACACGTCGCAATGCATCTTGAAGTAAAAGCAACTTTTTGTCATCGGCAATTTCTCATCATTAATGAATTTGCTTAGATTGTCTTCAAAATGTTCCTCGGGCAAGAGGACAAGTTCAAATGGCGTCAATTTATAGGGTTTAGCCATTCTCTAGAGACAATTGTTTACAAGTCCTGCAATGATTGGCAGTAAAAGTGTAAAAAAGCTACCGCCCGCTTGAAGGGAGACGTTTTCTTTTAAAATTTTTTTCCCTTGCTTTTACAAGCCAAGGCGCGTACAGTGGAACGATGTTGCTTTGTCTGTTGTCTAACACCTTCTGGCAAGTGTACATTGCCCTCAGTTAAATTTAAACAAAGTTCAGATATTAGATTAATGAAATCTTTGTCAACACCATGTTTGAGTATGGCCTTCCTGAGTGGAGGTTTTGAAGTGCCTAAACGGAAAATAAATGCCATTATTCGTGTAGTTTCTTCAGTGCCATAATGGCAACTAATAGCTTTTTCTACTCTTCACCGGAAGATATACTGTAATTTCATTGTCGAAAATATCTGTGACTTTACGCAGATCCTCGGGTATGCTCTGATTGAGATCTAGCAAAATATAGCCGTAGGGCTTATTTGTCGCCTGAGTGTACGCTGACAGCAGAAATGTGGGGGCTCCTGGATATATTTGCTTATTGAGAGTTATTAGCGAGCTAGAATCACGAACAACTCGATAGATAATATAGATAGTGCAATTCAAAGCAGGGGTTCTCATACATTTGCTCTGATGAAACAGATTATGTAGAACTAGGGTTATGGAAATCTGTTCATGATGAGAGCGAACGGTGAACAGCTGTAGCATTTCCTGTGGGAACTGTTCAATAGATTTAGCCAAATCGTCAATAATCAGCCATGAGTTTGGTTCAATACTATTGAAAACATCAAGTCCCCGTATGAATTGTATTGGTATAGATGTGGCAATAGCTTTTATTTGATCATAGGACTCCTGCCAAATGCTATAGCAATAATAAATTTTCTTTGGTTTTTCCAAAAACGTTTTATTACAATTTTGAATTATTTTAGCTAAAAGTGTCGTTTTCCAAGACATTGATGGACCACACAGAAACGATCTGAATGGTGTTTTAAATTAATACATGCTGCTGCTGCTGTTGACAACAGTCGGACTACAACTAACTGTAAATCATACTTGTCCAATGAATAAGTAGTAGTCATTTTTTCTTAGATCTATCTAGTACAAGAACAACAAAAACAATATTCCATTCATTTATTCGACATCAAAACTCTATTTGTTTCAACATGAACAACATAAAAAAACACTTGTTCAACAAGAACAAAAACTCTATTTGTTCAAACATTATTGACATAAAAAATGACACTTTTTGTTCAACAAGAACAACGACACTATATGTACAAAACTTATTGTCATAAAAAAAAACACTTTTTGTTCAGCAAGAACACACTATTTGTGCACACACACACATTTTTTGTACAAACACACACTTTTTGTACAACAGCACTTGAAAAAAAAACACGAACATGAACTTAAAATGCATAGTTGAACATTATGAATTTAATACCCTCCACCCTCGGGGGAGCCGCGTGAAGGCCGGCCGCGGGTGGTACCCCCCCCCCCCCCGGGGGAAAAAATGTATACAATATTCGTCGTCACTGCTGCTACAGGTTGGGGTTAGGTTGGATTTATGAAAGGATAGGTCTGGGTTAGAGCATTCAGGTTTGAGTTAGGTTAATTATAAAGACCAAGTTGATTGCGATAGTCTATGCATTCAACCCGGTCTGAAATACGGTAGTGGCCATGTGGCAGTACATTTACACCATTCTCGAGCTCAAAGACTTTGTCGGACATACATGACATTGCATTCTTTTCCACTCTTACAGTATAGTTTTTGTACTGTAGAGAGCAAATTACAAGCACTTGTGCTCTCGGCACTAGGCTACTCTCTACACAGTCTCTGTACACACTCATGTTGAAATTGGTCTTTACAAAATTTGTAGGCACCCCTTTTACACGCCTGCTTTACATCCCTGTTATGAGTTTCCACGCAATAAACTTTAGGACCCGGGAACACCCCCTTGGATATCAAATCACTCCCCGTCTCTGATTTTAACATTAGTAGTTGGTTGGGGTCTGACATTTCACCAACTCGGGGGTAGAGGGATGGATTCCAGTTAGTGAAATCCATCCGCAAGCTGATGTGTTCCCCATTTTCTAAATCCCCCAATAAATCCCCGGTTTTTACTTTTAACAGCAGCAGAATCTGTATCCCCATAGTAAACTTGAACCTTCCCCTCCCGTGGCCATTGCACCTTGCACACATTGTAAAAAAATGACAACATGAGCTTTTTGGAAATTTCAAGTACTGAACTACCTCCTGCTATATTCTTGTTCAGTACTACATTTCTCTTTTTTCTGTGTAGAAGAACCATGCTCGTATCTATGCTCGTGAACGTTGTAAAATTGGGGTCGACAATAATTCGTGCACACTCTTGAGGGTCAGGCACGACGTCGCAACGAGATCTGTTGCGTACGGTTTCACAAATTTTGCCAAACGCTGAATTTAGAATGAGCTTGTACATTTCCTTCTCTACTATAGTGTTTGCCCGAGAGCGTTCATCAACAAAAGTGTTGATAAACGTCTTTAAGTAGGGTTTTTGATTGAATTGCAGGACCCTATGTATTTTGGTGATCTTGAAACATTGTTCACCATCCAGTGCAAAAGCACATGATGAACAACGATATTCTCTTTAGGGTCCAGATCTGCAATCAGTTTTTGCTTAGAGGGGGCCCAGTGCATCCCTATATCCTCAAACAATAATCGATTGTAGGGGCTCAGTGAGTCCCTGGTCACTGGTCGATTGATACAGGGAAAAACAAAATCTCTGACTGAATCATGAAGCGCCAATGGAATGTGACCATCAATTTCAAAGAATCATCCTTGTGGCCCATTGTCCTCAACGGTGTTGATGTCGGGGAACTCACAAGGATTCTCAAGCCATTTATATTTCCCACACGGCAAAGAGTAGTGAGACATTGCCGAGGGGTACAATGAGTTCATGTCCAAGAACACTGCATTTGACTTTGCACCTGTGCTGTTTTGTCCGCTTGGATCTGTTGTCAAAACGCGATCCCCATGAAAAACATACCCACCCCTCATTGATCTTTCTACAAAAAGGTGTTGATCTACATCAGTTATTAAGCCTATTTCCTCCCTACTAATTTTTAAAATCAAGTCCATCACCAAATGTGGCGTGGAAAAATAATATCCTATATCTAGTCGAAACTCTGAATAGATTTGGTCTGTGTTCTTGCAGACAATATCTAACAGAGTTAAAACGTCGCTGGCCAAGTACAGTCTACAATAATCCCACTCATTTTTACAATTCCCCTTAGCCCACACCTTCTTGGCAAATTCATATTCCTTGGCAATGAATTCACTGTTGGTGAGTGAATTATAGAAAGCTTAAATTGGAGGTAGTTTCACCTCGCTTAAGTGAGCGCCAGAACAGTAATAGCCGTATGCATATACACCTTTACAGGTCAATAGTGTAGCGATGAATGGTGAATTGTTGCGATAAAAGAAAATTTAGCGATGAAAGAAAAGGACTGGGCTTAATTGTGGTCATAAATATTGACCGCGTCAAATCGAATATCGTACCTTGAAGCCGTGATTTACACCTTATAAGTTCTCCGATAGCGCCGCTTATAGCGCTAAAGATCGTGCCAACAAGGCCTACGCCACCCTCAATTAATGAGAGAAAATAAAATGTTTAGCCATATAGATGTGACCTCTTCTCCTCGAGCTATCTGGAGATCAGATTCCTTGGGAACGTGCCTTTGGAGACATGTGAACTAATTAGCTGTCATTAGGCTTTATACAGACATATAAAATGAAATAAACACAGGTAAAAAGCAATAAATTTATTGAGACTTACATATTTAGGTGAACAGCAGTAGGTCACTTCAAATAACAACAACGGTGACTGAGATACGACAATGAGAGAATTACCAGCTTGAACGTCGAAATAATTATGTCTAAATGATTCTGAATCTCCTTTACGAATACTTCAAAAAGCACTTTTTACCCCACTACCAAACGTAGTTTTTTTGTCTTGCGCTGTAAGAACTGGCTTACGATTGGCTCAAGTGGCCCAAGGATGCGAACCCTTCGTCCAATAAATTGTTTTAAATATTTCTGATGATTCAAACGTTCACACGGTTCTTATCATTTAAACTTCCTTAGAAATATTGTGCGTAGCATTTTTTTTATTGCCCACTGTCTTAGCGAAATCCAAAGCTTGGATAGCGCCGTTCTTTGTCTGAGGCTATCTGCAATTTTTCTCTTTGCTGATTAAGGACTTTTCTAGATTTAAACTTAATTAGAGGAAGTCAGAATTATCTTTAGAAAGAAGGAACTTTATTTTAGTATTTTAAATATATCGCATTTTGCTCACGGTACATATTACCCTTCCCATTATTTAATGACGTCCCGTCATTATGACTTGCTTGCCTTTGGGCTTTTGAAATTTTCGCAATTTATTAACTATTTCTTTTACATAATTATTTCATATTTATGTTATGGCTTAATCAGGAGTGCTAAAAATTTTCTCTATTACT
Organism: Artemia sinica; assembly: GCA_027921565.1. Taxonomy (NCBI): domain Eukaryota; kingdom Metazoa; phylum Arthropoda; class Branchiopoda; order Anostraca; family Artemiidae; genus Artemia; species Artemia sinica. The sequence goes on from CM051265.1 coordinate 48,619,597, forward strand.
TTTCTTATTTTATTCTACATCCCTATCTAAAATTCATCTACCGGACTAAGATTATTCATGGTACTAGCCTAACTACTACACTAAAGATTTTTTTTCTTTCTACATCTAACACTGATTACTTTTACATTTCCAACAAGGTTGGGGCTATTCTACCTTCACATAAGATTTTTTTGAATTCACTTTTTACAAGGCTTTTTTTTTATTTTGCTGTCTATATGACATACTACTTTCTATCTACGCTACATTAAATGAATAGCTCGACAACGCTACACATAACTCTATCTGGACATCTAACACTACATACAAGAATGATTTAAAACACACAATATTGGGTTTACCATGTTCACTGGTAACATTAAAACACTTCACTGGGGATGTTTGCTACGCAACATTAATGATAGGATATTGGGAGTAACATATAGTTAATATAAAGTTATTAAGAAGTAACCTATGTAAATTCACATCTATTTCATCACCATTCGAGTCCTTAACGCACTCAATCCTTCTGTTGTAAATTATTGTCCTTCACTCTTTTCGTCTTGGCAAAATTTTTAAAGCACTTACGTTATGGTTTCTTCATGGGACAGTTCAAGCATGATTGTGTTCACACGACAAGCTTTCTCTAATTATCAACTGGGAAATGATGCTTCCAATTACAGGTGTGGGAATATGCTGTCAGAGTTCATTTTCACCTGCTTTTTTGGCAGTTCATAGGGTGCCTTATCATTAAGGGGTCGAACACTGGGAGTGCGTTTATTATCTTCTCAGCATATCATTTTTGGGATATTTTGAGGCACATAGAGAATGTATTCACGCATAAAATTGTTCATTTGTGTCTCTTATAAAATTGTTAGCTCATGGCTTGCATCTATTAACCATTTGCGGTGATTCCTAGGTTAATCACAGGGGAATTGAAGTTTGGATTTGGAACAGGTCGACATCAAACTATAGTGACTCCTTCAACATATTGTCTTTAACTTGTGGGAGGGGTATATTGTCACTGAGGGGTTGGTCACTGGGGTTAATTTTGGTTTCTGTAATTCAATGGTTGGTTTCCAGGTCCATTTTTCAGAAATTATCTCGTAACATTAATGGGATAACGGAGATATGAACTTTCCACACAGAGGGGATAGGATGGATTTCGAGGGATTGTCGAAAGGGATTCGACGCGTAAGTCTGTGATGCATAAATAGTTTTTGGGGTCATCAAATATCATAACTATACGGTCATATGGTATATGGGTCCATAATGATTATCAAAGGCGATATTTATGTACTTATCTCTTGTACTGATCGATGGGGTTCTCAGAATTTATGTGATTATATAGTTCGATAATGCACTGGATACTGAGATTCAAATATAATGTTACCTGATACGTAATATGGTTCATGGTCGAGGAAACAACGATCATAGGTAACTGTTGTTTTCGTAGACGAAGCTGGGATGAAAATTGCCTGGAGTGTATGGTGAGTACTCTTCGTTGGTTGAGGTATGATGAAAATAGATGCTACTAGGTTGTATCTGCACTGGGTAACTCATTGATTGGAAAGACCCCTAAACGAGATTTTAGTTTGTTTCTACGAGATTGGTATCGTCGTGGTTTTACATTATTTTGCGAGGAAGAATCAGGTTTACGTTTCAACTGTTGGGGTAACAAGACAATTTGGTTTCTACGTCATCGTTGTGACGACACTGCCTATTATGACTATAAACCTAGTGATTTTTATTTGGCTGTTACAGAATGTGATTCACCACTTGAAAGCATTGTATGTGATATTGCTTCAAATAGACAAATTGAATCACGTGAATTTCACAATATGAACACAAATAGTATCATTGACTATACAAAGAGATTTGATAAGAGTGAAGTTATATTGTACCTTAGAAAATTCGACCCTGACTTTGCAGCCATCAAGATCAATATACAGTTAATTCAAATGATCTACCAGCATTAGTGGTTCTCGACAGTTGCCTATACACAGAGGAAGAAGAAGAAATCTAAAGTGTAGAATAAAGACATTGTTGTGTATATATACATTTTTTTTATTAATAAACATACGTACATACATTTCTAAAACACTTTACTCGTAGGGCACTAAAATCAATATTACACAGGTCTGAGAGCATATTTTCCACCATAAAGTCGTTTAGCCGTGGATTGTCTACGTAAATGTTGAGGTACTGCTTGTAAGTATAACTGCGACATCTGAAAACGAAATATATTAGCGCATGAAAAACCGCAACTTTTAGTCGTTAGATCCTGTAATCTCTTCCGGTTTTGAATAAAAGTTTTCTTAATGCTTTCAATAGAGTTGTTACTGCGTGGAATGTAGAATGTATAGGGTAGGCCGAGAGGATCAAGAAATTCAATAATCTTCATTGTTTGAAAGATACAGAGCCAATGACCGCATTCAAAGTCGACGGAATGCTATTAACAATGATTAGGGTATTGTTTGCACTTTGAATTTTTCAAGGAAGTCCGATGGTAAACAATAGGATCTGTATTTGGACATGTAGGGGCACATATTAAATACACTGATTATTTGACTAGTGTTCATAGTGCAAGGTTTTGTAGAACACTGCCTTCGGGAGTGATTTCCCAATATGTTTCAAATTGACTTATCGAGATTAGTGCGATACTCTCAGGAAATGGGTCGATGAATATACACTCTAAACGCACGCACCCCGATCGTACTATACTCATATTTTGAGTGCCAGACAAGTCAAGTACAATGATACCATGCGTTTTAGTGAATATTTCATCGGCTATACTATTTTCAAATAGTTGTGAATCATGATCTAGGGTTTGCATTGTCAACTCATTCAATGTCCTATAGGATTTATCAAAAGATAGATTGTAGAGTGGGATTCCATTTACTTTGCATACAAGAGATGAAAGCCCAAACATCTCAAATTTATGTGGACAACCTGACCACGATCCTATTGCGCTAACGCTTTTTAAAAATGCCAATGCTAATTTTGATGGAATTTAACCATTGATAAAGGATGAGTCGGTGAAGATGTGCAAGCCTGTGGCAATATGACGTTGATCTGTAACTGTATGATTTAACAAGTAGTTTAATATTATTCCCACTGGCTCTCAGTTTCTCCACTACCAAGGCAACAGAAATCATACCCTGCTGGGTTTCGTACATGTAGTATTGCCCAGGTGAGAGAGAGAGCTACATCAGGACTGGAAGGAAGTTCTTTTCGCAAAATGAAATTGGACGGAGCAAGCCTCAATTTTATATCCACTTTAATATTTGGTGGTAGCCATTGGGGTATATTAAAAATCTCATGATATATTTTTCCAACTGGATGTAATTCACTAGTTGTAGCATTTTTAAGTGCATCTGCACTATCAGTACCTGTAATATACTCATATCCATTGGATGTGCCTCTCAATTCCTTGTATGACTTGGGTGTCATCAACATGAACTGCATATAGCTTGTATAATTTAAGAGATTGTTGCTTATGCTCACCAGTGTTCCATTTATGTACACACTGATTTGACGAAATAAATTATGTAATATACAATTTTCATAGGATGTTCCATCTGCAAGATTTTGGCATTCCGCTGTCGGATGTCGTGACTATCACATGTAAATCTATGAATGTCGAAGACATGTCTATAAAGTAGTCTTCATTGGAATAAATTTTAAAGTGGATATTATTGGAGAGCGGTTGTTGTGGTAATATCCATGAATTACACTCACATCGACATTTTCTGCATTGAATAGATTTAAAGATGAAGTGATTGAAGGATGGGAATCCTTATGCGGTAGATATGCCATTGTTCAGTCTATGAAAAGAAATCCAGTTTCGATCTAACAATTCTCTTCCTTGGACTTCTTCTTCTTCTTCTAGTGCTTATTGTACTTGTCGTTTTTTCCCTTCTTTTCATTGACAGAAGTGATGTCTTTCGTTTCTGACCTGAGTAGAGACTGATGAGTGATGCAATGTTTCTCAACTTTTTAAACCTTTTACATTTTGTCAAGATTTCAATTGCTCGCCAAGGGTTTTACGCACTGGACCTAAGATTTTCCGGAGCACTTTTTTTTAAATCATTGCCAGAGCCCCAATTATATAATGTAGAGGATGCAAAAGGTGTCTTAGTCGGTACAATATATTTTTAGCCCGGGGAAGTGCAGAGCGAAACTGCTTAGCAAACCAACTGCCAAGACCCTAGCCAGACATTGATGAACGACCTTTCTAATAGTCCATTCCAGTGCCCAGTGGTCTTGGGCCAAGAATAGCAACATAGCAGCCAATATCAGGACAAATGAATACCACTTTTCTATTAGACATCGTGTATTTTTGAACACCGAAAACGATGGGTCGAAAATGGCATGTAATCACAGCTAAACCTTTGATAATGCTAGAGGATCACCTATTTCAGTTCTTAGTGTTAACTGACAGAGTTTCAAACATGAAGTGTTTACGGGGATATAATGAAGATGCTTTATATTGTAATGATCAATATGATCTTGATTGGTTTTTCCTTCAAGAACTCGTAGGAGGGGAACATTGCTATTGCCAACTCTGGATGTTTCAACAAATGAAGCATAAAAAAATATACAAGTGTCCGAGGAGAAGGCAGGCGGGTAGTCACCAAAAATAACATTAGTGTTTCCGGCACTTTTACCATTGATTATATTAAGTTTAAAACCAAGAACATCTTTTAGATTGTCATTGAGAATAACCTTTTCATTGGCAATTGTTGAACTAATGTAGATCTTGCCCTCTTCTTTTGAATAGCTGAAATGAAACGCTCCTTTTTACGAGTGGAAATTCTTTTATTGATAGAACGACATAAATCATTCATACAACTGAGTTCCTCGTATGGTAATTCAACATAAGGATAATCCAACCAATTGATATTTTGAATTTTATGTTGTTCGCTAACGGGTGGCGGCCAATAATAGGGTCTAATTTTTATACATTATATGCGATCTTTTCTCAGGATATCAAAGGTATTTTTGAGAATACAGTCGACAAGAGCCACTTCATACGCGCCGTCGAATTTTCTGGTGGGAGAGAGAGTTTCGTCCAAAAATCACTTGTTTTATTCAAATCATTGTTCAGAGAGGGTCGGAGAAATTGGACATGAATGTCACAATAGAAATGATTTGGCATTGTTAATGTCAGCAACTGCAACTCAAAAATAAAAATCAGAGTCGTATCCTAGCCAGCGAACAAGCAACTGTCTCTTGCCCCTGCGAGTACGGCTCTTTAATATCTTTCAATTAGATAAATTTCACTACTGTTACTAACTCTTTGTAGTTCATAATCATAAAAAACGCCGGGAATCTCACCATCTTTGTTGTCTCGTAGACAATATGTCATGGGTTCGGTGTCTAAGATTTTGATACTTTAAAAAGTTGACCGGACCATAAATAATTCCCCTTTTCAAAAATATTGCTGGTTCTATTAATTCGAACAGTATCGCCAACATTGAATTTTTTTTCTCAAGTTTTTTTTCACAGGAACATTGTTTAAGAAAATTGTCAAATGTATTTCACTGCAATGAACTTTTTGAGGGCAAACATTGGACAGAGATCGATGGGCTCGTTGGTTATATATATGCATGATTTTATCTAAATCATGAATAAAAGCAGCAGTATTTTTCAGTGTACAATATCTGAAAATTAATAGACGAATCGTTCTTATCAATCGTTCAGCCAAGGCTGCCTTTATCGGACTATAACCATGATAGAGCTTTGTATTGTATTTCAATAGAGCTTTTTGCACATGTGGATTAACAAATTCGCTACCACGATCACTTTGAATTTTTCTATAGCTATCTAGTTCAAAAATACTTTCTAAAGCCTGAGGAACTTCAACACCTCTCTTTGATGGCTTTGGAATAGCATATGCATAGCAACTAAAGACACTGATTGCCACTAGAATATATTTTTAGGGTGTACTATGTCGTCTTTGAATCTCATAGAGTGTAACTCTGTTCATTTTCTAGATACTCTTTTGCATTTTTAATATGCTGTTGACACTGCCACTGACGTCAGAGGCATTTTTAGAAAGTATTGTGGGGGAGCTTAGACATCCCACTTCACCAATATTTTCGTAAACATGTTTTAAAACTTCATCCATTTTGAACAAAAACACGTAGTGTAATGCCCACTACCCCTTTGCACACTGGAGAGTGGTGCCTGTGACGGTGAGTTGATATCAATACGACTTCACTTTTGTCTAGCCATCGACATCGTCGGTGTTATCAAATAATTGCTGCTGCTGCTGCTAGGAGTGCTAGTATGTTCAAAAATTGATTTAAAATCTTCTTCTTCTTCTTCTTCTTTTTAAATGGTGTTGTTGTTGGCGGTGTTGGTGTTAGAGGACTGACACCTCAACTATATTCCCTTAATTTCTTTAAAATTTGTTTATTGCCAATAAGACTTTTGGAGAAGTTTGATGTATTTAGAAAGCTGTATAGATTATTGTCAAACGATAAAAGTCCTTTACGATTTGTAACCAAATCAGAAATGAAATTAAGTAGATTATAGATTTTTCCCTGAATTATAATTCGTGTCCCCGTGCTATCGACTTGAACTTGATGATCATCACCACCAATTTCCAACATGAGATATGTTAATACTCTTTTACTCTGTTCCCAATATGTATGTGGCAGTGGGTTTCAAATAGATCTCACTATTGAATTCCATTCCTTCTCCTTTGATTGTGCTGTTTGTTGTTTTTGCAGAATCTTGAGGTGATGTTTCCTTTTTTTTTTGGGGGGGGGGGGTGTGGTGGGATCCAATGACATTTACATTGACCGCGGGTCTCTCACGATACAGTTTATGTTTGTCCAAGCGACGAAATGCATCTTTAAGTAAAACTAGCTTTTTATTATCGGCAATTTATTCATCATTAATGAAAATGCTTATATTGCCCTCAAAGTGTTCAATTAGCGAAAGGACAAGTTCTATTGGAGTCAATTTGTAGGGTTTACCCATCTAGAGAAAACTGTTTACAAGTCCTGGGATTATTGGCAATAAAAGTGTAAAAAAGCTACCGCCCGCTTGAAGGAGACGTTTTATTTTAAAATCTTTTCTTTGTTTTTGCAAGCCAAGGCACGTACAGCGGAACGATGTTGCTTTGTCTGTTTTCTAACACCTTCTGGCAACAGTACATTGCCCTTTCTAAATTCAAACAAAGTTCAAATATAAGATTAATAAATTCTTTGTCAACACCAGGTTTGAGTATGCGATTCCTGAGTGGTGGTTTTGAAGTGATTAGAACAGAAAATAAGTATCTATTTTCTTGTAGTTTCTTCAGTGTCATGATGGCAACTAATAGCCTTTTCTACTGTTCACCGGAAGATATACGGTAATTTTATTGTCGAAAATATCTGTGACAGCACGCAAATCCTCTGGCGTATTCTGATTAAGATCCAACAGAATGTAGCCGTAGGGCTTATTTGTTGCCTGACTGTACGCTGAAAGTATAAATTTTGGATCACCGGGATATAGTTGTTTATTGAGAGTAATTAGAGAACTTGAATCAAGAACAACTCGGTAGATAATATAGTAGGTGCAGTTCAAAGCAAGGGTCCACATACACTTGCTCTGATGTAACAGATTGTGTAAAACTTTGGTTTTGGAAATGTGTTCATGATGAGAGTGAACAGTAAACGGTTGTAGCATTTCCTGTGATCATTTTTCAATGGATTCAGGTAAATCATCAATAATCAGCAATCAGTTTGGCTCAATACTATTGAAAACAACAAGTCCTCGTACAAATTGTATTGAAATAGATGTAGCAGCAGCAATAGCTTTAATTTGGTCATAGGACTCTTGCCAAATACTATAGCAAAAGTAAATTATCTTTAGTTTTTCAAAAAAAAACATTTTATTACAATTTTTAATTATTTTAGATAAAAGTTTCGTTTTCCCCGACATTGACAGACCACAGAGAAAAGATCTGAATGGTGTTTTAAATTGATACACACTGCTTTTGATGCAGTGGACTACAAATAACTGTATACCATGCTTGTCTAATGAATAAATAACAATAATTTCCCGATATTCAATAGCAACAAGAACAACAAAATCATTTTTAGCAACACTATCTGTACAAGAATCAATAGTAATAGCAAGAGAACTGAACAACAACAATATCAAATTAAGAATCACTTTTTTCATTAATTGAAAATGACAAGAACAACAAGAACAAAAAACAAAATGTATTTTAAATAATGTATATACTTAATATCACTAGCAACAGCAATAGCAGCACAATTGAACATATTTGTAGACTAAGAGAATAGAAAACACTATTTACAACATTTAAAAGATGAGAATCTCCCCGAGGCCAGTCGGATCGGGACCCCCCCCACCCCTGGGGGCTGGAGGCCGGGTAGGGACCACCACCCCTCGGGGCCGGGCTGGAAAGCGCGGGGCCGGCCCGCTGTGGCGGAAAAAAATCTGTTTACAATAGCAGCAAAAGTTAAATGACGAAGACGATAACGATGGCAAAAAAAGAATGCATATTATAGGGAAATTTTTGTCCTCCAATCACCCACCCACCCACCAAGTAGTACTATTTTCAATTTAAGTTAATTTTATCGAGACCGATTGGTTTTCTATAGTCAATACATTTAACTCGATCTGAAATATAGATAGTGACCATGGGGGTGTACCTTCACACCATCCTCACGTATATAGACCTTGTCGGATATGCAAGAAATGGCATTTTTTCCACTCAAACAGCGTAATTTTTAAATTGCAGATAGCGAATTGCCATTACTTTCGCTTTTGACACGAAACTACTCTCCACACAGTTTCTGTAGAATTTCATGTCGAAATTATTTTTTACAAAGTGTGTAGGCACCCCTTTGCACGCTTTCTTACATCCTATCATGTGTTTCCACACACTATACTTTCGGACCGGGGAACACCCCATGGGATATTAAATCGCTCCCGTCTCAGATTTTAACATTAACAATTGATTGGGGGCCTGGCATTTCACCAACTCGGGATAGATGCTCTTATTCCAATTCGTGTAATCCATCCGAGAGCTGATGTGCACACCATTTTCCAAATCTTAAAATAAATTATCGGTTTTAAACTTTTAATAGGAGTGAATCTGTATGTCCATAATACGCTTGAAATTCCCCCTCCCTTGGCCATTGTACCTTACACACATTGTAAAAGAATGATAACCAGAGTTTCTTGGATTTTTCCAGTATTGAACTCCCCCACGATTTTCTTATTCAGAACGACATTTCTCTTTTTTCTGTGTAGAAGAACCATATTCGAGTCTATGACACTGAATGTTGTGAAGTTGTGGTTGACGACAATTCAAGCGCATTCTCGGGGGCATGTTTTGACGTCACAATGAGATCTGTTTCGTACACTTTCACACGTTTTCCCAAAAGCTGAATTTAAAATAAGTTTACAGATTTCTTTTTCAACTTTACTTTTTGCCGGTGAATGTTTACTGACAAACGTGTCAAAAGACGTTTTCAATTATTATTTTTGGTCGAATTGTAGGGCTCTGTGTATCTTTGTAACCCTGAAACTGTTGGTCACCATCCATCGCAATAGTACATGCTGAACAACAATATTCTGTTTCGGGTCCAGATCTGCAATTAGTTTCTGCTTGGAGGGGGTCCAATGCATGCCCATATCCTCGACCAAAGACAATTTATATGGATTCAAAGAGTCCTTTGTCACCGGTCTATTTACACACGGAAAAACAAAATCTTTTACTAAGTCGTGGAGCTACATTGATATGTGACCGTCAATTTAAAAAAAAAAACATCCTTGGAGACCATTTTCCTCGACAGTTTGAATGTCGGGGAAGTCTATGGCAAAAGGATTTTCAAGCCGTTTGTAATTGCCACACGGTAGACTGTAGTGAGGAATTGCCGAGGGATAGAGTGAGTTCATGTCCATAAAAAGAGCATTGGACTTTAAACTATCGACAGAGTTCCGTCCAGTTGGATTACTCGTTAAGACACGGTCCCCGTGAAAAATATATCCTCTCCCCTCATCGATCTTTCTACAAATAAGTGTTGATCCACATTGATGATTAGACCTGTTTCCTCCCTACTGATTTTTAGAATTAAATCCATCACCAGATGTGGTGTTGAAAAATAATACCCAATGTCTAGGCCGAATTCCGAATATATTTGGTCTGTGTTCTTGCAGACAATATCTAAAAGACTTAACACATCGCTTGCCAAGTATAGTCTACAATAATCCCAACATTTTTACAGCCCCCCTTAGCCCAAACTCTCTTGGCAAATTCATAGTATTCGGCAATGCATTCACTATCGGTAAGTGAATTATAGAATGCTTCAATGGGAGGGAGTTTCTCTTCACTTAACCTTGCGCCAGAGTTGTAATAATCATATGCATATATTCCTTTACAAGATAGTAAGTCATATATTTTATTGTCGGGAAAGCGTTGTTTAAGCAGAGGGAAACTGTCAAAATTGTCACTTTCTGCACTTGGATGAGTTGGCTGAGAGCTTTGGGGAAAAAAACTATATGAATCTAAATCCAACAAGTATGCCCATATTCCAACAAGTATGCCCATTATCCACTGTTTGCCACTTGAATTTCTAAAACCGAAAACTTCTCATCTAATTTGGGTTTAATAGTATAAGTAAATGAGTTATCTACCCATGGGCTATCTAAAACTCCCTCCCTGTGCATACCAATAATGGTAAAATAAAGTTCAAATCGTAATTTGAATTGTAAATGAAAACTAGTACCGGGAAACTGCTTGCTCACATTCACATTCACTATTCACGAAAATTACTACCCCCTGATGATATTTCCTGCCATAAATGGTCATGGTCATGGACTTTCCCCTTCCCCCCTCCCTTAGTCTTTTTTCCCCTAGTCCCTTTCTCCTTAGTCCCCTCTTCAAATTTCCCCTTACATACCCAACATACTTTCTTATTTTTAATTGCTAGGCGATCCTCTGCTGATAGAATCATTCGGTATTGTGTATGTCAAAACCGGGAGATTGCCCTATTCGTTATGAGAATTAATTTAGTCAATCCTTTGACCATGCAATCCTCCTCGTCCAATTTCTAAACTATTTCTAACAGTCGTATAGTGTTACTGTCGTCACTTTGAGCATGGGCGTACGAAATAGCAATAGCTTGATGTTCTTTGATACGATTTCGATATTGGGGGTCGTTCACATCTGTGAGTTTAGCCTCACAGTCTATACTTTGCATAAGTGTATTCTTGAAATTTCTAAATCGTAAAATTACCCGGTCACCAGCAACTGTCTCCACAGATTGATAGCCGTGTCGTTTGCAGTGTTTCATGTGATTCTTTAGCTTTAATTCAGTCCAAAATCTAGACAAACACATTGGGCAATAGTAGCGCACCACATGTGTTTCACCCTCCCCCAGTACTCTACTAGTATCCGTAATTTGATTTAAATGGCCAATTGAATCAGGTTCACTAGGTGGTGTGTACAACAGCCCAACCCAATGCTTCACAGATTCAATCGACGGCGCTCTTACTGGAAATATTAAACCCTTTTTATTAATACCACCCCCGCTTCAAATTCCGTTTCGTATTGTAGCACTGTAACACCAATCTTTAAATGCGCATTTGTTCTTTCAAAAACATCTATTCCTTTGAGTGCTAAAGGAAATGTATCTGTTAAACAAGTGAAATCTAATCGGGGGAAATTAGATCCCTCTTTCCCATGTACGGCCCACTGGTCCAAATTTCTCTTATTAGCTTTATCTTTTAGAGGTCGGAAAGCCGACTTAAGAAATACGTACATGAAACACTTTTTGGCTGTATCGAGACATATTCTTTGGACACCCTGACATCCTTCTAAATCAGGAATATATTTTAAAACTATAGACCTCTCCCCCGCTCCTCCTGTCCCTCCTCTTAAAATAAAATCTTTTTTTTAATTTACACATATTTGCACTTGAATTTTCAACAAATAAAACCACAGAAACCGCTACCCTTTTCATTATAATTGTCCAAATGAGTGACAAAATTGTCTTCCAAATCCATGAAAACATTCTCGTAATTTCCCAAATGTGGTGAATCACTACCATTTCAGTGTGCACATAATGATTGTAGACTTCACCGTGGGTTTTATTCAAATAGAATATTTTAAAACAATTGAGGCCTTTATGCTTTCTCTCCCTCCCCCTGCTTGAATTTGGTGTTCTATAAGTGCTCTAATCTTCTCCACATATCTATGGATAATATTTATGGGATCACTTATTAGAACCCCAGCCATCAGTGTATTAAAGGGATCGCCGAGAGTCGCAGTGAAAACGTCTACCGTATTCAGGATTGAATTTGTTTGCCTGAAATTTGTTTAGTGGTTGTGAGAATTGTATATCACCATCACCACTACCTATCCCACCACAGTAGAAAGGCTTATTTACATACTAACTGTACAAGATCATTGACCTCCAATGAGCTAGAATACTGCCAGTAGAAGATGACAGCCAATCAGAGGGCTACAATCCGTGGACGAATAAGATCACGTTCCTCTTTCTATATCAATCAGGGAGTCATAAATACTAACGGGAGTGGTGGAACATGCTCAGTGAATACAACCAGGACCTGATCATTGACCTCCATTGAATTTACCCTGAATTTATGTACCAGGATGTTATTGAAATCAAAGTACTTTGTTAGCAGTGATGTTACAATTCCACCTTGAGACATTGCTTATATTGTTCGCGTTTTGAGGCTAAAGTAACAGTACGTTTCATAGCATTTTGAAGGAAACATCAAATACAATGGATTTAGAAGTTTTTGCTACGCAAATTTATAATGTGAGTTCCGTTTAGTAAATTTTCTTTGGTTTTTCCAAATAAAATCATTTTTTGATCGGAAATGAATTTAGCCCCCCCCCCCCATATATTCAAATTCAGGGTATATATTTACACATTAGTGGAGGATGGGGTTGCATGAAGTGTATGTTAAGTAAATAACCGTCTACCATTTTTTTTATCTGATCGCATATATTTTCTAGCTTTTGAAAATATCTTTTGGTATAAATTTTAGGCCTACATGATGTGTGTATGTTAACGATCTTTTTCTATCTAATTTTAAGCCTATATGCCGGAACTGTGTTATCATGCCTTTATTTCTAGAGCTTATAACATTTTCGATGGTTTTATAATGTGGGTAAGGGTATAAGAATTAGCTAGTTTCAAAGATAAAAATCCGCCAAAAGTTTTAAAAATAATTTTTTTAAGGAAACTATAATCCAATTTCTTTTTAAGGATAATTTTGATGTTACTGTCTTTTGATATAAATTTAGGCCTATAAACTGTCTTAACGAGATTTTTTTCTTATTATGGTGGGAATATGCTTTCACGTATATATTTATTAACATTTCGAGTGTTTTATAATGGGGGGAGGGTATAAGAATTAGCTAGTTTCAAAAATAGAATATTTTTTTGAAGGAAACTATAATCTAATTTCTTTTTAAGGATAACTTTGATGTTACTGTCTTTTGATATAAATTTAGGCCTATATAAATGTCTTAGCGAGATTTTTCTGTCTAATTATAGTGGGAATATGCTTTCATTCCTATATTCATTAACATTTCGAGGGTTTTATAATCAGAGGGGGTGGGGTATAAGAATTAGCTATTTTTAAAGATAACCCCCCCCCAAAAAAAAAAAAATTGTAATAATGTTTTTTTTAAAGGAAACTATAATTTAATTTATTTTTAAGGATAATTTTGAAGAATGCGTCCCTCCCCCGGAGAAAAAGGCCCGAATTGAAGATGAGAATCACTTATGTCCCTCTGTAATTAACTACATTGGACCTCTGACGGCATATGCACAGGGTGAGAGCAATTGCCAATGAATATGATGGCCTTGCAAGGAGCTAATAATGTGAGTTTAAAATTTATTGACATTTTCACTAAAGATTTTTCCTCCCAAAAGGAAATACACATTTAATTATTCTAGTATCCTGCTTGAGATAAAGTCATATGACCGTTTAAATCGGAAAATGTAATTTTTTGATAATAATATGAGAGATGATAATTAAACAGGCTGTCTATTATCTCAGCCTGTCTCCATCCTTAACCGTAAACATGTGTGTAATCTGATTAGTTTACAGTCCACAGTTTCAAAAGAAAACATATGAGGCATGAATTTAATTGACATTGGGAGAAAATAAATGTAATTTAAAACGACTTTAAAAAGTCAGTAGTTCAATTTTGCTTGAGACTTACTCCATTTTTTTATTCTGGCAGAATCACATTATGCGGTACTAAGACAACTAAGAAGGTATAATGAATATGACAAATTTATGAGTATTATACTTTAGTATGGACAGCAGCACATTATGCGCTGCTATATTTATTATTTTTCTTTCCACTAGATTATTGCTAAGAAAATTAAGATACTATATTTAATATTGCAAATTTAATACTATTATATTGCTAAAAGGTACAGCTATCGAGTATGTTGCATGATTAAGATGGAACTTAGGTGTGTTTTTTTCATTGTTATAGTATCGGCCAGCATCACATTATGCGCTGCTATATTTATCATTTTTCTTCTAGTAGATAATTTGCTAATAAAACTAAGAAGGTATAATGAATATGCCTAATTTATGAGTATTATACTTTAGTATGGACAGCAACACATTATGCGCGGCTATATTTATTATTTTTTCTTTCCACTAGATTATTTGCTAAGAAAACTAAGAAGTTATAATGAATATTGCAAATTTAGGAGTATTATAATTTATTAAGAGAGAAGTGCATTATGCGATGCTATATTTATTATTATTTTTCTTTCTACTTGATTATTATTAAACACAACTATGTTTAGAGGTGTGCATGCATATGTGGGGGGGGGGGGGGGGGGGATATTGCTACTAAGTATGTTTTTTTTTTAATGCATATGTTTTAAATGATTAGAAAATATAGTCGCAATTAATCTAATTTTTCGAACTTCTTAAAAATAGAGTTTTTTATACACGTTGAAATTAAGTGGTTGTGTTCTTTATAGGTTAGAACGGCTTTACCGCTACCTCGACCTCCACCTGCAGAAAAAGTCACGTATCATATGATCGCATTGATGAAATGATTCAAATTGAAGCACCTGAGCAATTTCGTGACATTGATGAAACTCTATCACATAACGGCGAAGGATATGGTAAGTTTTTACAAGGGTGTTATGATGGTAGTGATAATTTAGATGGTACACCTGTTAACATTACTAAAGACGCGAAATGGATGGATAATTTATTGGAACAATATTTCAATGTTGATAGTAATTCTTTAGATGTAGACAATAGTACAGTTTGAACAAGGCAATGCAGTTAGTTCAGAGGGTGATTTACCATGGTTGAGCCCGAATACCATGCAAATTTAAGACAATTTACTCGTGAGTTGAATGAGAATCCTTCCTCCTCAGATTTAATAAATATAGCCCCTTTTCAATCAAATTTAATTGAACATGAAAATGAATTCGCTTGGATTGACTCGCATAGCTCTAGCGCACTAGAGGCTATGTTAAAGGAACTGGGTGATTTTACTCCACACAACAGCCCAATTGTTGAACAAAGTGGGGAGGGGGGGGTTTAGGTAGTGATGATAAATAGAGGGAGGGGTTTAGGTAGTGATGATATACAAGTGGGATGGGGTTTATGTAGTGATGATACACAAGGGGGCTTAGGTAATGATACACAATGCTCATCGCTACCAGAATTTCAACAAACAAATCCAATTCTGAATACAATAGACGTTTTCACTGCAAAATTTGGCGATCCCTTTAATATCCTGATGGCGGGGATATAATAAGTGATCCCATAGATATTATTCATGATTATGCAGAGAAATTCGTGATATTCTAGAAAACCGAATTAACTGTGGGGCATATATAAGTATTGTTGTAGAAATTGTCATAATGTGTTATTTTTCCTTGTACTTAATCATTTTTTAGGATTACTAAGCCTGCATCACAGTAATCCAGTATTGCTGCAATATGCTATAGAGATGATAATTGTTTTTATTTTTCTTATCTTTAAATTCCACATTGCTCTGATTAATTTGTTACTGTTAGTATAAGTAATCACGACTATTGCTTCAAATAATAGTCCCCGTATAATATCCTATAGATTGTGTACTGTTGACTTATGTGTTTAACCTATGTGATTGCAAAGAGCGTATGATTCTGTCTAGGTATTTATATTCTAGGAAGTGGAGTAAATCAATGGAAACTCAATCATGGTACGTCGAACCAAAACCCTAAAAGCAAGTTTTGATCCAATCATAATTACCTTTATATGTTGTGACGCAGCCCATCGTTCAAAAAAAGAGCCAAACGTGAACAATTTACGGGAAACATAAACTGTACGCGTATGAAATTTTCCCGAGGATAAAAGTGCTCAGAAGAGATACCCAGCCCCAGCTATCTAGATACCCATTCCCTGTAAAAAATCCCCCAATCGATGTGTACCTAGTAAATATATCAACAATTCTATATCACCAACCCCTCGTATATGATACGAAAAACCATGCACGGACAATTTTGTGCAAGAAGTCATACTTATGAACATTTTAAGATTCTTACCCCAAGCGATAAGTGCCAAAGCTGAAACACTAAGTTGACAAACCATAAACAATTAGCCGACTTTGAAATTAATTCAATGGAAGCCCAAAATAAAGTGACAACGTATGTGAGTACTATAGAGACAAGTAGAATGATGAATTAAGTGTGAAATCTTATGTATCTAACATGAAACTTTAATGAATATTAGGAAAACAATTCATAAAACAGATGAAACAAGTGCAAGCGACATTATTCCAGTGTTGCAATCAGATATTAAGTTAAAATCTATCAATGTGTCAAATTCGTTTCTTTACAAGTTATTTTAATCCATATATATCGGTGCGTTAAAATTTAGATGTAATAAGCTGCTCTTAGAAGTCAGTGGCTTACAGTGTTGTAAATCGTCAGGTGGAAATATTATGTAGAATTAGAAATAATGAACTTGAAATTTTATTATCAGTATTATATCAAGTAGTAAAATAGTAAATCGTCAGGCGGAAATATTATATAGAATTAAAAATAGTGAGCGTGTAATTTCATTATCTATATCATGTCAGGTAATAGAGTAAATGTTTTATCAGAAACAAGGTAATTAAATAATATAGAAATATTAGTATTAGGTGGAGGTATTTTCAGCATTAGGTGGAGGGAAATAATATTTAGATATTTAATCATATAATCAATATATTTTAGTCAGTAGAAACTCTTTGACCATTTCGCCAAATAGAGTGAATAAGTGATGGAGCTTTAAGTAATGTTTTCACAAATGTAGTTATATAAAGCAATCAGGAATAGGAAAGAAAAAAAATTATATCTTACTAAATGTGGGTTAATTCAAGTAATAAGTACCAAATTTTAAATTAACAATGATAAAACAGGATCAAAAATTCAGAAAATGAAAGGAGAAGTAGTAGATACAACGATGAGGACATCGTTAACAATGGGAAGGGTGACATGTAACGGGATAAAAATTCAGAAAAATTTCAAAATATCTTTTAAACTTTTCCCTTCTATTTAAAAACGTGTATGTAAGATTTAACTGCTTAACTATTAACCTAAAATCATGAACCCATAAAAAGAAGTCAATCAGGTAACGTTCTCTCATGCAATTTACAAATATCTATTAAAGATACAATTTATCTCAGCTGCAATAAACATTGTAAAATATTTTTCAATTGCAAACAATACAAATGTGTAATTGCAAACAATAAATCTTGAAGCAAAAAAGATAAACTGTCACAGAAGCATGAGATGAAGTTCAGTTTAACTAAATATTGCGCGACATGTCTTCAATTATGTAGTTCATTTTAGAAATTTGAATCACCAAAATATCAAGAGAAAGCAGAATTTATTAGCCAAAAAATAGCTACAAGAGAAAAAATTTGTTAAATTCATTCGATTGGCTCTGTCTGAAACAATGTCTCTTCGTAATAAATTACAAGTTGTCTTGAACTGGATGACAAGTAATTAGCAATAAATAGTTCGATAACGATATTACTATGTTGTTGAGACAAAGTTCATCTCAATAAATTGTGAATAATCTTGAACTAAGTGACGTGTAATTAACCCTAAGTAAAACAAAGTAATACTTAGTTTGACAGGAAAAATTCCGAGAGGTAAAGCTGGTAGCCATAAGGTATAAGAAAGTCGAATCATATCCTTTTAATGGAATTATGTATTTGTCGATCCAATAGGAACACAGGTAACATATTTCTAGTAACGCCTTAATGTAACCCTCTACAAAATTTGGATAATATAGTAGCAAGGATTTGCAGTTTGGAGTTAGTCTTATGGCAGTTTTTAACCAGTCTAGAGGAGTTTTGCGAGCAGTTTTTTTAACCAGATTTATATGATTTTGAGTCATCCTATTATCAGCCCATAGACATTCTTTTGACAATATTATGTGAGTCTTTTGTTATGCTTGAACCAAACATTGAACTTAAATTTAAATAGACCCGTGTTAGAACCTATCTCTCAGCGTGCAATTTACACAAGTGTGGGGGGGGGGGCAGCATCAAGGCCTCAATTGTTTTAAAAATATTTTATTTAAATTAAAGTCAAGGGAGGTCTATGATCACTATGTGCGCACCGAAATGTTGGTGGTGTACTCTCATTTGGCACATTATGAGAGCGTCTTTATGCAATGGGTTCACAATACTGTCTCACATCTCGACAATTATAATGTGAATGGTATTGGTTCAGTGGTTTTATTTGTTGAAAATTTAAGTGTAAATATATGTAATATAAAGATTTCATTTTAAGAGGGGACATGGGGAGAGGGAATCTGTTCGAAACAGGCCAAAAGTGTTTCATGTGTGCGCTTCTCATATCAGCTTTCCGACCACTACAAAATAAACAAACAAAGAAAAATGTGGACCACTGGGCCGTGCATGGAAAAGAAGGGTCTGATTTTCCCACAGTAGATCTCTCTTGTTTAACAGAAAAATTTTTGTAACACTCACGGCGATAGATATTTTTGAACGGGCCAAAGCACATTTAAATATTGGTGTTACAGTGCTGTAATATGAAACAGAATTTCAAGAGGGTGTGCGTTCTCATAAAAAGGTTGTAATATTCCCAGTGTGGGCCCCATCGATTGAATCTGTGAAACACTAGGTTTGGCTGTTGTACACACCACCTAGTGATCCTAATTCAATTGGCCACTTCAATCTCATTACGGATATTAGTAGAGTTCCGGGAGGGGTAAGGATCTAGGGGTACGATACCATTGCCCAATGTGTTTGCCCCAATTCGTAGCTAACTAAATCTACAAAATCACATGAAACACTGCAAAAGACATGGCTATCAACTGGTGGAGACAGTTTGTGGTGACCGACCAATTTTACGATTTAGAAATTTTCAGAATACACTTATGCAAAATGATAAAATAAGTTTAGACTGTGAAGCTAGGCTCACAGACGTGAATGACCCAAAATTTCCAAATCGTATCAAAGAGCATCAAGCCATCGCAGTTTCCTATACCCACGCACAAAGAGACAGCACTAACACTATGCGATTGTTAGAAATATGAAAAGACAGTACTAACATGTGATAGTACTAACATGAAAAGAAAAAAACAAGAAAGTAATGTATTTATTTTTACTCACATTTGCGGTATAAGGCTCAATCAGGTATATCAAAATAACGGCACTTCAATTTACTGTTGTGGGCACTATGGTAAATTGCACGCTGAGAGATAGGTTCTAACACGGGTCTATTTAAAATTTGAGTTCAATGTTTTTTTAGTACGATATATATGGAATAAAATAACTTGTAAAGAAACGAATTTGACACATTGATAGATTTTAACTTAATATCTGATTGCAACACTGGAATAATGTCGCTTTCACTTGTTTCATCTGTTTTATGAATTGTTTCTTAATATTCACTAAAGTTTCATACTAGATACATAAGATTTCACAATTACTTCATCATTCTACGTGTCTCTATAATACTCACATACATTGTCACTTTATTTTGGGGTTCAATTGAATTAATTTTAAAGTCGGCTAATTGTTTATGGTTTTTCAACTTAGTGTTTCAGCTTTGGCACTTATCGCTTGGGGTAAGAATCTTAAAATGTTCATAAGTATGACTTCTTGCACAAAATTGTACGTGCATGGTTTTTCGCATCATATACGAGGGGTTGGTGTTATAGGATTGTTAATATGTTTACTAGGTTAATATCGATTGGTGGGTTTATTACAGGGAATGGGTATCTAGATAGCTGGGGTTGGGTACGTCTTCTGAGCACTTTTATCCGCGGAAAATTTTATACGCGTACAGTTTATGTTTCCTGTAAATTGTTCATGTTTGGCTCTTCTTTTTTTGAACGATGGGCTGCGTTACAACATATAGGAAGTTTGGGATCAAAACTTGCTTTTAGGGTTTTGGTTTGACGTATTGTCTTTGATTCGTGGTTCAAAGATCACAATCGTTTAGGGATTAGTAACTGGGATTACAGTGTTAATAGTTGGGTGGGGTCTCTTCTCTGGACACTTTATTCTGGGAAAATATTTAAAAACGCACAGTGTATGTTACCCATAAAATTGTTCATATTTGGGTCTTCTTTTTATGGAGGAGGGGCTGCTTTGCGACATCTAATAATAAATGTGGTAGGGTCAAAACTGATTTTAGGGTTTGTCTCAACATATTGTCATTGATCCGTGGCTTATGATACGTAATCATTGAGGTATTAACCTTCAGGATTATTCTTGGTCCTTGGGATTTAATTTTTGGGACTTTGCCGTCTAAGGATAGTTATTCGACGGATTTTTATGCAGTTTTACGACATTCTTGGGTCGGGGTGGTTTTCTAGATAATCGTCGATAAATATATAAAATGGGGTATTCTTTTTCGACGATATTGTTTGAGGTAGTATTACCTGGTACTAGGTTTTGGTAACTGCGATTGTCATCAAAATATTGTCTTCGTGGATTTGGTGAGTACTTGTGGTTGGTTGACGAATGATAAAAGTAGATGCTACTAAATTGTATCTGAGTTGCGTGCTCGTATATCATGATTGAGTTTCCATTGATTTACTCCACTTCCTAGAATATAAATACCTAGGCAGAATCATATGCTCTTTGCAATCACATAGGTTAAACACATAAGGCAATAGTACACAATTTATTGGATATTATACGGGGACTATTATTTGAAGTAATAGTCGTGATTAATTATACTAACTGTAACAAATTAATCAGAGCAATGTTGAATTTAAAGATAAGAAAAATAAAAGCAATTTCTCATCTTTATAGCTTATTTCAGCAATACTGGATTACTGTGATACAGGCTTAGTAATCCTAAAAAAAATGATTAAGTACAAGGAAAAATAACACAATATGACAATTTCTACAACAATACTTATACATATCTTCAGCACATGTTTCAGCGCTTAACTTATCTTAAACGTTTCTCAAAATTCAACTAATTTTGCGTTTAATTTTCAACTATGTAATTAAACTAATTTTCAACTATCTAGTTGAACATGAGGTAGCTTACATGGCTTAATAAGAGGTCTTAATTTACTATAAATTTTCATGCCTTTACTGTTTACGCAAGTTCATGCCACTTAAGAAACGCATATTTTGTGATAGCTATATGGTTTTACGCAAAGAGTGATTAGAGAGGTGGGACTGGACATGGCAACGACGAAAAGGACCTCTATGCCCATTCGCTTGATCATGTCCTCCTTTTTTTGGCTTAAGGGTTATCTTGGAGTCCTGGGCTTAGGTTCTGCATCTCGCTCGACTCAATGTGATCTTTCTTTGCACTTTTCCCACGTGGTCTAATAATTTTCCTATAATTCAGGGTTAAGAAAATCCTCATGGTTAGGGGAATTAATGAGCTCCAGTCTCGTAGGCAACTAAATATTCACTTGATGATGAGCTGAAGTAACTCCACATTGGCTTCTCGTATATGATTATCTTTGGTCTCTTTGCGAATAGGAGAGTTCATATTTTTCATACATTACGGCTATTTTGAGGGTAGTTCCCATGCTTATGTATGGTTCCCTGCTTTACGACGTCTTGGGCTGCTGCGTGAACAATGAAGATTATCATAATATTCGTTAGTCGCACCTTTCTGTTTAATTCTAGAATTAATAAATGTTTTTATTGATATTGCAATGCAACCTATTTTCATGTTTTTTTGCAATTTTCTTGTCTCTTGCTATTTATATTGAAGGCATTTGCCCTTTCTCCCGTTTTATTTTATTCCCCATTTTCCTCTTGCGGGTCGATATTTGGGTGTATTTGCCAATCGTAGTCCAACACGATACGATCCTATGTTATATTCCCTTATATCATATTTGACCTCCCTCTTTTTTGCGAAAACTTCTTCCCCTGATTTGTTCATAATGAGGATTGCTGAAGAGTATATCATGTTTTCTTTTGCATACCGGATAGTTATAAACTCTGTATCAATAATTGCCTTGGCCATTGTTCTGAAATGAAAGATAGTTTCTATTGGCTATTGTCTAGTTTTTTTTATTCAAAATTAGTTACATTCATGGTTACTCTAGGTCGAGATCAAACTACTTGTTCGCCAGTACTTCCTCGTACTCGGGTACTTGTTCGTTTGACGTAATTCGATACTCTATAGCTCCTTATTAACCAATAATGAATATTTACTTTTTCATGGAAGTAAGGCAACTTCAGGTCGAGTTTGAACTACTTGTTCGCCTGTGCGACCTTGCACTTGGCTATTTTTGTTCGAACATAATTCGATTCTCCAAAGTTCCATAAAGGTTTAAAAGTGTTTAGTTTTCCAATAAACCACCTTTTTTCTTCCACGGATATCGGCTTTCAGTTTTAATATGGGTGCATCGTCTGGTAGTACCGCCTTTGAGCCTGAGGATTTTAATATATTGGTAAGTTGATAATTTTCCCATGATGATACGTTGGAACCGAGAAATTTGAGTTCATATACAACGTTATTTTTACCATTTTTATGCGTATCTAAGTGCATTAAATATGCTAATAATTGGTTTGGAGGTGCAGACCTTCCAATGTGGCAATTATGTCACTCTTTCGCACATTTTGTCGAATGACTTTTCGGCACCATTCAGATAATGAAAACGGACTGAAAAGTTACTAGTAACTCTACTGATGAGGATGACCGACTGTGTCATCGAAATATTTAGAGTCTTTCTTTTATATTTTCGTTTCACTGTCTAATAAAAGGACCTATCCCTATTTGGAATTCTTATTGATTTCAGGGTTTAGGGTGATTCTTGGGGGTCACTTTTCATAAGGGGACGAGTTAATTTTTATATGAGGGTACCCTGGGCAGACTGTAATGACCAATGGGACAAAGAACTACCACAGGTAACAACATTATTTAATCTATTTTTAAAACTGTAGCTTTTCATTATGCTATAACAACTTTTCGTAACTGCATGGCTGTTTTTCATAAGAGAGTTAGGGATCAAGGTGGCGGCAGAGGGATGGTAGACACCACCGCTATCGCAATGACCACAGCTTCCCATGATGGGGGTCCATCCGTTTTCATGAATCTCAATTTAATTCCAATGGCTATTTTGAATAAGTCATCCTGCGTTGATTTCCAAGTATTTCATGTTTTTTTTTTTACGGATTATTTGCTAACTATTGTTTGTAGAAGAAATTCGCCGGATGTGTTGAGCCTTCACTACTTATCGAGAGCAAAAAAAAAAATTTATTACTATTGTCCCCCGGACTGTAAGGTGATCCACTACTTATTTTTAGCTGAAAGTACTTTTTTTTTACTTAGTTTTTGTGAGCCCTCGACCGTACATTGTCAAAAGGAGAATTAGAGTACTTTTTTACGCGAGAAATAATTAATCTTTTGTTGATTTGACAAATTATAAAGCCTTAACGTGATTTTGTAACAGAAAAAGTCTTTACCTCCAACGATATTATATGATATTCATGTAGAAAATTACCAAATAAATACGGCTTGGTTGTAAGTAACAACTTAAGTATAGTAGATGTTAGCGTTGAGCCTGGAACGATCGCAGTTACAGTCGAAATTAAGGACGAATCGGGAATTTTACCTTTAATTGCAGTCTAAATCGTATGTGATACTGCAGCATTTGGTATTAATATTCCCCCAGTGAAATTAAAAATATATATTACGTTTTTTAGTGACCTTATTGATGAATTAAAGCTGGGTATTAACTCCCAATTGAAATTTATTCGCGCAGCCATGTTTTATTTTTGTCTAGGTAGGTTGAATAGTCTTTACACTAAGGGCAAACAGGTAGAAATCATGACGTTGGCCAAGTTTTTGCTCTCGAGTCCCCAAAAGCTGTATTTAGCTTGGGATTTTAATCCTTTATAAGACAAGCATCTACTTTATCAACTCATTCCGCTCCTGCGGCAGGGATAGTGCCACGCGGCAGAGGTACGTACATCCAAACGCAAATTTATCTAAATTTTCGTGTTGGAGTTTACCGCCTCGTTTGGTAAGTTCATATATTTTTGGATTATTCAAATGTTTAGAAATAAACTCCGTTCCTTCTTTTGTGTCAGATTCAGTTTTTTAGGACGACTGTTTTAGTCCCCTAGGATGCTTGTAGTTTTCTTATTATCAATTTTACTAATTATCTTTAGCCTCTTTATATCTTTTCATATTAAGTCTCGTGGTTCTCACAGTTTTTGTGATGATAAGTGATAAATGCGTCCTATTAGGAACGTTTTGGTCCTGCATGACGCATTGTATAAGAACTGATTTACCTTATATTATTTTAAAAACAAACTACGCCTACATGGCTGAGAGTTTTTACCTTGTTTAGTTTAAGCCAATCATGTTTACGCGAAGTAAATAATTATTAGTTATATTAAATAATTCAAATATTTGCGAAACTAACTTTCTAGTGCAGGGTTCATTCATGCCAATTTTTAAACAAGAGAAATCTTGGGCTTAATTGTTAGTTAACTAATACTATTTGCTCATTTTTCAGGTCAAGTGTCAATTATCTATTCAACTTATTTTCATCATAGCTGTAACTTCGTAAGAACTGCAGCCACAATGAATACAATTCGTAAGAAAATGAGGATAATTGGTGGATCATACGCTAATTCTTTCATACTATAGCCTACTTTTTGATCAGTTTATTCATTCATATAAATGCTTATTGTATCCTTCTTAGCCTGAGTTCAAATTCGTGTGTGGTATAATGATTATATTATATTTTGGACTTATAAAAGACTTTTTTTTTTTGTAATATTAATTTTTCATGGATAGCCTATGTTGATTATGATGTTATGTTTCTTTCTTGAAGAGGCATGCCTTGGTCATAGTAAGCGCCGCGATTGGCTTTAAAGGTTAGTAAAATTAACAATTATTCTGGTTTCCTTTATTTTTAGAGTTCGTAAATTAGTAATCATTTATATTTATACTTCTTTGTCCGATTTTTTTTTGTCTCATGTAATTATCGGACTATGCTCAACCCGGAAAGATGTAACTGCCTCTTACTGTTGCTTTTGTTTGCCAAGATTATATTTTGTCTTGACTAGCCAATCGGGAAGAGTCGGCCTTCTGGCTTGTACTTGTCCAATCCAATTCCGATGATCTATTTGGTTTAACAAAGTTTGACAGGACGCCTTGCAGAATACGTATTTTTTTGCAAAACTATACCGAATTTGAATCACGTGTTACTGCCTGCTTACGCAATACTTTATCATAACTATTATAGGATTAGGCTAGTATTACGATATTATCTATGATGGCGAGAAAAATAGCACAGATTCAGTTTTTAGAAATTCCCATTAACGAAAGGGGCGGGGGAATTTCCTGGTTTGGGAATTCGGCTCACCTATCATCGCAATTGGCCACTTGGACATTCGTCGAGGGGCTTGCGTTCCGCTCAAGTTAGTGTGTCTATTGTTGGTCCCTAACATACGACTTAGAATTTGAAATTTTTTGGTTAGGTTTTATTTATCTATTATATTTTTATGTTAATCATTTCTAGGTTTTGATTCATATAGTAATAACTTTTTTTTTCAGGTTTCCCTATGTTTTGTGTATCTCTAGGGTTCATTTTTATAGGTTAGGAATTATACCGCTTTTGAGGTGTTGCCTATTTCTACAGACTTATTTTTGGTTAAGAGTTACATCACATTTCTCTAGGTCGAAATTTACGGGCAAAAACTAGTGTCTTAAATGCTACAATTTTGACTCATTCTTGTGCCCTTGGTATTAATTGTATTCTTTTTTTGTGTCAATTCTTTAGCGACTATTCCTCTTCTTTTATCTAGGTTTTGAAACAGAATAATACACTATTTCATGTATCTTGGACTGACTATTTTGCACGGGCCACATACAATTGATTGCTAAGTTGCCAGCGATAATTGTTGTTTTTTTTTTTTATTAATTTCTCAATGGCATTTTTTTTTGCTATTTAGCATTAATCGTTTTCGCATTTCTTTTACGGTCTTTTGAATTTTTGCCCTTTTTATTGCTTGGTTTATTCATGATGACCGGAAGGTGATATCTTAAGGTTTTTTTTGACAAATGCGTTCGAAAATCAGAACTTGGTTTAGCTTATTGTCTGTACGTAGGTTTAATTTATATTTTATCCTTAGGATTATGCGTTTTAGCTGTATCTTCGCTGTTTATTTTTGAAAGAAATGTAGTATTTTCTAGTGGGAATAGGTTACTTATGAACAAGAGTATTTCTAGAATATAATGTTTATATAAGTCAATCAATCTATATGCTAATGTTGCAAAATAAAAAAAGGGATATTATTTTGATTTTGAGGAAAAGAAATGCGCTGATAAATCGATTAATTTGCCGTTGTTTTCCGTACACACCTAACGTAGTTTCTTTGGACTATACGTAGCTTCATAGTACCAGATAAAAGTATTTTAATCTGAGGAAAAAAAATGCGTAAACAAACCAACTAATTGGCCATTAATTTTTGTGGTTTTTAACGTGGCTGAAAGTTACTGGCTGGCGTAAAGTGGTTATCTCGGACTAATGTTTTATATGGGGCCAATTGAACTATGTACATGATTAATAACATCCGAAGTAAAAGGTGTGATTTTAGGAAAAGCCAAAAGGTTATTTGGCCGTTTAGCTTATGGGGGGTGACTAAGGCAACCTGTACGGGTTTCTCATTCGGCTAAATTTAGCTTTATCCTTAAAAGAATATTTTTGGTTACTATTTGTTTGTCTTAATTCTCTTTGAGTTTACTAAGAGAAATGGCTGTTGATTATTTAAGCAATTGAACACTGCGTGTCTTTCGATTAGTTACTGTAATAATAATGATAATGGTAACAAATTATTGCTTTAATGATGGTCTATTCTTGTTAAAAAATACATGATTTAAACTGGTCAAATTTTGGAAAATTGGTTTGTAAATCTTAAATACAGGAAGGGATTTGAAAGAATAGTAAGGTCTGCTTTTGTGGTTCTAATTGACTAAGAACTCTTTATCTGTAATAACGATTAGCTACCCTTCTCCAGGAAACGAAAAGAAATTACAGTGATATTTAAAGGAGAACTGGCATATTTCCTGTTCCTTGAGTTTGAGTAGAGGCCAACTTGTTTTCTAGCACGTATGGTGCACGTTGGGTTAAGGAAAATAACCTTAATGTGACAACTGTGCCTTTTATTAGCATGAAGAGTATTTTGAATTTATTGGTTAGAGCGTGCATTTTTGAGGAAAACAAATGAAAACGCACAGAAGTCCTTGGGGGGTTTAACCAAATTTTGTCATTTAGCTTTCGTATATATTGGACAGTATTGGAGTTCCTGGGTTCTTTGTGTCACATTCACTTGATTTGGATTTATGATGATTGGAAAATAAGACTTTTTAAGGCTGTTTTTATGTCATTTTATGACTCTAATATGTTTGGAAATGGAGGGCTCGGCCAGGTTTACTGGCTATATGTAGGGTTAATGGATATTTTGCCCCTTAGGTACGAGTTTTTCATTACACTAGCGCCTGTTTGAAGTTCATGACAACGCTAGTTTTATCTTTAAATTTGGGGGGGCAGCATCACAGTCGGTCATCATCATCAGTAGAGTTACTAGTAACTATACTGATGATGATGACCGACTGTGTCATCGAAATATTTAGAGTCTTTCTTTTATATTTTCGTTTCACTGTCTAATAAAAGAACCTATCCCTATTTGGAATTCTTATTGATTTCGTCATAGAAAAGGCAGTGTGGTCATGGAGAATAATAGTAACCCTAGATCGCCCCTACTATTAGGAAAACCGCCTTAACAAAGTGAACGCTCGAAAGGAATCTGAAACAAAATAGACAAAAAACAAATCCAAATAGTGGGTAGTTCTCTGTCATAGTGCGGGAACACAGTTACATTATTCTGTGATCGGCTCCATGAGCAGTGAATTCCCTTACGAGGAACAACTTGTACAGGAAAAGGAACGCAAGAATATTAGTGAGGTTAAATGCCACAAAAATAAAAAAAAGGCTAAGTTGGTAATAAAACGGAAAAAAAATCCTCAATCATTACTATACCTTAAACTGCTATAACTTAACATAATTATTATTAAATTGAAAATATATAACTATTATGTAATCATTTACTATCCCTCAACTACAGCAACCTAATGTAACCATTATTAGATTAAAGGTGTTATAGCTATTACGTAATCACTTATTATTCCTTAAAATACTGTAACTCAACATAGTTGCTATTAAACTAAGAGTGTATATCTGCTACGCGATCATTCCAGATAAAGAAAAAATCCGGAGTCTAAAGAGTATATTCATAAGACTTAATAAAATGTACCAAAGGAAAAGAAACGTCCATAAGAGTTAAAACAACAAAAATGAAGGATTGAAAAAAAATTCTAATTTTTACCCTTTCACGTCAATTAACTTAATCAATAGCAGTTCTCTTTGATTCGATAAATGTTATATGATAACACATTTGCAGATACCGGTACACGAGTAGCCGTCGACCACTGGTTCAGTGAGAGGTCGAAACAAGCGACTATATGGTACGTTGCTATGTTAATTTAAAATCTTAAATATTAAAAAAAAACATGATAAGATTCCCGAGCCTCTCACAATTAAATAATTGTAGCCCGGCAAGTGAAACCTCATGGAAACTAAAGAAAAGCCATAGCACGGATAATATCAGTGAATCCTTAAAAGAATGGGTCCTTATCAAAACAGTGGAAGATTCTTGATTGTCCAACGCTACATTTTCTTTTAAAATATCCGAGGAAAGCCTTGGAAGACAGAATAATCCTAAGATTAATAGCAACCTTAGTTCATTATAATTTTAGTGCACGTACAATGACAAGAACAATCGAATACACCAGGCTAAGTGCCAACCTAGCATTCCAAATCTTAATACGAAGAATCCCAATGAAAAAGTATGCCTTATTATCCGAGTACATCGTAAATAACATTTGGTATGATCAGGACGATAATAACGTCACTACGATTTGGCCCATTAAATTTCTCTCCATTCTAATCAATCGAGTACATATACTAAAGGGAGAAAGCTTCCTTAAGGCCCTATACGTCAACTGTTTAAATAACACATACCTAAACCCAATAAACCCTCCAACGGGATCCGCTATTTTTCAAGTCACCCCGAGGGATTTTTTTTAAAGACGTAAAGAAATAACCCTGAATTTTTTCAGCAAGATGTAAATTTCGGCATCAAAGTATTCCCCGGCTTCGATGTAATTGTGTGCGAGCAACTATGTTGTTGTCAATTACATATAAACTTAAGTTTTTCCGTGGAAAGAATAATAAATATTCCGTTTTCATTATCTGAATGGTGCCGAAAAGTCATTCGAAAAAAATATGCGAAGGAGTGACATAATTGCCACATTGGAAGGTCTGCACCTCCCAAACCAATTATTAGTATATTTAATGCACTTGGATACGCATAAAAATGGTAAAAATAACATTGTATGTGAACTCAAATTTCTCAGTTCCAACGTATCATCATGGGAAAATTATCAACATACCAATATATTAACATCCTCAGGCTCAAAGGCGGTACTGCCAGACGATGCACCCATACTAAAACTGAAAGCCGATATCTGTGGAAGTCAAAAGGTCGTTTCTTTGAAAACTAAATACTTTTAAACCTGTATGGAACTTTGGAGAATCGAATTATGTTCGAACCAAAATAGCCAAGTGCAAGGTGGCAATGGCGAACAAGTAGTTCAAACTCGACTGAAGTTGCCTTACTTCCATGCAAAAGTAAATATTCATTATTGGTTAATAATGAGCTTTAGAGTATCAAATTACGTCGAACGAACAAGTACCCGAGTATGAGGAAGTACTGGCAAACAAGTAGTTTGATCTCGACCTAGAGTAACCATGAATGTAACTAATTTTGAATAAAAGCAACTAGACAATAGCCAATAGAAACTACCTTTCGTTTCAGAACAATGGCCAAGGCAATTATTGATACAGAGTTTATAACTATCCGGTATGCAAAAGAAAACATGATATACTCTTCAGCAAGCCTCATTGTGAACAAATCAGGGGAAGAAGTTTTCGCAAAAAATATGTGATGTGGGAATATCAAATATGACTTTTGTTTGAGGGAATATAACATAGGATCGTATCGTTTTGGACTACGATTGGCAAATACACCCAAATATCGACCCGCAAGAGGAAAACGGGGAATAAAATACAACGGAGAAAGGGCAAATGCCTTCAATATAAATAGCATGGACAAGAAAATTGCAAAAAAATATGAAAATAGGTCGCATTGCAATATAAATAAAAACACATATTAATTCTAGAATTAAACTGAAAGGCGCGACTAACGAATACTATGATAATCTTCATTGTTCACGCAGCAGCCCAAGACGTCGTAAAGCAGTGAACCATACCTAAGCATGGGAACTACCCTTAAAATAGACGTAATGTATGAAAAATATAAACTCTCCTATTCCCAAGAGACCAAGATAATCATATACGAGAAGCCAATGTGGAGCGGCTTCAGCTCATTATCAAGTGAATATTTAGTTACTTACGAGACTGGAGCTCATTAATTCCCCTAACCATGAGGAATTTTCTTAACCCTGAATTATAGGAAAATTATTAGACCACGTGGGAAAATTACAATGAAAGATCACATTGAGTCGAGCGAGATGCAGAACCTAAGCCCCGGACTCCAAGATAACCTTAAGCAAAAAATGGGAGGACATGATCAAGCGAATGGGCATAGAGGTCCTCGTTCGTCGTTACCATGTCCAGTCCCACCTCTCTAATTACTGTTTGCGTAAAACCATGCAGCTATCACGAAATTTGCGTTTCTTAAGCGGCATGAACGTGCGTAAAACAGTAAAGGCATGAAAATTTATAGTAAATTAAGACCTCTTATTAAGCCATGTAAGCTACCTCATGTTCAATTAGATAGTTGAAAATTAGTTTAATTACATAGTTGAAAATTAAACGCAAAATTAGTTGAATTTTGAGAAACGTTTTAAGATAAGTTAAGCGCTGAAACATGTGCTGAAGATATAGATAAGTATTGTTGTAGAAATTGTCATATTGTGTTATTTTTCCTTGTACTTAATCATTTTTTTAGGATTACTAAGACTCTATCACAGTAATCCAGTATTTGCTACAATATGCTATAAAGATGAGAATTGCTTTTATTTTTCTTATCTTTAAATTCAACATTGCTCTGATTAATTTTTTACAGTTAGTATAATTAATCACGACTATTACTTCAAATAATAGTGCCCGTATAATATCCTATAAATTGTGTACTGTTGCCTTATGTGTTTTTAACCTATGTGATTGCAAAGAGCATATGATTCTGCCTAGGTATTTATATTCTAGGAAGTGGAGTAAATCAATGGAAACTCAATCATGGTATACGAGCACGCAACTCAGATACAACTTAGTAGCATCTACTTTCATCATTCGTCAACCAACGACAATACTCACCAAATAAATCCACGAAGACAATATAATGATGACAATCGCAGTTACCAAAACCTAGTACCAGGTAACACTACCTCAACAATATTGTCGAACAAGAATACCCCATATATATATTTATCGACGATTATCTAGAAAACCACCCAGACCCAAGCATGTCGTAAAACTGCATAAAAAATCCGTCGAATAGCTGTCATTAGACGGCAAGGTCCCAAACATTAAATCCAAGGACCAAGAATAATCCTGGAGGTTAATCCCTCAATGATTACGTATCATAAACCACGGATCAAAGACAATATGTTGATACAAGACCCTAAAATCAAGTTTTTGACCCTACCACATTTATTATTAGATGTCGCAAAGCAGCCCCTCCTCCATAAAAAAAGACCCCAAATATGAACCATTTTATGGGTAACATACACTGTGCGTGTTAAATCTTTTCCCAGAATAAAGTGTCCGGAGAAGAGACCCAACCCAACTATTAACTTTGTAATCCTAGTTACTAATCCCTCAATGATTGTGTATCTTTGAACCAGAATCAAAGACAATACGTCGAACCAAAAACCCTAAAAATAAAAGCAAGTTTTGATCCAATCATAATTACCTTTATATGTTGTG
The DNA here is from genome assembly GCA_027921565.1 of Artemia sinica. Lineage (NCBI taxonomy): Eukaryota > Metazoa > Arthropoda > Branchiopoda > Anostraca > Artemiidae > Artemia > Artemia sinica. Next base: position 48,652,144 of record CM051265.1, read on the forward strand.
ACGCAGCCCATCGTTCAAAAAAAAGAAGAGCCAAACATGAACAATTTACGGGACACATAAACTGTACGCGTATGAAATTTTTCCCGAGGATAAAAGTGCTCAGAAGAGATACCCATCCCCAGCTATCTAGATACCCATTCCCTGTAATAAATTCCCCCAATCGATATGTACCTAGTAAACACATCAACAATTCTATAACACTAACCCCTCGTATATGATGCGAAAAACCATGCAAGGACAATTTTGTGCAAGAAGTCATACTTATGAACATTTTAAGATTCTTACCCCAAGAGATAAGTGGCGAAGCTGAAACACTAAGTTGACAAACCATAAACAATTAGCCGACTTTGAAATTAATTCAATGGAAGCCCAAAATAAAGTGACAACGTATGTGAGTATTATAGAGACACGTATAATGATAAAGTAAGTGTGAAATCTTATGTATCTAACATGAAACTTTAGTGAATACTAAGAAACAATTCATAAAACATATGAAACAAGTGCAAGCGACATTATTCCATTGTTTGCAATCAGATATTAAGTTAAAATCTATCAATGTGTCAAATTCGTTTCTTTACAAGTAATTTTAAATCCATATATATCGGTGCGTTAAAATTTAGATGTAATAAGCTGCTCTTAGAAGTCAGTGGCTTACAGTGTCCGTAAAGCGTCAGGTGGAAATATTATGTAGAATTAGAAATAATGAACGTGTAATTTTATTATCAGTATTATATCAAGTAGTAAAATAGTAAATCGTCAGGCGGAAATATTATATAGAATTAGAAATAGTGAGCGTGTAATTTCATTATCTATATCATGTCAGGTAATAGAGTAAATGTTTTTTATCAGAAACAAGGTAATTAAATAATATAGAAATATTAGCATTAGGTGGAGGTTTTTCAGCATTAGGTGGAGGAAAATAATATTTAGATATTTGATCATATAATCAATATATTTTAGTCAGTAGAAACTCTTTGACCATTTCGCCGAATAGAGTGAATAGGTGATGGAGCTTTAAGTACTGTTTCATAAATGTAGTTACATAAAGCAATCTGGAATAGGAAAGAAAAAAAAATTACATCTTACTGAAATGTGGGTTAATTCAAGTAATAAGTACCAAATTTTAAATTAACAATGATAAAACGGGATCAAAATTCAGAAAATGAAAGGAGAAGTAGCAGATACAACGATGAGGAAATCGTTAACAATGGGAAGGGTAACATGTAACGGGATAAAAAATTCAGAAAAATTTCAAGATATCTTTTAAACTTTTCCCTTCTATTTATAAACGTGTATGTAAGATTTAACTGCTTAACTATTAACCTAAAATCATGAACCCATAAAAAGAAGTCAATCAAGTAATTCATGCAATTTACAAATAGCTATTAAAGATACAATGTATCCCAGCTACAGTAAACATTGTAAAATATTTTCAATTGCAAACAATACAAATGTGTAATTGCAAACATAAATCTTGAAGCAAAAAAGATAAACTGTCACAGAAGCATGAGGTGAAGTTCAGTTTAACTAAATATTGCGCGACATGTCTTCAATTATGTAGTTCATTTTAGGAATTTGAATCACCAAAATGTCTAGATAAAGCAGAATTTATTAGCGAAAAAATTTAGCTACAAGAGAAACAATGTATTAAATGCATTCGATTTGCTCTGTCTGAAACAATGTCTCATCATAATAAATTACAAGTTGTCTGGAACTGGATGACAAGTAATTAGCAATAAATAGTTCGAAATTACTATATTTTTGAGACAAAGTTCATCTCAATAAATTGTGAATAATCTCGAACTAAGTGACGTGTAATTAACACTAAGTAATACAAAGTAATACTTAGTTTGACAGGAAAAATTCCGAGAGGTAAAGCTGGTAGCCATAAAGTATAAGAAAGTCGAATCATATCCTTTTAATGGAATTATGTATTTCTCGATCCAATAGGAACACAGGTAACATATTTCTAGTAACGCCTTAAATCTAACCCTCGTCAAAATTTGGATAATATAGTAGCAAGGATTTGCAGTTTGGAGTTAGTCTTGGTGGCAGTTTTTTTAACCAGTTTAGAGGAGTTTTGCGAGCAGTTTTTAACCAGATTTATATGATTTTGAGTCATCCTATTATCAGCCCATAGACAATCTTTTGACAATATTATGTGAGTCTTTTGTTATGCTTGAACCAAACATTGAACTCAAATTTTAGATAGACCCGTGTTAGAACCTATCTCTCAGCGTGCAATTTACCATAGTGCCTACAACAGTAAATTGAAATGCCGTTATTTTGATATACCTGATTGAGCCTTATACCACAAATGTGAATAAAAATAAATACATTACTTTCTTATTTTTGTCTCTTCATGTTAGTACTTCTCTGAATAAGTAGTCCTTGTGTCTCCAACCGCTCCCTAAGGAATCTGAATTTATATAATCTGATTTTGACTCAGTAATGGTCACTGAGATATGCTCCCAATTTGACCACTGTTTTAATCTCCTTTCATAGGAAACCCCCCTCAATTATGCCATAGAATCACTTAGTATCCGCCTCACCTACAAACTGAAACCAAAATCCCCCCCATATTTGAAGTGACAATTAATTTAGTCAATGCTTTGATCATGAAATAATTCTCGTCCAATGTCTCAACTATTTCTAACAATCGCATAGTGTTAGTGCTGTCTCTTTGTGCGTGGGCATAGGAAACTGCGATGGCTTGATGCTCTTTGACACGATTAGGAAATTTTGGGTCATTCACGTTTGTGAGCCTAGTTTTCACAGTCTAAACTTATTTTATCACTTTGCATAATTGTATTCTGAAAATTTCTAAATCGTAAAATTGCCCGGTCACACCAACTGTCTCCACCGATTGATAGCCATGTCTTTTGCAGTGTTTCATGTGATTTTGTAGATTTAGTTAGCTAACGAAATTGGGACAAACACATTGGGCAATGGTATCGTACCCCTAGATCCTTACCCCTCCCAGAACTCTTACTAATATCCGTAATGAAATTGAAATGTCCAATTGAATTGGGATCACTAGGTGGTGTGTACAACAGCCAAACCCAGTGTTTCACAGATTCAATCGATGGAGACCCCACTGGGAATATTACACCCTTTTTATGAGACGCACACCCTCTTGAAATTCCCAGTTTCATATTACAGCACTGTAACACCAATATTTAAATGTGCTTTGGCCCGTTCAAAAATATCTATCGCCATGAGTGTTACAGAAAATTTTTCTGTTAAACAAGAGAGATCTACTGTGGGAAAATCAGACCCTTCTTTTCCGTGCACGGCCCAGTGGTCCACATTTTTCTTTGTGGTTTATTTTGTAGTGTTCGGAAAGCTGATATGAGAAGCGCACACATGAAACACTTTTGGTCTGTTTCGAAACAGATTCTTTGAACGCCCTGACATCCTTCTAAATCAGGATTATATTTTAATTCAATATCCCTCTCCCCATGTCCCCCTCTTAAAATAAATCTTTATTTACATATATTTACACTTAATTTCAACAAATAAAACCACTGAACCCTTGCCATTCTCATTATAATTGTCGAGATGTGAGACAGTATTGTGGACCCATTGCATAAAGACCACTCTCATAGTGTTTCCAAATGAGAGTACACCACCAGCATTTCGGTGTGCAAATAGTGATCATAGACCTCCCCTTGACTTTCATTTCAATAAAATATTTTTAAAACAATTGAGGCCTTGATGCTGCCCCCCCCCCCCCCACATAGGGTGGTTCTCATTTTTCAAAGTAGGATTTCTTCAGCAAGCACCCCCTTATCTTGTTTCTATTGTTAAAAATACCACAGAATCCCAAAAAAAAACCAAATATATTGATATTAAGAGGTCCCTACCAGAGTTTAAAATTTTTTGGTTACTACATGCTCATTGCTCATTGCTCAATGCTGCATGTCTTGCACAGTTTTCAACATTTCAACAGTCAACACTACACTATAGTACAGCATGGTAGCTTTCTGAACTGCTGGACTTGTTTACTTATTTATTTGTAGGCCTCCCACAATGCATTTCAACACAAGACGCCATTTTTGTTGTATGCAATGTGAGTGAAAATGCAAATTTCAAGTTTTTATTAGTTTTATGAACTAAATATATTAATTATACTTCACACTTATACAGGTCACCTTGTTATTCTGATACTTTGTTGCAGATTATACTGACACTGACACAGCAATGAGTGACAGCATGGACTGCATGGTTTGTACAATCGACAGCACTGATGCAATATTAAAACCAACTACAAGAATTGAAACAGACATATGGCTCATCAGGAAATTATCAGACAATCTGATTTCAACAAAACTACCCGTCGAAGAAGGAGGTCATGGCACATTTCCACAGCCAATGCACAAGCAGCTTCAGGGAATCGATGATGTATATATTTTTTTTTTTTAAATAAACCCAATGTTACTTAAAAAAATGCGTTCTTATGCAGTTTGGGCAAAGGCACACATTCCAACAAGGCTCAGGAAATATATGGTAAACAAAATTCAGTGTCTCTTTAAGGAGTATGACAACCTGAAGAGAAATAAAGAAAACAAAGCTAAGCGTTTTTGAGACACTGAAAAGAAGGAAGAAGAGTGGAAAGTGGGCCTAGACCGTTTTATATTTTTGACATTGCGCACGCCAACGCAATGGAGATGACACGTATTCAAGAAGACTGTGAGTTTTTGTTAGCGCAGCGGGAACCAGGATGCCGTGGAAAGATGGGCAGTGTCGACAAGGTTTTAGAAATAAAAAGAGCATCATCTCAGAAAAGGAAAGAGTACCATGACATAAGAACTGAGAAGGAGAGGCAAGAAAGAAAAATAAGAGAAATAAAGTGACACTGGGAATCATTATCTGACAGCGACAACTGACAGCAAAAAAGGTCAAGAAATTAAAGACCCTAAAAACAAAAGATATAAAACCGTCATCCTCAGTAAAAACGTCAAAAAAGAGGACGAGTATACTTATTGGATTGACAAAAATGTCAGCCTGTCTGGATATGGCTAAAGTTAGTGACAGAAGTGCTGCATTACTTCTTTTTCTGACTCTGCAACACCTTGGTCATGATCCTGCTGAATACAATGACAATCGCTCTTCAATTCGCAGAGACAGGATGAAGCGGCGCCGAGAGTATAGCCAAAAATCTACGACAGGAGTTTAAAACCAACAGTTTCCTCTTACTAATTCACTGGGATGGAAAACTCACTAGAGGATATCTGCAGCAGACAGATTGTCTGATCACCTTCCCAATTTTGGTCTCTGGAGCAGTTGTAGATAAGCTTCTTGGTGTTCTAAACGCTAGCCTCGGGAACTGGTCAAGCTTCTGCAGCAGGAGGTTTTTGAAAGCAAGCTGTGGCTTGGAACATTACAGATAATGTAAAGTGCATGTGTTTTGACACCACATTTCTGTCAATTCCGGTCCAAGAAATGGTGCTTGTATCCTTCTGGAATTAAAAACTTGACAAGGACATGCTTTGGTTTGCTTGTCGATATCATATCTTAGAAATAGTCTTACAGCCAGTGGCTTCTTGATTGCCTTGGTCCTAGCAAAAGCCAGAGATAACAATTTCAAACCGTTTTAGAACACCTGGCAGTTTTTACTAACAGAGAAGACTTTCAGACTGCTTCATCTGACGATTGCGTGTTTATAGCTGTTTCACATGTAATCACAGGTGGATCATAGCATTTGCTGAGATGAAGACATCTAGCGTATCAACCCCGTAATGATTACCGTGAACTTTTAGACTTGTACAGACGATCATATTCCTTGGTTGCACGCCCATCTAAGAGAATCTTATTCAGAGCTCCCCAGCTGGGGGCTGCATCAGCAAGGTGGATGGCAAAGGCCATCTATGTGCTAAAGGTCTGGATGTTCAGAAGTCAGTTCAAACTCACGAAAAGGCAAGAAAAGGCTCTTACTGATATTTGCTAAATTCACTGTGATAATCTCCGTGAAAGCATGGTTTCAGGCATCATCAGCACCATCAGCAGCCCCTCCCATTGACCTCCAACTTCTCAAGGACATCTACAGCTATAGAAAATATCAGAATCAATATCAAAAACTGCCATGAACAAAATAATAAGACACCTATGGTACTTATCAGAGGAATTGGTGGCCCTCGCCTTCTTTGACGACGACGTATCAAATGACACGAAACATCATGTGGTTACGGCTCTGCAAACATCAGGAGCAGAGCACCCTCTGAAGAGAATAACAGTGGACACATTGACACTGGGGAATAAGAAGTTAGAAAACTTTGTCACGCAGAATACCAACAGATTCTTCGGCATTTACCGGACTGCCTTAATCATTCCTAACTAAGAACATTGATTTGTGGTCAGTTGACGAAGACTACCAGGCAGTTAAAATACAGTGGCACAGCATGAGGGTAATCAATGACCTTTGCCGAACGTGGGTAGTGTTGCACTGATGGATGACTATAACAAAATGCACACAACGTCTGAAGAACAGAACCAGTTCCTGTTGCTAGTTTTGTCAAGGAAGTACCGACAGCATTACAGTGATCGAACCAAAAGACACTGATGAACCAGTCTGAAGCCCATATGTGAACTGTGTAGTTTTTGACAATTGAAGTGACTGTACACTATTACTATTGCTAGACACTATTGCCAATCCCTTATTTTCTGTTTTGTGTACAGCAAATCAACAGTCATGTTTGATATTATTTAATTAAACGGCATTATAATATGCGTTTTTTTTTTTGATCAAAAGCCTCGCTTACACATTTCTAATAGTTATGGTAGGACCTCTGAAATTGAAAATAATACTAAAATGTTTGTTTATTATTAATTATAATCAGAATGGAATAATTTCAGACCGTGCCCCATAAAAAAGACCGTGCCCCATAAAATTGTTTTCCCATTTCCTAAGGACCAACCTACCCCACAGTTGAATTCGGTTTTTCTAGAATTGCACGAATTTTCTCTGCATAATCATGAATATATCTATGGATCACTTATTATATCCCCCCACCATCAGTGTATTAAAGGGATCGCCAAATTTCGCAGTGAAAACGTCTATTGTATTCAAATTGAATTTGTTTGTTGAAATTCTGGTAGCGATGAGCATTGTGTATCATTATCCAAGCCCCCTTGTGTATCATCACTATAAAAACCCCCTCCCACTTGTATATCGTCACTACCTAAAACCCTCCCTCTTGTTTATTATCATCACTACCTAACCCCCCCCCCCCCCCCAACTTGTTCAACAATTGGTTGCTGTGTGGAGTAAAATCACCCAGTTCGTTTTTACATAGCCTCTATTGCGCTAAGGACTATGTGAGTCAATCCAAAACGAATTCATTTTCATGTTCAATTAAATTTGATTGAAAAGAGGCAATATTAAATCTAAAGGAGGAAGGATTCTCATTTAACTCACGAGTAAAATTGTCTAAAATTGGCATGGTATTCGGGCTCAACCATGGTAATCACCCTCTGACCTAACTGCATTGCCTTGTTCAACTGTACTATTGTCTACATCTGAAGAATTACTATCAACATTGAAATATTGTTCCAATAATTATCCATCCATTTCGTGTCGTTAATAATGTTAACAGGTATTTGTACCATCTAAATTATCACAACTACCATCATAACACCCTTGAAAAAAATTACCATATCCTTCACCGTTATGTGATAGCGTTTCATAAATGTCACGAAATTGCTCAGGTGCTTCAATTTGAATCATTTTCATCAATGTGATCATATGATACGTGACTTTTTCTGCAGGTGGGGTGGAGGTAGCGGTGAAACCGTTCTAACCTATAAAGAAAACAACCGCTTAATTTCAACGTGTATAAAAAAAACCCTATTTTTAAGAAGGTCGAAAATTGGATTAATAGCGACTATATTTTCTAATCATTTAAAACATATGCATTAAAATAAAAAAAAACACACTTAGTAGCAATATCCCCCCCACATATTTTGCACGCACACATCTAAACATAGTTGTTGTTAAATAATAATCAAGTAAAAAAAGAAAAATAATAATAAATATAGCATCGCATAATGCACTGTCTCTCCTTACTAAATTATAATACTCCTAAATTGCAAATATTCACTATAACTTCTTAGTTTTCTTAGCAAATAATCTAGTGGAAAGAAAAATAATAAATATAGCAGCGCATAATGTGTCTGCTGTCCATACTAAAGTATAATACTCAATAAATTAGGCATATTCATTATACTTTCTTTAGTTTTCTTAGCAAATTATCTACTAGAAAGAAAAAAATGATAAATATAGCAGCGCATAATGTGATGCTGGCCCATATACTAAAACAATGAAAATCACACACCTAAGTTCCATCTTAATCATGCACAAACTCGATAGCTTTACTTTTTAGCAATAAAATAGTCATAAATTGCAATATTAAATATAGTATCTTAATTTTCTTAGTAATAATCTAGTGGAAAGAAAAATAAAAAATATAGCAGCGCATAATGTGCTGCTGTCCATACTAAAGTATAATACTCATAAATTTGTCATATTCATTATACCTTCTTAGTTTTCTTAGTAACCGCATAATGTGATTTCTGCCCGAATAAAAAAAATGGAGTAAGTCTCAAGCAAAATTGAACTAATGACTTTTTAAAGTCATTTAAATTACATTTATTTTCTCCCAGTGTCAATTAAATTCATGCCTCATATGTTTTCTTTTGAAACTATGGGACTGTAAACTAATCAGACTACACACATGTTTTTACGGTAAGGATGAAGACAGGCTGAGATAATAGACGACAGCCTGTTTAATTATCATCTCTCATCTTATTATCAAAATATTACATTTTCCAATTTAAACGGTCATATGACTTTACCTCAAACAGGATACTAGAATAATTAAATGTGTATTTCCTTTTGGGAGAAAAATCTTTAGTGAAAAATGTCAATAAATTTTAAACTCACATTATTTTTAGCTCCTTGCAAGGCCATCATATTCATTGGCAATTTGCTCTCACACCTTGTGCATATGCCGTCAGAGGTCCAATGTAGTTAATTACAGAGGGACATAAATAATTCTCATCTTCAATTCGGGGGCCTTTTTCTCCGGGGAGGGACGCATTCTTCAAAATTATCCTTAAAAATAAATTAAATTATAGTTTCCTTTAAAAAAAAAAAACATTTTTACAATTTTTTTTTTTGGGGGGGGGGGATTATCTTAATCTTGAAACTAGCTAATTCTTACCCTATACCCTAACCCCTCCGATTATAAAACCCTCGAAAAGTTAATAAATATAGGCCTGAAAGCATATTCCCACTATAATTAGACAGAAAATTCTCGCTAAAGACAGTTTATAGGCTAAATTTTATATCAAAAGACAGTAACATCAAAATTATCCTTAAAAGAAATTAGATTATAGCTTCCTTCAAAAAAAATATAATTTCCATCTTTGAAACTAGCTAATTCTTATCCCCCCCATTATAAAACCCTCGAAATGTTAATAAATATATACGCGAAAAACATTCACACTATAATTAGAAAAAAATCTCGTTAAGACAGTTTTTAATAGGCCTAAATTTTATATCAAAGACAGTTACACATCAAAATTATCCTTAAAAAGCAAATTGGATTATAGTTTCCTTAGAAAAATCATTTTTACAACTTTTGGTTGAATTTTATCTTTGAAACTAGCTAATTCTTATACCCTCCCCCACATTATAAAACCATTGAAAATGTTATAAGCTCTAGAAATAAAGGCACTATAACACAGCTCTGGCATATAGGCTTAAAATTAGATAGAAAAAGATCGTTAACATACACACATCATGTAGCCTAAAATTTATACAAAAGATATTTTCAAAAAGCTATCCTAGTAGAAAAATATATGCGATCAGATAAAAATATGGTAGACGGTTTTACACTTAGCATAGACCTTCATGCAATCCCATCCCCCCTAATGTGTAAATATATACCCTGAATTTGAATATGTTGGGGAGGGGGGCTAAAATTCATTTTCGCCCAAAAATGATTTTTATTTGGAAAAACGCAAAGAAAATTTACTAAACAGAACTCACATTATAAATTTGCGTAGCAAAAACTTCTAAATCCATGAGTATTTGAGGTTTCCTTCACAATGCTATGAAACGTACTGTTACTTTAGCCTCAAAACGCGAGCAATGTAAGCAAAAGTCTCAAGGTGGAATTGTAACATCACTGCTGACAAGTACTTTTGATTTCAATAACATCTGGTACATAATTTCAGGTAAATTCAATGGAGGTCAATGATCATGTCCTGGTTGTATTCACTGAGCATGTTTCACCACTCCGTTAGTATTTTGACTCCCTGCTTGATCTAGAAGGAGGAACGTGATCCTTATTCATCCACGGATTGTAGCCCTCTGATTGGATGTCCCCCATCTTTCTACTGGCAGTATTCTAGTCTTCATTGGAGGTCAATGATCTTGTATAGTTTAGTATGTAAATAAGCCTTTCTACTGTGGTGGGGGAGGGACAGGCGAGTGGTGATGGTGATATACAATTCTCGACAACCACTAAACGAATTTCAGAAAACAAATTTAATCCTGAATACGATAGACATTTTTCACTGCGACTCTCGGCAATACCCTTTAATATACCTGATGGCTGGGGTTCTTATAAGTGATCCCATAAATATTATCCATACATATTTGGAGAAGATTAGAGTGCTTATAGAACACCAAATTCAAGCAGGGGGAGGGCGAGAAAGCATAAAGGCCTCAATTGTTTTAAATATTCTATTTAAATAAAACCCACGGTGAAGTCTACTATCATTATGTGCACACTGAAATGGTAGTGATTCACCCGCATTTGGGAAATTACGAGAATGTTTTTCATGGATTTGGAAGACATTTTGTCACTCATTTGGAAAATTATAATGAAAAGGGTAGCGGTTTTCCTGTGGTTTTATTTGTTGAAAATTCAAGTGTAAATATATGTCAATTAAAAAAAAGATTTTATTTTAAGAGGAGGGACAGGAGGGGCGGGGAGAGGTCTATAGTTTTAAAATATATTCCTGATTTACAAGGATGTCAGGGTGTCCAACGAAATATGTCCTCGAAACAGCCAAAAGTTTTTCATGTAGGTATTTCTTATATCGGCTTTCGACCTCTACAAGATAAAGCTAATAAGAGAAATTTGGACCAGTGGGCCGTACATGGGAAAGGAGGGGTCCTAATTTCCCCCGAGTAGATTTCACTTGTTTAACAGATACATTTCATGTAGCACTCAAAGGAATTGATGTTTTTGAACGAACCAACGCGCATTTAAAGATTGGTGTTTCAGTGCTACAATGCGAAACGGAATTTGAGCGGGGTGCGTACTAATAAAAAGGGTTAATATTTCCAGTAAGAGCGCCGTCGATTGAATCTGTGAAGCATTGGGTTGGGCTTTTGTACACACCGCCTAGCGAACCTGATTCAATTGGCCATTTTAATCAATTTACGGATACTAGTAGAGTACTGGGGGAGGTGAAAAACACATTGTGGTACGCTACTATTGCCCAATGTGTTTGTCTAGATTTTGGACTGAATTAAAGCTAAAGAATCACATGAAACACTGCAAACAACACGGCTATCAATCTTTGGAGACAGGTTGCTGGTGACCGGGTAATTTTACGATTTCGAAATTTCGAGAATACACTTATGCAAAGCTTAGACTGTGAGACTAAACTCACAGATGTGAACGACCCCCAATATCGAAATCGTATAAAAGAACATCAGGCTGTTGCTATTCCGTATGCCCATGCTCAAAGTGACGACATTAACACTATCCGACTGTTAGAAATAGTTGAGACATTGGACGAGGAGGATTTCATGGTCAAAGCATTGACTAAATAAATTCTCATAGCGAATAGGGCAATCTCCGCGGTTTTGACATACACAATACCGAATGATTCTATCCAGCAGAGGATCGCCTAGCAATTAAAAATAAGAAAGTATGTTGGGTATATAAGGGAGAATTTGAAGAGGGGACTAAGGAGAAACAGACTAGTGGAAAAAGACTAAGGGAGGGGGAAGGGGAAAGTCCCCAATGACCATGACCATTTATGGCAGGAAATATCATCAGGGGGTAGTAATTTTTGTAAATAGCAATCAATCGTGCAATGTGAATGTGAGCCAGCAGTTCCCGGTACTAGTTTTCATTTACAATTCAAATTACGATTTGAAATTTACTTTACCAGCATGGCACGTATGCAAAGGGAGGGAGTTTAGATAGCCCCATGGGTAGATAACTCATTTACTTATACTATTACACCCAAAATCAGATGAGAAGTTTGTTGCTTTTTAGAATTTAAGTGGCAAACAGTGGATAATGGGCATACTTGTTGGAATAAAATCCGTGATTTAGATTCATATAGTTTTTTCCCCAAAGCTCTCAGGTGCACTCATCCAAGTGCAGAAAGTGACAATTTTGACAGTTTAGACCTCTGCTTAACGACGCTTTCCCGACAATGAAATATATGACTTAGTAACTTGTAAATGAGTATATGCATATTATTATTAAACTCTGGCGCAAGGTTAAGTGAAGAGAAACTCCCTCCCATTAAAGCATTCTATATTCATTTACCAATAGTAAATGCATTGCCGAAGACTATGAATTTGCCAAGAGAGTTTGGGCTAATGGGGCTGTAAAAATGGGCTGGGATTATTGTAGAATATACTTGGCAAGCGATGTGTTAAGTCTTTTAGATATTGTCTGCAAGAACACAGACCAAATCTATTTGGAATTTAGCCTAGACATTGGGTATTATTTTTTTCAACACCACATCTGGTGATGGGGGATTTAATTCTAAAAATCAGTAGGGAGGAAATAGGTCTAATCATCGATGTGGATCAACACTTATTTGTAGAAAAATCGATGAGGGGAGAGGATATATTTTTCACGGGGACCGTGTCTTAACGAGTAATCCATCTGGACGAAACTCTGTCGATAGTGTAAAGGTCCAATGCTGCTTTTCTGGACATGAACTCACTCTATCCCCTCGGCAATTTCTCACTACAGTCTACCGTGTGGCATTACAAACGGCTTGAAAATCCTTTTGCCATAGACTTTTTTCCCCGACATTCAAACTGTCGAGGAAAGTGGTCTCCAAGGATGGTTTTTTTTTTTGAAATTGACGGTCCAAATTACCAATGGAGCTCCACGACTCAGTAAAAGATTTGTTTTTTCCGTGTGTAAATAGACCGGTGACAAGGACTCTTTGAATCCAATCAATTGTCTTTGGTCGAGGATATGGGCATGCATTGAACCCCTCCAAGCAGAAACTAATTGCAGATCTGGACCCGAAACAGAATATTGTTGTTCACCATGTACTATTGCGATGGATGGTGACCAACAGTTTCAGGGTTACAAAGATACACAGAGCCCTGCAATTCGACCAAAAACAATACTTGAAAACGTCTATTGACACGTTTTGTCAGTAAAAACGTTCACAAGCAAAAAGTAAAGTTTGAAAAAGAATCTAAAACTTATTTTAAATTCAGCTTTTTGGGAAAATGTGTGAAAGCGTACGAAACAGATCTCGTTGTGACGTCGTAACATGCCCCCGATAATGCGCTTGAATTGTCCCATCAACCACGACTTTCACAACATTCACTGTCATAGACTCGAATATGGTTCTTCTACACAGAAAAAAAGAGAAATGTCCTTCTAAAGAAGAAAATCGTGGGGGGGGGGGGAGGTCAAATGCTGGAAAAATCCAAGAAACTCATGTTATCATTCTTTTACAATGTGTGTAAGGTACAAAGGCCAAGGTAGGGGGGAATTTCAAGCATATATGGAGATACAGATTCACTCCTATTAAAAGTTAAAAACCGACAATTTATTTTAAGATTTGGAAAATGTGTGCACATCAGCTCTCGGATGGATTATACGAATTGGAATGGGAGATCATCTATCCCGAGTTCGGTGAAAAGGCGGGACCAGGCCCCCAATCAATTGTTACTGTTAAATAATTTCTCTGAGACCGACAACTGGCTATATCATGATAACAAAAAAAAAAAAAAATCGCGAAGGAAACGAGGACAAATTAACAGCGAGCCGAGTGAAAAATTAAAAATTAATGGCAAAAATATTTCGCTCAAGAAGACCATCCGCGTTGACCGTCCTCAGTGGCAAATAAAACTGATACCAAAAATGTAAAAAAAACCAAACCTTAAAATAATTTAAGGTTTTATTATATCCAATTTAGTTTGGTGTTTTATTTTATTTTAAAAGGTTTGGTTTTCCTTTTTATCATTTTATTAATTTAAAAATATATATTAAATAATAAAAAATGTAAATATTATATTAAAAAAATTTTATAATATATTTTAAATAAATAAATATTATATTATTAATTAAAATTTATATATATATATATTACAATAATTTAATATTATTTATATTATATTAATAATATAATATTAAAATAAATATATTTTAATGTATATATATTATTATTAATATAATAAATTATATTTAAATTTAATTAATACTTTATAATATAATTTTATATATAATATATAATAATTTTATATATAATAATATTATTTTATAGAATTTTATATTATTTATATTAATTAAATTATTATATTAAGGTATTATTCTATTTATATAAAAATATATAATTTATTAGTTAAATAAATTATATAAATATTAATATAAATATAAATATATTAATTAAATTAATAATATATATTTTAAAAATAAATAATCTGCACTGAGGACGGGACGTCAAGGTCGGAGTTCTTGACCCGAAATATTTGCATAAATTTTTTTTTCAATTTTTTTTCACTTGGCTTTTTAATTGTCCAACGTTTCCTTTTCTCTCTTTCTGCGCGATTTTTTTGGTTACTGAGGAGTAAATATTAGACGGGGAGCCGATGTAATATCCAATGGCGGGTGTTCCCCAGGTCCGAAAGTTATACCTGTGTGGAAACACATGATCAGGAATGTAAAACAATCCGGCAAAGGGGTGCCTACACACTTTGTAAAAAATAATTTCGTAATTTCCGACATGAGTGTCTACGAGCGAAGAAAATACTGTGTGGAGAGTAGTTTAGTTTCAAGAGCGAAAGTAATGGCAATTCGCTCTCTGCAATTTAAAAATTCTGCTGTTGGAGTGGAAAAATGCCATTTCTTTCTTGCATATCCGACAAGGGTCTATATACGTGTGAGGATGGTGTGAAGGTACACCCCCCATGGTCACTATCCGTATTAAGATCGAGAAAATGTATGGACTATAGAAAACCAAAAACACTCGGTCCTCGATAAACTTGAAAATGAGTGTACTACTTGGTGGGTGGTGTGGGTGATTGGAGGACAAAAAATTTCCCTATAACATACATTCATTCATTTTGCCATCGTTATCGCCGTTCGTCATTTAAATTTTTGCTGCTATTGTAAACAGATTTTTTTTTCCCATCGCACAGCGGGTCTGGCCCCCCGCGCCTTCCAGTCCGTCCCCCGAGGGGTGGGGATTCCGTCCCGGCCTCCAGCCCCCTGGGATGGGGGGTACCGACCCCGACTGCCTCAGGGGGTGTTTCCCTCATCGATCTTTTAAGAATGTGGTAATAGTGTTTTCCTATTCTCTTAGTCTACAAATATGTTCAACTGTGCTGGTATTGCTGTTTCTAGTGATATTAAGTATATACATTATTTAAAATACATTTTGTTTTTGTTCTTGTTTTCTTCTGATTGTCAATTAATGAAAAATGTGATTCTTAATTTGATGTTGTTGTTGTTCAGGAGAGGGTTCTCCTTGCTATCATTGTTGATTCTTGTACAGAAAGTGTTGCAAAACAATGATTTTGTTGTTGTTTTGGTGTTGCTATTGAGTATCGGTACTAGGTAAGATGCTGTTTGCTGCAGTCTAAGGGAAATTATTGTTATTTTTATTCATTAGGCACAGCATGGTATACAGTTAGTTGTAGTCCAACTGCATCAACAGCAGTGTGTTATTAAATTTAAAACACCCATTCAGATCGTTTCTCTGTGGTCTGTCAATGTGCGTGGAAAAACGAACTTTTATCTAAAATAAATTAAAAATTGTAATAAAATGTTTTTTTGAAAAAAACTAAAGACAATTTACTTTTGCTATAGTATTTAGCTAGAGTCCCCTATGACCAAATGAAAGCTATTGCTGCTACTACATCTGATGTCAATACAATTTGTACGAGGACTTTTTTGTTTTCATTGTATTGAGCCAACTGATTGCTGATTGTTGATGATTTTAGCTGAATCCATTGAAAAATGATCACCGGAATTGCTACAAAACTGCTTACTTTTTGCTCTCATCATGAACACTTTTCCAAAAAAAACAAACGTTATACACAGTCTGTTTCATCAGAGCAAGTGTATGAGAACCCTTTGCTTTGAAACTGCAACCTACTATTTTATCTACCGATTGTTTTTGATTCAAGTTCTGCTAATTAACTCTCAATATAGAAGCAAAATATCCCGGTGCTCTCTCTTAATCCCGGTGCTTTCTTCTCCAAATTTATACTTTCAGCAGCGTACAGTCAGGCAACAAATATAGCCCTAAAACGGCTACATTCTGTTGGGATCTTAAAATCATAATACGCCGGAGGATTTGCGTGCTGTCACAGATATTTTCGACAGTTGAATTACCGTATATCTTCCGGTGAACAGTAGAAAAAGGCTATTAGTTGCCATCATGACACCTGAAGAAACGTACAACACGAAATAGATATTTATTTTCTGAGTTCTAAGCACTTCAAAACCACCCACCACTCTGGAATAAAATACTCAGACCATGTTTTGACAAAGAATTTATGAATCTACATATTTGAACTTTGTTTAAATTTAATTTAAACCGAGGGCAATGTACAGTTGCCAGAAGGTTTGTTAGGAAAACAGACAAAGAAGCAACATCGTTCCACTGTCGTTAAAGTTAGGTCAGTGCCTTGGCTTACAAAACAGAGAAAAGATTTTAAAATAAAACGTCTCCAAACGTTCAAAAAGCGGCGGCTGGGGGGGCGGTAGCTTTTTTACACTTTTTACTGCCAATAATCCCAGGACTTGTAACCAGTTTTCTCTAGATAGGTAAAAAACCCTACAAATTGACTCCAATAGAACTTGTCCTTTTCGCTAATTGAACACACTTTGAGGACAATATAAGCAAATTCATTAATGATGAATATATTGCCGATCATAAAAAGCTAGTTTTAAAACTTCAAAGATGGCAATTCGTCGTTTCGCGTGGGACAAAACATAAACCGTATCGTGGAGAGGACCCGCGGTCAGTGGTAAAAAATGTCATACCGATGATCCCCCCCTTGATCCAATCCCCCCCCCCCCCCCAAAAAAAAAAAAAAAAGAGGGATATAGCTCCTCAAGATTCTGCAAAAACAAAAAAACAACAGCACAAATCAAAGGAGAAGGAATTGAATTCAATAGTGACATCTATTGGAAAACCCACCACCCACTGCCACACGCACATATTGGGAAAAACAAGGGAGTAAAAGAGCATTAACATATATAGCTCATATTGGAAATTCGGTGGTGCTGATCATCAAGGTTCAAGCTGTTAGCACGGGGACAAATACGAATCTAAATTCAGGGAAAAAGTTATAATCCTACTACTTGATTTCATTTCATCTGATATGGTTACAAATTGTAAAGGGACTTTTAATTCGTTTTAAAATCGACAATAAATCTATACAGCTTTGGTTCTAAATACAAATCAAACCTTCTTCTCCAAAGTCTTATTGGCACTAAATCAAATTATAAAGGAATTACGGGGGGAATATAGTTTGAGGTGTCCAGGTCCCTCTAAAACACCAACAAAAACAAAAACCGCCAACAACAACAACACCATTTAAAAAAAAGAAGAAGAAGAAGAAGATTTTAAAAATCAATCTTCGAAAATAAAATACTAGCACTCTTAGCAGCAGCAGCAGGCAGTAATTATTTGATAAAAAAAAAAAAACACAGGCGACCCCTGAGGACGATGTTGATGGCTAGACAAAAGGTGAAAGTCGTTATTGATATCAACTCAAACTTCAAACGTCCCAAAACAAAGGGAGGCACCTTCCTCTTCCAGTGGGTCAAATGGGTATGGGGGGGGGGGAGTGGGCATTAACACTACGTGTTCTTTGTTCAAAACAAAATGCGAAGAGAGTTTTTAAAAACGAGTTTAACGAAAATATTATGGGTTTCGAAAAGTGGGGAAAATAAGTTCGCTATAAGTTCCCCCGCCAATAAACTTTCTAAAAGTTTGCCTTTCTGGGGGGGGACCCGTCAGTGGGGCAAGTGGTTAACCCAAACATCATATTAAAAATGGCAAAAAGAGTATCCTAGAAAGAAAATTGAAAAGGAGTTTTTTACCCCAAACTCTATGAGATTTCAAAGGGGGACCCCCCCGAAAAGACCACATAGTACACACTAAAAAATATATTGCTAAGTTGGCAAAAATCAGTGTCTTTAGTTTGCTATGCACATCATTGCTAATTCCCATAGATGTGATCAGAAAAGGAAAGTTGTTTGGAAAGTAGTTGCTCAGGGCATTTAGAGAAAGGTATTCCTTGAAAACAAAGAATTCCAAGCTATAGAGAAAATTTCAAAAAAGTTGATCGGTGGTGCGGGGTAGCGAATTTTTTAATTTCCACCAATTGTTGGTGTCCCTCCCAACAAGTTTTTATTGGAAATTACCCACTACCAAAGCTCTATCGATATCATTGTTTATAGTACGTCCATAAAGCAGAGCCCAAGCCCCTTGGGCTGAAAACGATTGATAAGAAAACCTCGGGATTCCGTCTATTAATTTAAATTTCTGAATAATATTTGTACACTGGACATGAAAAAATACTGCCTTGCTGCTATTTATTCTTGATTTAACATAAAAATTCATGGGCATATATAGTAAAAAAACCCAAAACGAAGGGAGTGGCCCAATTTCGAATTCTTCTTGTCTCCCAATGTTAGCCTTCAAAAAAAAAAAAAACCGTTTCATTGCCCCCCCCCAGAGTGTTGTGGAAAAAAATAACATTTTTTGGGGGAACACTTTTTCTTTAAAAAAATATTTTCCAGTGAAAAAAAAAAACTTGAGAAAAAAAAAAAAATTTTCCAATGTTGGAGATACTGTTCGAATAAAAATTAGGAAACCAAGGCCAATTATTTTTTGAGAAAAAAAAAGGGGAACAATATGGGGTCCTTCCCGGTTTCAAACTTTGTTAAAGTATCAAAATTCTTTATGGGACACCGAAACCCAATGGATACAATATGGTCTTACGGGTAGGACAACAAAGGGGGGGGGGGGGGGGGGGACGGTTTTTGGAGGATTTTCCTGGGGGCGTTTTTTTTTATGCTTATGGGAACTACAAAAAAAAGTTAGAAAAAACATAGTGAAAATTTTATCAAAAATTGAAAAAAGAATATTTAAAAGAAGGCCGTAACTCGAGGGGGCAAGGAGTTGGGGGAACCAAAAAGGTTGGCTTGGGTTCGCTGGGCTTTAGGAATACGGAACTTTGAATTTTTTCATTCTTGGGAGTTTGGCAGTTGCTTGGGACATTTAAACAATGCCCATTTCAATTTGTCCTATTGGTGGAACATTCATGTCCAAATTTCCTCCGACCCTCCTCTGAAAAACAATGATTTTGGAAAAAACAAAGTGATTTTATTGGGGGGGACGGAAAAACTCTCTCCCACCAGCAAAAAATTCGGGAACCGGGCGCGTATGGAAGTGGCATCATGGTCGACTGTTTATTCTTTTCAAAAAAAAATAAACCTTTGTATTTAATCCTGAGTAAAAAGATCGCATATAAGGTATTAAAAAAAATTAGGGAACCCCACTATGATTGGCCCCGCCACCCGTTAGCGGGGAAAACAAAACAAATAAAAATTCCAAAGGAAATCCAATTTGTTGGGGGATTATCCCTTATGTGAATTTGTACCCATACGAAGGGAACACTTCAGGTTGTATGAATGAAATTTATTTCTCGTTCCTATTCTCTCCCCAACATTACAAGAATTTTCCACCCTCGTATAAAAAGGGAGCGTTTCATTTTTCCAGCTATTCAAAAGAAGTAGCGCAACGCAATAATCTACATTAGTTCACCCTAAAATTTGGCCAATGAAAATAAGTTTTATTCTCAATGGGGGGGACAATCTAAAAAGAAATGTTGTCTTGGCTTTTTCAACCTTTAATTATAATCAATGGTAAAAAACAAAGTGCTCGGGGGATGATATACATAATTTTGCTATTTTTTGCTGGGGGGGGGACTTACCCCACCCTTGGGCCTCTCCTTTCGGACCCCCCACTTGTATATTTCTTTATGCTTTTCAGTTTGTTGGAAACCCATTCCCCAGGAAGTTGGCTCCCCCAAGGTAGCCCCAAAATTGTTTTCCCCCCTCCTACGGAGTTCTTGGGAAGGAAAAAACAAAAACCCAAATTCAAAGAAAATCATATTGGATCCAATTAACCAATATTAAAAGGCATTCTTTCCCCCACTATATCCCCCCGTTAAAAACACTGCCTATTGGAAAACGCTGTCAAGTTAACAAATAAGGAAACACGGAATTAGGGTGAATCCTCTCTCAAATATCAAAAAGGTTTTAGGGCTAGTGAATTTACATGCCATTTTGACCCCATTCGTTTTCAGTGGTTCAAAAAAAAATACAAGGATGTCTAATGAGAAAAGTGGTATTTTAAATTTGTCTGATATTGGGCTGACTTTAATGTTTTGCTATTCTTGGCCCAAAACGGGAACCACTGGGGGGCACTGGAATGGGGGGAACTATTAGAAAGGGGTTCGTTCGTCACTTGGTTTCTGGCTAGGTTCCCTTGGACAGGTTTGGTTTGCTTAAAGGCCGTTTCGCTCTGCCAATTCCCCGGGCGAAAAAAAATTATATTTGTACCGGACCCTTAAGAAAAAGCTTTTGCATTCCTCTTACATTATTTTATTTTTAAATTTGGGGGCTCTGGCAATTGATTTTAAAAAAAAAAAACGTGCCTTCCGGCAAAAATATTAGGGCCCAAGTTGCGTGGAACCCTTGTGCGGGAGGGTCCTCCCCCCCCAATTGGAAATCTTGTACCAAAAAATGGGAAAAAGGTTTAAAAAAAGGTGGGAGAAACCACAAGTTTGCAATCCCACTCATCAGTCTTACTCAGGTCAAGAAAAACGGAAAAGACATTCACTTCTGTCAAAAGGGAAAAGAAACGGAAAAAAAAAAAACGGGTACAAGTAAAAAAATAAGACCACTAGAAAGAAGAAGGAAGTCCAAGGAAAAGAGGGAGAGGGGAATTGGTAAGGATCGAAACTGGATTTCTTTTTTCATAGGGGGGGGACTTTGAAACAATGGTATATCTAACGCCATGAAAGGGATTTTTCCCAATCCTTTTCCTCAACTTCAAAAATTTCATCTTTTAAAATTCTAATTCAAATGGCCAGGGAAAAATGGTCTTATGTTGAAGTGTAATTTTCCATGGGATTAACTAGAAAAAACCCCCAAATTATATCACAACCAAACAAAAACCGCTCTTTTAATAAATATCCACTTTTCAAAATTTGTTTACATTGAAGTGAATACTTTTATAGACCCATTGCTCTTCGACACAATTTCATAGATTTACATGGGTGATAGTCACGGGAAAATCCGGACAACCGGAATTGGGCAAAATCGTTGGCTGATGGAATAATTTTCCTATGAAAATGCCCCATTATTGACAATTAATTTTTATTTCGTTCAAAAGTCAGGTTGTGTTAACATAAATGGGGGGAACATTGGTTGGGAGGATAAAGCAAAACAATCCTCTCAAAAAATTATACAAAGCTATATGCAGTTTTTCCATGTTTGATTGGGGGACACCCCCAAAGGTTATTACAAAGGAATTGAGAGGGCGTATCCAATGGGCTAGAATATTATACAAAACAGGTTTTATGATAAAGTACAAGGATTGGCACTTAAAAAATGCTACAAAAAAACAAAACTACGGTGGAATTAACAAATCTAATTTGGGAAAAAAAATTATAATCAATTAGAATTTTTTTAAATATTAACCCCCCAATGGCTTTACCCAACCCCCCCAATATTAAAAGTGGATAAAAATTGGAGGCTGCTCCGCCGAATTTCCATTTTGTTGGAAAAGGGAAAAAACGTCCCTAGTTTTTCACAGGGGGTTCCTGAATTGTTGAAACAGCTCTCTCTTCTCCACCTGGGGCAATTACTAAACCCATGTTTACGAAAGCAAGCAGGTTTGGAAGTTTTCTGTTTGGCTTTTTTGGCAGTGGACGAAACTGGAGGAGGCCCAGTGGGGAAATAATTATTTAAAAACAAAACTGTTTTAAAATAAAAAAATTTTTACAAGGTTTAACCGACTTTCAAAAAAAACGTCATTTATTTCAAAAGGCTTGCCCACACCTTCCCCCAACCGGGACTTTCATCCTTTTATTCAATGGTTTTAAATTGACATCAAAAATTAGGGGCCATTGGCATTTGGTAAAAAAGGCCGTTAGCGCAATAGGATCGGTTGGTCAGTGTTGGGTTCAAAAAACAAGAAAAATTTGGAAGATGGTTTGGGCCAGTTTCAATCTTTGTATGCAAAGTTCAAATGGAAAATTTCCCACTCTACAAATCTTATCTTTTTGGATAAATTGTTCCTATAGGTAACATTTGAATGGAGTTGGTGGACAATTTGGGCAAACCTAAGGATTCATGATTCAACAACTATTTGAAAATAGGGATAAAGTGCCCGGATGAAAAATTCGCCCTCCCCTTAAAAAACAAAACACATTGGTTATCTATTGTTTACTAGGACTTGTTCTGGGCACTCCAAAAAAAAATATGGGAGTTAGTTTTAACGATCGGGGCTGTTGTGCGGGTTTTTAGGGAGTGTTACATTCCCCATCGACCCATTTCCTGAAAGAGTTATCGCCCAACTTCATTCTCAGATTAAGTCCCAATTTTGAACAAAACATATTGGGAAAATTCACGGGCCCGGAAAGGCCCAGTCCAACAGTGTTCTTTTACACAAAGGGGGGGACTTGTAACTAGGGGGAAAAACAACCCCCCACTAGTCAAAATAATCCAGGTGTTGTATTGAATTATGGTTTGCCCCTACATGTCCAAAACCAGATTCTAATTGGTGTTTACACATCGGACTTTTCCTTGGGGAAAAATTCCAAAAGTGCAAACCAAATAACCCTGAAATCATTGACTTAAGAGCATTTTCGGGTTCGTGACCCTTGGGGAATTGTGCCGGTCCATGTGGCCCCTCTGTTATCTTTCAAAAAAACAATGAACAGGATTATTGAAATTTTTTTGATCTCTCGGGCCTACCCTTTACTATACATTTCTAAAATTCCAACGGCTCATTTAACACCATCTATTGGAAAAACGGCATTTGCGGAAAAAATTTTTTTTATTTTTCAAAAAAAACCGGACAAAGAGATTAACAGGAATCAACACGACTAAAAAAGGTTCGAATTTGTTCCATGCCCTTCGCTTTTTTACTATATTTTCATTTCAAGGATGTCCGCGGTTATAACTTACAAAGCAGTTTTTTCTCAAACAATTTTACGTAAGGGGAGACAAATTGCCACGGGGGCCCCAAAAAACCGACATTTATGGGTTGGAAAAAAAAATATTGTGCTCTCAGGGACCCTTGTTATTAAAAACATTGAATTTTTTAGTGCCCCTACGAGTTTTTAAAACAGTGGTTTTTAGATACTTGGTATGTATGTTTATTAAAAAAAAAAAAATGTGTATATATACACAAAACCAACAATGTTCTTTATTTCTACATTGTGTTAGATTTCTTCTTTCTTCCTCTATTATGTACTTTAAAGGGGCAAACGTTTTCACTGAGAAAAACCACTAAATGCCTGTAGATCAATTTGAATTAACTGTATATTGAGCTTGGAAGGGCTTGGCAAAAGTCAGTGTCGAATTTTCTACAGTCACAGTACAAATATAACTTCACTCTTATCAAAAAATCCTCTTTGTATAGTCCACTGATTTTTTACTATTGTAAATTCATATTGTGAAACGTCCCACCGTGATTTTTTTCAATTTGGTCTATTTGAAGCCCAATAATCAAACATTTTTTTACAGTGCTTTTCAGTGGGGTGAAATCACATTCTGTAAACAGCCAAAATAAAAAATCCAACTTAGGTTTATTTTAGGTCATAAAAAAATAGGGGGCAGTGGGGTTCGTCCACAAAACGATTGGGGGGGGAACACGTAGAAACCAAATTGTCCTTGTACCCCCAACAGTTGAAAACCGTTAAAAACCTGGGAAATTCTTCCCTTCGCAAAAATAATGAAAACCACGGGACTTTCTCTCGATTGTTTTAACAGAAATCTCGTAGACAATAAAACTAAAAAACATCTCGTTTTCGGGTTCTTTTTCCAAATCATAAACCAGGATATGTATCTCCCCCACTGATCAACATTTGGTCCCCTTGTGGGACAATTAGAAAAAACATTTAGGTCTGCCCCCTTAGGGGTGTTTGAAACGTCTAGCAAAAAAAATCTCTTCAAGATTTTTTTAATTACAAAAACCTTTAAAATTTTGCACTGGGCATTATTTTTTCCTCTAATGTAATTTGGGCATGAATTGGGCCAATTAATTTTGCACCTTTTCAATTTTAATATCATCAAAAACAAATTGTGCCCCAATTTTCTTCATATTGGATGGGACCCAACTGCAAAGAGTAATACATACCCAGTGGGGACATTTGTTATAGAACATTTTTGTTAAAACTTCTGAAAGGGAGGGGAGGGAGGGGAATATAAAATTTCAGGAGAGGGAGGGGAGGGAGGGGGAAGGGGAGGTTAAGTTAAAACTTTTGCGACGTTTAAAACATACGGGCCTGTTTTGAAGACGAAGGAGAGTTCAATTCTACATAGAAAATTTAAGGTAAAATGTATTAAAAAAAGTAATCCCCACGATATTAATTTTGCTTTGTTTCCAAAGTAAAAATATATCAATTAAATTGAGTAAATTGTAACTTTGAGGGTCATGTCGTAAAAGCCTTCATGTTAACCAAATAGTCTAATGGATGGGAGGAATCAGGTTTTCCCATTTTATTATTCGATTAAAAAAATTCCCTGAAGAAAAACCACATATTCTTCCTTGACGAGGATAAAAACTTGAGGGGAAAAATCATCATTCTAGGTGGGGTAATCCCCAACAACGGTTTTTTTTTTTCCCTAATCAAAACCAAGGATTTTCGGGGGAACCATAATTCTCCTTTTTTTCTCAAAGTCATTCCATTGTTTTTTTCAACTTTTTTAAAAACCCCCACTTTCCCCCCACTGCTGGGGACTCTTAGACTAAACCACGTTTGTTTCTACTTCCAAGAATATCCGATAAACCTACTTGAAAAAAAGAAAATTATAAAAAACTAAAACAGAAAGAGGAACATTTTTTTCAATTTCGGAAAATAACATTTTTTATTTGGGTGTGGTTGGAACATTTACATACAACAATTAATATATTTTAACCCCACATTATGCAATTTACCCGATATAACACTTTTATTTGTCCTCAATAATGGCTTTACACTTAATTACATTTAAAGGGGCCAGTTTTAAAAAAGCACTTTGAAAAGTTTCTATGGATCTTTTTGCTAATTTATATCGGTACTTTTCGCAGGCGGGAAAAAGCATAAATTGGTTTTACTCTAATTTTTAAAAAATTTACTCAAAAATAATCACCTTATTTTTGCATAATTACTTTCAATCCCCCAACCAGTCAAGTGTGTGGGGGACCAACAGTCGAGGGATTCCTCTTGGGGGGGATTTCTCCCGCAATGTTTTATGTTACTCTTGTATCCATTTTTGCTTGCTGCTGATACGAGCGCCTCCACCACTATCAAACTTTCTAATAAGTGTAAAAAACAAACATACCCCCATTTCATTATTGCAAAAACAAATATTTATCTGATAAAATTAAACTAAAAACGGGAGGAAACAAAAAAAAAAAAAACAGTAAAAACCACAAAACTGTTTCTCCCAAACTCTGGGAATTCTATTCTTCACCCCACTAAATTCAAAACTTTGCACTGGGGACAAATCCCTGTTTCCTTGTATTAGTTTGTGGTTGACTAAGACCTCTTTGGGGTTATTGGGTGCAAAAAATCCAATGCTAATTTAATCCTAGCAGTTTCTGGTTGATGGTCGACTCCCGTAAGGTTATTCTAAGCTCTTCTAAGTTGGACGCCTCCAACTCCCCGGTTATTATTGTTAAGGGCTTATGGATTGACCTTAAACAAATAGGTCGTGTAATCTTTGCATAACAAAAAAAACTTATGTTTCGTCCCCAAGAATGTAAAACCCCTTTTAACCCCCCCTTTACTGTTAAAAACCCCCTTTTTTACCAGACCATCCTTTGTCCGGCGGGCTAAAAAATATGGTTTCGTTTTGAGCAAAATCTAAAATTTAAATTAGTGAGCCCTTTTGGAAAAAAATTCTGGATCTCCAGCCTGGCCCCTGCCATTCCCACCTTGATAGGTCGGGACCTAAAAAAAAAAGTGATTGCAAATTGCGTATTAAAACATTAAAAAATTTATTTAGGAAAAAGGGAAATTCATCCATTCAAACGGGCCGGTAACATGTTTAAAATCCCCTCTTAGAATAAAACCTCATTATTCAAAACAACCCACTTGGGGACTAGTCTTTCACAAAACTGATAAAAATTAATCGAATTAACGTTTTCATGGAAAAACATTTGAAAAAAGGGACCAGGAAAATGTTCATTACTCTGGACTAGTTATTCAAAAACAAAACTAAATCTTTTGAAAAAAAAAAACAGATAATTTCTAAGCTTCGGACCCCTTTTTTTCCCTCCCAATCGGTTTAGCTATCGCTTTCTTAAGAGCGTTAGGACAAAAAAACATGTTGCTGTTCCCTTTGCACTTTACCACCCTTTGGCCCCCCCCCCAGTGCAAAGCTAAAGCCGTTTCTAAAAGCAAGCTACATTTCCTTTCGTTGGGAGCTAAAACATCCAAGAAGGGGGGAAGGAGCTGGGGGGGGGGGGACGTTTAGTAGCTTAAATGTGACACCAAGAAATTTATCTTTATTTTTTTCCGGGGATCCCATTTCCTCGGCTTTTAAAGTTCAGAATCAGGGATATCCCAATTACAACCCTGGGGGAAATTTGGTAGAAAAAATACAAAAAAAAAAAAAAAAAAACAAAACACAAAAAAAAAAAAAAAAAAACAAAAAAATAAAAAAAAATAATCAAAAAAAAAAAAAAAAAAAAAAAACAAAAAAAAAAAAAAAAAAAAAAAAAAAAAAAAAAAAAAATTAAAAAAAAAATGTTAAAATAAACAAAAAAAAAAAAAAAAAAAACAAAAACAAAAAAAAAAAAATAAAAAAATTCCCCTTGTAACACACTTGTGGAATTTTAGGCCCACATTCAGGAAAGTTGGTGTTGTGGTACTGTTCTAAGGGGGGAACAAAAACATGGCTAGCAGTCGTCACCTTTTCTTTTAAAAATACGTCCCTTTTGGAGTTCAATTCAGGATTTCCCCCCTTTTGATGAAAGGCCATAGGTCATTGAGGCCAATGAGGCGTTCCTTTTCTTCCAGCAAATCCTTACTTTCCTCCTTCCAAAGCTGGGGACTTTAGAATGAAAAAACTGCAGCTGAATGTTTAACAAAAAAATTTCCGGGGCATCTGACAAATTAAAGCTCCTTCAAGATTCACAGGTATTTTTCCCCCAACATTGTGGGATTTTATGTTGGGAATTAGGAGGTGTTAAACAAAAAGCCTAAAGATGGCCAGTAAGCAAAAAAGGATCAAAAACTCCCAAAAAAAGTGGGGGACTGTTTTTTCCAAAAAAGTGATTTAAAAAAAAAAACCAAGTCTCAAAAAAGGTGCTAAATAGGGGGAGGAAACAGGGAGGCTCGGTGTTTCAAAGTTTTTTTTACTCAGGATTCTGTGGGGAAATGGATCCTCTGTGTCTAGTATCTTGGAAAAACCTCTGGGAAAAAAAAAAAACACTGAACAATCCAAGGGTCTTTGGTCTCTTTCTCGTTTTTCTTTTTTGCAATCTCAATTTCCTGGATTCTGCTTTATTAGTAATTTAAACTGTTTTTCGTCCAAAGAATAACCAAAAATTAGCGGGGGACCAGCCTTCCCAAGCATAGAGTCAATTATTTTTAGGGCCCTAAAGTTCCTCTAATGCAGGAATTCAAACGTTGTCTGAATTTTTCGTTAGAGTAGTTTTTAAAGTAGTACAAAATTTAAATTACTACTTAGCCTTAGTGCATTAGTAAGCAAGGTAATAAAAAACAGGCAGAAGTTAGCAGTTAGCAGTAGCACAGCCAGTTAAGTAGTAGTAGTTAGTTTTGGAGTTCAAAGTAGGTAGTTTAGTTTTCATTGGCAAAATTTTACTGTCTTTTGGTTAAGGTCCAAACACATTTCCTCCAACAAAAAACCAAGCCTTGTACGTTTTCCAAACTCCCCACACTCCACAAAAAAAACAAAAAACCCGGTTCCTAAGATAAATGTTCGATAACCGCCCTTTTTGGGTAACCGTGATATACGGGGGGGTGGGGGGGGGCGTGGACTGGTATCATTCTTTCCTCTTGTTGGGTTTATTACCCTGGAAAATTTTTTACCTTCGTATGTTTTCCTTAGGCATAGTTTTAAATAGTGGGTTTCACAGCCCAGGTAAGTAAATAGCCAATAGGTTAGTTACTAGTTGTGATAATTAAAACAGTACATAGCACAACTAGCAGTAAAAAAAGTAAGTAACAGTTAGTATTTAAAAACTTATTTGCCTATTGGGTCAGTTGAAATATCTCCCATTCCCGTCATTTTCAAGGTCCTGGAAAAGTAATTAAAACTTAATACAATCCAGGCCGTTTTGCTATAAACAGTTTACACCAGATGTTGCCATTTTGGTAAAGCCTGGATATTTACATACTTTCTGTAATATTTTCAACTTCATAATACTCCTTAGAACCGTTTCCACAGTAGTTTACGGAAAATGTAATGTAGTAGTTGTAGTGGTAGTAGCAATGGTAATAGCGGCCAGTGTTAAGAGCAGCAATAGCATTTTTGGGCATATGTTTGCCTTTTGGTCAGTTGAACTTAATACCGACCCAAATCCATTCTTGAGATTACGCCCCCTTTTAGTACAGGCAAACTAGCCAAAAAATATGGGTTGGGACCCCCAAACAAATTGCAACAGAAATGATTTTTAACTACCATAGTGTAGAGAAAAAAGAAGCTCAAAGAACATATCCCCCAAAGTTGCACATTGTAGGTCCGGACGCAAAAAAACTAATTTTTTTTTTTCTTTTCGGCGTCAAGTTTTTTCAGTTTTTTTTTTCTAAAAAATGAAAAAAAAAACTGTAGGTAAATGTTCGTTTGTCTGTATATGAAGTACCCATCCCGAGTAAAAATGAAAAGAGACACTGAGCCCAAAAATGAAAGCAAAAATTTGATGTACAATGTACCTGGAGAAAAAAAGTTTAATAATCATCAGTTATTGTGATTAACCCTTCTCAATCGTTGTTGACCTCTTTTTCACCATACTATCAGAAGGCAAAACTATTTCTGACAGATAATGAATGAGCTGAGCCCAAAATATCAAATTAACCTTAATGTAGTGTCTACTAGAAAAAAAACCATACCCCGTATTCATATATCCAACCCCCCCCCCCCCCCCAATCCATCAATATGTACTTCTTTATTTTCATTTGTATAATGTTTTTCTTTTAGCACTGAAAGTAAAATATTGGGACTTCCCCAAAAAAAACCTTTTCACAAAGCTTATGAACAAACGAAGCGGCCGTGGCGGATGTAGAAGGAAACCCTTTCCCTTGGAAAAATAGGTCGAGGTTCTCTATAGAAAGAGACTGGAACTGTTCCTGTACAGAACCTCGAAAAAAACTGTGGTTCTAATACACTTCCGATATGATAAACGTACTGGGCGAAATTTACTTAAGAGCCCGGTAATGGGGGTCTCCCACTTAAAAATCCCACCTTTGCTGACATGCTACCTTTTCCTGGGGGACGGCATACGGGCACAACAGATTACAAAAAATCCTGCTGCCTTACAAGCTTTACCTCCATCGAAATGTTCAAAAGCTCCAAGGACAACAAAAACCCGATTCTGCCGTTTATCACGCTTTCCAGAATGGGATTACCTGTGATCAGTCAGACGTTCTGTAAGATTCTAAACTGGGCTCTCCCACAGGATCTGTCATTGTGCTGGAGCTCGCTCGTTGTATCCAAAACGGCTGGTTTTAGCCTTACTGATGAAAGGGGTATGACAGAGAATTCAAAGGTCTTTATGGGTTCTGTCTTCGACCAGTCTGCTCTACAACGAAATCTTTTCTGATTGAGGTATGTTCGTCCAGGTTTTCTATGGAACTACTGAAAAAATACATAAGGAAACGTCCGAAGCCGATGCAAAGCCCAAGATACTGTAAAGACCACCCAGATTGTTATCGATTTCCTAGAAAAAGGATCACCATTCAGTGGTGATCACCAACTAAGAAACATCACCAATGGGTCTGACAGCCTACAAATCTGCCAACGTTGATTCTGCTAGAGACTAAGGCCCTAAAACAATAATTGACTCCATGTTTGGAAAGCTGGTCGCTAATTTTGTATTTTGACGAAAAAACAGTTAAAATTGCTACAAAGCAGAATCCAGATTGAGATTGCAAAGACTGGACGTCACTTTTTTTTTCAGAGGTTCAAGATACTAGAAAAGAGGATCAGTTTCACAGAATCTGAGTACTTTGAACTCGAGCTCTGTTCCTACCCTGTTATCACTTTTTGACTGTTTTATCACTTTTGACAGTCACTTTTTGGAGTTGACTCTTTATGCTCACGCCATCTTAGGCTGTGACTCTAATTTCACATATCCACAATGTGGGGAAAATACCTGTCTCTGAAGGAGCTAATGGCAGATGCCGATTTTTGTTACATCAGCTGCAGTTTTTCATTCTGAAGTCAGCTTTGAAGGAGGAAGTAAGGATTGCTGGAGAAAGGACGCTCTCTGCTCATGACTTATGGCTCATCAAAAGGGGGGAAATCTGAATGAACTCCAAGGTAAGTTTTTTAAAAAGAAGGTGACTACTGCTAACATGTTTGTCCCTCTTAGAACAGTCAACACAACTTCTGATGCGACTAAATTCCACAGTTACAGGGATTTCTACCAAATTCAGGTATGTAGTGGATATCCTGATTCTGAACTTAAAGCCGAGGAATGGTATCGGAAAAATAAAGATAACTTCTTGTGTCCATTAGCTACTAACGTCCCACCAGCTCCTCCTTCTGGATGTAGCTCAACGAGATGGAGCTGCTTTAAAAACGGCTTAGCTTGCACTGCAGGGTGTAAAACGTGCAAAGGGACAGCATGTTCTAAACTCTCTAAGAATCGATAGCTACTACTACTGTTACTACTGGTACTACTACTACTAAAACCAAGGGCAATAGGCCTAAGGAAATATTTTGACAAATATTGAAACATTGTAATAAATCAAAACACACTATGCGCATACAGGTTGTCAAGAGGACCTATCAGCAATGCTTCAGGAACAGTTTAAGTTATGTAGTTGAAATTTTACTCGTTTGTTGAAGGGGGTGTTGAAGGATACCCAAGGTGTTATGTGCATGCGGTTACTAATGCTAATGCTGCTACTACCACTATTACTACTAAGCAAGCTAGGGGTACTAAGGTGAAGTTTTCAACGAATATTTAGAGGGTGTTGGACTAAATCAACGAACAATGAGCATATAGCTTGTCAAAAGGGTGACACAACAATATCTGAAGAACGACTTAGTTCTTTAGATAGATTCTGAAGTTGGACCTTTCAGGTAGAACCCGGCGCCGCGCCGACTAGGGAAGACCAGCGGCGGCAGGGCCAAAACAGCGCACCGCTGTTAAAATATCAGCGGCGCGCCGCCAACATCTTACATAGCCGCCGGCGCGATCAATGTTAACCGCAAACATTAATGTTTTTATCAGTCTTTCTCAAATCACAGCTTAAATCTACAACAGATTCGAGCCTATTCATGAGTTCAAAATTCACAAGTCGCTGGCTGGAAACTGTTCTTCTTTGTTATTCATCAGAGAAGTAGAAATGTGTAGAAGAAACGAAATGGCTGTGGCGTTTCAGAACCCTTGCATAATACAAGTAGTTGAAGTATCTATTAGCTATGTATTCTTAACATAAATAATTATCAAAATTAGTAGTTTTTTTTTCATCGAGCATTACTGCATACAAAACTTCAAATACCTTATCACAAAATTCGTCAGTTATCTGGGTAAAAACTTTGAATATAACTTTGAACTTAGAAGCTTAATTTTTTCATAATGCCCTTTGCCTATATCTGTTTTGTCACCTTTAAAACAGTTGAAATGGGTGACTTTGATATTGATTGTTTTTTTTTTTTTTTAACTCTTTCGGATTCCTAAAAAGCCTTCCTTGTATTAAAACTGGTTTTTAATAACAATAAAAAAAAAAACATTTTAAGTTTTTTTTCTCTTCTTTATAGAATATATGTCATGCTGCTTTTTTTGATATCTGCTTGGATATCTAAGGATGAACTGCTGCTTTTTTTTTATTGCTTTTGGCTGCTCTTTTGGATATTATTAATTTTTTCTTTGGGGGATTCATTCCAAATTATAAAGTCATAAATACCTAATATCAGTGAAATTATAAACTGCATCTAAAAGGAGTAAATTTATCAAATTGAAAAACACATGATGAACACTTCACATGAGAACACTTCAATTACAATGACATAAAAAACACTAAATGGTTTATTCGGTATGAAGAAAAAACTGAAAGTGCCAGCTATTTCATAGGTAAAAAATGAAAAGCTCATCCATTTTAAATGTAATTAAATGAATAATATGCAGACTGAAGTAGCTCCAAGAAGATGTTGATATTTTTCTTCCTAGTTCGTCACTTTTAACCCAAGCAAAATGTTAGGAGACTTATTATCAGTTTATTGAGTTTAAGCTTGATTTCCAAATGCTCACAAAAAAATAACCAAATATAAGAAAGTCGCACAATAAGTCACCTGTGGTCAAAATAATTAAAGACTCCTCTTTGATCCCCACCCAGGCTCAAAGCTAGTGCTATGGTCATATCCATGGAAATCTCCAAAGATTTACTTTTTAAAATAGCTTTCAAAGCGTAGTTACGGGTATTTAGCCTTTTTTGCTTTTCTTCAAAGCTTTAAAAAAGTGTTATAACAATTCCAAATGTTATATTTGTTATATTTGTGCATATTTTTGGTAATCATTTGTGGGGTGATCGAATTTTTCAAACCACTGAAGATGCGTAAGAACGTTGCAGCATGTACCCTGAATCTCCAAATTGAAAGCTTTTTTTATGACCTGGCTTTTTAATGTAACTTGGGCACTGGACCAAGGACGCCATTGTCACTCGAAGCGCAACGTTTAGGTGGGGATATCAATATCGCTTTCAACACATCAATTCGTTTTAGTGTGAATCTGCCTGGTACTTATGAATGAAAGTTTTCAAAATAAACCCGTTTCATCAATAAGAAAAAAAAAAATGGGCACATGTGTCCCTTTCCCTTTGGACGATAAAACTATACAAGTGCTGTATCAAGTACAACTCACGAAAATATTGTTAATTTTTATCAACTTTTCATCTTTTGGCATCCCTGCTTTCAAAAAAAAAAAAAAAAAATCAAGGTACAATCACTTAAATATAAAAACTCCCTATGCCCCCCCCCCTCTGGATACCATCTTGATAGGATACCGTCTCTGCTTTAAATAAAAAAAAAAAAACAAAAATAATTAACTTATTGGCATCCCTGCTTAAAAAAAAATCGAGGTATTATCATTTAAATATGATAGCTCACTATCCCCCCTCCTCTGGATACCAGCTTGATAGGATGCCGTCTCTGCTCGAAATTAAAAAAAAAAAAAAAAAATCAGGCGTTTTTTGGCATCCCTGCTTTAAATAAAAAAAGCATTTCGAGATATCATCAATTAAATGTAATACCTCCCGACCCCCCCCCCCCCCTCTAGATGCCACCTTGATAGGATACCGTCTCAGCTTTACATTAAAAATAGTTTACTTAATAATTAACTAGGCTACTATATGGTTCAAACAAACACGCAAAATAAAATTAAACAGCTTAGTGCTCCTTGAAAAGAAAAATTGAGGGTATGAGTAAAGGGGTACAAAGACAACAACAAAAATGTCAAAAATTATTCAGATATACCTCAAATTATTGGAAAACTGAGTCATAGATTCGCCGCGGTATTCAATAAGATCCAAAGAATCTAATTAAAAGTGAGAACACACAAAAGCCAATTAGGCCAGTAGCCCAAAGTCCCAATGGGGGTCCCTGGGTCTATCAAAATATTTCAATGTTTCCCAGGGAATTTGATACCATTTTCTTGTTCCGACTTTAAATGAAAAAAAATAATTATTTGTTTAGGGATCCCTGCTTTCAATGAAAAAAAATGAGGTATTATCATTAAAAATGATAGTCCCCTATCCCCTGGATCCCCCCCTATAGGCAAGAATTTATAATTTTTTTAAGTATCATGTTTTTGGGGTAACTTCCGTTTCAATCTTTAATTCCCCAACCTTGTACATAGCTTAGTCTATAGCTTAATTTTGTCTCAATAGAAGGTTTTTTTTTTTTGGGGGGGGGGGGGGGGGGAAAAATGTTTCAAAAATAAGATTGTATTTTCTTAAATCTATCAGGCGTTCAACAATTGAGTAAACAATTGGGCGTTCAAACAATTGGGGAAACTGCATTCGAAATGATTTAAACTCATTTCATAAAGACGATACTTTTTTTTGTCAACATATGAAGAATTGTGTATATTGCAATATTTGCAATTGCATATTGCATCTGTCTGATTTTTATGGTAAAGCAAAAGTAACAAAAGAGATGAAAATTAACGAACAAGAGAGTAGTGAAGAATTATGGAATGCAAAGTAATATTTGGCAGGGAAAGTCATTGGTGATAAATCACTAGGGGTGGCACCGTGATTGCGTGATTTTCGGGGATTCGGGGAACCAATTTTTTTTTGGGGTGACGCGTAGATTTTTGGGGAAATAATCTATCCGAAAATTTTGGGGCAGTGCAAGCCTTACTTGATTTCTAATCAGGAAAATCGAAATACTAAACCACACAAGAAGGAAAAGCTCCGACTTTGCGGTTGCCACAATCAAGAATTGCCGAAAAATTAATTTAAAGTCGGGCGAACGCCACCGCCTCGGCCGGCCCCGGCGCACATGAGGCGCACCAGCGACGTTGCGACACTTCGGTGGTGGTCGACCGGGCTTCTCGTCAGCGGCGTTCGGTCGATCCGCCGGCGCGACGCCGGGGTCTATTTTAAAGGTAAGTTGTGGCGGATTTTAAAGTACCCAGATGGTACTATATGTACACTATTAGTGTTATTGCTACGATCGCTGTAAACTAATGACGATAAAGGTATTAAGGTGAAACTTTTAGGGAAACTTTAGGGGAAGTTTCAATTAACTAAAAACTATATGCATGAAGGTTTTCAAAAGAATATATAAGCAATATCGTAGGTAGCGCAGCGCTTTCATAGATAGCAACACCACATAAACTTTTAAAGGAGCTAATCCAATTAGAAATTAAAAGTTCTAGTGCGTTTTTGAAGAGTCAAAACCGATTTGAGAGCATGCAGTCCTCTTTCCAAGCCCATTAATTTTACAAACACATCCAACTAAAATATTTTGATAGCCATTTTGTTTAGCTAAGTTGAACAGTCCAGTAACTGTTCCATTATGCTTTAAACTAAATCAAAAGGCACTGTGTGTATGCTGGTTGCTAATAATACATCTCTGCAATTTTCCAAGAACGACCATAGGTATTAAGTTGAAACTTTCAGGGCTAGGCTACTACTATTACTACATCTGTTCTTACAATTTAATTAAATCAAAAGAGTGTAAGCATATCCAGGATGTCAAAGAGTATAGATAAAAAAAAAAAACTTTGAGAATGGTATTAGGTTTTATTTTTCAGGTCAACTTGACAAGGTGTAAAACTAAATTAAACAATACTATTTGTTGTCAGTATTTTCAAATCGGTGTACGTTGTTAAAAATTGTCGAACAATTTTCACCAGCATAAAATAGCAAGCCCTGCTATGGATTCTTATAAAAAATAAACAGAAAATATTTAAAGTATTGTTTTTTTTTTTGTTTCCATGAATAAGAGCAAATCAACAAAAAACGAACAGAAATTAATTTAAAAAAAATTTACACAAAACTAGTGTTTCAAAAAAAAAGTAAAGAGCTCTATTAAAAACCAACTAGAAATAAATGTATTAATGTTTCAAGCATAACAGTACCACAAATCACCATTAATAAATAAATTAAGCCCAAAACGAACAGAAATCTTAATAAAGAAACGAGTCAAAATCAAAAACTAACTGACATTAGCATGAATAGGACTGATACCCTTTCTCCTTCCCCTTCTCCTTCTGAAAACTAGAACATATGTTTCACTCTACTGAAATAAAAACAAAAAATTTAGTTGACAATTTAATATACATATGCTGATATTTATTCCTTAAAACCTTTATAACTTTAGTTTATTTAATTTCTGTTTGTTTTGGGCTTTATTTATACTTTAAAAGTAATTTCTGGTCGTTTTGAATTTAAATTAATATAGGAATTTATTTCTGTTCGTTTTAAGTTTAATGTAGTTCTTTACTTTTCTTTGAAAAATTTATTTTTTGGAAAGTTTGTCTAATGAATTTGTCGAAAAAGTTACAGCAATTGAGAAAATCACGATAATATTCAGCATTAGAGGGAAAGAACGAATAATTCTTAGGATAATTTCATGTGCGACATTCATTTAAATTGGCTGCGTTAAAAGGAAACGATTCTATCAAAACTATTTCTTATGATTCTATTTAAAGCAATGAAATAGAAAATTTGTTCTAAATGAAATTTTAAAATTAGCTCTATATATTTCATCAATCTGATTAATATATACAGAAAAACATTAAAACATTAAAAAGTGATCGCAATGGAAATTGGCGAGCACTTTTTTTTATTAGAGAGCAGCATTAAAACATTAAACAAAAAATAGAGGCTACCCCCTCTTCAACCCCTCGGTCTTCACGCTACGGTGTCAATTTTTGTCCTGATTTTTTAAAAACCACTGCTTAAAGACAAGACTTGTTGAATTGGATTGAGAATATTTTAAAACCACTATAAAAATTTAAAGTAAAGAGCAAGGAGTTAAGGAGGGGGATTTCCCTCACATACAGAATGATTTTTGTTGTGAGTTTAAATTTACCTCTTACAGTTGAAAAAACTTGTCTTTTTTTAGTAGTACATTTAAAAATGGACATTGACATTGTCGATAACTATTAACCAACGGAATCATGTTAAAGCAAAGGTACTTTCAACAGGTCTAACCACTAAAGCATGCATATGCTTAGGTTATTTTTTGTCATGTCGGTTCTTGGTTCTTTGGAAATCCAGTTTAACTCGTTCAGAATTTCGATCTTAAAAATAATAGCACAGAAAACTGCATGTTACCTTGACATTGCCTACCTACAATTAGCAGATTGGTTCCATACCATAGGTCGTATTCTGAGGTACTTTAAAAGAAGGAGCATGTCCAAAAAAGAAGTTTTTTTTCAAAGAAAAGAAATTGTTATGTTAAAGCCAAAAATACGAATGAAGAATATTCATATAGTAGTTCAGGCCTAAAACAGACAGAAACTACTATGAATGAATAAATGAGAATGCTTTAGAGTGAAACACTCGTTCAGATTCACATAAACCCTTGGAAGCTTGTACTAATGCAAATACATAAATCTTGTAATAATTTTAAACATATTTGTTGTTACTTTTTGTTACAAAATATAATTAAATATCTTGTCAAGTTGACCTGAAAAATAAAACCTAATACCATTCTCGAAAGTTTTTTTTTATCTATACTCTTTGACATCCTGGATATGCTTACACTCTTTTGATGTAATTAATTTGTAAGAACAGATTTAGTAATAGTAGTAGCCTCAGGGCACCCCCCATAGCCCTTAGGGCAAGGATTGCTAGTTATGCCCTGGGGACATATAAGTTTTTTTATAGAAAGCTTTGTCGTAAAAACTTCAAAAAAAGCTCATCTAATTGGAAATTGAAATGGCTAGTGCCCTTTTTAATAGTAGAAAGTGATTGGAAGGCAACTAACACCCCTTCCACAACCGCCATTTAGGCTATCGAAAAACACCCAATCGAAATTTTGAGATAGCTATTTTGTTCAAAGTAGTCAAAAGGTCTGGAAATTATATCTTTGAGGATGACGCTCCCCCCACAGCCCTCAAGGTAAGGGTTGTAAGTTATGCCCTGAGGGCATAAGGTTTTTCTTGAAAACTTTGCCGTAGGGACTTCAAAAATGGTTCATTCGATTGGAAATTCAAAGGGCTAGTGTCGTTTTAATAGTCGAAAGTTATTAAGAGGGCAACTAACCCCCCTCTCACGCCCACCTTTTCCCCAAACACATCCAATAAAAAATTTTAGAAAGCCATTTTGTTCAACATAGTTAAAAGTCTTAGAAATTAGGGATTTGAGGATGATAACCCCCTCACAGCCCTCGAGGCAAGGGTTGTAAGTTATGCCCTGGGAGCATATAAGGTTTTTATAGATAGTGATGCTGTAGAAACTTCAAAAAGGGCTCATTCGATTGGAAATTAGAAGGGCTTTTGCCCATTTTAATCATCGAAAGTGACTGGAGGATAACTATCACCCCTCTCACACCAACCATTTCCCCAAAACACATCCAATCAAAGTTTTGAGATAGCCATTTTGTTCGACGTAGTTAAAATGTCCGAAAATTATGTTTTTGAGGATGACACTCCCCCAGAGCCCTCCATTGAACTAAATCAAAACACACTATGCGCATACAGGTTGTCAATAGGACGTATCCAATGCTCAGGGCGAATTAAGGGTTGAAATTTTACTCGTGTGTTGATTGAAGGAAACTAAAGGTGTAAAAGCGGCTACTAATGCACTATACTACAACTTTTACATAAGCAAGCTAGGGATACTAAGGTTGTTTTCAAGGAATATTTAGAGGACGTAAATCAGCGAATGAGCTTCTGTCAGAACGGGTGAACAACAATAAAGTTAGTTATGTAAGTTGAAGGGTAATTTTGGTGGATTTTAAAGTCCAGATGGTACTATATGAAGGGGGTACGATCGCTGAAAGGTATAAGGTAAAACTTTAGGGGAAGTTTCAATTAGATTAAAAACTATATGCATGCAGGTTTTCAAAAGAATATATAAGCAATATCTTAGGTAGCGTAGCGCTTTCATAGATATCAATACCACATAAACTTTTAAAGGAGCTAATCCGATTAGAAATTAAAAGTTCTAGTGCGTTTTTCAAGAGTCAAAACCAATTTGAGAGCAAGCAGTCCTCTTCCCAATCCCATTAATTTTACAAACACATCCAACTAAAATTTTTGATAGCCATTTTATTCAGCATAGTTGAACAGTCCAGTAACTGTTCCATTATGCTTTAAAACTAACTAAAAAAAAACTGTGCGTATGCTGGTTGCTAATAATATATCTTTGCAATATTCCAAGAACGACCATAGGTATTAAGTTGAAACTTTCAGGGCTAGGCTACTACTATTACTACATCTGTTCTTATAATTTAATTAAATCAAAAGAGTTTAAGCCTATCCAGAGATAAAAAAAAAACACTTAGGGAATGGTATTAGGTTTTATTTTTCAGGTCAACTTGAGAAGGTGTAAAACCAAATTAAACAATACCATTTGTTGTCAGTATTTTCAAATCGGTGTACGTTGTTAAAAATTGTCGAACAATTTTCACCAGCATACAAATAGCAAGCCCTGCTATGGATTCTTATAGAAAATAAACAGAAAAGATTTAAAGTATTGTTTTTCTGTTCAATGAAAAAGAGCAAGTTAATATAAAATGAAAAGAAATTAATTTAAAAAACTACACAAAATTAGTGTTTCGAAGAAAAGTAAAGAGCTCTATTAAAAACCGAGTAGAAATAAAGTCTATTAATGTTCCAAGTATAACACTACCGCAAATCACCATTAATAAATAAATTAAACCCAAAACGAACAGGAATCTTAATAAATAACCCAGTCAAAATCAAAACGAACTGAAATTAGCATGAGTGGGACTGACACCCCCTCTCCTTCTGAAAACTAGAACATATGTTTTGCTTTACTGAAATAAAACAAATAAATGTAGATTGACAATTTAATATACATATGCTGATATTTATTCCTTAAAAACTTTATAACTTTAATTTATTTAATTTCTGTTTGTTTTGGGCTTTATATATTCTTTAAAAGTAATTTCTGGTCGTTTTGAATTTAATCTAGTTCTTTACTTTTCTTTGAAAAATTTATTTACGGAAAGTTTGTCTAATGAATTTGTCGAAAAAAGCTACAACAATTGAGAAAATCACGATAATATTCAGCATTAGAGAAAAGAACGAATAATCCTTAGGATAATTTCATTTGCGACATTTCATTTAACTTTGCTGCAATAAAGGGAAAGAATTTCATCAAAACTCTTTCTTTTGATTCTATTTCAAGCAATTAAATAAGAATATTTTTTTCTAAATGAAATTTTAAAATGAGCACTATAAATTTTATCAATCTGTTTAGTTTGTACGGAAAAACATTAAAACATTAAAAAGTGCTCGCAACAGAAATTGGCAAACACTTTTTAATAGAGAGCAAAATAAAAATATTAAACAAAAAAAATAGAGGCTACCCGCTCTTCAACCCCTCGGTCTTTACGCTAAGGTTTCAATTTGTGTCCTGATTTTTTAAAAACCTCTGCTTAAAAACAAGAGTTGTTGAATTGGACTGAGAATTATTTTAAAACCACTATAAAATTTAGAGTAAAGAGCATGACGTTAGGGAGGGGGATTTCCCCTCACATACAGAATGATTTGTTTTCGTTGTGAGTTTAAATTTACCTCTTACTTACAGTTGAAAAAACTCGTCTTTTTTTTAGTAGTGTACTTAAAAATGGGACATTGTCTTCAACTATTAACCAACGGAATAGTGTTAAAGGCAAAGGTACTTTCAACAGGTCTAACAACTTAAGCATGCATGCTTAGGTTATTTCTTTTCATGTCGGTTCTTGGCTCTTTGGGAAAAATCCAAGTTTAACTCGTTCAGAATTTCGATCTCAAAAATAATAACACAGAAACTGCATGTTTTACCTAAAGTTTTTTTATTGGAGTTTTGAGAAAAGTCATTGCCTACCTACAATTAGCGGATTGGTTCCATACCATAGGTCGTATTCTGAGGTACTTTAAAATGAGCATGTCCTAAAAAAATGAAGTTTTTCAAAAACGGAAAGAAATTGTTATATTAAAGTCGAAAATACGGATGAAGCATATTCATATAGTAGTTCAGGCCTAAAACAGACAGAAACTACTGATGAATGAATAAATGAGAATGCTTTAGACTGAAAACGATTAAACGTCACTGGTTGCATTGTCAAAAAGGATCATTTTCAAATGATATTAACCTCTATAATGATTTTTTAACTTTCAGCCCCTCCCTGGGGACTTTTCCTAAAGACCATATTTTCGATTTTCTCTTGCATTCTCTTTATCCTCTTAGTATCTTTCTTTTGAAAACTTGGATTCTTTAAATGGAAAAAATATTGTCTAGAAGTAAAGACTCGTTCAGATTCACATAAACCATCGGAAGCTTGTACTAAACTGCGAATAAATAAATCTTGTAAAGTCTTTGAAATATATGTGTTGTTACTTTTTGTTACAAAGCCGGGTCGCTCCTATAAAAGAAGCATCGCAAAAATAAAAAAATGTTACCTTGGCTTCAACCTGACTCTGTGAACAGTGGTGTCTGCAATTTTTTTTTAAGAGCTACTCATTGTTTAAATTGGTCAATAGAAAAATTTGGGGATTTTCTTTTTTAAACTAAAGGATGTTATTGGGAGTTATATTCAAATAAAAAAATATTGAAGAAGAGGGAACTTAGAGTAATATCCTACAACTAGCTCCTTAGTCATGATATGCACGATTATATCGTGTTAACATAAAGTCACCGTAAGTACAGTTTTTTTTAGCTCAGTTTTTTTTTTTCAGAGTTACAATACTACACTTAAAATAAAAGCTCATCAAAAAATCTTTGCAAAATGTTTTATTAAAAAAGGTGACAAACAATGAACTTTGCTTTTGTTTGAGGTAAAAAAATGTTTATTCAAAGCTAATGCATAAACATTTTCTATTACAGTTTCACTATAAAATTTATAGCTGCAGAAAATGGAGAAACAGTCTATATTTAAAAACAAAGAGGATCTTTTAAATTACAAAAAAAGGTACTGTTCTGTAATAGCGATCCCACTCAAGAGTTACGCTGTGTAAAACTCGGAGAACAAACCTAGCACTGGTTTTTCGTCTGTCTGTATTAAGAGACAATTAGCTTGCGCTCAGTAAAAAACAAGTGGCTGGTGACAGAGAATGCATTAGAATTAAGTAATTTGGGCTATATATTTGCGCATTGGGGGGGGGGGGAGGGTAAATTATTTGGACAGCATGAAGTTCCAAAACAATTCTTACTTCATAATAATATGCAGAATAATTGTAGATGACACATTTTGCATGCAGACCCGCTATTGTTTATCCCCCCCTTAACATGCAAACATAAAGCCCAAATTTGTTC
This sequence comes from Artemia sinica, assembly GCA_027921565.1. Lineage (NCBI taxonomy): Eukaryota > Metazoa > Arthropoda > Branchiopoda > Anostraca > Artemiidae > Artemia > Artemia sinica. Next base: position 48,694,805 of record CM051265.1, read on the forward strand.
CTACAACACACTATATTTTCATCATTTTTTGATATTTTTCATTAGGATTAACCTAAGTTCACTTCTTGAGTTGGGTCGCTATAATATCGGAACATAATGGATCCTTATTGCATCGAAACCTAACAACGATACAGGATGGTAACGAAACCTAAGCTGATACAATTTTCGTAAAGAAAGATCTTGGCACAATTTATTATTTTATATTTATTTATTTCCTTAGACCAGGGCACTTCGTATCGAAGGAGTTGTCGTAGAAACTTTGAAAAGGGCTTATTCGATTGGAAATTGGAGTGGCGTGTGCCCTTTTTAATAATCGAGAGTGATCGGAAGGCAACTAACACACCTTCCACGCCCACCATTTCCCCAAACACATCCAATCAAAATTTTAGATAGGTATTTTGTTCAGCGTAGTTGATTTCCAGATAGAAATTATGTTTTTGAGGAGGACACTCCCACACATCCTTCAGGACAAGAGTTGTAAGTTATGCCCTTGGGGCATATAAGATTTTATAGAAAGCGTTGTCGTAAAAACTCCAAAAAGAGCTCATTTAATTGGAAATTGAAATGGCTAGTGCCCTTTTTAATAGTCGAAAGTGATTGGAAGGCAACTAACACCCCTTCCACACCCGCAATTTACCGAAACACATCCAATCGAAATTTGAGATAGCTATTTTGTTCAAAGTAGTCGAAAGGTCCGGAAATTGTATCTTTGAGAATGACGCTCCCCCCACAGCCCTCAGGGTAAGGGTTGTAAGTTATGACCTGGGGGCATAAGGTTTTTCTTGAAAGATTTGTCGTAGAGACTCGAAAAATGGCTCATTCGATTTGAAATTCAAAGGGCTAGTGTCCTTAAATAGTCAAAATTGATTAGAGGGCAACTACTCCCCCTCTCATGTCCACCTTTTCCCCAAACACATCCAATAAAAAATTTTAGATAGCCATTTTGTTCAACGTAGTTAAAAATTTTAGAAATTAGGTATTTGAGGATGATAGCCCCCCTCAGAGCCCTCGGGGCAAGGGTTTTAAGTTATTCCCTGGGAGTATATAAGGTTTTTTTTTTAGATTGTGATGTTGTACAAACTTCAAAAAGGGCTCTTTCGATTAAAAATTAGAAGGGCTTATGGCCTTTTTAATCGTCGAAAGTGATTGGAGGATAACTAACACCCCTCTCACACCCAACATTTTTCAAACACATTCAATCAAAATTTTGAGATAGCCATTTTGTTCGACATAGTTAAAAAGTCCAAATATTATCTTTTTGAGGATGACACTCCCCCCAGAGTCATCAGGGCGACGGTTGTAATTTATGCCCTGGGTTTATATAGGGTTTTGTCCCCTTTTTAATTGTCGAAAGTGATTTGAGGATAGCTAACACCCCTCTCACATCTACCATTTCCCCAAACACATCTAATCAAAATTTTGAGACAGCCATTTTTTCAACGTAGTTAACAGTTTTAGAAATTAGGTATTTGAGGAGTGTAACCCCCTCAGCGCCCTCGGGGCAAAGGTTGTAATTTATACCCTGGAAGCATATAAGGTTTTTATAGATAGTGATGTAGTAGAAAATTCAAAAAGGAATCATTCGATTGGAAATTGAAACGGCTAGGGCGTTTTTTAATTGTCGAAAGTGATTAGAGGGCCAGTAACCCCCCTCTGACGCCCACCATTTCCCCAAACACATCCAATCAAATTTTGAGATAACCATTTTGTTCAACATAGTTGAAAGGTCTGGAAATTATGTCTTTGAGGATGGAAACCCCCCACAGCCGTCAGGGCAAGGGTTGTAAGTTATGCTGGGTTATATAAGGTTTTTATAGAAAACCTTGCCGTAGAAACTTCAAAAAGGGCTCATATGATTGGAAATTGAAAGGGCAAGTTTTAATAGTCGGAAGTGATTAGAGGGCAACGAACCCCTCTCTCACGGCCAGCATTTCCCGAAACACATCCAATCAAAATTTTGAGATAGGGTGTATGTTGATTTTTGAAAAGGGTGTATGTGTTAAAAATTGCCGAAAATATTTCTCCAGCATACAAATAGCAGGCCAAACTATAAAGTCTTAAAAAACAAAAAGACATAAGGTATTATTTTCTTTTGCCTTGAAAAAACTATGTCAATATAAAAAGAACAGAAATTAATAAAAAACAAATTCCAAAAAATTAGTGTTTCAAAGAAAAGTAAAGAACTCCATTAAACAAAAAATGAGCAAAAATAAAATCTAATAATCTACCAAGCGTGAAACTACCACAAATCAGCATCGATAGATAAATGAAACCTCAAACGGACAGAATTTACAAAAAAATAACCAAGTCAAACTCAAAACGAGCAGATATTAATATGAGTAGGGCTCGTAACCCCTATGCTTTCCCAAGGCCAGAACATAATTTGCACTTTAATGAATAGAATACAAATGAATGTGCATATTCAGTTTAATATACATATACTGATATTTAGTAATCAAATTGTTAATATTATTTGATTTATTAAAGTTATAAAAGTAAAAACATTTATGAAAAACTCATTTCTCAACCCTCAATTATAACAAAACTCATCCCTCCATCCTTAATCCTTCCATCAAATTTAACAAATACGTCGTCCCTCCATCAAAACTAACTTATCCTTCCATCCTTAATTCCTCTATCAAAATAATCTAATCCATTCATCCCTCATCCTTCCGTCAAAATAAATTCATCCGTCACCCTTCCATTCCTCATCCCTCCGTAAAAAATAAACTAATTCATCCATGCGCCATCCCTCCTTAAGAAAAGATTATCCGTCTATTTGATCGAGGGATGAGGAATGGAGGGATTAATTTTTAAATGGGGATACGAGGGGTGTTGGGATTACGCATTGAAGAATAAGTTTGTCTTGATGGAGGGAAAACTAGCTTTGTTTTCTCTTGAAGCGAAGCTAAATTCCGTAAATTTGGAAATTCCAGTGAATTTATGCTTCATCCTACGTAAGATGCCAAGATTCCTGGCAATCTTCACCTTTGAAGCATTAATGCAGAATTTGTAAGACAGATTCTCATCAAGAAGGATTCCAATGAATAGGTTATAGACACTTCCAGATATAAGGAGAATACCGCGTGACGTATGTATCAAAGGAATACTCGGAAATACTGAAGAAGTTTTTGAAAAATAAGAAAAAACTTAGACTTGGAAGCGCTAAGAGACAAATAATTCAAATTAAACCACGAAAGATGTCTCTCAAATAGAGAAAGAATAGTTTTATTCAGTGAAACTTGGTCAAATACCACCGTAGCTAACGTACCATCATCAGCGAAGGCAACTAGGCTTCCATCGGAGTTTGAATAGAACCTGGTTTCACCAACACGGTAGGGTGACGCAAACGGCAATAAAACTTTGGAAAAAATATAATAAAAAAGATCACTGATGTAAATAAAAAACCATTAGGCTGAGGATACATCCTTGGGGGACTCCATTTTCAACCTTAAAGAAATTTAGAGGGCTCTTGCCAATAAAATCTTCCTATTCGACAGATGCGAATGGAACCAAAGGTTAAGTATTTCATGTACTCCTTTGTGGCCAAGTTTAACTAAAAGAATGGCATGTTTTATTGCGCCGTACTCCTTCTTTACGTCCAATAAAAGAACAGTTGTTATTCAACTAGAGTCTAAGGCTTAGCTAATGAAATTAAGGAGCGAAACACACGCATGCTTAGTCGAGTGAATAGTACGAAAACCAAATTGAAAGTCATGAAGAAACTGTTTTGCATCAAGGAAGCTTTTGAGTCTACAAAACATGGCCTTTTCAAAAATCTTGCTGAATACTAACAGGAGAAAGATAGCCCCTTTAGCCACATTTAAATAGGACTATTACTTTTGTACTTTTAAGTCATGATGGGAAAATACCAAGAACAAAAGAAGCTTGAAGAAGCTCTGTTAAGGGTGTGAAAATTGGTGGTAAAATGTACTTGATAACCCTAGTAGGAATATCATCTGGTTCTGACGACGAAGTACCTTGTAGGGAAGAGAGAATCCTACAAATTACTCTGATTAAAAATTTTCAAGAAAATTTGATCTGGGAGGGCTAGGTTGAAGAAGTAAATTAATAAGTTTCCAGGTTTTGTAACATCTTTTCAAAAAAATCGTAAAACTTCCTAAAATAAAAATCCGACTTAACACAACGTATAGTTGATTTAAATGCGTTCCTGCAACTTTTATATTCATCAAGGTGACGAACTAGAGAAGCTTTCCACTTTTTCCAAAGATAATTCTTTTACTCCGGCTCTTGAGTAAACCGGGAGTCATGGGTTTATAGGCTCTGATTTTTTTAGCCGTAAGCCCAAAGATAAGGGGTTACAGGTTTGAAGTATTGTAGACTACTGAATCATAAAGAAATAAAAATAAAAACTCGAATCAAAGCTGATATAGATTCAGAGTCATCCCATACTTCTTGAGACAAAATTAATTTTGAAATTTACAGGTTTTTTTCGAGAAATGATAAAAAAAACTTGTTGTCAATGCAGTTCTACTAGACAAGGGCTCAGAAAGGGCTAGCTTCGCAATAATAGGAAAGTGGTCTGAAAAGTCGCTTACCAAGACAGAGCTACTAAGAGTTAGTATAGAAGAAAAATATCATCCATTAGAGTGACTGTTGTCTCAGTTACTCTAGTTGCCATAAACGCCGTTGGCAGCATACCATAAAAAGCATTACAGCGAAAGAGTCTTATGACACAGAAGAAGAATCCAAAGGATATAAGTAAAAATTATCCATGACACCCTATCAACAAGCTGATTTTCGACCAATGTTAGTGTTTTATTAATAACATTCAAGAATATGCCCGAATAGAACCGCTTGAAGTACGATAAACCTCAGCAACAACCAACTTTTTTCCTGAGACTGAAGTTTCAATAAAATTATGATTCGAAAAACACATTCTACATCCCGAAAAGATTTCTACGAATGGAATATGCAAATTTATTCGAAACATAAAGAACAAGACCTCCCTTTCCTATCTGAATCCGGCTCAATCGTTCAGAAAAATAACCAGGCAAATCAAAACGTGAATCTTTAGAACCATCCGAAAAAGTATCACACAGACCAACAACATGTAGCTGAAAATCATCCATAAGAATTTTAAGTTGATTAAAAGAAAAGATTAGCCCTTGAGTATTTAGCTGAAGCAGCGAAAGCCCCCCCTCTCCTTAGCACACCGAAAACGTGTTAGAAATACTACTGTTTATATGAGAAAAAAAGTTAAGTCAATCACAATGACATTGCTCACAATCCTGTTATTTGATAAGTATTCAGCATCAAGCTGATCTCTCTCTAGAGTAGACATTCAGTTTAGCAAAACGGTGGAATAGACAGAACCATTTATAATTAAACATGGACAGTCACTTGGAAAACTGAAAAGCAGAATATAACCATAAATCATATTTCCTCCACACTCAAACAAGTAAACATTCATACACAGAAAAAAAAAACTGACAAAATGAAATACAGAAACAAAATAAAAAAATCTTTTACGAAGCCAGACAAAACACATGCATAATTATAAAAAAAAAGATACAAAAAAAGAAGTAGAGACGAAAAAAGATAAACGGTACGAGACTACTCAAAAACAACATTAAAACACAATCTGAAAAGGGAGTAAATTCCACTTGCTAACCACTAATTGAGAAGCTTTGCGACAATCTGACCAAACATTTTTATCACTGAACTTGTCTCTTTCCGCACTCAGAATATCACGACAGCGCTTTGCTGGAAATTTACATATGAAAATTCTAAAACCAGCCAACTTTGTTTTGCTTGCGAACACTTTACGGGCCATCTCAAAAGTAGAACTTTTTTTCAAAAATTGGGGTAACTTAACCATTACCATTTTTTAATTTTTTTTTATCATTTTGTAATCAGGTAATTACATGTAGCAACTTTTGGCAATTACTCCTGGCAACTCCTGCCACTACTTCTTGCAATCATTTTTCCGGTGGTATTTCGGTGACCTTTTTACAACCCTGTTTGCAAGCTGAAGAGCTGTAACAATAGGAGCATGGATATTTTAAGAAGACAAGTATTGAAGAGTGGGATGTTTTGAATTCAAGCAATCTTTCTTATTCTTCCCACCCTTCTAAGAAGAAACACTGTAATAGTATGCGAGAGTAGAAAGGCCTCATGAGCTCTGACGAGAACACCCTGCTGCCACCTACAACTTTTTTACATAATTTATGCATGAATTATTGATCCACTAACGGGTCAATGATACCAAGGGGAACTAGATTTCTGAGAAATTGATTTACATAGTCAAGGGGAATTATTGATTCGCGAAGGGGAATTAAGACACAAACATGGCTTCTTTGTTCTTTGGCTAGTCTAACCTGAGAAATTGATTTACATAATCGGCGGGGGAATGTATTGATTCACGAAGGGGGAATTAAGAAACAAACATGGCTTCTTTGATCTTTAGGCGAACCTAACCTGAGAAATTGATTTACATAATCGGTGGGGGAGAATGTATTGATTTACGAAAGGGGGAATTAAGAAACAAACATGGCTTCTTTGATCTTTAGGCGAACCTAACCTGAGAAATTGATTTACATAATCACTAGGGGAATGTATTGATTCACGACAGGGGGAATTAAGAAACATTATGGCTTCTTTAATCTTAGGTCTGAGGGGTAAACGTTCTTTAGGTCAGAGAGAAAAATTAATATTCTATTTTTAAATAGGGCTTCATTGATCTTTAGTGTCAGGAATTAGAAATGACATCACTTGTTATCTTAGAATTATGCGGGAGTCTAAAGAGAAAGAAATTCTATTTTAAATACGGCTTCACTGAGCTTTAAGTCGGAGAGATAAATTGATATTCTAACGAAACCTTAATAGTGTAGCTAGGAACATTTATGAGATGAAGAGATTAACGTAGGAAAGGGTTCCTAGAAATTTGAAATGTGTCAGCGCAGAGCTGCCAAAAACAAAAGGAACACGCTGAAATTACGTTTAGGGATTATTTGGGCGAAAACCGTTTTAGACAGGTTATGGAATTATTTCGGCGAAACAGTTAGAGACATTTTAAAAGATGATTTAAAAGATGATTTTAGAAGAGGTTTTGAGTGTGGTCGTTATAATACACAAGTTCCATTTGAACAGTGTTGTGAGGTCCCCTACCACAACCCCAAAGGTTCCGATCCCCCCACCACAACCCCGAAGGAGCCCCCCGGTCCTCAAAGGTTCTCCGGATTCCCAAAGGGCCCCCGACGCCCCAAAGGCTCCTGAGCCACCATTTTAATACTTTTCAAGGCTTTATTATATCTTTTCAGAACAAATTATTATTTTAGGGAATTATTTCGGCGAAACAGTTAGAGACGTTTTAAAAGATGATTTTTGAAGAGATTTTAGAAGAGGATTTGAGGATGAAACTCTGAGGTCGTTATAATACACAAGTTCCATTTGAACAGTGTCGTGAGGTCCTCTACCCCAACCCCAAAGGGTTCCGATCCCACCATCCCCAACCCCGAAGGAAGCGCCCGGTCCTCAAAGGTCCCCCCAAGCTTCCAAAGGACCACCCGGCCCTCAAGGGTCCCACAGACCCTCAAAGGCTCTCCCGAGCCCCGTCTTTCGTTGAGGTGTGTTGTCTGAAACTTATGATTTGTATATGTAAACTACTATTTCGGACTTTTCTGAGCTAGATTTCTTAGTCTTTCGTTGGTGTGTGTTGTCTGAAACCTATGATTTGGGATGGATGGATTGCAATTTTTGACTTTTCTGAGCTAGGTTTCATAGCCTTTCATAGGTGTGTGCTGTCAGAAAATTATGATTTGGGATGTGTAGTTTGAAAGTTGGACTTTTCAGAGCTATGATTCTTAGTCTCTCATAGGCATTTGTTGTCTTAAACTTCTAGTTTGGGATGAATAGTTTGCTATTTCAGGCTTTTCTGAGCTAAGGTTTCCTAGTATTTCGTAGGTGAATGTTTTCTGAAACTTATGATTTGGGATATGTAAATTACTATTTCGGGCTTTTCTAAGCTAGATTTTAGTCTTTCGTTGGTGTGTGTTGTCTGAAAACTATGATTTGGGATGGGTGGATTGCTACTTTTGACTTTTCTGAGCTGGATTTCTTAGCCGTTCATAGGTGTGTGTTGTCTGAAACTTATGATTTGGGATGGTTAATTTGCTATTTTGACTTTTCTGAGCTAGGTTTCTTAGCCTTTCATATGTGTGTGCTGTCAGAAAATTATGATTTGGGATTTGTAGTTTGCTTTTTGGACTTTTCAGAGCTAGGATTCTTAGTCTCTCATAAGTGTTTGTTGTCTGAAGCCTATAGTTTGGGATGAGTAGTTTGCTATTTCAGGCTTTTCATAGCCAGAGATTTCTTAGTATTTCGTAGGTGTGTGTTGTCTGAAACCTATGATTTGGACTGTGTGTGGGTTGCTATTTTTTTTACTTTTCATAGCCAGATTTCTTAGTCTTTCGTAGGTGTGTGTTGTCTGAAACCTATGATTTGGATTATGTGGATTGCTATTTTTTGACTTTTCTGAGCTGGATTTCATAGCCTTTCATAGGGATGTGTTGACTGAAACCTATGATTTGGGATGAGTGGTTTGCTTTTTGGACTTTTCAGAGCTGGATTTCTTAGCCGTTCATAGGTGAGTGTTGTCTGAAACCTATGATTTGGGATGGTTAATTTGCTATTTTTGACTTTTCTGAGCTAGGTTTCATAGCCTTTCATAGGTGTGTGTTGTCAGAAAATTATGATTTGGGATGTGTAGTTTGCTATTTCAGGCTTTTCTGAGCTAAGGTTTCCTAGTATTTCGTAGGTGAATGTTGTCTGAAACCAATAGTTTGGGATGAGTAGTTTGCTATTTCAGGCTTTTATGAGCTAGGTTTCTTAGCCTTTCGTAGGTGTGTGTTGACTAAAACTTATGATTTGGGATATGTAATTTGCTATTTCCGACTTTTCATAACCAGATTTCTTAGTGTTTCGTAGGTGTGTGTGGTGTCTGAAACCTATGATTTGGGATGTGTGGGTTGCTATTTTTTGACTTTCTGAGCTGGATTTCTTAGCCTTTCGTAGGTGTGTGTTGACTGAAACCTATGATTTGGGATGGTTAATTTGCTATTTTTGACTTTTCTGAGCTAGATTTCTTAGCCTTTCATAGGTGTGTGCTTTCAGAAAATTATGATTTGGGAGGTGTAGTTTGCTTTTGGACTTTTCAGAGCTAGGATTCTTAGTCACTCTTAGGTGTTTGTTGTCTGAAACTTCGAGTTTGGGATGAGTAGTTGGCTATTTCAGACTTTTCTGACCTAAGGTTTCTTAGTATTTCGTAGGTGAATGTTGTCTGAAACTTATGATTTGGGATATGTAAATTACTATTTCGGGCTTTTCTGAGTTGGATTTCTTAGTCTTTCATAGGTGTGTGGTGTCTGAAACCTATGATTTGGATGAGTGGTTTGCTTTTTGGACTTTTCTGAGCTGGATTTCTGAGCCTTTCGTAGGTTTGTGTTGACTGAAACCTATGATTTGGGATGTGTAGTTTGCTATTTTTGACTTTTCTGAGCTAGGTTTCTTAGCCTTTCATAGGTATGTGTTGTCAGAAAATTATGATTTGGGATGTGTAGTTTGCTATTTCAGGGCTTTTCTGAGCTAAGGTTTCCTAGTATTTCTTAGGTGAATGTTGTCTGAAACCAATAGTTTGGGATGAGTAGTTTGCTATTTTTGACTTTTCTGAGCTAGGTTTCTTAGTCTTTCGTTGGTGTGTGTTGACTGAAACCTATAATTTGGGATATGTAGTTTGCTATTTTTGACTTTTCTGAGCTGGATTTATTAGCCTTTCATAGGTATAGGTATGTGTTGTCAGAAAATTAAGATTTGGGATGTGTAGTTTGCTATTTGGACTTTTCAGAGCTATGATTCTTAGTCCATCATAGGCGTTTGTTGTCAGAAACTTCTAGTTTGGGATGAGTAGTTTGCTATTTCAGGCTTTTCTGAGCTAAGGTTTCTTAGTCTTTCATAGGTGAATGTTGTCTGAAACCTATGATTTGGGATATGTAAATTACTATTTCGGGCTTTTCTAAGCTAGATTTCTTAGTCTTTCGTTGGTGTGTGTTGTCTGAAACCTATGGTTTGGGATGGGTGGATTGCTACTTTTGACTTTTCTGAGCTGGATTTCTTAGCCTTTCATAGGTGTTTGTTGTCTGAAACCTATAGTTTGGGATGACTAGTTTGCTATTTTTGACTTTTCTGAGCTAGGTTTCTTAGCCGTTCATAGGTGAGTGTTGTCTGAAACCTATGATTTGGGAATATGTAAATTACTATTTCGGGCTTTTCTGAGTTGGATTTCTTAGTCTTTCATAGGTATGTGTTGTCTGAAACCTATGATTTGGGATGTGTGGGTTGCTATTTTTTTACTTTTCCGAGCTGGATTTCTTAGCCGTTCATAGGTGAGTGCTGTCTGAAACTTATGATTTGGGATGGTTAATTTGCTATTTCCGGCTTTTATTACCTAGGGTTCTTAGCCTTTCATAGGTGTGTGTTGTCAGAAAATATGATTTGGGATGTGTAGTTTGCTATTTGGACTTTTCAGAGCTAGGATTCTTAGTCCATCATAGGTGTTTGTTGTCTGAAACCAATAGTTTTGGGATGAGTAGTTTGCTATTTCAGGCTTTTCTGAGCTAGATTTCTTAGCCTTTCATTGGTGTGTGCTTTCAGAAAATTATGATTTGGGATATGTAAATTACTATTTCGGACTTTTCTGAGTTGGACACTTCTAAATTTTTCCGTAGAAGATAGGAAAAGTTATACTATGATTGTGATTATTTTCCATGAAGATAAAAAGTTTCACTTTAATTCTAAATTTTCTTAAATTCAATTCCGACCTTTCTCAAAGAGATGAAAAAAATTAAAGTTCTGTTCCAAATATTTTCCCGAAGAAGAAAAGTTCAACTTCGATTCTGAATTTTCTCAATGAAAATGAAATAACTTAGTGATCAAATCTATTTTCCCAAAATAATATAAAAATTTCCACTTCAGTTCAGATTTTTTTCTCAAAGAGATGAAGAAATTTAAAGTTCTGTTCCAAATTTTTCATAGAAGATAGGAAAAGTTATACTTTGATTGTGAATATTCGAATTCTATTCTGAATTTTACCAAAGACACAATTCAATTCTAATTTCCACAATAAAAAATTTAAAGTTCAATTCTAAATTTTTCGGTAGAAGATAGAAAAAGTAATACCATACGTGTGAACATTTTCCCGGAAGATAAAAAGTTCTAATTCAATTTAAAATTTTCTCAACGAAGTGAAGAAGAATTCAAGTTCTCTTCTGAATTTTACCAAAGAACACAATTCAATTCTAATTTTACCAGAGAAAATAAAAATCTTCCACTTCAGTTCCTTATTTCACAAAGACATAAAGAAATTTAAAGTTCAATTCTAAATTTTTCAGTGGAAGATAGAAAAAGTAATACCATACTTGTGAATATTTTCATGGAAGATAAAAAGTTCTAGTTCAATTAAAATTTTCTCAACGAAGTGATGGAAATTTCAAGTTCTCTTCTGAATTTTCTCAATGAAAAAGAAATTAGTCATTGATCATTTCTATTTTTCCAAATAATATAAAAATTTTCCACTTTAGTTCAGATCTGGCTCGAAGAGATGAAAAATTTAAAATACTGTTCCAAATTTTTCATTGAAGATAAAAAAGTTCAAGTTCTCTTCGGAATTTTACCAAAGAACACAATTCAATTCTAATTTCTCAAGAGAAAAATAAAAATCTTCCACTTCAGTTCTTTATTTCACAAAGACATAAAGAAATTTAAAGTTCAATTCTAAATTTTTCGGTGGAAGATAGAAAAAGTAATACCATACTTGTGAATATTTTCCTGGAAGATAAAAAGTTCTAGTTCAATCTAAAATTTCTCAAAGAAGTGAAGAAAAGTTCAAGTTCTCTTCTGAACTTTACCAAAGAAACACACTTCAATTCTAATTTCTCCAGAGAAAACAAAAATCTTCCACTTCAGTTCTTTATTTCACAAAAGACATAAAGAAATTTAAAGTTCAATTCTAATTTTTCAGTGGAAGATAGAAAAAGTAATACCATACTTGTGAATATTTTCCTGGAAGATAAAAAGTTTTAGTTCAATTTAAAATTTTTCCCAACGAAGTCAAGGAAAGTTCAAGTTCTCTTCTGAACTTTACCAAAGAACACACTTCAATTCTAATTTCTCCAGAAAAACAAAAATCTTCCACTTCAGTTCTTTATTTCACAAAGACATAAAGAAATTTAAAGTTCAATTCTAAATTTTTCGGTGGGAGATAGAAAAATTAATACCATACTTGTCATTATTTTCACGGAAGATAAAAAGTTCTAGTTCAATTTAAAATTTTCTCAATGAAGTGAAGAAAAGTTCAAGTTCTCTACTGAATTTTACCAAAGAACACAATTCAATTCTAATTTCTACAGAGAAAATAAAAATCTTCCACATCAGTTCTTTATTTCACAAAAGACATAAAGAAATTTAAAGTTCAATTCTAAATTTTTCGGTGGAAGATAGAAAAAAGTAATACCATACTTGTGAATATTTTACCGGAAGATAAAAAGTTCTAGTTCAATTTAAAATTTTCTCAACGAAGTGAAGAAAAGTTCAAGTTCTCTTCTGAACTTTACCAAAGAACACACTTCAATTCTAATTTCTCCAGAGAAAATAAAAACCTTCCACTTCAGTTTTAAGTTCCCCAAAGAAATAAAGAAATTTAAAGTTCTATTCTAAATTTTTAGATGGAAGATAGAAAAAGTAATACTATGACTGCGATTGTTTTCCATGAAGATCAAAAGTTTCACTTTATTTATAATTTTTCTTAAATTCAGTTCTGATTTTTCTCAAAGAGATGAAAAATTTAAAGTTCTGTTCCAAACTTTTCATAGAAGATAGAAAAAGTTATACATTGATTTGAATATTTGACATGAAGATAAGGAACTCCACTTTAATTCTGAGTTTTCTCGAAGAAGTGCAAAATGTTCAAGTTCACTTCTGAATTTTCTTAAAGAAGTGAAAAAAGTTAGCTCAATTCTGAATTTTACCAATGAAAATGAAAAAAGCTTCCACTTCAGTTCTTAATTCCTCAAAGACATAAAAAAAATTCAAAGTTCTCTTCTAATTTTTCCAAGAAAATAAAAAGGCTCCACTTCAGTTCTGGTTTTTTCTCAAAGAGATGAAAAATTTAAAGTTCTTTTCTAATTTTAAATTAAATTTTAGCTCCTTTGTCTTATGGATTTACCCATCAAATTTTTAAATTAGAAAATGAGTGACTCGTTCTATTATTAAAGACAATCGTTCAAACTCGTTCATCTAACCTTCAAAACAATAGGTTAGGTTTAGGTATAAATAAATATAATAAATAAATAGAAACATTTCTACATGTTTAAGTTAGGTTAGGTTAGGTTAACTTATCATGAGTGCTCATGATAAGTTAACCTAACCTTTTCCAGCGAGTATGGTTAGGTTAGGTTAGACCAGATTAAGTTAGGTTAGATTAGATTAGGTTAGGTTAGGTTAGCCTACGTACGCTTCACTTAGGTTAGCTTAGGTTAGGTGAGAGACATGCAAAAAAGTTAGGTGTATGATTAGGTTAAGTTAGGTTAGATTAAGTTAGGTTAAGTTAGGTTAGGCTAGGTTAGCCTACGTACGCGCACGTACGTAGGCTAAACCTAGCCTAACCTAACTTAACCTAACCTAACTTAATCTAACCTAACCTAATCATACACCTAACTTTTTGCATGTCTCTCACCTAACCTAAGCTAACCTAAGTGAAGCGTACGTAGGCTAACCTAACCTAACCTAATCTAACCTAACTTAATCTAGTCTAACCTAACCTAACCATACTCGCCGGAAAAGGTTAGGTTAACTTATCATGAGCACTCATGATAAGTTAACCTAACCTAACCTAACTTAAACATGTAGAAATGTTTCTATTTATTTATTAATATTTATTTATACCTAACCTAACCTATTGTTTTTGAAGGTTAGATGAACGAGTTTGAACGATTGTCTTTAATAATAGAACGAGTCACTCATTTCTAATTTAAAAATTTGATGGGTAAATCCATAAGACAAAGGAGCTAAAATTTAATTTAAATTAGAAAAGAACTTTAAATTTTTCATCTCTTTGAGAAAAAAACCAGAACTGAAGTGGAGCCTTTTTATTTTCTTGGAAAAATTAGAAGAGAACTTTGAATTTTTTATGTCTTTGAGGAATTAAGAACTGAAGTGGAAGCTTTTTTCATTTTCATTGGTAAAATTCAGAATTGAGCTAACTTTTTTCACTTCTTTAAGAAAATTCAGAAGTGAACTTGAACATTTTGCACTTCTTCGAGAAAACTCAGAATTAAAGTGGAGTTCCTTATCTTCATGTCGAATATTCAAATCAATGTATAACTATTTCTATCTTCTATGAAAAATTTGGAACAGAATTTTAAATTTTTTCATCTCTTTGAGAAAAATCAGAACTGAATTTAAGAAAAATTATAAATAAAGTGAAACTTTTGATCTTCATGGAAAACAATCGCAGTCATAGTATTACTTTTTCTATCTTCCATCTAAAAATTTAGAATAGAACTTTAAATTTCTTTATTTCTTTGGGGAACTTAAAACTGAAGTGGAAGATTTTTATTTTCTCTGGAGAAATTAGAATTGAAGTGTGTTCTTTGGTAAAGTTCAGAAGAGAACTTGAACTTTTCTTCACTTCGTTGAGAAAATCTTAAATTGAACTAGAACTTTTTATCTTCCGGGAAAATATTCACAAGTACGGTATTACTTTTCTATCTTCCACCGAAAAATTTAGAATTGAACTTTAAATTTCTTTTTGTCTTTTGTGAAATAAAGAACTGAAGTGGAAGATTTTTATTTTCTCTGTAGAAATTAGAATTGAATTGTGTTCTTTGGTAAAATTCAGTAGAGAACTTGAACTTTTTCTTCACTTCATTGAAAAATTTTAAATTGAACTAGAACTTTTATCTTCCGTGAAAATAATCACAAGTATGGTATTAATTTTTCTATCTCCCACCGAAAAATTAGAATTGAACTTTAAATTTCTTTATGTCTTTGTGAAATAAAGAACTGAAGTGGAAGATTTTTGTTTTCTCTGGAGAAATTAGAATTGAAGTGTGTTCTTTGGTAAAGTTCAGAAGAGAACTTGAACTTTCCTTGACTTCGTTGAGAAAATTTTAAATTGAACTAGAACTTTTTATCTTCCGTGAAAATATTCACAAGTATGGTATTACTTTTTCTATCTTCCACCAAAAAATTAGAATTGAACTTTAAATTTCTTTATGTCTTTGTGAAATAAAGAACTGAAGTGGAAGATTTTTGTTTTCTTTGGAGAATGTAGAATTGAAGTGTGTTCTTTGGTAAAGTTCAGAAGAGAACTTGAACTTTTCTTCACTTCTTTGAGAAAATTTTAATTGAACTAGAACTTTTTATCTTCCGGGAAAATATTCACAAGTATGGTATTACTTTTTCTATCTTCCACCGAAAAATTTAGAATTGAACTTTAAATTTCTTTATGTCTTTGTGAAATAAAGAACTGAAGTGGAATTTTTATTTTCTCTGGAGAAATTAGAATTGAATTGTGTTCTTTGGTAAAATTCCGAAGAGAACTTGATTTTTTTTATCCTCAATGAAAAATTTGAAACAGTATTTAAATTTTTCATCTCTTCGAGCTAGATCTGAACTAAAGAGGAAAATTTTTATATTATTTGGAAAAATAGAAATGATCAATGACTAATTTCTTTTTCATTGAGAAAATTCAGAAGAGAACTTGAACTTTCCATCACTCCGTTGAGAAAATTTTAAATTGAACTAGAACTTTTTATCTTCCATGAAAATATTCACAAGTATGGTATTACTTTTTCTATCTTCCACCGAAAAAATGTAGAATTGAACTTTAAATTTCTTTATGTCTTTGTGAAATAAGGAACTGAAGTGGAAGATTTTTATTTTCTCTGGTGAAATTAGAATTGAATTGTGTTCTTTGGTAAAATTCAGAAGAGAACTTGAATTCTTCTTCACTTCGTTGAGAAAATTTTAAATTGAACTAGAACTTTTTATCTTCCGGGAAAATATTCAAAAACGTATGGTATTACTTTTTCTATCTTCCACCGAAAAATTAGAATTGAACTTTAAATTTTTTATTGTGGAAATTAGAATTGAATTGTGTTCTTTGGTAAAATTCAGAATAGAACTCGAATATTCACAATCAAAGTATAACTTTTCCTATCTTCTATGAAAAATTTGGAACAGAACTTTAAATTTCTTCATCTCTTTGAGAAAAAAATCTGAACTGAAGTGGAAATTTTTGTAATTATTTTGGGAAAATAGATTTGATCAATAACTTATTTCATTTTCATTGAGAAAATTCAGAATCAAAGTTGAACTTTTCTTCTTCCGGGAAAATATTTGGATCAGAACTTTAATTTTTTTCATCTCTTTGAGAAAGGTCGGAATTGAATTTAAGAAAATTTAGAATTAAAGTGAAACTTTTTATCTTCATGGAAAATAATCACAATCATAGTATAACTTTTCCTATCTTCTACGGAAAAATTTAGAAGTGTCCAACTCAGAAAAGTCCGAAATAGTAATTTACATATCCCAAATCATAATTTTCTGAAAGCACACACCAATGAAAGGCTAAGAAATCTAGCTCAGAAAAGCCTGAAATAGCAAAACTACTCATCCCAAACTATTGGTTTCAAACAACAAACACCTATGATGGACTAAGAATCCTAGCTCTGAAAAGTCCAAATAGCAAACTACACATCCCAAATCATATTTTCTGACAACACACACACCTATGAAAGGCTAAGAAACCTAGCTAATAAAAGCCGGAAACAGCAAATTAACCATCCCAAATCATAAGTTTCAGACAGCACTCACCTATGAACGGCTAAGAAATCCAGCTCGGAAAAAAAAAAAATAGCAACCCACACATCCCAAATCATAGGTTTCAGACAACACATACCTATGAAAGACTAAGAAATCCAACTCAGAAAAGCCCGAAATAGTAATTTACATATTCCCAAATCATAGGTTTCAGACAACACTCACCTATGAACGGCTAAGAAACCTAGCTCAGAAAAGTCAAAAATAGCAAACTAGTCATCCCAAACTATAGGTTTCAGACAACAAACACCTATGAAAGGCTAAGAAATCCAGCTCAGAAAAGTCAAGAGTAGCAATCCACCCATCCCAAACCATAGGTTTCAGACAAAGACACACACCAACGAAAGACTAAGAAATCTAGCTTAGAAAAGCCCGAAATAGTAATTTACATATCCCAAATCATAGGTTTCAGACAACATTCACCTATGAAAGACTAAGAAACCTTAGCTCAGAAAAGCCTGAAATAGCAAACTACTCATTCCAAACTAGAAGTTTCAGACAACAAACGCCTATGATGGACTAAGAATCATAGCTCTGAAAAGTCCAAATAGCAAACTACACATCCCAAATCTTCATTTTCTGACAACACATATAACTATGAAAGGCTAAGAAATCCAGCTCAGAAAAGACAAAAATAGCAAACCACTCATCCCAATCATAGGTTTCAGTCAACACACACCTATGAAAGGCTAATAAATCCAGCTCAGAAAAGTCAAAAATAGCAAACTACATATCCCAAATTATAGGTTTCAGTCAACACACACCAACGAAAGACTAAGAAACCTAGCTCAGAAAAGTCAAAAATAGCAAACTACTCATCCCAAACTATTGGTTTCAGACAACATTCACCTACGAAATACTAGGAAACCTTAGCTCAGAAAAGCCTGAAATAGCAAACTACACATCCCAAATAATAATTTTCTGACAACACATACCTATGAAAGGCTAAGAAACCTAGCTCAGAAAAGTCAAAAATAGCAAACTACACATCCCAAATCATAGGTTTCAGTCAACACACACCTACGAAAGGCTCAGCAATCAAGCTCAGAAAAGTCCAAAAAGCAAACCACTCATCCCAAATCATAGGTTTCAGACACCACACACCTATGAAAGACTAAGAAATCCAACTCAGAAAAGCCCGAAATAGTAATTTACATATCCCAAATCATAAGTTTTCAGACAACATTCACCTACGAAATACTAAGAAACCTTAGCTCAGAAAAGTCTGAAATAGCCAACTACTCATCCCAAACTCGAAGTTTCAGACAACAAACCTATGAGTGACTAAGAATCCTAGCTCTGAAAAGTCCAAAAAGCAAACTACACCTCCCAAATCATAATTTTCTGAAAGCACACACCTATGAAAGGCTAAGAAATCTAGCTCAGAAAAGTCAAAATAGCAAATTAACCATCCCAAATCATAGGTTTCAGTCAACACACACCTACGAAAGGCTAAGAAATCCAGCTCAGAAAAGTCAAAAAATAGTAACCCACACATCCCAAATCATAGGTTTCAGACACCACACACCTACGAAAGACTAAGAAATCTGGTTATGAAAAGTCGGAAATAGCAAATTACTATCCCAAATCATAGGTTTTAGTCAACACACACCTACGAAAGGCTAAGAAACCTAGCTCATAAAAGCCTGAAATAGCAAACTACTCATCCCAAACTATTGGTTTCAGACAACATTCACCTACGAAATACTAGGAAACCTTAGCTCAGAAAAGCCTGAAATAGCAAACTACACATCCCAAATCATAATTTTCTGACAACACACACCTAAGAAAGGCTATGAAACCTAGCTCAGAAAAGTCAAAAATAGCAAATTAACGATCCCAAATCATAGGTTTCAGACAACAGTCACCTATGACCGGCTAAGAAATCCAGCTCTGAAAAGTCCAAAAAGCAAACCACTCATCCCAAATCATAGGTTTCAGTCAACACATCCCTATGAAAGGCTATGAAATCCAGCTCAGAAAAGTCAAAAGATAGCAATCCACATAATCCAAATCATAGGTTTCAGACAACACACACCTACGAAAGACTAAGAAATCTGGCTATGAAAAGTCAAAAAATAGCAACCCACACAGTCCAAATCATAGGTTTCAGACAACACACACATACGAAATACTAAGAAATCTGGCTATGAAAAGCCTGAAATAGCAAACTACTCATCCCAAACTATAGGCTTCAGACAACAAACACCTACCTATGGAGACTAAGAATCCTAGCTCTGAAAAGTCCAAAAAGCAAACTACAAATCCCAAATCATAACTTTCTGACAGCACACACATATGAAAGGCTAAGAAACCTAGCTCAGAAAAGTCAAAAATAGCAAATTAACCATCCCAAATCATAAGTTTCAGACAACACACACCTATGAACGGCTAAGAAATCCAGCTCAGAAAAGTCAAAAATAGCAATCCACCCATCCCAAATCATAGGTTTCAGACAACACACACCAACGAAAGACTAAGAAATCTAGCTTAGAAAAGCCCGAAATAGTAATTTACATATCCCAAATCATAAGTTTCAGACAACATTCACCTACGAAATACTAGGAAACCTTAGCTCAGAAAAGCCTGAAATAGCAAACTATTCATCCCAAACTAGAAGTTTAAGACAACAAACGCCTATGAGAGACTAAGAATCATAGCTCTGAAAAGTCCAACTTTCAAACTACACATCCCAAATCCTAATTTTCTGACAGCACACACCTATGAAAGGCTATGAAACCTAGCTCAGAAAAGTCAAAAATTGCAATCCATCCATCCCAAATCATAGGTTTCAGACAACACACACCAACAAAAGACTAAGAAATCTAGCTCAGAAAAGTCCGAAATAGTAATTTACATATCCCAAATCATAAGTTTCAGACAACACACATCAACGAAAGACGGGGCTCGGGGAGAGCCTTTGAGGGTCTGTGGGGACCCTTGAGGGCCGGGTGGTCCTTTGGGAGCTTGGGGGGACCTTTGAGGACCGGGCGCTTCCTTCGGGGTTGGGATGGTGGGATCGGAACCCTTTGGGGTTGGGGTAGAGGACCTCACGACACTGTTCAAATGGAACTTGTGTATTATAACGACCTCAGAGTTTCATCCTCAAATCCTCTTCTAAAATCTCTTCAAACATCATCTTTTAAAACGTCTCTAACTGTTTTGCCTAAATAATTCCCTAAAATAATAATTTGTTCTGAAAAGATATAATAAAGCCTTAAAAAAGTATTAAAATGGTGGCTCAGGAGCCTTTGGGGCGTCGGGGGGGCCCTTTGGGAATCCGGAGAATCTTTGAGGACCGGGGGGGGTTCCTTCGGGGTTAGGGTGGGGGGATCGGATACCTTTGGGGTTGTGGTAGGAGACCTCACAAACTGTTCAAATGGAACTTGTGTATTATAACGACCACACTCAAAACCTCTTCTAAAATTATCTTTTAAATCATCTTTTAAAATGTCTCTAACTGTTTCGCCGAAATAATTCCATAACCTGTCTAAAACGGTTTCGCCCAAATAATCCCTAAACGTAATTTCAGCGTGTTCCTTTTGTTTTTGGCATCTCTGCGCTGACACATTTCAAATTTCTAGGAAACCCTTTCCTACGTTAATCTCTTTATCTCATAAATGTTCCTAGCTACACTATTAAGGTTTCGTTAGAATATCAATTTATCTCTCCGACTTAAAGCTCAGTGAAGCCGTATTTAAAAATAGAATTTCTATCTCTTTAGACTCCCGCATAATTCCAAGATAACAAATGATGTCATTTCTAATTCCTGACACTAAAGATCAATGAAGCCCTATTTAAAAATAGAATATTAATTTTTCTCTCTGACCTAAAGAACGTTTATCCCTCAGACCTAAGATTAAAGAAGCCATAATGTTTCTTAATTCCCCTTTTCGTGAATCAATACATTCCCCTAGCGATTATGTAAATTAATTTCTCAGGTTAGGTTCGCCTAAAGATCAAAGAAGCCATGTTTGTTTCTTAATTCCCCCTTTCGTAAATCAATACATTCTCCCCCACCGATTATGTAAATCAATTTCTCAGGTTAGGTTCGCCTAAAGATCAAAGAAGCCATGTTTGTTTCTTAATTCCCCCTTCGTGAATCAATACATTCCCCCGCCGATTATGTAAATCAATTTCTCAGGTTAGACTAGCCAAACAACAAAGAAGCCATGTTTGCTTCTTAATTCCCCTTCGCGAATCAATAGTTCCCCTCGATTATGTAAATCAATTTCTCAGAAATCTAGTTCCCCTCGGTATCATTGACCCGTTAGTGGATCAATAATCCATGCATAAATTATTTAAAAAAGTTGTAGGTGGCAGCAGGGTGTTCTCGTCGGAGCTCATGAGGCCTTTCTACTTGCGAGGTCAAGCTTTGACATTTTTTCCTTCTTCTGTCACTGTTTTAGTAGGTTGGGGGTGGGAAATTTTACACACAGTGGAACAATAGTACACACAGTTTTATATACATTATGGAACAATAGTAAATAAAAAGGGGCTGTATGACTAAAAACCTAATTTGTAAACACATTTTAATGTACTTAACCACTGTCATCATTACTGCTTCTAATATTTGAATCTTGGTTTTCAGATTTCTTTTTTCTTTTCAAGATACTTTAAAAAGTAAATAAAACATCATAGGCTTTGGATAAACTAATTGGTATGCAAAAGAATCTCATAGTTTGTGCTCGCAGTGGCGTCATTAAAGAAGGACTAAAGCTAAATTCCTCCCTGTCAACTCAGGCTCAATAAATCATATAAATACACCATCCTCTCACCCCCAAAAATCAACAATTACAAATAACCTGTATCTTGTGATCTGATTGACCCAAAATATCTTCCTTTTGGATTAATCTTGGTTCTTAACCGCTGCGACATCCAACGTCAATTAAAAAAGTTCCCGGTACCTTTTCACCTGAAACTAGTTTGATTTAGAAAAACATAACCTGTATTTTCAAACATATAAAAGGACTTTTTTAGTTTACGATATCAGTTGAATATTTTAGTCGAAGTTGATTGCTCTCCAAAATATTGCTAATAATGAAATATGTAAGTAGCCTATTCCTGTCATTTTAAATTGTAAATTAGCTTTTGTTAGTAGTTTTACAGCCAATCCAAAACTCTTGAAGTTCATTTTCGAAAAGTTTTAAAATATCAATTTATTTTAAAATAGCATGGTTTAGTACCAAAGTAAAACCAAATAAATTAATAGAATTGTAACAAATTACTTTATTGAAAGCCAAAATTGGAATAAATATTTCAGATTTAAGCAACAATGATAATTGAACTTATCTTGATGCAAAATAGATCTTGTTAAAAAAAAATGTCCTTGACTTATCTGAGGCAAATTATTTTTCTTTTGTATTTGTCTGATTCAATAATGCCCTAATCTGCCTTTATTTTGATTTTAACACTACTTTTATTGGAGATCTTTGTTTTTGTGTTCCTACTTCTTTCAGTAGGCTCTTTGAAATGTTTGAATGTTTGGATTTTTTTTTCAGATTGAAACATTTTACTAATTTCTGTTTCGAATGGATGAATTTAACAGCACAGAATTTATTTTTTCTGTGTTTTTCATTTTATACTTCTTTCAATTTAATCTGAAAAGATGAAATCGATGAAGCTGCTAAAGAAAGTCATTTGAATGATCTTTCATTTTATCTTCTTAACTACTGATATTCAGTACATTATTAACACATTTTATAATAAAACTGCATTTTTTGATTGGATTTCCAGTTCCTTAAATAGCTGTTCTATAAACTAAATCCCAAATCAAATCTTGAAACTCAAGAAAATTTCCATTAGCTAAAATTTGTTACCATTTCCTTTGTGGGCTCTATACAAAATTCGAAATATGATAAGATGGGTGGCAAAATTTAGTCAAGAATGAGCCTTATAAATTTTTAAATGCATAATTGATATTCCTATTGAATCCGCATTTGAATTTACAAATGGTTACATAACATTCATATTGATCTTTGCTCTTGATTTTGCTTGTTTGTTCTTGGTGTCTTTGCAGCATTAGTAGAATATACATCTCCAAAGGATATATACACATTTTAATATACCTATCTGTATCAATATAAATACTTTTCTACTACTTTTTTCTAGATTCTGCTTGTTTGCCTTTATGTCACCGCAGTATTAGCCAAATCAAACAATCCAAAGGAACCAGCTATTGATTTTCAGGAAATGAAAAGAGGGTTAACAGCTAACAGAGGCGGTCTTTCCTTTGACGATCATAGTTACAGGCTGAGAAGAGAAGCTTCTGAAGCGAAAGCTCCTACCGAAGAAGATCTGAAAGGAGCAGAAACTCATAACTATAGTTATTATCCTTACCGTTATTATGGTCATTATTACCCTACATATAGATATGTATATCCATCATATGGTTACGCACCGTACAGCTATGGTTACAGACGGTATTGGGGCTAGAGAGAAGGAATTATTTTAGTTAATTATTACGCAATGTTTACACGTAATTTATTTTTAAATTAAATGTTTTTTTCACCCAAATAGTATTATTTTACCTGTTTATTCTATTCTTGATTATTAGCATTAAAGCTCTATTTCCTTTTGCACATCAAATTTATAAAAAAAAAAACTAGTGTTTCCAAACTTTTGTAAAAAGGAACAACAAAAACTAAAGAACAAAAATTAATATATATATCTAGCTTTTCCAACACTATAAGAAAAATAAAATAAAAAACATATTTTTTTATTTGGGCGGAAACATCTTCCACCCATTGCCACCCTCTCTAGCAAGTCCTGTAAAGAAATTCTATGTTGATACATCTACCTAGATTTTAATAAAAGAAGCTGCTAAATTTATCCTTAAAATTTACATGAATTTGGTCCCACCACAAGCCATAAGCAATACTAAACGCCAATCCAAGGCTCTCAGAGGCCTTTTTCTAGTGTTGCCTTAGTAAAATTTCCTTTCCCTTCAATTTACTAATTAAACATAATTTCCAAAAAGAATTTTTCCAATAGAAATGAAAGAGCTTTAGTAAAACCTCGAACTAGCAGAATACGTAAAACTTAGAAAAAACATAAATTTTGAAGAAAGATCTATCAAACCCAAACAAAATAGAAATTAAAATGAATAATCACAATAAACATAAACATATCTAAATTGTTACGGATGAGCAGATGAGTTATAACAAAAATTAAATTAAAATGAAAATGTGATTCAAACTTAAATTTAATAAGGAATGGCATGAATAAGAAGTGGACAGTCATCCCTTCTGCTGAAACCGTACTAAAAAGTTATTTTTATTTATTGTTTCCTTTTCGGTACTTTTTCTAAAAATTTCAATTAGAGGATTTTTAGCTATTAGTGATAATAACTAGTAGGGCATTAATTTCCTATAAGATTAGTTGTTCCATTCGCAGTTGAAAGGTTTAATAGTGAAGAATTATGTCTACCGTAAAATTTCTAGATTGGAAGTCACAAATGACTTTCGTTTATGGGTGAGGGGAGGGGAGTAGTTGTAAAACAAGGTCTGATAGGTTGATTTGGGACTTCAAAAAGTTCAAATATTCGGAGTGTTAAAGTTGTCAAGCCCAAGGCTCCGCTCTTCCTTTGCTCGTTCCTAAACAAGTCCATGCCTATTTATATCTAAAAAGAAAAGATGTTAGTCTGTTTTATGCCATCTTCTGAACCATATACTATTTCAACCAAATTCTAATTCATTTACATTCAAAAATTGGCATTACCCTAGAAGTTGGGCTATGGAGAAGGAACATGTGAGAAAGAATTTTTACTTCACAGTAAGCGGAAAAATTGCTGTATTAAATTTGAATACATTCCCACTACATTTTACCCTTCTCCCCCCTAAAGTGTAAATATATAACCAAAATTACAGGTTATATTTCCCATGTGTTTTTCCGTTTCTTGATTTACTCAGCGTTGATTCAATTTACGGCTAACCAAGTTGAAAAAAAAAACAATGATTCATGAAGTACGCGTATGAAGGTGAAAATTTGCAGAATATAGGGGAGGGGGAACTTGAAATAAATCAAAACACACTCTGTGCATTAGTTGTCAAAAATGTACAGGCAATCTAGAGTTTGACCCCAAACAAATTGCAACAGAAATGATTTTTACACCCATGTTGTAGAGAAAAAAAAGCTGAACAACATATCCAAAGCTCCGATAATTGTTCGTTTTTCTTGAAGTGAGTTGTTATCAAACAGTTCGAGGTAACGAACTGTAAGTAAGGAGCGACCCGGCTTAATGGTAACCGAAACTCTAAAAAACGGAATTTTGATACAAATAGATACATCAAAAGAATCAGATTTTATTTCTGATTTCAAATATATAACTTTCATCAAGTTCAATCTTACCTATCAAAAGTTACGCGCCTGAGAAAATTTGGGCTGATTTTTGAAAAAAGGGGGAAATACCCCTAAAAGTTATAGAACCTTAATGAAAATCACACCGTCATTTTCAGCGTATCAGAGAACCCTACTGTAGAAGTTTCAAGCTCCTATCTACAAAAATGTGGAATTTTCCATTTTTTGCCAGAAGAAAGATCACGGATGCGTTTGTTTGTTTTTTTTTCCCAGGGGTGATCGTATCGACCCAGTGGTCCTAGAATATCGTGGGAGGGCTCATTGGAACGAAAATTAAAAGTTCTAGTGCCCTTTTTAAGTGACCAAAAAATTGGAGGGCAACTAGGCCCCCTCCCACGCTCATTTTTTCCCAAAGTCACCCGATCAAAATTTTGAGATAGACATTTTGTTTAGCATGGTCGAAATATTATAAACTATGTCTTTTAGGATGACTTAATCCCAACGAAACTCCCAGGGGGAGGGCTGAAAGTTATGAACTTTACCCAATGTTAACATATAGTATTGGTTATTGCGAAGTATACAGAAGTTTTCAGGGGGAATTTTTTTCTGGTAGTGGGGGGTGGGGGTGGGTCGGGGGTTATATGGGAGGATCTTTTCATGAAGGAAGTTTTCATGGGGGAAGGAACATTGCTATGAAGGGGGCGCCGGATTTCCCATCATTATTTAAAAAAAAAAATCAGAAATTAAATATAAAAAAACAAGTTTTTCTACTGAAAGTAAGGAGCAACATCAAAACTTAAAACGAACAAAAAAATATTAGCTATATGATTGGGCTCACCTTCTAGTCAATGCCTCACTCTTTAAGCCAAAGATTTTTTAGTACTTTCATAAGAGCTATTTATTCTAATTAACGGCCTTTGTGATTAAGGGGTCATTTTTAAGAATTGGAACAAAATTCGAACTTTAGTTTAAAGAGCAAGGTATTGACTAGGGGGCAAACCCCCTAATATACGTATTAAAAGTATATGAATATAGAAGTTCGTTACGTAAGTTAATTGGTAAGTTACGTATATTTATTACTAATAAAACGTTCGTAAATAGAATTCAACAAGTTTCTAGAAAGCCATTTAACCAAATAAAAGTAAAATTAATATACAAATTTCGTTTTAATTATTCATGCACGGTGAGGCCAAAATCAAAACCTGCATTAATTAAAAAACGTTCACAAAATGAAATAAAAAAAACAAGTTTTTTTTTTAACTGAAAGTAAGGAACGACGTTAAAACTTAAAACGAACAGAAATTATTCCGTATATGAAAGGGGCTGTCCCCTCCTCAACGCCTTGCTCTTTACGCTAAAGTTTGACTTTCTCACAACTCATTTTTTTAAACAAAAACATTTTGTTTTAATTGCAAATTTTTTTAATTAACTTTAATGAAATTCACACCATCAGATTCAGCTTATCAACGAACATTATTAAAGAAGCTTCAAACTCTATCTGCAAAAAATGTGGAGTTTTGCATTTTTAATTAACTTTAACGAAAATTACACCATCACATTCAGCTTATCAGAGAAACCCTAAAATATTAAAGAAGTTTCACCACTCCTATCTGCAAAAAGTGGAAATTTGCATGTTTTGCTCGAAGAAAGATCACAATGCGTGCCCTGCAAAAAATGGAGGGCAACTAGGCCCCTCCCACGCTCATTTTTTTTCTCAAAGTCACCCAATTAAAATTTTTAGATAACCATTTTGTTCAACATAGTCGAAAATCTAATAAATATGTCTTTTTAGCAGAATACGTAAAACTTTTCATTCTGAAGTTAGCTTTGAAGGAGGAAGTAAGGATTGCTGGAGAAGACGCTCTGCTCATTATATATGGCTCATCAAAAAGGGGAAATCTGAATAAACTCTGAAGGGAAGTTTTAAAAAGGAGGTGACTACTGCTGGCACGTTTGTCCCCTCAGAACAGTTAACACAACTTCTGATGCGGCTAAATTCCACAGTTACAGGGATTTCTACCAAAGTCAAGTATGGAGTGGAGATCCTGGTTCTGAACTTAAAGCCGAGGAATGGGTTGGAAAAAACAAAGATGACTTCTTGTATCCATTGACTACTACTAACGTCCCACCAACTCCTCGTCTGCTTCTAAAAATCGTGAATTGCTTCTGTCAACTGGAATGTAGCTCAACGAGATGTGGCTGTTTTAAAAAACGGCTTAGCTTGCACTGCAGCGTGTTAAAACATGCAAAGGGAGAGCATGTTAGTAGAGATGACCCTAAAGGTCGTGACAGGAGTCCATATATGGGCATAGCCTCCCTAGGGAGAATGATTGCGTAATCGGTCAATGACCTCTTTCTCCAGGTGAGTTTTTGGCACGCTCTCAACGAAGGTCAATGTTGTTATTGTTTCCGAGGCAAAATGCCAATGTTGTTGTTGTTTTGAACAGAGTAATTAGAGAGAACACGTGGTTAATGGGGTCAATGTTGTTGTTGTAAGTGCACACTCGAGGCAGATGTTTTATGATCCAGAAATAGTATTTGTTATTGTTATTCGAGCCAAATGTTATGAGGTTCCGAGAAACAGTTAATGACACTTCCTTCCTGTTCGAGGCGAATGTTATGATCCGAAAATAGTATTTGTTATTGTTATTCGAGCCAGATGTTATGAGGTTCCGAGAAACAGTTAATGACATTTCCTTCCTGTTCGAGGCGGATGTTATGATCCGGAAATAGTATTTGTTATTGTTTCCGAGCCAAATGTTACGAGTTCCCGGGAAACAGTTAATTAATGGCTGACAGATGACGTCAAGTTAATTAATGTCTTTGCATTTCCAAAGAGAATTGTCTCCGAGAAAACAGTTAGATCACACATGATGTCATGATTGATTGATTGACACGAAAGGGGAATTAATTTTGTTGTTCTAAAGAGAATTGATTCACGAAAGGGAAATTAATTTGTTGTTTCTAACAAGAGAATCGTTTCCGAGCAGGACGTTTTGATCTTAGCGCGCGAAAAGGTTTCCAAATAATTTGAAATGCATTGGCGGCAGACATGCCAAACAAAAGGAACATGCCGAAATTCCGTTTAGGGATAATTTCGGCGAAACCGTTTTAGCCATTTTATGGAACTATTTCGGCGAAACAGCTAGAGGACATTTTAAAAGGTGATTTTTGAAGAGATTTTGGAAGAGAATTTGAGTGTGGTCGTTATAATACACAAGTTTTCAATTGAACAGTGTTGTGAGGTCCTCTACCCCAACCCCCCTAAAGGTTCCGATCCCCCTACCCACAACCCCGAAGGAAGCCACCGGTCCTCAAAGGTTCTCTGGGCTTCCAAAGGACCCCCCCCCCCCCGGACTCCCCAAAGACCCTCACCCAGTCCCCAAAGGTCCCCAGGCACCCAAAGGGCCCCAGAGACCTAAAAAGGCCATACCCGAGCCCCAAAGGCCCTCCCCCGGTCCCCAAAGGTCCACCAGACCCCCAAAAGCCCTCCCCGGTCCCCAAAGGTCCACCAGAACCCCAAAAGCCCTCCCCCGATCCCCAAAGGCCCTCCCCCGGTCCCAAAGGCCCTCCCCGGGCTCCCAGGGCTCCCAAAGGGCCCCGATTACTACTACCCCTACCCCGAAGGAAGCCTCCGGTCCTCAAAGGTCCCCCCAGGCTCCCAAAGACCCTCACCCGGTCCCCAAAGGTCCACCGGGCTCCCAAAGGGACCCCAGACCCCCCAACGGACCCACCGGGCCCCAAAGGGCCCAATCCGTGCTCAAGGGCCCCCCCCGGACCCCCAAAGGTCCTCCACCAGTCCCCAAAGGCCCTCTCCCCGGTCCCAAAGGTCCACCAGGCACACAAAGGGCCCAATCCGTGCTCAAGGGCCCCCCCGGACCCCCAAAGGTCCTCCACCAGTCCCCAAAGGCCCTCTCCCCGGTCCAAAGGTCCACCAGGCACCCAAAGGACCCCAGACCATAAAAAGACCATACCCGAGCCCCCCAAAGGCCCTCACCGGTCCCCAAAGGTCCACCAGACCCCAAAAGCCCTCCACCGGTCCCCAAAGGCCCTCCCCGGGCTCCAAGGGCTCCCAAAGGGCCCCGATTGCTCTACCCCAACCCCGAAGGAAGCCTTCGGTCCTCAAAGGTCCCCCAGGCTCCCAAAGGACCCACTGGACCCCCAAAGGCCCTCACCTGGTCCCGAAAGGTCCACCGGGCTCCCAAAGGGACCACCGGACCCCCAAAGGGTCCCCCGGACCCCAAAGGTCCTCCCCAGGTCCTCAAGGGTCGCCCAGACCCCCAACGGACCCACCGGGCCCCAAAGGGCCCAATCGGTGCTCAAGGGCTCCCCGGACCCCCAAAGGCCCTCACCCGGTCCTCAAAGGTCCACCGGGCTCCCAAAGGACCAGTCGGTCCTCAAGGACCCTCTCAGACGTGCAAAGACCCCCCCCCAGACCCCCAAAGGCTCATCCCGGTCCCCAAAGGTCCCCTCAGGCTCCCATATACCACTCCACCCCTCAAGGGCCCCTGGATCCCCAAACGCCCTCCCCGGACCCCTCCAAAGAACCCCCCACTCTCCATTTTTAACACTTTTTATGGCTTTATTATATCCTTTTAGAACAAGTTCCTTTCATAATGTCCCTTCCTAAACCCATTTTCCAACTTGAAGTACTTATCTTTTTCACCCACTTTCTCAATGAAAAAGAAATTAGTTTTTAATCAATTCTAATTTTCCAAATAATATAAAAATTTTCCACTTTAGTTCAGATCTGTCTCGAAGAGATGAAAAATTTAAAATACTGTTCCAAATTTTTCACAGAAGATAAAAAAGTTCAATTTTTCTTCTGAATTTTACCAAAGAACGTGCTCCAATTCTAGTTTCTCCAGAGAAAACAAAATCTTCCACTTCAGTTCTATATTTCACAAAGATATAAAGAAATTTAAAGTTCAAGTCTAAATTTTTCGGTGGAAGATAGAAAAAGTAATACCATACTTGTGAATATTTTCACGGAAAATAAAAAGTTCTAGTTCAATTTACAATTTCCTCAACGAAGTGAAGAAAGGTTCAAGTTCTCTTCTGAATTTTACTAAAGAACACGCTTCAATTCTAATTTTTTCAGAGAAAACAAAAATCTTCCACTTCAGTTCTTTATTTCACAAAGACATAAAGAAATTTAAAGTTCAATTCTAAATTTTTCGGTGGAAGATAGAAAAAGTAATACCATACTTGTGAATATTTTCCCGGAAGATAAAAAGTTCTAGTTCAATTTACAGTTTCCTCAATGAAGTCAAGGAAAGTTCAAGTTCTCTTCTGAATTTTACTAAAGAACAAAATTCAATTCTAATTTCACCAGAGAAAATAAAAATCTTCCACTTCAGTTCTTTATTTCACAAAGACATAAAGAAATTTAAAGTTCAATTCTAAATTTTTCGGTGGAAGATAGAAAAAGCAATACCATACTTGTGAATATTTTCCCGGAAGATAAAAAGTTCTAGTTCAATTTACAGTTTCCTCAATGAAGTCAAGGAAAGTTCAAGTTCTCTTCTGAATTTTACCAAAGAACACGCTTCAATTCTAATTTTTTCAGAGAAAACAAAAATCTTCCACTTCAGTTCTTTATTTCACAAAGACATAAAGAAATTTAAAGTACAATTCTAAATTTTTCGGTGGAAGATAGAAAAAGCAATACCATACTTGTGAATATTTTCCCAAAAATAAAAAGTTCTAGTTCAATTTACAATTTCCTCAACGAAGTGAAGAAAGGTTCAAGTTCTCTTCTGAATTTTACTAAAGAACAAAATTCAATTCTAATTTCACCAGAGAAATAAAAATCTTCCACTTCAGTTCTTTATTTCACAAAGACATAAAGAAATTTAAAGTTCAATTCTAAATTTTTTCGGTGGAAGATAGAAAAAGTAATACCATACTTGTGAATATTTTCACGGAAGATGAAAAGTTCTAGTTCAATTTACAGTTTCCACAATGAAGTCAAGGAAAGTTCAAGTTCTCTTCTGAATTTTACCAAAGAACAAAATTCAATTCTAATTTCACCAGAGAAAATAAAAATCTTCCACTTCAGTACTTTATTTCACAAAGACATAAAGAAATTTAAAGTACAATTCTAAATTTTTCGGAGGAAGATAGAAAAAGCAATACCATACTTGTGAATATTTTCCCGGAAGATAAAAAGTTCTAGTTCAATTTAAAATTTTCTCAACGAAGTGAAGAAAAATTCAAGTTCTCTTCTGAATTTTACCAAAGAATAAAATTCAATTCTAATTTCACCAGAGAAAATAAAAATCTTCCACTTCAGTTCTTTATTTCACAAAGACATAAAGAAATTTAAAGTTCAATTCTAAATTTTTCGGTGGAAGATAGAAAAAGCAATACCATACTTGTGAATATTTTCCCGGAAAATAAAAAGTTCTAGTTCAATTTACAATTTCCTCAACGAAGTGAAGAAAGGTTCAAGTTCTCTCTGAATTTTACTAAAGAACAAAATTCAATTCTAATTTCGCCAGAGAAAATAAAAATCTTCCACTTCAGTTCTCTATTTCACAAAGACATAAAAAAATTTAAAGTTCAATTCTAAATTTTTCGGTGGAAGATAGAAAAAGTAATACCATACCTGTGAATATTTTCACGGAAGATAAAAAGTTCTAGTTCAATTTAAAATTTTCTCAACGAAGTCAAGGAAAGTTCAAGTTCTCTTCTGAATTTTACCAAAGAACAAAATTCAATTCTAATTTTTTCAGAGAAAACAAAAATCTTCCACTTCAGTTCCTTATTTCGCAAAGACATAAAGAAATTCAAAGTTCAATTCTAAATTTTTCGATGGAAGATAGAAAAAGTAATACCATACTTGTGAATATTTTCACGGAAGATAAAAAGTTCTAGTTCAATTTAAAATTTCCTCAATGAAGTCAAGGAAAGTTCAAGTTTTCTTCTGAATTTTACCAAAGAACATGCTCCAATTCTAATTTCTCCAGAGAAAACAAAATCTTCCACTTCAGTTCTATATTTCACAAAGATATAAAGAAATTTAAAGTTCAAGTCTAAATTTTCGGTGGAAGATAGAAAAAGTAATACCATACTTGTGAATATTTTCACGGAAAATAAAAAGTTCTAGTTCAATTTACAATTTCCTCAACGAAGTGAAGAAAAATTCAAGTTCTCATCTGAATTTTACCAAAGAATAAAATTCAATTCTAATTTCACCAGAGAAAATAAAAATCTTCCACTTCAGTTCTTTATTTCACAAAGACATAAAGAAATTTAAAGTTCAATTCTAAATTTTTCGGTGGAAGATAGAAAAAGTAATACCATACTTGTGAATATTTTCCCGGAAGATAAAAAGTTCTAGTTCAATTTACAGTTTCCTCAATGAAGTCAAGGAAAGTTCAAGTTCTCTTCTGAATTTTACCAAAGAACATGCTTCAATTCTAATTTTTTCAGAGAAAACAAAAATCTTCCACTTCAGTTCTTTATTTCACAAAGACATAAAGAATTTAAAGTACAATTCTAAATTTTTCGGAGGAAGATAGAAAAAGCAATACCATACTTGTGAATATTTTCCCGGAAGATAAAAAGTTCTAGTTCAATTTAAAATTTTCTCAACGAAGTGAAGAAAAATTCAAGTTCTCTTCTGAATTTTACCAAAGAATAAAATTCAATTCTAATTTCACCAGAGAAAATAAAAATCTTCCACTTCAGTTCTTTATTTCACAAAGACATAAAGAAATTTAAAGTTCAATTCTAAATTTTTCGGTGGAAGATAGAAAAAGTAATACCATACTTGTGAATATTTTCCCGGAAGATAAAAAGTTCTAGTTCAATTTACAGTTTCCTCAATGAAGTCAAGGAAAGTTCAAGTTCTCTTCTGAATTTTACCAAAGAACAAAATTCTATTCTAATTTCACCAGAGAAAATAAAAATCTTCCACTTCAGTTCTTTATTTCACAAAGACATAAAGAAATTTAAAGTTCAATTCTAAATTTTTCGGTGGAAGATAGAAAAAGTTAATACCATACTTGTGAATATTTTCCTGGAAGATAAAAAGTTCTAGTTCAATTTACAGTTTCCTCAATGAAGTCAAGGAAAGTTCAAGTTCTCTTCTGAATTTTACCAAAGAACACGCTTCAATTCTAATTTTTTCAGAGAAACAAAAATCTTCCTCTTCAGTTCTTTATTTCACAAAGACATAAAGAAATTTAAAGTACAATTCTAATTTTTCGGTGGAAGATAGAAAAAGCAATACCATACTTGTGAATATTTTCCCGGAAAATAAAAAAAAGTCTAGTTCAATTTACAATTTCCTCAACGAAGTGAAGAAAGGTTCAAGTTCTCTTCTGAATTTTACTAAAGAACAAAATTCAATTCTAATTTCACCAGAGAAAATAAAAATCTTCCACTTCAGTTCTCTATTTCACAAAGACATAGAGAAATTTAAAGTTCAATTCTAAATTTTTAGGTGGAAGATAGAAAAAGTAATACCATACCTGTGAATATTTTCACGGAAGATAAAAAGTTCTAGTTCAATTTAAAATTTTCTCAACGAAGTCAAGGAAAGTTCAAGTTCTCTTCTGAATTTTCTCAATGAACACACTTCAATTCTAATTTCTCCAGAGAAAATAAAAATCTTCCACTTCAGTTCCTTATTTCGCAAAGACATAAAGAAATTCAAAGTTCAATTCTAAATTTTTCGATGGAAGATAGAAAAAGTAATACCATACTTGTGAATATTTTCACGGAAGATAAAAAGTTCTAGTTCAATTTAAAATTTTCTCAACGAAGTCAAGGAAAGTTCAAGTTCTCTTCTGAACTTTACCAAAGAACACGCTTCAATTCTAATTTTTTCAGAGAAAACAAAAATCTTCCACTTCAGTTCTTTATTTCACAAAGACATAAAGAATTTAAAGTTCAATTCTAATTTTTCGGTGGGTGATAGAAAAATTAATGCCATACTTGTGATTATTTTCACGGAAGATAAAAAGTTCTACTTCAATTTTAAATTTCCCCGGAAGATAAAAAGTTCTAGTTCAACTTGCTATTATCTTTGTGAAAACACACAAACTCAGAAAAAATGTTCAATGTTCCTTTAGTACCTATGCAATTAGACTAAAAATGAAGATATTTATGCAGAGTTTCAACTCGCTATGGCTAAGTTTGCTAAAAACAAGCTATTTTCTTGCGAAAACACACAAAATCAGAAAAATGTTCAATGTTCCTTAAGCACCTACGCAATTAGGCTTAAATGAAGATATTTATGCAGAGTTTCAAGTCGATATGGCTAAGTTTGCTAAAAACAAGCTATTTTCTTGCGAAAACACACGAAATCAGAAAAAATATTGTTAGGTTAGGTTAAGTTAGATTAGGTTAGGTTAGCCTACGTACGCGCGCATATAGGTTAAGTTAGGTTAGATTAAGTTAGATTAGGTTAAGTTAGGTTAGGTTAGATTAAGTTAGGTTAGGCTAGGTTAGCCTACATACGCGCGCGTATGTAGGCTAACCTAGCCTAACCCAACTTAATCTAACCTAACCTAACCTAACTTAACCTAATCTAACTTAATCTAACCTAACTTAACCTATATGCGCGCGTACGTAGGCTAACCTAACCTAATCTAACTTAACCTAACCTAACAATATTTTTTCTGATTTCGTGTGTTTTCGCAAGAAAATAGCTTGTTTTTAGCAAACTTAGCCATATCGACTTGAAACTCTGCATAAATATCTTCATTTAAGCCTAATTGCGTAGGTGCTTAAGGAACATTGAACATTTTTTCTGATTTTGTGTGTTTTCGCAAGAAAATAGCTTGTTTTTAGCAAACTTAGCCATAGCGAGTTGAAACTCTGCATAAATATCTTCATTTTTAGTCTAATTGCATAGGTACTAAAGGAACATTGAACATTTTTTCTGAGTTTGTGTGTTTTCACAAAGATAATAGCAAGTTGAACTAGAACTTTTTATCTTCCGGGGAAATTTAAAATTGAAGTAGAACTTTTTATCTTCCGTGAAAATAATCACAAGTATGGCATTAATTTTTCTATCACCCACCGAAAAATTAGAATTGAACTTTAAATTTCTTTATGTCTTTGTGAAATAAAGAACTGAAGTGGAAGATTTTTGTTTTCTCTGAAAAAATTAGAATTGAAGCGTGTTCTTTGGTAAAGTTCAGAAGAGAACTTGAACTTTCCTTGACTTCGTTGAGAAAATTTTAAATTGAACTAGAACTTTTTATCTTCCGTGAAAATATTCACAAGTATGGTATTACTTTTTCTATCTTCCATCGAAAAATTAGAATTGAACTTTGAATTTCTTTATGTCTTTGCGAAATAAGGAACTGAAGTGGAAGATTTTTATTTTCTCTGGAGAAATTAGAATTGAAGTGTGTTCATTGAGAAAATTCAGAAGAGAACTTGAACTTTCCTTGACTTCGTTGAGAAAATTTTAAATTGAACTAGAACTTTTTATCTTCCGTGAAAATATTCACAGGTATGGTATTACTTTTTCTATCTTCCACCTAAAAATTTAGAATTGAACTTTAAATTTCTCTATGTCTTTGTGAAATAGAGAACTGAAGTGGAAGATTTTTATTTTCTCTGGTGAAATTAGAATTGAATTTTGTTCTTTAGTAAAATTCAGAAGAGAACTTGAACCTTTCTTCACTTCGTTGAGGAAATTGTAAATTGAACTAGAACTTTTTATTTTCCGGGAAAATATTCACAAGTATGGTATTGCTTTTTCTATCTTCCACCGAAAAATTAGAATTGTACTTTAAATTTCTTTATGTCTTTGTGAAATAAAGAACTGAAGAGGAAGATTTTTGTTTTCTCTGAAAAAATTAGAATTGAAGCGTGTTCTTTGGTAAAATTCAGAAGAGAACTTGAACTTTCCTTGACTTCATTGAGGAAACTGTAAATTGAACTAGAACTTTTTATCTTCCGGGAAAATATTCACAAGTATGGTATTACTTTTTCTATCTTCCACCGAAAAATTTAGAATTGAACTTTAAATTTCTTTATGTCTTTGTGAAATAAAGAACTGAAGTGGAAGATTTTTATTTTCTCTGGTGAAATTAGAATTGAATTTTGTTCTTTGGTAAAATTCAGAAGAGAACTTGAACTTTCCTTGACTTCATTGAGGAAACTGTAAATTGAACTAGAACTTTTTATCTTCCGGGAAAATATTCACAAGTATGGTATTACTTTTTCTATCTTCCACCGAAAAATTTAGAATTGAACTTTAAATTTCTTTATGTCTTTGTGAAATAAAGAACTGAAGTGGAAGATTTTTATTTTCTCTGGTGAAATTAGAATTGAATTTTATTCTTTGGTAAAATTCAGAAGAGAACTTGAATTTTTCTTCACTTCGTTGAGAAAATTTTAAATTGAACTAGAACTTTTTATCTTCCGGGAAAATATTCACAAGTATGGTATTGCTTTTTCTATCTTCCTCCGAAAAATTTAGAATTGTACTTTAAATTTCTTTATGTCTTTGTGAAATAAAGAACTGAAGTGGAAGATTTTTGTTTTCTCTGAAAAAATTAGAATTGAAGCATGTTCTTTGGTAAAATTCAGAAGAGAACTTGAACTTTCCTTGACTTCATTGAGGAAACTGTAAATTGAACTAGAACTTTTTATCTTCCGGGAAAATATTTCACAAGTATGGTATTACTTTTTCTATCTTCCACCGAAAAATTTAGAATTGAACTTTAAATTTCTTTATGTCTTTGTGAAATAAAGAACTGAAGTGGAAGATTTTTATTTTCTCTGGTGAAATTAGAATTGAATTTTATTCTTTGGTAAAATTCAGATGAGAACTTGAATTTTTCTTCACTTCGTTGAGGAAATTGTAAATTGAACTAGAACTTTTTATTTTCCGTGAAAATATTCACAAGTATGGTATTACTTTTTCTATCTTCCACCGAAAAATTTAGACTTGAACTTTAAATTTCTTTATA
Source organism: Artemia sinica (assembly GCA_027921565.1). Taxonomy (NCBI): domain Eukaryota; kingdom Metazoa; phylum Arthropoda; class Branchiopoda; order Anostraca; family Artemiidae; genus Artemia; species Artemia sinica. The sequence continues at coordinate 48,731,944 of CM051265.1, forward strand.
TCTTTGTGAAATATAGAACTGAAGTGGAAGATTTTGTTTTCTCTGGAGAAATTAGAATTGGAGCATGTTCTTTGGTAAAATTCAGAAGAAAACTTGAACTTTCCTTGACTTCATTGAGGAAATTTTAAATTGAACTAGAACTTTTTATCTTCCGTGAAAATATTCACAAGTATGGTATTACTTTTTCTATCTTCCATCGAAAAATTTAGAATTGAACTTTGAATTTCTTTATGTCTTTGCGAAATAAGGAACTGAAGTGGAAGATTTTTGTTTTCTCTGAAAAAATTAGAATTGAATTTTGTTCTTTGGTAAAATTCAGAAGAGAACTTGAACTTTCCTTGACTTCGTTGAGAAAATTTTAAATTGAACTAGAACTTTTTATCTTCCGTGAAAATATTCACAGGTATGGTATTACTTTTTCTATCTTCCACCGAAAAATTTAGAATTGAACTTTAAATTTCTTTATGTCTTTGTGAAATAGAGAACTGAAGTGGAAGATTTTTATTTTCTCTGGTGAAATTAGAATTGAATTTTGTTCTTTAGTAAAATTCAGAAGAGAACTTGAACCTTTCTTCACTTCGTTGAGGAAATTGTAAATTGAACTAGAACTTTTTATTTTCCGGGAAAATATTCACAAGTATGGTATTGCTTTTTCTATCTTCCACCGAAAAATTTAGAATTGAACTTTAAATTTCTTTATGTCTTTGTGAAATAAAGAACTGAAGTGGAAGATTTTTATTTTCTCTGGTGAAATTAGAATTGAATTTTATTCTTTGGTAAAATTCAGAAGAGAACTTGAATTTTTCTTCACTTCGTTGAGAAAATTTTAAATTGAACTAGAACTTTTTATCTTCCGGGAAAATATTCACAAGTATGGTATTGCTTTTTCTATCTTCCTCCGAAAAATTTAGAATTGTACTTTAAATTTCTTTATGTCTTTGTGAAATAAAGAACTGAAGTGGAAGATTTTTATTTTCTCTGGTGAAATTAGAATTGAATTTTGTTCTTTGGTAAAATTCAGAAGAGAACTTGAACTTTCCTTGACTTCATTGTGGAAACTGTAAATTGAACTAGAACTTTTTATCTTCCGTGAAAATATTCACAAGTATGGTATTATTTTTTCTATCTTCCACCGAAAAATTTAGAATTGAACTTTAAATTTCTTTATGTCTTTGTGAAATAAAGAACTGAAGTGGAAGATTTTTATTTTCTCTGGTGAAATTAGAATTGAATTTTGTTCTTTAGTAAAATTCAGAAGAGAACTTGAACCTTTCTTCACTTCGTTGAGGAAATTGTAAATTGAACTAGAACTTTTTATTTTTGGGAAAATATTCACAAGTATGGTATTGCTTTTTCTATCTTCCACCGAAAAATTTAGAATTGTACTTTAAATTTCTTTATGTCTTTGTGAAATAAAGAACTGAAGTGGAAGATTTTTGTTTTCTCTGAAAAAATTAGAATTGAAGCGTGTTCTTTGGTAAAATTCAGAAGAGAACTTGAACTTTCCTTGACTTCATTGAGGAAACTGTAAATTGAACTAGAACTTTTTTTGTTTTCCCTTCTCTGATCTTCCGGGAAAATATTCACAAGTATGGTATTGCTTTTTCTATCTTCCACCGAAAAATTTAGAATTGAACTTTAAATTTCTTTATGTCTTTGTGAAATAAAGAACTGAAGTGGAAGATTTTTATTTTCTCTGGTGAAATTAGAATTGAATTTTGTTCTTTAGTAAAATTCAGAAGAGAACTTGAACTTTCCTTGACTTCATTGAGGAAACTGTAAATTGAACTAGAACTTTTTATCTTCCGGGAAAATATTCACAAGTATGGTATTACTTTTTCTATCTTCCACCGAAAAATTTAGAATTGAACTTTAAATTTCTTTATGTCTTTGTGAAATAAAGAACTGAAGTGGAAGATTTTTGTTTTCTCTGAAAAAATTAGAATTGAAGCGTGTTCTTTAGTAAAATTCAGAAGAGAACTTGAACCTTTCTTCACTTCGTTGAGGAAATTGTAAATTGAACTAGAACTTTTTATTTTCCGTGAAAATATTCACAAGTATGGTATTACTTTTTCTATCTTCCACCGAAAAATTTAGACTTGAACTTTAAATTTCTTTATATCTTTGTGAAATATAGAACTGAAGTGGAAGATTTTGTTTTCTCTGGAGAAATTAGAATTGGAGCACGTTCTTTGGTAAAATTCAGAAGAAAACTTGAACTTTTTTTATCTTCTGTGAAAAATTTGGAACAGTATTTTAAATTTTTCATCTCTTCGAGACAGATCTGAACTAAAGTGGAAAATTTTTATATTATTTGGAAAATTAGAATTGATTAAAAACTAATTTCTTTTTCATTGAGAAAGTGGGTGAAAAAGATAAGTACTTCAAGCTGGAAAATGGGTTTAGGAAGGGACATTATGAAAGGAACTTGTTCTAAAAGGATATAATAAAGCCATAAAAAGTGTTAAAAATGGAGAGGGGGTTCTTTGGAGGGGTCCGGGGAGGGCGTTTGGGGATCCAGGGGCCCTTGAGGGGTGGAGTGGTCATATGGGAGCCTGAGGGGACCTTTGGGGACCAGGATGAGCCTTTGGGGGTCTGGGGGGGGTCTTTGCACGTCTGAGAGGGTCCTTGAGGACCGACTGGTCCTTTGGGAGCCCGGTGGACCTTTGAGGACCGGGTGAGGGCCTTCGGGGGTCCGGGGAGCCCTTGAGCACCGATTGGGCCCTTTGGGGCCCGGTGGGTCCGTTGGGGGTCTGGGCGACCCTTGAGGACCTGGGGAGGACCTTTGGGGTCCGGGGGACCCTTTGGGGGTCCGGTGGTCCCTTTGGGAGCCCGGTGGACCTTTCGGGACCAGGTGAGGGCCTTTGGGGGTCCAGTGGGTCCTTTGGGAGCCTGGGGGACCTTTGAGGACCGAAGGCTTCCTTCGGGGTTGGGGTAGAGCAATCGGGGCCCTTTGGGAGCCCTTGGAGTCCGGGGAGGGCCTTTGGGGACCGGTGGAGGGCTTTTTGGGGTCTGGTGGACCTTTGGGGACCGGTGAGGGCCTTTGGGGGGCTCTGGTATGGTCTTTTTATGGTCTGGGGTCCTTTGGGTGCCTGGTGGACCTTTGGGACCGGGAGAGGGCCTTTGGGGACTGGTGGAGGACCTTTGGGGGTCCGGGGGGGCCCTTGAGCACGGATTGGGCCCTTTGTGTGCCTGGTGGACCTTTGGGACCGGGAGAGGGCCTTTGGGGACTGGTGGAGGACCTTTGGGGGTCCGGGGGGGGGGGGGCCTTGAGCACGGATTGGGCCCTTTGGGGCCCGGTGGGTCCGTTGGGGGGTCTGGGGTCCCTTTGGGAGCCCGGTGGACCTTTGGGGACCGGGTGAGGGTCTTTGGGAGCCTGGGGGACCTTTGAGGACCGGAGGCTTCCTTCGGGGTAGGGGTAGAGTAATCGGGGCCCTTTGGGAGCCCTGGGAGCCCGGGGAGGGCCTTTGGGACCGGGGGAGGGCCTTTGGGGATCGGGGGAGGGCTTTTGGGGTTCTGGTGGACCTTTGGGGACCGGGGAGGGCTTTTGGGGGTCTGGTGGACCTTTGGGGACCGGGGAGGGCCTTTGGGGCTCGGGTATGGCCTTTTTAGGGTCTGGGGCCCTTTGGGTGCCTGGGGACCTTTGGGGACTGGGTGAGGGTCTTTGGGGGTCCGGGGGGGGGGGGTCCTTTGGAAGCCCAGAGAACCTTTGAGGACCGGTGGCTTCCTTCGGGGTTGTGGTAGGGGGATCGGAACCTTTGGGGTTGGGGTAGAGGACCTCACAACACTGTTCAATTGAAACTTGTGTATTATAACGACCACACTCAAATTCTCTTCCAAAATCTCTTCAAAAATCACCTTTTAAAATGTCTCTAGCTGTTTCGCCGAAATAGTTCCATAAAATGCTAAAACGGTTTCGCCGAAATTATCCCTAAACGGAATTTCGGCATGTTCCTTTTGTTTGGCATGTCTGCGCCAATGCATTTCAAATTATTTGGAAACCTTTTCGCGCGCTAAGATCAAAACGTCTGCTCGGAAACGATTCTCTTGTTAGAAACAACAAATTAATTTCCCTTTCGTGAATCAATTCTCTTTAGAACAACCAATTAATTCCCCTTTCGTGTCAATCAATCAATCATGACATCATGTGTGATCTAACTGTTTCTCGGAGACAATTCTCTTTGGAAATGCAAAGACATTAATTAACTTGACGTCATCTGTCAGCCATTAATTAACTGTTTCCCGGGAACTCGTAACATTTGGCTCGGAAACAATAACAAATACTATTTCCGGATCATAACATCCGCCTCGAACAGGAAGGAAATGTCATTAACTGTTTCTCGGAACCTCATAACATCTGGCTCGAATAACAATAACAAATACTATTTTCGGATCATAACATTCGCCTCGAACAGGAAGGAAGTGTCATTAACTGTTTCTCGGAACCTCATAACATTTGGCTCGAATAACAATAACAAATACTATTTCTGGATCATAACATCTGCCTCGAGTGTGCACTTACAACAACAACATTGACCCCATTAACCACGTGTTCTCTCTAATTACTCTGTTCAAAACAACAACAACATTGGCATTTTGCCTCGGAAACAATAACAACATTGACCTTCGTTGAGAGCGTGCCAAAAACTCACCTGGAGAAAGAGGTCATTGACCGATTACGCAATCATTCTCCCTAGGGAGGCTATGCCCATATATGGACTCCTGTCACGACCTTTAGGGTCATCTCTACTCATGTTCTAACTCCCAAAGAATCAAAAGCTATAAAGATGAGGAAAACGTCGAAGCTAAGATATCTGAATGAAAAGATTATGTTGTGAATAATAGTAGGAGTATGAATTTGTTTTCAAATGTTCTTGAAGTTTATTCAATAATTTTATCAGTTCTGAAGACTAGTCAGTGTGTTGATAATACTTTATTTTAAGAGGGATTTTAAATGCCAGCCGTTGAAAACTAGTTTCATAGAGTATTTCCCTATCCTAATATATCTGTGTTTTAATAAGCACATTGCAATCACTTTTTTTTTAGGCCGACCTATCAGGTGATGGAGCCAGCGACGATCAGATTCAGGCTAACTAATTAAATAGATCTCAAAACCGACTAAATAGCCAGCGAAAGATGGTCTGGTAAAAAAAGGGGGTTACGACGACGAGAACGGTAAAAATCTCATATTGGTGATTATGAAACGTTTTGTATATACCGTACACCCAATTTGACTCTATTTTCAGATCATTTCGTCTTTTCACATTGGAATAATAATTCACTTCAATAAAAACGAACAATTACCCGAGCTTTGGATAGGTTGTTCAGCTTTTTTTTTACTCTACAACTTGGTGTAAAAATCATTTCTGTTGCAACTTGTTTGGGATCAAACTCTAGTTTGCCTGTACTATTTTGACAACTAAATGCACATAGTGTGTTTTGATTTAGTTCAAGTTCCCCCTCCCCCTATATTCCGCAAATTTTCACCTTCATACGCGTACTTCATGAATCATTGTTGTTTCAACTTGGTAGTAGCCGTAAATTGAATCAACGCTGAGTAAATCAAGAAACGGAAAAATGGGAAATATAGCCTGTAATTATGGTTATATATTTACACATTATGGGGGAGAAGGGTAAAATGTAGTGGGAATGCATTCAAAATTTAATACAACAATTTTTCCGCTTATTGTGAAGTAAGAATTCTTTCCCACATGTTTCCTTCTCCATAGCCCAACTTCTAGGGTAATGCCGATTTTTGAATGTAAATGAATTAGAATTTGGTTGAAATAGTATTTGGTTCAGAAGAACCAAATACTTAAAAAAAACTTTTTTAAGTCCCAAATCAACTTATCAGACCTTGTTTTAAAATTACTCCCCTCCCCTCACCCACAAACGAAAGTCATTTGTGACTTCCAATCTAGAAATTTTACGGTAGACATAATTGTTCACTATTAAACCTTTCAACTGCGAATGGAATGACTAATCGTATAGGAAATTAATACCCTACTAGTTATTATCTCTAATAGCTAAAATTACCCAAATTGAAATTTTTAGATAACACCCTTTAAGGTTTTATTCTTCCAATTTTACCCCATATTTACAAAAACATTGAACGAAAGATGGTAGTGTCGACTGCTTTTTTAGAAAAAGTACCGAAAAGGAAACAATAAATAAAAATAACTTTTTAGTACGGTTTCAGCAGAAGGGATGACTGTCCTCTTCTTATTCATGCTATTCCTTATTAAATTTAAGTTTGAATCACATTTTTCATTTTAATTTAATGCTTGTTATAACTCATCTGCTCATCCGTAACAATTTCAGGTGTTTATGTTTAATGTGACTATTCGTTTTAATTTCTGTTCATTTGGGTTTGACAGATCTTTCTTCAAAATTTATGTTTTTTCTAAGTTTTACGTATTCTGCTAAAAAGACATATTTATTAGATTTTCGACTATGTTGAACAAAATGGTTATCTAAAAATTTTAATTGGGTGACTTTGAGAAAAAAAATGAGCGTGGGAGGGGGCCTAGTTGCCCTTCATTTTTTAGAGGGCACGCATCGTGATCTTTCTTCGAGCAAAACACGCAAATTTCCACCTTTTTGCAGATAGGAGGGTGAAACTTCGTTAATAGGGTTCTCTAATAAGCTAAATGTGATGGTGTAATTTTCGTTAAAGTTAATTAAAAAAATTTGCAATTAAAACAAAATTTTTTTGTTTAAAAAAAATGAGTTGTGAGAAAGTCCTTCTAAGAATAAACACTGTATTAGTATGCGAGGTCAAGCTTTGACATTTTTTCCTTCTTCTGTCACTGTTTTAGTAGGTTGGGGGTAGGAAATTTTACACACAGTGGAACAATAGTACACACAGTTTACATACATTATGGAACAATAGTAAATAAAAAGGGGCTGTATGACAAAAAACCTAATTTGTAAACACTTCTTAATGTACTTAACCACTGTCATCAATACTGCTTCTAATATTCGAATCTAGGGTTTTCAGACCTCTTTTCTTTTCGAGATACTTTAAAAAGTAAATAAAACATCTTAGGCTTTGGATAACTAATTGGTATGCAAAAGAAATTCATACGTTGTGCTCGCAGTGGCGTCATTAAAGAAGGACTAAAGCTAAATTCCTCCCTATCAACTCAGGCTCAATAAATCATTTAAATACACCACCCTCTCACCGCCTAAAATCTACAATTACAATTAAGCTGTATCTTGTGATCTGATTGACCCAAAATATATTCCTTTGGGTTAATCTCAGTTCTTAACCGCTGCGACATCCAACGTCAATTGAAAAAGTCCCCGGTACCTTTTCACCTGAAACTAGTTTGATTTAGAAAAACATAACCTGTATTTTCAAACATTTAAAAGGACTTCTTTAGTTTACATTATCAGTTGAATATTTTAGTCGAAGTTGATCGATCTCCAAAAATTACTAATAATGAAATATGTAAGTAGCCTATTTCTGTCATTTTAAATCGTACATTAGCTTTTGTTAGTAGTTTTACAGCCAATCCGAAACTCTTGAAGTTCATTTTCGAAAAGTTTAAAGATATCAATTATTTTAAAATAACATGGTTTGATACCAAAGTAAAACCAAAGAAATTAATAGAATTGTAACAAATTACTTTATTAAAAGCCAAAATTGGAATGCATATTTCAGATTTAAGCAACAATGATAATTGAACTTATCTTGATGCAAAATAGATCTTGTTAAAAAAAAGTGTCCTTGACTTATCTGAGGGAAATCATTTTTCTTTTGTATTTGCCTGATTCATTAATGCCCTAATCTGCCTTTATTTTGATTTTAACACTACTTTTATTTGAGATCTTTGTTTTTCTGTTCCTACTTGTTTCAGTAGGCTCTTTGAAATGTCTGAATGTTTGGATTTTTTTCAGATTGAAACATTTTACTAATTCCTGTTAGGAATGGATGACTTTAACAGCATAAAATTTATTTTTTCTGTGTTTTTTCATTTTATGCTTCTTTCAATTTAATCTGGAAAGATGAAATTAATGAAGCTGCTAAAGAAAGTCATTTGAATGATCTTTCATTTTATCTTCTTAATTACTGATATTCAGTACACTATTGACACATTTTATTATAAACCTGCATTTTCTATTGGAGTTCCAGTTCCTTAAATAGCTGTTCTGTGAACTAAATCCCAAATCAAATCTTGAAACTCAAGAAAATTTCCATTAGCTAAATTTTGTTACCATTTCCTTTGTGGGCTCTATACAAAATTCGAAATATGATAAGATGGGTGGCAAAATTTAGTCAAGAATGAGCTTTATAAATTTCTAAATGCATAATTGATATTCCTATTGAGTCCGCATTTGAATTTCAAATGCTTACATAACATTCATATTCAACTTTGCTCTTGATTCTGCTAGTTGTTCTTTGTGTCTTTGCAGCATTAGTAGAATATACATCTCCAAAGGATATATACACATTTTAATATACCTATCTGTATCAATATAAATACTTTTCTACTACTTTTTTCTAGATTCTGCTTGTTGCCCTTTATGTCACCGCAGTATTAGCCAAATCAAACAATCCAAAGGAACCAGCTATTGATTTTCAAGATATGAAAAGAGGGTTAACAGCTGACAGAGCCGGTCTTTCCTTTCACGATCATACTTACAGGCTGAGACGAGAAGCTTCTGAAGCGGAAACTCCTATTGAAGAAGATCTGAAAGGAGCAGAAACTCATCACTATAGTTATAATCCTTACCGTTATTATGGTCATTATTACCCTACATATAGCTATGCATATCCATCATATGGTTACGCACCGTACAGCTATGGTTACAGACGGTATTGGGGCTAGAGAGAAGGAATTATTTAAGTTACAAATGTTTTATTACGTAATTTATTTTTAAATTAAATGTTTTTTTTCACCCGAATAGTATTATTTTACCGGTTTATTCTATTCTTGATTATTAGCATTAGAGCTCTATTTCCTTTTGCACATCAAATCTATAAAAAAAAAAAACTAGTATTTTCAAATTTTTCTATAAAGGAACAACAAAAACTAAAGAACAAAAATTATTATATGTATCTAGCTTTTCCAACACTATTAGAAAAATAAAATAATAAATATATTTTTTATTTGGGCGGAAACATCTTTCCCCCATTGCCACCCTCTCTGGCAAGTCCTGTTAAGAAATTCTAGGTTGATACATCTACCTAGATTTTGATAAAAGAAGCTGCTAAATTTATCCTTAGAATTTACATGAATTTGGTCCCACCACAAGCCATAAACAATACTAAACGCCAATCCAAGGCTTTCAGAGGCCATGTTCTAGTGTTGCCTTAGTAAAATTTCCTTTCCCTTCAATTTACTAATTAAAAATAATTTCCAAAAAGAGTTTGTCCAATAGAACTGAAAGAGCTTTAGTAAAACCTCGAACTAGCAGAATACGTAAAACTTAGAAAAAACATAAATTTTTGAAAAAATAAATTTTGGAAGAAAGATCTATCAAACCCAAATGAACAGAAATTAAAATGAATAATCACATTAAACATAAATATGCCTGAAATTGTTACGGATGAGCAGATGAGTTATAAACAAAAATTAAATTAAAATGAAAAATGTGATTCAAACTTAAATTTAACAAGGAATAGCATGAATAAGAAGAGGACTGTCATCCCTTCTGCTGAAACCGTACTAAAAAGTTATTTTTATTTATTGTTTCCTTTTCGGTACTTTTTCTAAAAAAGCAGTCGACACTACCATCTTCCGTTCAATGTTTTTGTAAATATGGGGTAGAATTGGAGGAAGAAAACCCTAAAGGGTGCTATCTAAAAATTTCAGTTAGAGGATTTTTAGCTATTAGTGATAATAAACTAGTAGGGTATTAATTTCCTATACGATTAGTTGTTTATGTAGGGTATTATGTATTCGCAGTTGAAAGGTTTAACATTCGCAGTGAAGAATTATGTCTACCGCAAAATTTCTAGATTGGAAGTCACAAATGACTTTCGTTAATGGGTGAGGGGAGGTGAGTAGTCGTAAAACAAGGTCTGATAGGTTGATTTGGGACTTCAAAAAGTTCAAATATTCGGAGTGTTAAAGTTTTTAAGTCCAAGGCTCCGCTCTTCCTGTGCTCATCCCTAGACAAGCCCATGCCTGTTTATATCTAAAAAGAAAAGATGTTAATCAAAGTTCCAAACCAATGGAAAGTAGTAATTTTAAATTTCATCCGTGACTGATTGCAGCCCCCTCTATCAAGACCGTATCCAGTTTGGTTAGTGTAAAGTAAGGTCCATAAGTATTATCATGTTGGGAAAGCAAAATGACGAGGAATGTAGGAGACAATGCGTACATTCTTGAAGTTGTTGAGTTTGGCTTTTTTTTCTAAGTATATAACTCAACATAGCCGTTTTAAAGTCGATAAAGTAAGCTTTGTGATATGTGTTCTTTAGGAGTGACTTTCAAAGAAATTTGATCTATGATGAGATTTTGGGATTAAAAGTCAAAATGTCATGTGTTCAACTATGCATGGGAATGATAAAACAAGTATCAGTGGCGATGCTTTGTTTTCGTCTATTTTTATTTTTTTTTTGTCTTTCAATTCGAGTCGCCAGCTTTTAATTTTCTTCTTGCCTTTACGGACTCTTGTTATTTAATCAAGGATCCAAAGTCTGTTTTATGCCATCTTCTGAACCAAATACTATTTCAACCAAATTCTAATTCATTTACATTCAAAAATCGGCATTACCCTAGAAGTTGGGCTATGGAGAAGGAAACATGTGGGAAAGAATTCTTACTTTACAATAAGCGGAAAAATTGTTGTATTAAATTTTGAATGCATTCCCACTACATTTTACCCTTCTCCCCCCTAATGTGTAAATATATAATCAAAATTACAGGTTATATTTCCCATGTGTTTTTCCGTTTCTTGATTTACTCAGCGTTGATTCAATTTACGGATAACCAAGTTGAAACAACAATGATTCAGGAAGTACGCGTATGAAGGTGAAAATTTGCGGAATATAGGGGGAGGGGGAACTTGAACTAAATCAAAACACAATATGTGCATTTAGTTGTCAAAATAGTACAGGCAAACTAGAGTTTCACCCCAAACAAATTGTAACAGAAATGATTTTTACACCATGTTGTAGACTAAAAAAAAAGCTGAACAACATATCCAAAGCTCGGGTAATTGTTCGTTTTTATTGAAGTGAATTATTATTCTAATGTAAAAAGACGAAATTGATTGTGAAAATAGAGTCAAATTGGGTGTACGGTATATACAAAACGTTTTATAATCACCAATATGAGATTTTTACACTTCTCGTCGTCGTAACCCCCTTTTTTTTACCAGACCATCTTTCGCTGGCTAAATTGTCGGTTTTGAGATCTAATTAATTAGTTAGCCTGAATCTGATCATCGCTGGCTCCATCACCTGATAGGTCAGCCTAAAAAAAGTGATTGCAATGTGCTTATTAAAACATAGAAATATTAGAATAGGGAAATCATCTATGAAACTTGTTTTCAACGGCCGGCATTTAAAACCCTCTTAAAATAAAGTATTATCAACAAACTGACTAGTCTTCAGAACAGATAAAATTATCGAATCAACTTCAAGAACATTTGAAAACAAATTCATACTCCGACTACTATTCACAACTTAATCTTTTGATTCAAATATCTAAGCTTCAACGTTTTCCTCATCTTTATAGCTTTTGATTCTTTGAGAGTTAGAACATGCTCTCCCTTTGCACATTTTACACGCTGCAGTGTAAGCTAAGCCGTTTTTAAAGCAGCCACATCTCGTTGAGATATATTCCAGTTGACAGGAGCAATTCACAATTTTCAGAAGCAGACGAGGAGTTGGTGGGACGTTAGTAGTCAATGGATACAAGAAGTCATCTTTGTTTTTCCAACCCCATTCCTTGGCTTTAAGTTCAGAACCAGGATCTCCACTCCATACCTGAATTTGGTAGAAATCCCTGTAACTGTGGAATTTAGCCGCATCAGAAGTTGGTGTTAACTGTTCTGAGGGGACAAACGTCCCAGCAGTAGTCACCTTCTTTTTAAAACTTCCCTTCAGAGTTTATTTAGATTTCCCCCTTTTGATGAGCCATATATCATGAGCAGAGCGTCTTCTCCAGCAATCCTTACTTCCTCCTTCAAAGCTGACAACAGAATGAAAACTGCAGGACAGTTTTCATTGTATCTGATAAACAGATACTGATTTCCCAGATTGTGGATACGTGAATTAGAGTCACAGCCTAAGATGGCGTGAGCAAAAAGAGTCAACTCACAAAAAGTGATAAAACTGTCAAAAAGTGCTATCGCGTAGGAATACAGTTCGTGTTGAAAGCACTCAGATTCTGTGAGATTGATCCTCGTTTCTAGCGTGTTGAACATCTGAAAAAGGAAAGTGACGTCCAGTCTTTTGTAATCTCAATCTGGATTCTGCTTTGTAGTAATTTTAACTGTTTTCATCGAAACACAAAATTAACGACCAGCTTTCCAAACATGGATTCAATGATTTTTAGGCCCAAATCTCTAGCAGAATCAACGGTGGCAGATTCATAGGTTGTCAGACCATTGGTGATGTTTCTTAGTTGAAGATCCCCATTGCATGGTGATCCTTTTTCTAGGGAATCGATAACGATCTGGGTGTCTTTAAAGTATCTAAAAACCAAACTTTTTTAAGAAGCCAGACAAAACACATACATAATTACAAAAAAAGATACAAAAAAAGAAGTAGAGACGAAAAAAAGATAAACGGTACGAGATTACTCAAAAACAACATTAAAACGCAATCTTAAAGGGACTTAATTCGACGCGCTAACCACTCATTGGGAAGCTTTGAGACTATCTGACCAAACATTTTTATCACCGAACTTGTCTCTGCCCGCACTCAGAATATCACGACAGCATTTAGTTGGAGATTCAGATATGAAAATTCTAAAACCAGCCAATTTGTTTTGCTTACGGGCCATCTCAAAAGTAGAAATTTTTTTCAAAAATTGGGGCAACTTTATCATTTTTTAATCATTGTTTTATTATTTTGTAATCAGATAATTACGTGTAGCAACTTTTGGCAATTACTCCTGGCAATTCCTGCCACTACTTCTTGCAATCATTTTTCCGGTGGTATTTCGGTGACCTTTTTACAACCCTGTCTGCATTAGTAAATTGAAGGGAAAGGAAATTTTACTAAGGCAACACTAGAACATGGCCTCTGAAAAGCCTTGGATTGGCGTTTAGTATTGTTTATGGCTTGTGGTGGGACCAAATTCATGTAAATTCTAAGGATAAATTTAGCAGCTTCTTTTATCAAAATCTAGGTAGATGTATCAACCTAGAATTTCTTAACAGAACTTGCCAGAGAGGGTGGCAATGGGGGGAAGATGTTTCCGCCCAAATAAAAAATATATTTATTATTTTATTTTTCTAATAGTGTTGGAAAAGCTAGATACATATAATAATTTTTGTTCTTTAGTTTTTGTTGTTACTTTTTAGAAAAATTTGAAAATACTAGTTTTTTTATAAATTTGATGCGCAAAAGAAAATAGAGCTCTAATGCTAATAATCAAGAATAGAATAAACAGGTAAAATAATACTATTCGGGTGAAAAAAACATTTAATTTAAAATAAATTACGTAATAAAACATTTGTAACTTAAATAATTCCTTCTCTCTAGCCCCAATACCGCCTGTAACCATAGCTGTACGGTGCGTAACCATATGACGGATATGCATAGCTATATGTAGGGTAATAATGACCATAATAACGGTAAGGATAATAACTATAGTGATGAGTTTCTGCTCCTTTCAGATCTTCTTCAATAGGAGTTTCCGCTTCAGAAGCTTCTCTTCTCAGCCTGTAAGTATGATCGTCAAAGGAAAGACCACCTCTGTCAGCTGTTAACCCTCTTTTCATATCTTGAAAATCAATAGCTGTTTCCTTTGGATTTTTTGATTTGGCTAATACTGCGGTGACATAAAGGGCAACAAGCAGAATCTAGAAAAAAGTAGTAGAAAAGTATTTATATTGATACACATAGGTATATTAAAATGTGTATATATCCTTTGGAGATGTATATTCTACTAATGCTGCAAAGACACAAAGAACAACAAGCAGAATCAAGAGCAAAGTTGAATATGAATGTTATGTAAGCATTTGTAAATTCAAATGCAGATTCAATAGGAATATCAGTTATGCATTTAGAAATTTATAAAGCTCATTCTTGACTTAATTTTGCCACCCATCTTATCATATTTCGAATTTTGTATAGAGCCCACAAAGGAAATGGTATCAAATTTTAGCCAATGAAAATTTTCTTGAGTTTCAAGATTTGATTTGGGATTTAGTTCATAGAACAGCTATTTAAGGAACAGGAACTCCAATAGAAAATGCAGTTTTATAATAAAATGTGTCAATAGTGCACTGAATATCAGTCATTAAGAAGGTAAAATGAAAGATCATTCAAATGACTTTCTTTAGCAGCTTCATCGATTTTATCTTTCCAGATTAAATTGAAAGAAGCATAAAATGAAAAACACAGAAAAAATAAATTTTATGCTGTTAAATTCATCCATTCCTAACAGGAATTAGTAAAATGTTTCAATCTGAAAAAAATCCAAACATTCAAACATTTCAAAGAGCCTACTGAAACAAATAGGAACAGAAAAACAAAGATCTCAAATAAAAGTAGTGTTAAAATCAAAATAAAGGCAGATTAGGGTATTATTGAATCAGACAAATACATAAGAAAAATGATTTGCCTCAGATAAGTCAAGGACACTTTTTTTTAACAAGATCTATTTTGCATCAAGATAAGTTCAATTATCATTGTTGCTTAAATCTGAAATATGCATTCCAATTTTGGCTTTTAATAAAGTAATTTGTTACAATTCTATTAATTTATTTGGTTTTACTTTGGTATCAAACCATGTTATTTTAAAATAACTGATATCTTTAAACTTTTCGGAAATGAACTTCAAGAGTTTCGGATTGGCTGTAAAACTACTAACAAAAGCTAATCTACGATTTAAAATGACAGAAATAGGCTACTTACATATTTCATTATTAGCAATTTTTGGAGATCGATCAACTTTCGACTAAAATATTCAACTGATAATGTAAACTAAAGAAGTCCTTTTATATGTTTGAAAATACAGGTTATGTTTTTCTAAATCAAACTAGTTTCAGGTGAAAAGGTACCGGGGACTTTTTCAATTGACGTTGGATGTCGCAGCGGTTAAGAACTGAGATTAATCCAAAGGATTATATTTTGGGTCAATCAGATCACAAGATACAGCTTAATTGTAATTGTAGATTTTAGGCGGGGAGAGGGTGGTGTATTTATATGATTTATTGAGCCTGAGTTGATAGGGAGGAATTTAGATTTAGTCCTTCTTTAATGACGCCACTGCGAGCATAAAGTATGAATTTCTTTTGCATACCAACTAGTTACTCAAAGCCTAAGATGTTTTTATTTACTTTTTAAAGTATCTCGAAAAAAAAAGAGGTCTGAAAACCAAGATTCGAATATTAGAAGCAGTATCGATGACAGTGGTTAAGTACATTAAGAAGTGTTTACAAATTAGGTTTTTTGTCATACAGCCCCTTTTTATTTACTATTGTTCCATAATGTTTGTAAACTGTGTGTACTATTGTTCCACTGTGTGTAAAATTTCCTACCCCCAACCTACTAAAACAGTGACAGAAGAAGGAAAAAATGTCAAAGCTTGACCTCGCATACTATTACAGTGTTTCTTCTTAGAACGGTGGATATCCGAAATATTGCTTGAACTCAAACATCCCACTCTTCAAAACTTGTCTTCTTGAAATATCCATGCTCCTTTTGTTACAGCTCTTCGGCTTGCAAACAGGGTTGTAAAAAGGTCACCGAAATACCACTGGAAAAACGATTGCAAGAAGTAGTGGCAGAAGTTGCCAGGAGTAATTGCCAAAAGTTGCTACATGTAATACTGATTACAAAATGATAAACAGAGATTAAAAAATGGTAAAGTTGCCCCAATTTTTGAAAAAATTATATACTTTTGAGATGGCCCGTAAAGTGTTCGCAAGCAAAACAAAATTGGCTGGTTTTAGAATTTTCATATGTGAATCTCCAACAAAGCGCTGTCGTGATATTCTGAGTGCGGGCATAGACAAGTTCAGTGATAAAATGTTTGGTCAGATTATCGCAAAGCTTAATCATGTATGTGTTTTGTCTGGCTTCGTAAAAAAAAAGTTTTTTATTTTTTTGCTGTATTTCATTTTGTCAGTTTTTTTTTCTGTGTATGAAAGTTTACTTGTTTGAGTGTGGAGAAAATATGATTTATGGTTATATTCTACTTTTCAGTTTTCCAAGTGACTGTCCATATTTAATTATGAATGGTTCTGTAAGTCCGCCGTTTTGCTAAACCGAAAGTCTACTCTAGAGAGGGATCAGCTTGATGCTGAAGACTTATCAAATAATAGGATTGGAATAATAATATCGAATTATAATAGGAATAGGAGCAATGACATTGTGATTGACTTAACTTTTATTTTCTCATGTAAACCGTAGTTTTTCTAACACGCTTTCGGTGTGCTAAGGAGAGAGGGGGGGGGGGGCTTTCACTGCTTCAGCTAAATACTCAAGGGCTAATCTTTTCTTTTAATCACTTAAAATTCTTATGGATGATTTTCAGCTACATGTTGTTGGTCTGTGTGATACTTTTTCGGATGGTTCTAAAGATTCACTTTTTGATTTGCCTGGTTATTTTTCTGAACGATTCAGTCGGATTCAGATAGGAAAGGGAGGTCTTGCTCTTTATGTTTCGAATAAATTTGCATATTCCATTCGTAGAAATCTTTTCGGGATGTAGAATGTGTTTTAGAATCATAATTTTATTGAAACTTCAGTCTCAGGAAAAAAGTTGGTTGTTGCTGAGGTTTATCGTACTTCAAGCGGTTCTATTCGGGCATATTCTTGAATGTTATTAATAAAACATTAAAATTGGTCTAAAATCAGCTTTTTGATAGGGATGTGGATAATTTTAACTTATATCCTTTGGATTGTTCTTCTGTGTCATTAGACTCTCTCACTGTAATGCTTTTTATGGTATGCTGCCAACGGCGTTTATGGCAACTAGAGTAACTGAGACAACAGTCACTCTAATGGATAATATTTTTCTTCTATACTAACTCTTAGTAGCTCTGTCTGGGTAAGCGACTTTTCAGACCACTTTCCTATTATTTCGAAGCTAGCCCTTCCTGAGCCCGTGTCTAGTAGAACTGCATTGAAAACAATTTTTTTTTTACCATTTCTTCGAAATAAACCTGCAAATTTCAAAACTACGTTTGCCTCAAAAAGTATGGGATGGACTCTGAATCTATATCAGATTTTGATACGAGTTTTTTTTTTTTTTATTTCTTGATGATTCAGTCAGGTCTACAATACTTCAAACCTCTAGTTCATTATCTTTGGGCTTACGGATAAAAAAAATCAGAGCCTATTAACCCTTGGATGATTCCCGGCTTACTCAAGAGCCGGAGTAAAAGAACTATCTTTGGAAAAAGTGGAAAGCTTCTCTAGTTCGTCACTTTGATAAATATAAAAGTTGCAGTAACGCATTTAAATCAATTATACGTTGTCTTAAGTCGGATTTTGATTTTAGGAAGTTTTACGATTTTTTGAAAAGATGTTAGAAAACCTGGGAACTTATTAATTCAGTTCTTCAACTTGGCCCTCCCAGGTCAAATTTTTCTGAAAATTTTTAATCAGACTAATTTGTAGGATTCTCTCTTCCCTACAAAGTACTTCGTCGTCAGAACCAGATGATATTTCTACTAGGGTTATCAAGTACATTTTACCACCAATTTTCACACCCTTAACAGAGCTTCTTCAAGCTTATTTTGTTCTTGACATTTTCCCATCATCACTTAAAAGTACAAAAGCAATAGTTCTATTTAAATGTGGCTAAAGGAGCTATCTTTCTCCTGTCAGTATTCAGCAAAATTTTTGAAAAGGCCATGTTTTGTAGACTCAAAAGCTTCCTTGATGCAAAACAGCTTCTTCATGACCTTCAATTTGGTTTTTGTACCACTCACTCGACTAAGCATGCGTGTGCTTCGCTCCTTAATTTTATTAACTGAGCCTTAGACTCTAGTTGAATTAAAACATACTCTGTGCATACAAATTGACAAATGGCGTATCATCAATATTTTTGAAATAGCTTTCCGTATCAATATGAAACTTCCGGGGCATTATGAGGGGAATATTCAACTGAACAAAGGGCAACATGTACATGCTTCTACTGCGATTAATACTACTGCTACTACTGTTACTACTATTACTAATAAACTTCTATTGCTACTACTGCTCCTACTACTACCATCATTCCTATGATACTTCTACTATCAAGGTTACGCGTATGAAGGTGGAAATTTGCGGAACATAGGGGAGTGAGGAATATAGGAGGATTTAGATTGTCAAAATAGTGCAGACAAACTAGAGTTGGATGCCAAATAAATTTCAACAGAAATGGTTTTTTACACCATGTTGTAGAGAAAAAAAGGTGAACAACGTATCCAAAGCTCGGTAATTGTTCGTTTTTCTTTAAGTGAATTATTATTCCGCTGTAAAAAGACAAGATGAGTGCGAAAATGGAGTCAAATTTGGTGTACGGTATATAAAAAAGGTTCATAATCGTCAGGATGAGATTTTTACGCTTCTAGTCGTCGTGACCCCTTTTTTTTTACCAGACCCCTTTTTCTTTCGCTGGCTAAATTGTCGGTTTTGAGATCTAAAAATTAGTTAGCCTGAATCTGATCGTCGCTGGTTCCATCACCTGATGGGTCCGCCTAAAAAAAAGTGATTACAATATGCTTATTAAAACATAAAATATTAGAAAAGGGAAATCATCTATGAAACTAGTTTTCAACGGCCGGCATTTTTTCAACGAGAATCATACTCTGACTAGTAAAATAGAAAAAATAAGGCTCTTAAAACTTTTCACAAGCGATAAATTGCCGAATATAAGTTCGTGTCATACAAAAAAATGAAGTAAACAAAAACCATCACAAGCACTTCAACGAAATTAGGATCAGGGACACCAAAACATTAAGAAATTTAAACAGACAAAATACAGACAAATAGAAATTAAACAATTAAGAAAAATATTAAAGTAGCTAAAATAATGTCATATCAAACAGGTCATACATTAAAGGTAAAAATTTAGTCATAAAACGGCATATAATAAAATAATTTACAAAAAAAAAGAAAAATAAAAAGAGGGTCAAAAGAGTAAAACAAAAACTCATTAAGAGGTATTAGAGGTGTTAAGGATTTGAGTGCAGGTTCATATAAAGCTATCTAAATATCTTTTTTGTTTTAGTCTCTACAGGTTCTAGAATGGGGATGGGATTTTTTGCCTCTCTTTGGAGAGGCTTCCGTTCAGGATTATGGGGAGGTGGAAAAAGGCCTTCAGTTCGGATGGTGGTTCTCGCATAACTACCGAAACGGAGGCACAGATCATTTCGTCTATTTTCCAGGGTTTTGATTTTAAACTTTTGTAAGAAGTAGCAGTAAGGCAAGTTCCCCTCCCGTAGGATTATTTTTAAAGCCCTTTTCTGAAGGGATTCCACCTTTTGGTTTGATTTTTATTTAGTGAGAAGTGCCATTGAGGGCAAGCATATTCGAGAGTTGGGCGAAT
Organism: Artemia sinica; assembly: GCA_027921565.1. Lineage (NCBI taxonomy): Eukaryota > Metazoa > Arthropoda > Branchiopoda > Anostraca > Artemiidae > Artemia > Artemia sinica. The sequence continues at coordinate 48,751,620 of CM051265.1, forward strand.
ACAAGATATGTAAAATTTCAAAATATGAGAAGCAGGGCATTGATATTTTGCCAATTGTTTAAGGAAAGCTAGGGAAATATTGGCTTGCTTGGTTGTATTTGAAATATGGGCTTCCCATTTAAGATCGGAAGTTATAGTTACTCCCAGAAGCTTTATTTTTTTGTGTCACAATTTCACTTGGAATAATAGACGAAAATGAGGGGGCTGTGCTTAGAAAATTGATTGTTAAAATTGTAGATTTCAATGGGTTTACATGCATTCTATTTTTGAGAGCTTCTATTGCAACATCTTCAAGGATTTCTAGTGGACTACTTTTTATATTTTTTCCTGTCGACCTCCAGTAGAGTCACATCATCCACAAATGTCCATCGTAAGGGGATATCTTCTGCCAAATTGTTTAACATTAAAGCTGAATAAGATGGGTCCAGTTATACTACCTTTGGGTATTCCGTTATTGACTGGTAGAGGTTCAAAATAATTATTCATGTATTTGACCCCTTGAGATCGTTGGCTTAAAAATGATGAGATAGTTTTTACCAGTTAGGGGTCGATTTGGAATTCACGGGAAAGTTTATCAACTAAAACATTATGGTCAACATAATCGAAAGCCTTTTCTAGGCCAACTGAGCTGAGATTAGCCCAGGTATTTGGTGTCTCTAGGCTTTTCAGTATTGTTTCATACATATGTACTAGATAGTGGGACGTTGACACTTTTGGGACGTTTTTAAATTGTCGGATTTTAATACGTTCTGCAATTGCGACCCTGAGCCAGTTAAATAAAAATGATTCGTACAGCTTTGAAAAAAGTGGCATTAATGTTATTGGTCTAATTTTGTCAAAATCAACCACGGCACCTTTTTTAGGAACTGGAATTACATAACCTTGTTTCCAAAGAACCGGGAATTAGTCTGTTTTTGTGTGATCTTGTTGAAAATATCTACCTGTGGCTCTGAGATTTTATCGGAGAAAGCTTTTACGAGTGCGATCGGAATATCTACGGGGCAGATACTGGTTCTTTTTAATTTTTGGATTTTATTTGTAATCTCAGATTTTGTGATTATTGGCAAATTATCTTCAGAGGTTTGGGAGGAAAATCTTTCTGGATTCAGGGGTAGGTAACGTTGGGAAATCAAATAAGGTGGCGGTTTAAGTCGTTCGCGGTTTTTATAGGAGGCTCATTTAGGCTAAAGTTTAGTTGTTTAGGTTCTTTGCCACAAATAAGCTTTATTTCCTCATACCATTTTTTTGGATTGGTACTGCATAAGTGATTTATTTTGTTTTTTGTAGAAAATTTGATGCAGCCCTACGAAGTTGCTTCTTTAAATTTTTCCTTAATGTTTTCGCCTCTAGAATTTATCCCTCTTTAAGGCATTTAATTTCTTCCAGATTTTTTTTTTAAGGTTATGATTGAAGAGCGGTTTGTCAGTGGAACTCTTTTTGGTCTTTTTTACCGGGAATGATCCAATGTAGTGTTTAGTTAGGAGTCCATGGAGCCGTAAGACTTTGTCATTAACATCTTCTGCATTTAAAATTTCGGGCCAAGTTTCGCTTGTTATCCAATTTCCGAATTCCAATAAGCCTTTATCTGTTACTGGTCTGGTGCAAATTTGGTAACCTTTATAATTGTGTTTGGCCTCAAAATCTGGGATAATTTTAATCTGGGATAATAATCATGGTAGCTACCACCGAGTGTAGGAAGCAGGGTTGGTTTTTTATAGTATGTTTTACATTATTGTAAATAACATCTAGTTGGGTGCCTCCCTTCGTCGTTGGGAATCTACCATTTGTTTGAGATTAAAGTTATGACAAGTTGAGTCTAAAGATAAATTATTTTTATACCCTAATAAAAAGATTCCGGCGTAAGGATATTTTAGTTGGATTCGATCAATGCTGCCATTTAGTTTTTCTATTAAATTTTGTTTTGATTGTAGATTTTTTATTGGGAGCGAAATAGAAAAGTCCAACCATAATAATGTTTAATGGACGGGGCAAAACCTTCGGTCTAATAAATATCAAAAGAATTTCTTCAAACTGATTCAAATCTGGTTTAGGAATTGGTCTTGGGCATGCATATTCTCTAACGGACAGCAGAATTCCGCCCATTTTTCCCCAGAGGATGGTCATGGGGCCTTAGTTTGATAAATTTATGATAGTCATTTATATTCAGTAAAGATGGATTTTGGTTATGCACCTCCGTGATGGAAATAATGTCGAGATCCAATAGTCCCGCAGTTCTGCTTACTTCATTAAGCTTGTCGAAATTCAAGCTTCCGGCATTACTTAGAGAAATTGTAACGTGAAGCGTCACAACATTTTTCATATGACTTAGATTTATTATTTTGAAGGTGGGTTGTTGTGGGTAGTGGAGTCTGGATTGTTATTTTCTGTAAGGGTGGGACAGTTTTGAGGGGTGGGAAAAGTGGTATAGTAAGAAAATTTGTATTCGCTTCCAAATAATTCACACCTGGGCAATTCTTGCGTGATGAGGGCTGGGAGGTATATAGGGGAGTGATGTGTTCCTGGGGATAAAGTGGGGGGGTGACTAGGGGGGACATCAAGAGGGAAGGGATCTTTTTGAAAGGGTGGGTTTGATTTGTAGACATAGGCTGTACATGGGAGGAGGTTCGGTCCAAAAAGTGGACTTTTTTTTTTTTGCAAGGGATGAAACATGGGTTAGTGATTGACGTCGAAACTCCTTGAAGGGAGGAACTATAGTTTGGCGTAGAGAATCCGGCGTTGGTAGAGAAAAAAAGTGGTGTTTTTTCGGTATTTTTGGGGAAAACTTGGTGCTAAAAAACGGGGACTCTGATGCGAGGAAGATTTACGGATGTGTAAGAATGAACACTTAAGACTAAAATACACTCCACTGTTAAATTTTTGGCAGGGTTTAAGGTGGAGATGATTACAATTCGGGTTTTGACAGGAACCTGAATTTAAAAAATGTATACATGAATGGCCAAACTTACAAGTAAAGCCTCTATTGCACTTATTATTCAGATGAAATTTACAAGCGACATTCCTTACTTCGGAATTGTCGCTAACCTCCTCGAAATTAATGGAAAATTTCTAAACACAGCAGTTAACACTAGTCACCTTCTCCATCGGTTTAATGTTCGCTTTTAATTCACTTTTATTATAAATTGGTTCAATGGCCGCATTTCCAGTTGCGTGACCGGAAAAAATATAATCCTTTGAATACACAGGTTTGTCTTTTGGTCTCCAGGGACCCACTCTTATCAAAACTTGTCTCGTTGAAATTTTGCTCGTTGCACCTCCTTGATTCCTTAATTTTGAATTCATGAATATCTTTTCGATTTTTGTTTGTATCACTAATTTTTTTGTCAGGTTTATTTCTTGCAGAATTTGTCTCTAGATTAAAGTAGATTGAAGGGTCCTGGGATTTCTCAGTTCCACGAATTTGGACACTATCTGAAGCACCAAATTTAGATATTTCAATAATAATAGTCTCTATTTCTTCCTTTAAGGCTACTAGACTCTGCAATTTTGTTCTGGACACTGGAAGGGAGGGAAGGGGAAGGCAGCAAGGGGGGTTGGAGTCACGGTCTGTCTGTGTTGTGGCACTTGGTTTACTGAATTGTGCTTCAATGTTTGTAATGAATGACTGGGAAAAAAAATCTTTAGCATGAACTAGAGGAGGGGAGGGGGTAGTCTGAAGCATATTTGGGGCTTCAATTTCAGCTATGCTGCTAGGAGAAGCTAATAGAGCTAAACAGTCAGTTTGACAAGCGGCATCAGACTTGGACTGGCGACTGAGAACTGATTTTATGAATTTAGGGGTAAGCCTATTGTCTTTCAATATGTCTATAAAGCTTTCAGTTGACATCCAACTTCTAGATCTTGGAGTAAGTTGCAGTGACAATACAAAAGTAGAAGGTGAGGAAAGACTGAGACTACTTACAGATGGTTCTTGTTTTGAAATGCAATCCAAGCATAACCAGCCACTTTTCCACTCTAATATTTCAATGCCTGCATATTTGTCACGTCCAGCATGGTAGTTGCACTTGCAACTACTGCATTGCGCTGAATTTCTAGTAATTCTTAATCGGCACTCAGGAGATCTTAACATATTGACCTCTGAGAAAAACTGGGTCACAGAATTTTAACTGGATATTGTCGAAGAGAATATAAGTTATTAGGTCTTAACACTTTCGACGTTTTCCTCATCGTTATAGCTTTCGATTCTTGGAGAGTTAGAACATGCTGTTCCTTTGCACGTTTACACGCTGCAGTGGAAGCTAAGTCGTTTTCAAAGCAGCTACATCTCGTTGAGCAACATTTCAGTCGACAGGAGCACCTCACGATTTTCAGAAGCAGACGAGGAGCTGGTGGGACGTTAATGGTCAATGGATACAAAAAGTCACCTTTATTTTTCAAACCCCATTCCTCGGCTTTAGGTTCAGAATCAGGATCATCACTCCATACCTGAATTTGGTAGAATAACCTGTAACTGTGGAATTTAGCAGCATCAGAAATCGGTGGTTTAACTGTTCTGGGTGGACGAACGTGCTAGCAGTAGTCACCTTCTTTTTAAAAACTTCCCTTTGGAGTTCATTCAGATTTCTCCCTTTTGATGAGCAATATATCATGAGCAGAGCGTCTTCTCCATCAATCCTTACTTCCTCCTTCAAAGCTGACTTCAGCATGAAAACTACAGCTGATATACGAATATAGGCACCTGCCATTAGCTCCTTCAGAGCAAAGCCTTTTTCCACATAGTGGATACGTGAATTAGAGTCACTGCCTAAGATGGCGTGAGCAAAAAGAATCATATGGCATGTCTCTTGCCCCCAGCCCCCCATTGCACTTCCTGGCTGAAGGGCCACGAAACGGAGATCAGCACCGCCGGTTTGGACCTTAAGGGTCTAGTGCCGCATCCTTTACCTTTTTTTTTTTTTTTCTCTTGGCATAGATTTTCTTTCAATTTGTAAATATACCATAGTCGGAGAGCTTTGTTCGACTTTGGCTCAGGTGCAAAGAATAGTTTCCTGCTTAATAGGTCACAATGATGACACAATAGAACTAAAAGATCAGTATCATCTTTACTGACGACTGTGTCATAATACCGGGAATATCATCAGCAGCTTGCACAATCGGGGCATCTGCATCACCTAGTGCCTGGACTATGACGAAGCACTTTGGTCGGAGATAAACAGGCAACGTGCAGATAAACCTGGTCTTGTTTTTCTTGCAGGAAAAGAACTTGTCCTTTTTTACCTTCAGCTGCATATCTGCTGTGAATAAGATCTCACGGCTGACTATACGACTCTCTTCGACTGGGCCATATCCTTAATGTTAGCTCCGCCATCGTAGCCATTGAACACAATAGTAGCAGATGAATATTTTGGGTTAAATAATAAGCATTATGGTCAAGGATTTTGGAGTATCGTTTGTTTTTGCCCATGGAATTCAGTGCAAAAGAGCTCCATCTTCGATGATATATCAAATGCCTTTGGGAAGGGGAGTAGAGCACTCCTCAAGATTGCAAGCTCGTGCTGTAGCCTTGGCAAACTCTGGTTTGTTCAGAAACCGGAGCATACAAGAACTGTCAAAAAGTGATACCGGGTAGAAACACAGTTCGTGTTGAAAGTACTCAGACTCGGTGAGATTGAACCTTTTTTCCAGCGCGATGAACCTCTGAAAAAGGAAAGTGAAGTCCAGTCTTTTGCAATCTCAACCTGGATTCTGCTTTGTAATAATTTTAACTGTCTGTTGTATTCGTCGAAACACAAAATCAGCGACAAGCTTTCCAAACATGGAGTCAATGATTTTTGGGCCTAAATCTCTAGCAGAATGAAAGTTGGCAGATTCGTAGGCTGTCAGACCGTTGGTGATGTTTCTTAGTTGAACATCCTCATTGAATGGTGATCCTTTTTCTAGGAAATCGATAACGATCTGGGTGTCTTTTTACAGTATCTTGGCTGCCTCGGCTCGGACGTTTCCTTATGTTGTTTACTAGTTCCATAGAAAACCTATGACATACCCTTCATCAGAAGATTTAGTGCAGAGCGAACTGGTCGACACAGAACCCATAAAAACCTTTGAGCCTCTTTCATACCACTTACATTAGTAAGGCCATCAGCCGTTTTGAGACAACGCATGCACTCCTGCTCAATGACAAGATTCATGAAGAGCCCAGTTCAGAATCTATCAGGACGTCTGATCACATGCATCCCATTCTGGAAAGCTAGAGAAACGGCAAAATGGGTTTCTTTGAGGTTGACCATTCGCTGGAGGTAAAGCTGGTAGGATTTTTTGTATTTGTTGTACCCATATGTTGCCAAAAAAGGTAACATTTCAGAGGTAGATTTTATGTGGAAATCCCATCACCGGCTCCACTCTATTCCTGAATTTGGTAGAAAACACGGTAACTGTGGCATTTAGCCGCATCAGAAGTTAGCGGTTACTATTCTGGGTGGACGAACGTGCTAGCAGTATTCACCTTATTTTTAAAAACTTACCTTCGGAGTTCATTCAGATTTCCCCCTTTTGATGAGCCAGATATTATGAGCAGAGTGCCTTTTCCAGTATCCTTACTTCCTCCTTCGAAGCTGACTTCAGCATGAAAATTGCAGCTGATGTCCGAAAATCGGCATCTGCCATTAGGTCCTTCAGAGCAAGGCCTTTTCTCACATTGTGGATACTTGAATTAGAGTCGTAGCCTAAGAAGGCGTGAGCAAAAAGAATCAACTCCAAAAAGTGGCTGTCAAAAAGTGATAGAACTGTCAAAAAGTGATACCGGGTAGGAATACATTTCGTTTTGAAAGTACTCGGATTCTGTGAGATCTAGCGTGATGAACACCTGAAAAAGGAAAGTGAGGTCCAGTCTTTTGCAATCTCAACCTGGATTCTGCTGAGTAGTAATTTCAACTGCTTGTTGTTTTCCTCGATACACAAAATTGCTTTCAAAACATGGAGGCAATCATGTTTAGGCCTAAATCTCTAGCAGAATCAACGTTGGCAGATTCGTAGGCTGTCAGACCGTTTGTGATGTTTTTTAGTTGAAGACTCCCATTGAATACCGATCCTTTTTCTAGGAAATCGATAACGATCTGGGTGTGTGTTTTTACAGGATCTTGGCTGCCTCAGCTAGGACGTTTCTTTATGTTGTTCACCAGTTCCATAAAAAAACCTCTGATATACCCTCCATCAGAAAATTTAGTGCAGAGCAGACTGGTGAGACAGAACCCATAAGGACCTTTGAACCTCTGTCAAACCACTTCCATCAGTAAGGCCACCAGCCGTTTTGAGACAACGCGTGAGCTCCTGCTCAATAACAAGATCCGTGGAGAGCCCAGTTCATAATCTATCAGAACGTATGATCACATGCATCCCATTCTGGAAGGCTTGATAAACGGCAGATAGGGTTTCTTTGAGCTTGACCATTTGCTGGAGGTAAAGTTAGCAGAATTTTTTGTAATTGTTTTGCCCAGATGCCGCCAGAGAAGGTAGCATCTCAGAGGTGGATTTTAAGTGGAGATCCCATTACCGGCTCTTAAGAAGTTTCGTAGTACGGATACCGTATCGGAGTGTTGGAACCACAGTTTTGAAGTTCTGACAGGAGCAGTTCCAGTCTCTTCTTATAGATGAATCCCATAATTTTTTCCAGGGAAGGGTTTCCTTCTATATCCGCCACGGCCACTTCTTTTTTTCATAAGCTTTGTGTACAGGTCTCTGAGTTCTAAAAGATACATGTCAAATGAAAATAAAAAAGTGCATATTGATGAACCTGAAACGGTTTTTTCTAGTAAACACTACATCAGGTTAATTTATTATTTGGGCTCATCTCATCATTTTATTGCAGAATAGTTGTCTTCTGATAGTATGGTGAAAAAGAGGTCACAACGATGAGAAGGGTACAATCAAATATTGATGATTATGAAACTTTTTTTCTGGTACGTTGTACATCAAATTTGCTTTCATTTTCGGGATCAGCTCTTCATTTTACACCGGGACGGTACTTCATATACAGAAAAACGAACATTTACCTAGAGTTCATTATTTTTTTAGAAAAAAAGTGAAAAAATTAACACGAAAAGAAAAAAAAAAAAACTGGTTTTGCACCGACCTAGAGAATGTGCAACTTTGGATGTGTTCTTAAGCTTTTTTTTTCTCTACAACATGGTATAAAAATCAATTCTGTTGCAATTTGTTTGGGGCTGACCGAAATGGCTAGTTTGCCTGTACTAAAAGGGCGTATCTTAAGAATGGATTTGGGTATTAAGTTGGAACCTTCAGAGAACAATTATAGGGAAAGATTAATTGATTAAAAGGTAACATCTGAATGCAACTGCTAATGCTATTACCACTGCTACTTTTAATGCTACTACTGCTATTGCTACCAAACTACTCGAACTTCTGCTTCATTGCAACTACTTTTAAAGGTGTCAAAGGGAGGTCAAAAGGGCACGTCAGTAATGTTTTTGGAACCGTTTACAGTATCAAGATGAAAATTCCGGGTATCATGAGGGAGATGTTCAAATGCCCAAAAGGCAACAAATGCAAGCTATTACTGCTGTTAATACTTCTGCTACTACCGTTGCTACTATTACCACTACAACTACTGCTTCCATCGTAAACTATTTGTAAGGTTACGAGTATTAAGATGAAAATTTCAGGAATTACTTGAATACCCAGGTTACCAAAAGGGCAAATCGGTAATGTAATAGCAACGGCTGATTGTATTAAGTTAAAACTTCCAGGACTTGATGAGGGGGATAGATATTTAACTGACCAAAAGGCAATAAGGTAATACTGCTGCTACTACTACTGCTAGTACTATTACTGTTAATATCACTAATAGTACTACTATTACTATTACTACTGATGCGACTACTATTACACATATGCTAGTAGAGAGCTATCTTATACTCCTACTGGGGCTCCTTATATGGGCATAGAACCACGTGGTTAATGGGGTCAATGACCTCTTTCTCCAGGTGTGTTTTTGGCACGCCCTCAGCGAAGGTCAATGTTGTTATTGTTTCCGAGGCAAAATGCCAAGGTCAATGTTGTTGTTGTTTTGAACAGAGTCATTAGAGAGAACACGTGGTTAATGGGGTCAATGTTGTTGTTGTAAGTGCACACTCGAGGCAGATGTTATGATCCGGAAATAGTATTTGTTATTGTTATTCGAGCCAAATGTTATGAGGTTCCGAGAAACAGTTAATGACACTTCCTTCCTGTTGTTGCGCGATGCAAATGCCAAGGTCAATGTTGTTTCCGAGCCAACTTTCTGGTCAGTCTAGAGTTGGCAGTCATTAATCAAATTGTTTCCAGGGAGTGTCTGACAGATGACGTCAAGTTAATTAATGTCTTTGGAGTTCGACCAGAATTGTCTCCGAGACAAAGTTTTGATCACACATGACAGATGATGTCATGATTGATTGGTTGACATGAAAGGGGAATTAATTTGTTGTTCTAAAGAGAATTGATTCACGAAAGGGAAATTAATTTGTTGTTTCTAACAAGAGAATCGTTTCCGAGCAGACGTTTTGATCTTAGCGCGCGAAAAGGTTTCCAAATAATTTGAAATGCATTGGCGCAGGGATGTCAAACAAAAGGAACATGCCGAAATTCCGTTTAGGGATAATTTTGGCGAAACCGTTTTAGCTATTTTATGGAACTATTTCGGCGAAACAGCTAGAGACATTTTAAAAGGTGATTTTTGAAGAGATTTTGGAAGAGAATTTGAGTGTGGTCGTTATAATACACAAGTTTCAATTGAACAGTGTTGTGAGGTCCTCTACCCCAACCCCAAAGGTTCCGATCCCCCTACCACAACCCCGAAGGAAGCCACCGGTCCTCAAAGGTTCTCTGGGCTTCCAAAGGACCCCCCCCCCCCCGGACCCCCAAAGACCCTCACCCAGTCCCCAAAGGTCCCCAGGCACCCAAAGGGCCCCAGACCCTAAAAAGGCCATACCCGAGCCCCAAAGGCCCTCCCCGGTCCCCAAAGGTCCACCAGACCCCCAAAAGCCTTCCCCGGTCCCCAAAGGTCCACCAGAACCCCAAAAGCCCTCCCCCGGTCCCCAAAGGCCCTCCTCCGGTCCCAAAGGTTCTCCCCGGGCTCCCAGGGCTCCCAAAGGGCCCCGATTACTCTACCCCTACCCCGAAGGAAGCCTCCGGTCCTCAAAGGTCCCCCAGGCTCCCAAAGACCCTCACCCGGTCCCCAAAGGTCCACCGGGCTCCCAAAGGGACCCCAGACCCCCAACGGACCCACCGGGCCCCAAAGGGCCCAATCCGTGCTCAAGGGCCCCCCCCCGGACCCCCAAAGGTCCTCCACCAGTCCCCAAAGGCCCTCTCCCGGTCCCAAAGGTCCACCAGGCACACAAAGGGCCCAATCCGTGCTCAAGGGCCCCCCGGACCCCCAAAGGTCCTCCACCAGTCCCAAAGGCCCTCTCCCGGTCCCAAAGGTCCACCAGGCACCCAAAGGGCCCCAGACCCTAAAAAGACCATACCCGAGCCCCCCAAAGGCCCTCACCGGTCCCCAAAGGTCCACCAGACCCCCAAAAGCCCTCCACCGGTCCCCAAAGGCCCTCCCCGGGCTCCAGGGCTCCCAAAGGGCCCCGATTGCTCTACCCCAACCCCGAAGGAAGCCTCCGTCCTCAAAGGTCCCCCAGGCTCCCAAAGGACCCACTGGACCCCCAAAGGCCCTCACCTGCTCCCCAAAGGTCCACCGGGCTCCCAAAGGGACCACCGGACCCCCAAAGGGTCCCCCGGACCCCAAAGGTACCTCCCCAGGTCCTCAAGGGTCGCCCAGACCCCCAACGGACCCACCGGGCCCCAAAGGGCCCAATCGGTGCTCAAGGGCTCCCCGGACCCCCAAAGGCCCTCACCCGGTCCTCAAAGGTCCACCGGGCTCCCAAAGGACCAGTCGGTCCTCAAGGACCCTCTCAGACGTGCAAAGACCCCCCCCCCAGACCCCCAAAGGCTCATCCCGGTCCCCAAAGGTCCCCTCAGGCTCCCATATGACCACTCCACCCCTCAAGGGCCCCTGGATCCCCAAACGCCCTCCCCGGACCCCTCCAAAGAACCCCCTCTCCATTTTTAACACTTTTTATGGCTTTATTATATCCTTTTAGAACAAGTTCCTTTCATAATGTCCCTCCTAAACCCATTTTCCAACTTGAAGTACTTATCTTTTTCACCCACTTTCTCAATGAAAAAGAAATTAGTTTTTAATCAATTCTAATTTTCCAAATAATATAAAAATTTTCCACTTTAGTTCAGATCTGTCTCGAAGAGATGAAAAATTTAAAATACTGTTCCAAATTTTTCGCAGAAGATAAAAAAAAGTTCAAGTTTTCTTCTGAATTTTACCAAAGAACGTGCTCCAATTCTAATTTCTCCAGAGAAAACAAAATCTTCCACTTCAGTTCTATATTTCACAAAGATATAAAGAAATTTAAAGTTCAAGTCTAAATTTTTCGGTGGAAGATAGAAAAAGTAATACCATACTTGTGAATATTTTCACGGAAAATAAAAAGTTCTAGTTCAATTTACAATTTCCTCAACGAAGTGAAGAAAGGTTCAAGTTCTCTTCTGAATTTTACTAAAGAAACACGCTTCAATTCTAATTTTTTCAGAGAAAACAAAAATCTTCCACTTCAGTTCTTTATTTCACAAAGACATAAAGAAATTTAAAGTTCAATTCTAAATTTTTCGGTGGAAGATAGAAAAAGTAATACCATACTTGTGAATATTTTCCCGGAAAATAAAAAGTTCTAGTTCAATTTACAGTTTCCTCAATGAAGTCAAGGAAAGTTCAAGTTCTCTTCTGAATTTTACTAAAGAACAAAATTCAATTCTAATTTCACCAGAGAAAATAAAAATCTTCCACTTCAGTTCTTTATTTCACAAAGACATAAAGAAATTTAAAGTTCAATTCTAAATTTTTCGGTGGAAGATAGAAAAAGCAATACCATACTTGTGAATATTTTCCCGGAAGATAAAAAGTTCTAGTTCAATTTACAGTTTCCTCAATGAAGTCAAGGAAAGTTCAAGTTCTCTTCTGAATTTTACCAAAGAACACGCTTCAATTCTAATTTCACCAGAGAAAAATAAAAAATCTTCCACTTCAGTTCTTTTTTCACAAAGACATAAAGAAATTTAAAGTACAATTCTAAATTTTTCGGTGGAAGATAGAAAAAGCAATACCATACCTGTGAATATTTTCACGGAAGATAAAAAGTTCTAGTTCAATTTAAAATTTTCTCAACGAAGTGAAGAAAGGTTCAAGTTCTCTTCTGAATTTTACTAAAGAACAAAATTCAATTCTAATTTCACCAGAGAAAATAAAAATCTTCCACTTCAGTTCCTTATTTCGCAAAGACATAAAGAAATTTAAAGTACAATTCTAAATTTTTTCGGTGGAAGATAGAAAAAGTAATACCATACTTGTGAATATTTTCACGGAAGATAAAAAGTTCTAGTTCAATTTACAATTTCCTCAATGAAGTCAAGGAAAGTTCAAGTTCTCTTCTGAATTTTACTAAAGAACAAATTCAATTCTAATTTCACCAGAGAAAATAAAAATCTTCCACTTCAGTTCTTTATTTCACAAAGACATAAAGAAATTTAAAGTACAATTCTAAATTTTTCGGTGGAAGATAGAAAAAGTAATACCATACTTGTGAATATTTTCACGGAAGATAAAAAGTTCTAGTTCAATTTACAGTTTCCTCAATGAAGTCAAGGAAAATTCAAGTTCTCTTCTGAATTTTACCAAAGAACAAAATTCAATTCTAATTTCACCAGAGAAAATAAAAATCTTCCACTTCAGTTCTTTATTTCACAAAGACATAAAGAAATTTAAAGTTCAATTCTAAATTTTTCGGAGGAAGATAGAAAAAGCAATACCATACTTGTGAATATTTTCCCGGAAGATAAAAAGTTCTAGTTCAATTTAAATTTTCTCAACGAAGTCAAGAAAAGTTCAAGTTCTCTTCTGAATTTTACCAAAGAAATAAAATTCAATTCTAATTTCACCAGAGAAAATAAAAATCTTCCACTTCAGTTCTTTATTTCACAAAGACATAAAGAAATTTAAAGTTCAATTCTAAATTTTTCGGTGGAAGATAGAAAAAGCAATACCATACTTGTGAATATTTTCCCGGAAAATAAAAAGTTCTAGTTCAATTTACAATTTCCTCAACGAAGTGAAGAAAGGTTCAAGTTCTCTTCTGAATTTTACTAAAGAACAAAATTCAATTCTAATTTCACCAGAGAAAATAAAAATCTTCCACTTCAGTTCTCTATTTCACAAAGACATAAAGAAATTTAAAGTTCAATTCTAAATTTTTCGGTGGAAGATAGAAAAAGTAATACCATACCTGTGAATATTTTCACGGAAGATAAAAAGTTCTAGTTCAATTTAAAATTTTCTCAACGAAGTCAAGGAAAGTTCAAGTTCTCTTCTGAATTTTACCAAAGAACAAAATTCAATTCTAATTTTTTCAGAGAAAACAAAAATCTTCCACTTCAGTTCCTTATTTCGCAAAGACATAAAGAAATTCAAAGTTCAATTCTAAATTTTTCGATGGAAGATAGAAAAAGTAATACCATACTGTGAATATTTTCACGGAAGATAAAAAGTTCTAGTTCAATTTAAAATTTCCTCAATGAAGTCAAGGAAAGTTCAAGTTCTCTTCTGAATTTTACCAAAGAACAAAATTCAATTCTAATTTCACCAGAGAAAATAAAAATCTTCCACTTCAGTTCTTTATTTCACAAAGACATAAAGAAATTTAAAGTACAATTCTAAATTTTTCGGAGAAGATAGAAAAAGCAATACCATACTTGTGTATATTTTCCCGGAAGATAAAAAGTTCTAGTTCAATTTAAAATTTTCTCAACGAAGTGAAGAAAAATTCAAGTTCTCTTCTGAATTTTACCAAAGAATAAAATTCAATTCTAATTTCACCAGAGAAAATAAAAATCTTCCACTTCAGTTCTTTATTTCACAAAGACATAAAGAAATTTAAAGTTCAATTCTAAATTTTTCGGTGGAAGATTGAAAAAGTAATACCATACTTGTGAATATTTTCCCGGAAGATAAAAAGTTCTAGTTCAATTTACAGTTTCCTCAATGAAGTCAAGTAAAGTTCAAGTTCTCTTCTGAATTTTACCAAAGAACATGCTTCAATTCTAATTTTTTCAGAGAAAACAAAAATCTTCCACTTCAGTTCTTTATTTCACAAAGACATAAAGAAATTTAAAGTACAATTCTAAATTTTTCGGAGGAAGATAGAAAAAGCAATACCATACTTGTGAATATTTTCCGGAAGATAAAAAGTTCTAGTTCAATTTAAATTTAAAATTTTCTCAACGAAGTGAAGAAAAATTCAAGTTCTCTTCTGAATTTTACCAAAGAATAAAATTCAATTCTAATTTCACCAGAGAAAATAAAAATCTTCCACTTCAGTTCTTTATTTCACAAAGACATAAAGAAATTTAAAGTTCAATTCTAAATTTTTTTCGGTGGAAGATAGAAAAAGTAATACCATACTTGTGAATATTTTCCCGGAAGATAAAAAGTTCTAGTTCAATTTACAGTTTCCTCAATGAAGTCAAGGAAAGTTCAAGTTCTCTTCTGAATTTTACCAAAGAACAAAATTCAATTCTAATTTCACCAGAGAAAACAAAAATCTTCCACTTCAGTTCTTTATTTCACAAAGACATAAAGAAATTTAAAGTTCAATTCTAAATTTTTCGGTGGAAGATAGAAAAAGTAATACCATACTTGTGAATATTTTCCCGGAAGATAAAAAGTTCTAGTTCAATTTACAGTTTCCTCAATGAAGTCAAGGAAAGTTCAAGTTCTCTTCTGAATTTTACCAAAGAACACGCTTCAATTCTAATTTTTTCAGAGAAAACAAAAATCTTCCTCTTCAGTTCTTTATTTCACAAAGACATAAAGAAATTTAAAGTACAATTCTAATTTTTCGGTGGAAGATAGAAAAAGCAATACCATACTTGTGAATATTTTCCGGAAAATAAAAAGTTCTAGTTCAATTTACAATTTCCTCAACGAAGTGAAGAAAGGTTCAAGTTCTCTTCTGAATTTTACTAAAGAACAAAATTCAATTCTAATTTCACCAGAGAAAATAAAAATCTTCCACTTCAGTTCTCTATTTCACAAAGACATAAAGAAATTTAAAGTTCAATTCTAAATTTTTAGGTGGAAGATAGAAAAAAGTAATACCATACCTGTGAATATTTTCACGGAAGATAAAAAGTTCTAGTTCAATTTAAAATTTTCTCAACGAAGTCAAGGAAAGTTCAAGTTCTCTTCTGAATTTTCTCAATGAACACACTTCAATTCTAATTTCTCCAGAGAAAATAAAAATCTTCCACTTCAGTTCCTTATTTCGCAAAGACATAAAGAAATTCAAAGTTCAATTCTAAATTTTTCGATGGAAGATAGAAAAAGTAATACCATACTTGTGAATATTTTCACGGAAGATAAAAAGTTCTAGTTCAATTTAAAATTTTCTCAACGAAGTCAAGGAAAGTTCAAGTTCTCTTCTGAACTTTACCAAAGAACACGCTTCAATTCTAATTTTTCAGAGAAAACAAAAATCTTCCACTTCAGTTCTTTATTTCACAAAGACATAAAGAAATTTAAAGTTCAATTCTAATTTTTCGGTGGGTGATAGAAAAATTAATGCCATACTTGTGATTATTTTCACGGAAGATAAAAAGTTCTACTTCAATTTTAAATTTCCCCGGAAGATAAAAAGTTCTAGTTCAACTTGCTATTATCTTTGTGAAAACACACAAACTCAGAAAAAATGTTCAATGTTCCTTTAGTACCTATGCAATTAGACTAAAAATGAAGATATTTATGCAGAGTTTCAACTCGCTATGGCTAAGTTTGCTAAAAACAAGCTATTTTCTTGCGAAAACACAAAAATCAGAAAAAATGTTCAATGTTCCTTAAGCACCTACGCAATTAGGCTTAAATGAAGATATTTATGCAGAGTTTCAACTCGATATGGCTAAGTTTGCTAAAAACAAGCTATTTTCTTGCGAAAAACACACGAAATCAGAAAAAAATATTGTTAGGTTAGGTTAAGTTAGATTAGGTTAGGTTAGCCTACGTACGCGCGCATATAGGTTAAGTTAGGTTAGATTAAGTTAGATTAGGTTAGTTAGGTTAGGTTAGGTTAGATTAAGTTAGGTTAGGCTAGGTTAGCCTACATACGCGCGCGTATGTAGGCTAACCTAGCCTAACCTAACTTAATCTAACCTAACCTAACCTAACTTAACCTAATCTAACTTAATCTAACCTAACTTAACCTATATGCGCGCGTACGTAGGCTAACCTAACCTAATCTAACTTAACCTAACCTAACAATATTTTTTCTGATTTCGTGTGTTTTCGCAAGAAAATAGCTTGTTTTTAGCAAACTTAGCCATATCGAGTTGAAACTCTGCATAAATATCTTCATTTAAGCCTAATTGCGTAGGTGCTTAAGGAACATTGAACATTTTTTTCTGATTTTGTGTGTTTTCGCAAGAAAATAGCTTGTTTTTAGCAAACTTAGCCATAGCGAGTTGAAACTCTGCATAAATATCTTCATTTTTAGTCTAATTGCATAGGTACTAAAGGAACATTGAACATTTTTTCTGAGTTTGTGTGTTTTCACAAAGATAATAGCAAGTTGAACTAGAACTTTTTATCTTCCGGGGAAATTAAAATTGAAGTAGAACTTTTTATCTTCCGTGAAAATAATCACAAGTATGGCATTAATTTTTCTATCACCCACCGAAAAATTAGAATTGAACTTTAAATTTCTTTATGTCTTTGTGAAATAAAGAACTGAAGTGGAAGATTTTTGTTTTCTCTGAAAAAATTAGAATTGAAGCGTGTTCTTTGGTAAAGTTCAGAAGAGAACTTGAACTTTCCTTGACTTCGTTGAGAAAATTTTAAATTGAACTAGAACTTTTATCTTCCGTGAAAATATTCACAAGTATGGTATTACTTTTTCTATCTTCCATCGAAAAATTTAGAATTGAACTTTGAATTTCTTTATGTCTTTGCGAAATAAGGAACTGAAGTGGAAGATTTTTATTTTCTCTGGAGAAATTAGAATTGAAGTGTGTTCATTGAGAAAATTCAGAAGAGAACTTGAACTTTCCTTGACTTCGTTGAGAAAATTTTAAATTGAACTAGAACTTTTTATCTTCCGTGAAAATATTCACAGGTATGGTATTACTTTTTCTATCTTCCACCTAAAAATTTAGAATTGAACTTTAAATTTCTTTATGTCTTTGTGAAATAGAGAACTGAAGTGGAAGATTTTTATTTTCTCTGGTGAAATTAGAATTGAATTTTGTTCTTTAGTAAAATTCAGAAGAGAACTTGAACCTTTCTTCACTTCGTTGAGGAAATTGTAAATTGAACTAGAACTTTTTATTTTCCGGGAAAATATTCACAAGTATGGTATTGCTTTTTCTATCTTCCACCGAAAAATTAGAATTGTACTTTAAATTTCTTTATGTCTTTGTGAAATAAAGAACTGAAGAGGAAGATTTTTGTTTTCTCTGAAAAAATTAGAATTGAAGCGTGTTCTTTGGTAAAATTCAGAAGAGAACTTGAACTTTCCTTGACTTCATTGAGGAAACTGTAAATTGAACTAGAACTTTTTATCTTCCGGGAAAATATTCACAAGTATGGTATTACTTTTTCTATCTTCCACCGAAAAATTTAGAATTGAACTTTAAATTTCTTTATGTCTTTGTGAAATAAAGAACTGAAGTGGAAGATTTTTGTTTTCTCTGGTGAAATTAGAATTGAATTTTGTTCTTTGGTAAAATTCAGAAGAGAACTTGAACTTTCCTTGACTTCATTGAGGAAACTGTAAATTGAACTAGAACTTTTTATCTTCCGGGAAAATATTCACAAGTATGGTATTACTTTTTCTATCTTCCACCGAAAAATTTAGAATTGAACTTTAAATTTCTTTATGTCTTTGTGAAATAAAGAACTGAAGTGGAAGATTTTTATTTTCTCTGGTGAAATTAGAATTGAATTTTATTCTTTGGTAAAATTCAGAAGAGAACTTGAATTTTTCTTCACTTCGTTGAGAAAATTTTAAATTGAACTAGAACTTTTTATCTTCCGGGAAAATATTCACAAGTATGGTATTGCTTTTTCTATCTTCCTCCTCCGAAAAATTTAGAATTGTACTTTAAATTTCTTTATGTCTTTGTGAAATAAAGAACTGAAGTGGAAGATTTTTGTTTTCTCTGAAAAAATTAGAATTGAAGCATGTTCTTTGGTAAAATTCAGAAGAGAACTTGAACTTTACTTGACTTCATTGAGGAAACTGTAAATTGAACTAGAACTTTTTATCTTCCGGGAAAATATTCACAAGTATGGTATTACTTTTTCAATCTTCCACCGAAAAATTTAGAATTGAACTTTAAATTTCTTTATGTCTTTGTGAAATAAAGAACTGAAGTGGAAGATTTTTATTTTCTCTGGTGAAATTAGAATTGAATTTTATTCTTTGGTAAAATTCAGAAGAGAACTTGAATTTTTCTTCACTTCGTTGAGAAAATTTTAAATTGAACTAGAACTTTTTATCTTCCGGAAAATATACACAAGTATGGTATTGCTTTTTCTATCTTCCTCCGAAAAATTTAGAATTGTACTTTAAATTTCTTTATGTCTTTGTGAAATAAAGAACTGAAGTGGAAGATTTTTATTTTCTCTGGTGAAATTAGAATTGAATTTTGTTCTTTGGTAAAATTCAGAAGAGAACTTGAACTTTCCTTGACTTCATTGAGGAAATTTTAAATTGAACTAGAACTTTTTATCTTCCGTGAAAATATTCACAAGTATGGTATTACTTTTTCTATCTTCCATCGAAAAATTAGAATTGAACTTTGAATTTCTTTATGTCTTTGCGAAATAAGGAACTGAAGTGGAAGATTTTTGTTTTCTCTGAAAAAATTAGAATTGAATTTTGTTCTTTGGTAAAATTCAGAAGAGAACTTGAACTTTCCTTGACTTCGTTGAGAAAATTTTAAATTGAACTAGAACTTTTTATCTTCCGTGAAAATATTCACAGGTATGGTATTACTTTTTCTATCTTCCACCGAAAAATTTAGAATTGAACTTTAAATTTCTTTATGTCTTTGTGAAATAGAGAACTGAAGTGGAAGATTTTTATTTTCTCTGGTGAAATTAGAATTGAATTTTGTTCTTTAGTAAAATTCAGAAGAGAACTTGAACCTTTCTTCACTTCGTTGAGGAAATTGTAAATTGAACTAGAACTTTTTATTTTCCGGGAAAATATTCACAAGTATGGTATTGCTTTTTCTATCTTCCACCGAAAAATTTAGAATTGAACTTTAAATTTCTTTATGTCTTTGTGAAATAAAGAACTGAAGTGGAAGATTTTTTTTTTCTCTGGTGAAATTAGAATTGAATTTTATTCTTTGGTAAAAATTCAGAAGAGAACTTGAACTTTCCTTGACTTCGTTGAGAAAATTTTAAATTGAACTAGAACTTTTTATCTTCCGGGAAAATATTCACAAGTATGGTATTGCTTTTTCTATCTTCCTCCGAAAAATTTAGAATTGAACTTTAAATTTCTTTATGTCTTTGTGAAATAAAGAACTGAAGTGGAAGATTTTTATTTTCTCTGGTGAAATTAGAATTGAATTTTGTTCTTTGGTAAAATTCAGAAGAGAACTTGAATTTCCTTGACTTCATTGAGGAAACTGTAAATTGAACTAGAACTTTTTATCTTCCGTGAAAATATTCACAAGTATGGTATTACTTTTTCTATCTTCCACCGAAAAATTTAGAATTGTACTTTAAATTTCTTTATGTCTTTGTGAAATAAAGAACTGAAGTGGAAGATTTTTATTTTCTCTGGTGAAATTAGAATTGAATTTTGTTCTTTAGTAAAATTCAGAAGAGAACTTGAACTTTCCTTGACTTCATTGAGGAAATTGTAAATTGAACTAGAACTTTTTATCTTCCGTGAAAATATTCACAAGTATGGTATTACTTTTTCTATCTTCCACCGAAAAATTTAGAATTGTACTTTAAATTTCTTTATGTCTTTGCGAAATAAGGAACTGAAGTGGAAGATTTTTATTTTCTCTGGTGAAATTAGAATTGAATTTTGTTCTTTAGTAAAATTCAGAAGAGAACTTGAACCTTTCTTCACTTCGTTGAGAAAATTTTAAATTGAACTAGAACTTTTTATCTTCCGTGAAAATATTCACAGGTATGGTATTGCTTTTTCTATCTTCCACCGAAAAATTTAGAATTGTACTTTAAATTTCTTTATGTCTTTGTGAAATAAAGAACTGAAGTGGAAGATTTTTATTTTCTCTGGTGAAATTAGAATTGAAGCGTGTTCTTTGGTAAAATTCAGAAGAGAACTTGAAC
Organism: Artemia sinica; assembly: GCA_027921565.1. Taxonomy (NCBI): domain Eukaryota; kingdom Metazoa; phylum Arthropoda; class Branchiopoda; order Anostraca; family Artemiidae; genus Artemia; species Artemia sinica. Next base: position 48,772,051 of record CM051265.1, read on the forward strand.
TTTCCTTGACTTCATTGAGGAAACTGTAAATTGAACTAGAACTTTTTATCTTCCGGGAAAATATTCACAAGTATGGTATTGCTTTTTCTATCTTCCACCGAAAAATTTAGAATTGAACTTTAAATTTCTTTATGTCTTTGTGAAATAAAGAACTGAAGTGGAAGATTTTTATTTTCTCTGGTGAAATTAGAATTGAATTTTGTTCTTTAGTAAAATTCAGAAGAGAACTTGAACTTTCCTTGACTTCATTGAGGAAACTGTAAATTGAACTAGAACTTTTTATTTTTCCGGGAAAATATTCACAAGTATGGTATTACTTTTTCTATCTTCCACCGAAAAATTTAGAATTGAACTTTAAATTCTTTATGTCTTTGTGAAATAAAGAACTGAAGTGGAAGATTTTTGTTTTCTCTGAAAAAAATTAGAATTGAAGCGTGTTCTTTAGTAAAATTCAGAAGAGAACTTGAACCTTTCTTCACTTCGTTGAGGAAATTGTAAATTGAACTAGAACTTTTTATTTTCCGTGAAAATATTCACAAGTATGGTATTACTTTTTCTATCTTCCACCGAAAAATTTAGACTTGAACTTTAAATTTCTTTATATCTTTGTGAAATATAGAACTGAAGTGGAAGATTTTGTTTTCTCTGGAGAAATTAGAATTGGAGCACGTTCTTTGGTAAAATTCAGAAGAAAACTTGAACTTTTTTTATCTTCTGCGAAAAATTTGGAACAGTATTTTAAATTTTTCATCTCTTCGAGACAGATCTGAACTAAAGTGGAAAATTTTTATATTATTTGGAAAATTAGAATTGATTAAAAACTAATTTCTTTTTCATTGAGAAAGTGGGTGAAAAAGATAAGTACTTCAAGTTGGAAAATGGGTTTAGGAGGGACATTATGAAAGGAACTTGTTCTAAAAGGATAATAAAGCCATAAAAAGTGTTAAAAATGGAGAGGGGGTTCTTTGGAGGGGTCCGGGGAGGGCGTTTGGGGATCCAGGGGCCCTTGAGGGGTGGAGTGGTCATATGGGAGCCTGAGGGGACCTTTGGGGACCGGGATGAGCCTTTGGGGGTCTGGGGGGGGGGGGGTCTTTGCACGTCTGAGAGGGTCCTTGAGGACCGACTGGTCCTTTGGGAGCCCGGTGGACCTTTGAGGACCGGGTGAGGGCCTTTGGGGGTCCGGGGAGCCCTTGAGCACCGATTGGGCCCTTTGGGGCCCGGTGGGTCCGTTGGGGGTCTGGGCGACCCTTGAGGACCTGGGGAGGACCTTTGGGGTCCGGGGGACCCTTTGGGGGTCCGGTGGTCCCTTTGGGAGCCCGGTGGACCTTTGGGGAGCAGGTGAGGGCCTTTGGGGGTCCAGTGGGTCCTTTGGGAGCCTGGGGGACCTTTGAGGACCGGAGGCTTCCTTCGGGGTTGGGGTAGAGCAATCGGGGCCCTTTGGGAGCCCTGTGAGCCCGGGGAGGGCCTTTGGGGACCGGTGGAGGGCTTTTGGGGGTCTGGTGGACCTTTGGGGACCGGTGAGGGCCTTTGGGGGGCTCGGGTATGGTCTTTTTAGGGTCTGGGGCCCTTTGGGTGCCTGGTGGACCTTTGGAACCGGGAGAGGGCCTTTGGGGACTGGTGGAGGACCTTTGGGGGTCCGGGGGGGCCCTTGAGCACGGATTGGGCCCTTTGTGTGCCTGGTGGACCTTTGGGACCGGGAGAGGGCCTTTGGGGACTGGTGGAGGACCTTTGGGGGTCCGGGGGGGCCCTTGAGCACGGATTGGGCCCTTTGGGGCCCGGTGGGTCCGTTGGGGGTCTGGGGTCCCTTTGGGAGCCCGGTGGACCTTTGGGGACCGGGTGAGGGTCTTTGGGAGCCTGGGGGACCTTTGAGGACCGGAGGCTTCCTTCGGGGTAGGGGTAGAGTAATCGGGGCCCTTTGGGAGCCCTGGGAGCCCGGGGAGAACCTTTGGGACCGGAGGAGGGCCTTTGGGGACCGGGGGAGGGCTTTTGGGGTTCTGGTGGACCTTTGGGGACCGGGGAAGGCTTTTGGGGGTCTGGTGGACCTTTGGGGACCGGGGAGGGCCTTTGGGGCTCGGGTATGGCCTTTTTAGGGTCTGGGGCCCTTTGGGTGCCTGGGGACCTTTGGGGACTGGGTGAGGGTCTTTGGGGGTCCGGGGGGGTCCTTTGGAAGCCCAGAGAACCTTTGAGGACCGGTGGCTTCCTTCGGGGTTGTGGTAGGGGGATCGGAACCTTTGGGGTTGGGGTAGAGGACCTCACAACACTGTTCAATTGAAACTTGTGTATTATAACGACCACACTCAAATTCTCTTCCAAAATCTCTTCAAAAATCACCTTTTAAAATGTCTCTAGCTGTTTCGCCGAAATAGTTCCATAAAATAGCTAAAACGGTTTCGCCAAAATTATCCCTAAACGGAATTTCGGCATGTTCCTTTTGTTTGACATCCCTGCGCCAATGCATTTCAAATTATTTGGAAACCTTTTCGCGCGCTAAGATCAAAACGTCTGCTCGGAAACGATTCTCTTGTTAGAAACAACAAATTAATTTCCCTTTCGTGAATCAATTCTCTTTAGAACAACAAATTAATTCCCCTTTCATGTCAACCAATCAATCATGACATCATCTGTCATGTGTGATCAAAACTTTGTCTCGGAGACAATTCTGGTCGAACTCCAAAGACATTAATTAACTTGACGTCATCTGTCAGACACTCCCTGGAAACAATTTGATTAATGACTGCCAACTCTAGACTGACCAGAAAGTTGGCTCGGAAACAACATTGACCTTGGCATTTGCATCGCGCAACAACAGGAAGGAAGTGTCATTAACTGTTTCTCGGAACCTCATAACATTTGGCTCGAATAACAATAACAAATACTATTTCCGGATCATAACATCTGCCTCGAGTGTGCACTTACAACAACAACATTGACCCCATTAACCACGTGTTCTCTCTAATGACTCTGTTCAAAACAACAACAACATTGACCTTGGCATTTTGCCTCGGAAACAATAACAACATTGACCTTCGCTGAGGGCGTGCCAAAAAAACACACCTGGAGAAAGAGGTCATTGACCCCATTAACCACGTGGTTCTATGCCCATATAAGGAGCCCCAGTAGGAGTATAAGATAGCTCTCTACTTATGCTTAAGGATATGAAGTAAAATTTTTAGGAATACCGAGGGGAAAGACGAACTGAATCACATACGCAGTCTATATCCATGTTATCAAAAGGGCGTATCAACAATATCTTAGGAACGGTTTCGACTGTGAGTTGAAACTTACAGGGCTTGTTGTGGAGGATGTTGAACTAACCAAACGACAGTATTTGCATGAATGCTACTACTTTTACTCAAACGATTACTACTTCTACTGTTGCTACTGTTACTGCTACTGCTGTTATTACTGCTACTAAAGCTAAGACTATTATTATTAATTGTACTGCTACTACTACTGCTACTACTGTTACTACTGGCACTACTACTATTACTAAAACTAAGGCATTAAGGCAAAAATTTTGGTATATATTGAAACAGTATTTAACTAAATAAAAACACACTATGCGCATACAGGTTGTCAAGAGGACGTATCAGCAATGCTTCGGGAACGGGATACCACCAGATGGCTAATTTGACAGTGTATGTATACACAAATCTTTAAATCAGCCAACCAGTATTTTAAGCCTAGGAGTCCAGCTGGACGTAAGGAAACATATTAAGAAAACAATTTCTACTCCATAATATGCAAATAATCCTAGTTAGCACATTTGCAGGGGGAGAGCCTTTATCTTCACTTCTTTCCTTGTTTTTCCGATTTTTCTAAGAAATTCATGAATTTCTTAGGATCTATATATTCACAGAATATATACCCCCAGCCCCCTAATGTGAAAATATATACCTAGAATTGCATCCTCAATCTAAATGTACTAAGGTGAAGTTTTCTTGGAATATTTAGGGGTATTGGACTAAATCAAACGAACAATGAGCATATAGCTTGTCAAAAGGGTGATACAACAATATCTCAAGAACGACTTAGTTCTTTAGTTAGATTCTGAAGTTGGACCTTTCAGGGTAAGTTGTGGCGGATTTTAAAGAAGCCAGATGGTACTTTATGTACACTATTAATGCTATTGCTACGTCCGCTGTAACTAATGACGGTAAAGGTATTAAGGTAAAACTTTTAGGGAAACTTTAGGGGAACTTTCAATTAAACTAAAAACTATATGCATGAAGGTTGTTTAAAGAAAATATAAGCAATATCATAGGTAGTGCAGCGCTTTTCAGAGATAGCAATGCCATATAAACTTTTAAAGGAGCTTATTTGATTAAAAATTAAAAGTTCTTGTGCCTTTTTTAAGAGTCAAAACTGATTTGAGGGCAAGAAGTCCTCCTCTCAAGCTCAGTTATTTTACAAACACATCCAACTAAAATTTTGTTATAGCCATTTTGTTCAGCATAGTTGAACAGTCCAGTAACTATGTCTCTGAGATATTGGTATGTCAACCCTCCACAGTTATACAAATTTTCCATTATGCTTTAAAATTAAATCAAAAGGCACTGTGTGTATGCTTGTTGCCAATAACACATCTCTGCAATATTCCAAGAACCACCATGGGTATTAAGTTGAAACTTTCAGGGCTACTACTATTACTACATCTGTTCTTACAATTTAATTATATCACAAGAGGTATGTGTATCCAGGAGGTCAAAGAGTATAGAGAAAAAAAAACTTTGGGAATGGTATTAGGTTTAATTTTTCAGGTCAACTTCACAAGATGTAAAACTAAATTAAACAATACTATTTGTTGTCAGTATTTTCAAATCGGTGTATGTTGTTAAAAATTGTCGAACAATTTTCATAAACATACAAATAGCAAGCCAAGCTATGGATTCTTATAGAAAAATAAACAGAAAAGATTTAAAGTATTGTTTTTTTTTTTGTTTCCATGAAAAAAAAAGCAAGTCAATAAAAAACGAACAGAAATTAATCAAAAAAAACTTTCCACAAAATAAGTTTTTCAAGGAAAAGTAAAGAGCTCCATTAAAAACCGAGTAGAAATAAAGTGAATTAATATTCCAAGCACAACACTACCACAAATCACCACTAATAAATAATTTAAACCGAAAACGAACAGAAATCTTAATAAAAATCTTAACAAACAACCATTGACGCCCATAGACTGAATTTTAGGGGGGAGGGGCTTACCTGGTCTAATCAGCATTTCCAGTGCTGTATAATTGAAATCTCAAGACAAAATATCATGGGCAGCGCGATAGCGCTGCCTAAGTAAAGAGCCATGTGGGCACAACATATTGTTTTTTTATTAGACCAGGGCACTTCTTATAGAAAGAATTGCCATAGGAACTCCAAAAGAGCTCATGGAGGGCAGCCATCTCCCCCTCTCCCACGTCAATCACTTCCCCAAACACATCCAATCAAAATTTTGAGATACCTATTTTGTTCAGTGTAGTTTTAAGGTCCGGAAATTATGACTCTGAGAATGACCCCCCCCCCCCCCCCCACAAACCTCATAGCAAGGGATGTAAGTTATGCCCTGTGGGGATATAAGATTTTTTATAGGCAGGGGGCTCATTTGATTTTTAATCAGAAGTTCTACTGGCCTTTTTAACAGTCGAAAGTGATTGGAGGTCATCCAGCCCCTCCTCATACACTAATCATTTCCCCAAACACGTTCAATCATAATTTTTGAGATAGCCATTTTGTTCAGTGTAGTTGAAAGGTCCAGAAATTATGTATTTGATGATAACTCCCCCCCCCCCTATATAGTCCAAAGGTCAAGGGTTGTAAGTTACGTCCTGGGGGCATATAAAGCTTTTTATAAAAATGGTTTTTGTAGACTATAAACTTCAAAGAGGGCTCATTGGATTGGTAATAAGAAGTTATAGTGCTCTTTTTAGGAGTTAAGTGATAAGAAGGCAAATCCCCCCCCCCACACACACACATACACGTCGTATTTTCCAGAAACACATCTGATAAAAAATTTTAAGATGGCCATTTGTTGTCGTAGAAACTTCGAAAAGTGCTCAGTCGGATGGTAACTGAAAGGACTAGTACCTTCTTTAATAGTCAAAAGTGATTGGAGGGCAACAGCCCCCCCCCTACACCCATCATCTCCCCAAGCACCTCCAGTCAAAATCATGAGATAGTTATTTTGTTTGACGTAGTTTAAAAGTCCAGAAATTATGTCTTTGAAGATGAGAACCTCCTCAAGGTCCTTTCAGGGCAAAGGTTGTAAGGTATACCCGAGGGCATTTAATATTTTTATGGAAACGGCGTACACATTTCAGAGGGGGATTATTGTATTGGAAATCAGAAGTTGAAGAGCCATTTTTAAGAGTCAAATTTATCAGAGGGCAGCTATACAACAACCCCACCCCCTCCCCCACGTTATATTTTCCTTCAGTGCATCCGATAGAAATTCTAAGATAGCCATTTATTCAAAAATAGTCCAAAGATTTCATAACACGGCCTTTGGGATTGACACAACCCCCCAAAGTATGGGGATAAAGGTTTTAGTTTATGCCCCTGGGGGATGTAAGGTTTTTATAAAGAGGTGGTCTTGTGAACTTTAGAGGAGGCTCATTTGATTGGAAATGCATACTTCTAGTTTCATTTTAAGAGTCAAGCGTGATGGAGCAAAAATAGCCCCCCCCCCTCTCCCTGATATCCTCTTTTCCCCAAACACATTCGATCAAAATTGTGAGACAGCCATTTTGTAGTCAATAGCCCAAAGAGAATATAACAATATCTTCAGTAATCAAATATGAGAAATATTTAGGGGGACGTTGAACTAAATCAAAACAAATTATGAGCATGTGAACTTTCAAAAAGGTGACAAAGCAATATCCCGAGAAAAATTTATATTATTTAGTTAGATCTTTAAGAGTAAGTTGTGGGGGATTTTGAACTAGCCAGAAAGCACTATGTGTATACTTTTAGTGTTGCAACTACAGTTACTGTACCTTAATGACGCTTAGAGTATTAAGGTGAAACTTCTAGGAGGTGTTTAGGGGGCTTCCAGTTAAACGAAAGAACTGTAAACATGCAGGTTTTCAAAAAGGCGTATAAGCAATATCATAGGCAGCAGCACCACTCTATAATAGCTAGAAATATCATTGAAACGTTTAAAGAAGCTAATTCGATTCAAAATTAGAAGTTCTAGGGTCATTTCTAAGAGTAAAAAGAGATTGGAGGGAAATCAGCCCGTCTCTTAAGCCGATCTATTTCCCAAACATATCTAGTCAAAATTTTGAGACAACTATTTTGTTCAGCATAGTAGAACGGTCCAGCAACTATGTCTTTAGGAATACTGGGCATGTAAACCCCCACAATTATGCCAAACTATGGATTCGTATAGAATAAAAACCCGAAAAGGTATAAAATTATATTTTTTTTCATTGAAAATGACTTTTTCAATAAAAAACGAACAGAAATTTACCTAAAAAAAATCTTTTTTTTGCACAAAACAAGCTTTTCACAGAAAAGTAAAGAGCTCCACTAAGCCAAAAATGGGCAGAACTGGAGTCAATTAATCATCCAAGCGTAAAACTACCACAAATGACTTTAAATAAGTAAATGAAATTCAAAATGAACAGAAATTAGAATAAATAGCCGAGTCAAACTAGAAACGAGCAAAAATTAACATTAGCAGGGCTGATAACCCCCCATCCCTTCTCAAGACCAGAACATAATTTGCGCTTTACTGAAAAAAAAAGAATATGTATAAATGTGTTCACTTTTTTTTTACTTAAATAAGTAAAAGACTTTTTTTTTCACTTTTTTTAACCCATTTTTTATTTTAAGGAAAATGTCAGTATAGGTAAATTAAACTGACAATCCACAGTCATTTGTTTGTTTGTTTTTTTTCCGTAGAACCTAAGTTATGTTTTGGTTTTGAGAAGGCATAGGGCTCGTCAGCCCTAGTAATGTTAGTTTTTGCTCGTTTTCAGTTTGACTCGGCAATTTATAACAATTTCAGTTTGTTTTGAGTTTTGTTTAATTGTTGATAGTGATTTGTGGTAGTTTTACGCTTGGAAGATTATTTGACTTTATTTCTGCCCATTTTGAATTAAAAGAGCTCTTTACTTTTCTTTGAAAACTTATTGTGTTGAAAGTTTTTTAAATTAATACAAATATATGACACCGTCATTCAGCCAGGGGGGCAGCCACCTCCCCTTGCCACCCCCCCCCCGTTATGGGCGCCCATGTAAACAACCGAGTCAAAATCAAAACGAACTGAAATTAGCATGAATAGGGCTGACACCCCCTTCTCCTTCTGAAAACTAGAGTATATGTTTCACTTTACTGAAATAAAACAAATAAATGTAGATTGACAGTTTTATATACATATGCTGATATTTACTCCTTAAAACCTGTATAATTTTTATTTATTTAATTTCTGTTTGTTTTGGGCTTTATTTATTCCTTAAAAGTAGTTTCTGGTCGTTTTGAACTTAAATTAATCCAGGAATTTATTTCTGCTCGTTTTAAGATTAATATGGCTCTTTACGTTTCTTTGAAAAAAAAATTTTCTTTGAAAATTTTTTTTATTTTTTTTATTTTTCGGAAAGTCTGTCTAATTAATTTGTCGAAAAATCTACAACAATTGAGAAAATCAAGATAATATTCAGCATTAGAGGAAAGAATGAATAATTCTTAGAATAATTTCATTTGCGACATTACATTCAACTTTGCTGCGTTAAAAGGAAACGATTCCATCAAAACTCTTTCTTTTGATTCTATTTCAAGCAATCAATTGGAAAATTTTGTTCTAAATGAAATTTTAAAATGAGCTGTTTAGTTTGTACGGAAAAACATTAAAACATTAAAAAGTGCTCGCAACAGAAATTGGCGAGCACTGTTTAACAGAGAGAAAAATTAAAGCATTAACGAAAAAAATAAAGGCTACCCCCTCTTCAACCCCTCGGTCTTTACGCTAAGGTTTCAATTTTTGTGCTGATTTTTTAAAACCTCTGCTTAAAGACAAGAGTTGTTGAATTGGACTGTGAATTATTTTAAAACCACTATAAAAATTTAGAGTAAAGAGCATGGAGTTAAGGAGGGGGATTTCCCTCACATACAGAATGATTTGTGTTCGTTGTGAGTTTAAATTTACCTCTTACCTACAGTTGAAAAATCTCGTCTTTTTTTAGTACTGCACTTAAGAATGGGACATAGTCGATAACTATTAACCAACGGAATCGTGTTAAAGCAAAGGTACTTTTAACAGGTCTAACAACTTAAGCATGTATGCTTACGTTATTTCTTGTCATGTCGGTTCTTTTTTGTAAATCCAGTTTAACTCGTTCAGAATTTAGATCTCAAAAATAATAACACAGAACTGCATGTTACCTTGGCATTGCCTACCTACAATTAGCAGATTGGTTCCTTACCATAGGTCGTATTCTGAGGTACTTTAAAAGAGGGAGCATGTCCAAAAAAAAAAGTTTTTCAAAGAAAACAAATAGTTATATTAAAGCCAAAAATACGGAAGAAGCATATTCATATAGTAGTTCAGGCCTAAAATAGATAGAAACTACTATGAATGAATAAATGAGAATGCTTTATAGTGAAAATGGATTAAACGTCGCTAGTTGCATTGTCAAAAAGGATCATGTTCAAATGATATTAACTTCTATAATAATCTGGTTTTATCTTGCATTCTCTTTAACCTGTTAAAGGCCTTGCCCAGAGAGGGGGTTAGGGGGGTTTGAACCCCTCCCAATTTATTTTTTGACTCTTAAAAAACGTAACAAAAATGGATGTAAACAAATTTTGTATGCGTTTTTTGAGGTTTTTTGTGTACCCCCCCCCCCCCCCCCCCCCCGAAAAAATCTTTGAGTAAAACCCCCTCCAAAAAAAAATCCTGGGTACGGCCTTGCTCTCAGTATCCTTCTTTGGAAAACTTGAATCCCATAAATGGGAAAAGTAAAGACCCCTATGCCTTCCCAAGGCCAGAACATAGTTTGCCCTTTACTGAAAAACTATGAATGTTTTCACTTGTATAACTTTAATAAATCAAATAATATTAACATTATGATTACTAAGTATCAGTATATGTATATTAAACTGACAATGCACATTCATTTGTATTTTTTCAGTAAAGTAAAAATTTTGTTCTGGCCTTGGGAAGGCATAGGGGTTTTGAGCCCAACTTATGTTAATTTCTGCTCGTTTTGAGTTTGAAATGGTTATTTATTGTAATTTCTGTTCGTTTTGGGTTTCATTTATTATCGATGCTGATTTGTGGTAGTTTCACGCTTGGTAGATTATTTGATTTTTGTTCATTTATTGTTGAATGGAGTTCTTTACTTTTCTTTGAAAAACTTATTTTGTGGAAAAAGTTTTTTAAATTAATATCTGTTCGTTTTTATATTGACATAGTCTTTTCATGGAAAAAGAAATAATACTTTAAATCTTTTCGTTTTTTTTAAGACTTCATAGTCTGGCCTGCTATTTTTATGCTGGAGAAAATTTTCAGCAATTTTTGAAAAACCTGGACACAAATAGTAGTGTTTAATTTAGTTTCATACCTCCTCTAGTTGACCTGAAAAGGAAAACATGATACCATTTGCAAAAAAATCTGTTTGCTTTTTTCGATAGCTTGGATACACCTACGTTAATGTTAATGCTAACTCCCAATAAGGCATCTCAGCAGTATCCCAAGAACGACTGAGATTATTATGTTCAAACTTTCGAGGCTACTTCTCTTAAAATTTAACCAAATCCAAATAGCGTAGGTGTATCCAAGCTATCAAAAAAGCAAACAGATTTTTTGATAACATGAATATAGACTGCGTATTATGATTCAGTTCATCTTTCCCCTCGGTATTCCCTAAAAATTTTACCTTCATATCCTTAAGCATATGTGTAATAGTAGTCACATCAGTAGTAATAGTAATAGTAGTACTATTAGTGATATTAACAGTAATAGTACTAGCAGTAGTAGTAGCAGCAGTATTACCTTATTGCCTTTTGGTCAGTTAAATATCTATCCCCCTCATCAAGTCCTCGAAGTTTTAACTTAATACAATCAGCCGTTGCTATTACATTACCGATTTGCCCTTTTGGTAACCTGGGTATTCAAGTAATTCCTGAATCTTTCATCTTAATACTCGTAACCTTACAAATAGTTACGATGGAAGAAGTATTAATAGCAGTAATAGCCAGTGATGCCAGGTGCCTGACACTAAAAAGCGCACCACGGGAAGCGAAAATGCGCCGTTGGCGCATTTCCATCATATTTTTTTTTTTTTTTTTTTTTATGGCTCGAAATTCAGGGGAAATTACATTTTGCAGGGATGACTGCAAAAAAAAAAAAAAAAAAAAAAAAAAAATCAGAGACAACGTTACCAGATAGGCGCAAATTGTGTGAATTTTGTCTTTCAGAATACTAGCACTCAAAATTGGTAGGATTCAGTTTTCAATGACAGATTTCGGCATCAGATTACGAAATCTGAAACAGTGAAACATTTTTTGACAGATTACATGTGCTTTTGTGGTCGAAATTTTCTTGGCTTGACAAAAAAGATATTTTCCTCAGTTCCCTGGTATGTCAGAGAATTAAATAAAAGCGGGAATTAAAGAAGATCTAACAAAGAAAATACTTGCCAATATCTAAGGGGGTATTTTACATTACTTTGTGGCTGATATGCTGAATTATTCTCTATCATCAATAGAAATTGTGATTAGGAACTAAAAAAAGAAATAGATACTCAGTATACTGGTCTTGCAAAATAGATAAGTTATACAAAAACGTGCAAATTGAAATCGCATTTGACAAAGGTAACTAATAGATGGGATTTTCTAATGAAGAACACAAGAGAAGCATGATCCTTGAAGGTCACATGTCTCCAAAATGTCATTTAGCACGCTTTGATAATTTAAAATTTAGGTCGTCATGGAGCCTGGAATGCGATATGAAAATCCCTACAGGGTTCTGAAAATTCCATCTGTCTTTATTGACAGATTCCTGAGTCTGTCAGCAGAAGTTGTCAGTAAAGACTAAACTTTAAGATTTTGAGTTTTTTTCATCGTTATTGTGAAGGGAAAATGCGCCCAATTTGTGGCGTTTTTTTGACATGCGCAAAATCGGCACAATGCGCCAATTTGAAAAATTCAATGCGCGATCATCTCAAAAAAGCGCCCAAATGGCGCAAATGCGCACCACCTGGCAACTATGGTAATAGCATGCATGTGTTGCCTTTTGGTCATTTGAACACCTCCCTCATGATACCCGGAATTTTCATCTTGATACTGTAAGCGGTTCCAAAAACATTACTGACGCGCCCTTTTGACCTCCTTTTGACACCCTTAAAATTAGTTGCAATGAAGCAGAAGTTCGAGTAGTTTGGTAGCAATAGCAGTAGTAGCATTAAAAGTAGCAGTGGTAATAGCATAAGAAGTTGCATTCAGATGTTACCTTTTAATCAATTAATCTTTCCCTATAGGCCTAATTGTTCTCTGAAGGTTCCAACTTAATACCCAATCCATTCTTAAGATACGCCCTTTTAGTACAGGCAGAGACTAGCCATTTCGGTCGGCCCCAAACAAATTGCAACAGAATTGATTTTTATACCATGTTGTAGAAAAAAAAAAAGCTTAAGAACACATCCAAAGTTGCACATTCTAGGTCGGTGCAAAACCAGCTTTTTTTCTTTTCGTGTTAATTTTTTCATTTTTTTTCTAAAAATAATGAACTGTAGGTAAATGTTCGTTTTTCTGTATATGAAGTACCGTCCTGATGTAGAATGAAGAGCTGAGCCCGAAAATGAAAGCAAATTTGATGTACAACGTACCAGAATTAAAGTTTCATAATCATCAATATTTGATTGTACCCTTCTCATCGTTGTGACCTCTTTTTCACCATACTATCAGAAGACAACTATTCTGCAATAAAATGATTAGATGAGCCCAAATAATAAATTAACCTGGTGTAGTGTTTACTAGAAAACCCGTTTTATGTTCATCAATATGCACTTTTTTATTTGCATTTGACATGTATCTTTTAGCACTCAGAGACCTGTACACAAAGCTTATGAAAAAAGAAGTGGCTGTGGCGGATATAGAAGGAAACGAAGCTAATTCGATTCAAAATTAAAAGTTCTAGGGTCATTTCTAAGAGTAAAAAGAGATTGGAGGGAAATCAGCCCGTCTCTTAAGCCGATCTATTTCCCAAACATATCTAGTGCGTTCAAAAGGGCACTAGCCATTTCAATTTTCAATCGAATGAGCCCTTTTTGAAGTTTCTACGACAACGCGTTCTACAAAAAACCTTATATGCCCACAGGGAATAACTTACAACCCTTGCCCTGAGGGCTGTGGGGGGTTGTCATCCTCAAAGACCAAATTTCCAGAACTTAAAACTACGTTGTATAAAATGGCTATCTCAAAATTTTGATTGGATGTGTTTGAGGAAAAGGTGGGCGTGGAAGGGGTGTTAGTTACCTTCCAATCACTTTTGGCTATTCAAAAGGGCACTAGCCATTTCAATTTTCAATCGAATGAGCCCCTTTTTAAGTTTCTACGACAACGCGTTCTATAAAAAACCTTATATGCCCACAGGGCATAACTTACAACCCTTATCTGAGGGCTGTGGGGGGTTGTCATCCTCAAAGACAAAATCTCCAGAACGTAAAATACGTTGAATAAAATGGCTATCACAAAATTTTGATTGGATGTTTTTGGGGAAATGGTGGGCGTGGAAGGGCTGCTAGTTGCCTTCCAATCACTTTCGACTATTCAAAAGGGCACTAGCCATTTCAATCGAATGAGCCCTTTTTGAAGTTTCTACGACAACGCATTCTATAAGAAACCTCATATACCCACAGGGCATAACTTACAACCCTTGCCCTGAGGGCTGTGGGGGGTTGTCATCCTCAAAGACCAAATTTCCAGAACTTAAAACTACGTTGAATAAAATGCTTATCTCAAAATTTTGATTGGATGTGTTTGGAAAAAAGGTGGGCGTTAGAGCAGGGTTAGTTGCCCTCCAATCACTTTCGACTATTAAAAAGGGCACTATCCCTTTGAATTTCCAATCGAATGAGCCTTTTTTGAAGTTTCTACGACAACGCCTTCTATAAAAACATTACATGTCTCCAGGGCATAACTTAAAACCTTTGTCCTGAGGGTTGTAGGGAAGTGACCTCCTCAAAAACATATTTCAAACTGGAAATCAACTACGCTAAACAAAATGGATATCTCAAAATTTTGATTGGATGTGTTTCGGGAAATGGTGGGCGCGGAAGGATTGTTAGTTGTCTTCCAACCACTTTCGACTATTCATTTTGAAATACTCCAATTTCAAATTAAATGAGCCCTTTTTGAACTTTCTACGACAACTTCTTCGATACGAAGTGCCCTGGTCTAAAGGGAAAAATAATGAATAATACATTGTGCCAAAATCGGTCTTATATGTCCCTAGGGCATAAAAAAACATATTTTCTATCTAGAAATCAACTACGCTGAACAAAATAGCTATATCAAGATTTTGATTGGATTTGTTTGGGGGAATGATGGGCGTGGGGGGGGGGGCTAGTTGCCCTCCAATCACTTTCGACCATTAAAAAGGGCACTAGCCACTCCAATTTCCAATCGAATGAGCCTTTTTGAAGTTTCTACGACAACTCCTTCGATACGAAGTGCCCTGAAAAAGAAAACAAAAACAAAAAAAATAATAATACATTGTGCCAACATCGTTCTTTAGGTAGACAGCGCTATTGCGCTGCCATTGATATGCATGATTATATCGTATTAACATAAAGTTACCGTAAGTAATTTTTTTGTCAAAGTTACAGCACTACAATTAACACTAAAAGCTCATCAAAAAAACTTTGCAAAATACTTGATTGAAAAAAGTTACAAACAATGAACTTTGCTTTTGTTTGAGGTAAAAATGTTTGTTCAAAGCTAATGCATAAACATTTTCTATTATAGATTTTTTTTTATAAAATTTATAGCTGCAGAAAAAGGAGAAATAGTCTAAATTTAAAAATAAAGAGGATCTTTTAATATATAAAAAAGGTACTTTTCTGTTTTAGCGACCCCACTCAAGATTCACGCTGTGTGAAACTCGAGAAAAAACTAGAACCGTTTTTCATCTGTCTGTAATAAGAGACGATTAGCTTACGCTCAGTGAAAAACAAGTGGCAGGTGACAGAGAATACATTAGACTTATATAATTTGGGCTATATATTTGCACATTGGGGGGGGGGGGGGAGGGTAAAGTATTTGGACAGCTTGAAGTTCCGAAACAGTTCTTACTTCATAATAATATGCAGAATAATTGTAGCTGACACATTTTGCATACAGACCAGCTATGTTTTACCCTCCCCCTCCCCTAACGTGCAAATATATAGCCCAAATTTGTTTCTAAAGTATTATATTTTTATCATGTTTTGGTATTTTTCATTAGGATTAACCAAACCTCACTTCTTGAGTGAGGTCGCTATAATATCGAAACATAATGGATCCTTTTTGTATGGAAACCTAACAACGATACAGGTTGGTAACGAAACCTAAGCTAATATAATTTTCGACAAGATTAAAAAGTATTTAGTTCAAATATGACACAGCAAAAATCCCTTGGCTGTTTCTTAGCTGACACCTAGTAAATTTTAGTATCCCCAGGATGGCTTTAAATGGGCCCTTAGCCCTTATTTTAAATGGGCCTTGCTTTTATAAAGGTCCATAGCAGGATTTCTACGACAACCTGTTTTAAACGGCATACGGGTGTCACATAACAGGGAAGGTTCCCATGACACCCTGGATTATGAAAGACAAACCACTGGTTTTAGAGTCAGCCCTGTTTCAAAGTGCTAAAACAGGCACAGTGCCTTTGCTAACAGGGAAGGTTCCCATGACACCCTGGATTATGAAAGACACACCACTAGTTTTAGAGTCAGCCCTGTTTGAAAGTCAGTCCTATTTCAAGTGGTCAGACACGTGTTACGTCACAGGGAATGTTTACTTTTGGGAAGACATCCGCTCTGGATTCCTACGACAGTCCTAGTTTTAAACGGTCAACAGGTAATACATCATAGGTAATGTTTACTTTCGGTTGCTACGTAATTGGAGTTGAGGGTCCTGCGTGACTTGATAGATATATTAAGGATGACGCAATCTTACGTGACATGCTAGATTTATAGGGAATGACTTAATGATGACGCACACTTGGCTGTTGCGTAACAGGACTTGCTTGAGTCCACTAGTCAAGTGGGGAAATCCTGCTTGTAACTGAGGAGGAACACAGATAGGTGCTACGTAATAACAGCACACACATGGGGTGCTACTTAATGGCAGCCAAACTGGGGCGTTACGTAATGGCAGCGCACTCATCGGTGTTACATAATACTTTTTGAGATTTCATTTTCTTTCAAGACGTTTTTCTATTTCCAAGACGTTTTCCAACACTCTCTGTCTCTCTTTCTTTCTCTCTCCTTCTCTCTCTCTCCCTCTCTCTCTTTCTCTCCGCTCCTTTGTTTCTGACTCTGTGTGTTTGTGTGTGTTTTTGTCTCGGCGTTTTTTTTGTGTTCGTGTGTCTGACACTGTTTAGATATGTAAGTTTCATCTAGTTTTACATTACCCATCAAAAGTTAAGAGCCTGGAATATTTTGCCTTATTTTCGGAAAAACGGGGAAACACCCCCTAAAGTCATAGAATCTTATTGAAGATCACAGCGTCTCACAAAACCCTACTGTAGAGGTTTCAAGCTCCTATTTGAAAAAATGTGGAATTTTCTATTTTTTTGCCAGAAGGTCACGGATGCGTGTTTATTTGTTTCTTTGTTTGTTTGTTGTATTTTTTTTCCCAGGGTGATCGTATCGACCCAGTGGTTCTACAATGTCGCGAGAGGGCTCATTCGAACTGAAACTAAAAGTTCGAGTGCCCTTTTCAAGTGACCAAAAAATTGGAGGGCAACTAGGCCCCCTCCCACTGTCATTTTCTCAAAGTCACCGGATCTAAATTTTGAGATAGCCATTTTGTTCAACATAGTCGAAAAATCTAATAACCATGTATGAACTTTGGCCATTGTTTACATACAGCATTGGTTATTGGAAAGCATGCAGGCGTTTTCAAGGGAGATTTTTTCTGGTGAGAGGAGGTTCGGAGGGATGGGATTACGTGGAGGATATTTCAGTGGGAGAAAAGAATTTTCATGAAGCTTTGATTTCCATCATTATTTAAAAAGCAATCAGAAATTAAATAAAAAAACATTTTTTTTTTCAACTGAAAGCAAGGAGCAACATTAAAACTTAAGATAAACAGAAAATATTACGTATATAAGGGGGGTTACCTCTCTTCAATAGATCGCTCTTACGCTAAAGTTTTTTTTTTAACTTTTAAAAGAGGTTATATTCTAATTAAACAGCTTTTGTGATTCAGGAGACATTCCTAAGTAAATGGAGCAAAAATCAAGCTTAGGTTATTATAAGGTTATTATTAGTTAAGGAAAGTAGAACTAATGTGCAAATTTCGTTTTAATTATTCATGTAGGGTGAGTCAAATTCAAAACCTGTATTAATTCATAAACGTTCAGAAATTTAATAAAAAGAACAAGTTTTTTTTTAACTTAAAGTAAGGAACTTAAAACGAACAAAAATTATTCCGTATATGAAAAAGGCTGTCCCCTTCTCAACGCCCCACTCCTTACGCTGAAGTTAGACTTTTTCTCATAGCTCTACATTTCAAAACAGTAAAGAACTTTAGCGTAAAGAGCGGGGCGTAGAGGACGGGACATTCCCTTTCATATACGGAATAATTCCTGTTCGTTTTAAGTTTTAATGTCGCTTCTTACTTTCAGTCAAAAAAGCTTCTTTTTTTTTATTTAAATTCCAAAAAGAACCGGCATGACAAGAAATAACTTGAGCATGAATGCTTTTGTTGCTTGACCTGCTGAAAATAGCTTTGCTTTAACATTGTTGCTTTTACTAATGCCCGTGCCACATTATAGTCACACTTGTCGATAAAGTCAAAATTACGCACGACTACAGCGCCAATTATGTTTGCCGTTCGTAATTTCTTGAGTTGAACATTGTTCAACTTTCAAACATAAATTTTTTGACTTACCAATCAGAGTCAAGGTTTAAGGCATAATTTTTAAAACTAAAAAAATCGAAAATTAGAACAGCGGTTTTACTATCTGGCAGAGGAATCTAACAAAAGTTAAGAAGACTTAGTATTAGTAGAAAACAGTTGGACACAAATTACTGTTGGTGCAAACTCTTTAAAATAATCTCTTGCAGTTTTAATTTTTTGACGCTAAAATCACGCTAAAATGACGCTAATTATGACGCTAAAATCCCGAAAATTGTCTTGTCATTCATAATATTTGGCTTTCTTTATCGATAGATGTGGCTATGATGTGGCACGGACATAATAGTTATCGACAATGCCCCATTATAAGTGCACTACTAAATTCCCTCCTCCTTAACCTCTGCTCTATATGCGAAATTGTTTTAGTAATTTTAAAATAATTTTCATTCCAATTCACCAGCTCTTGTCCTTGAACAGGGGTTCTTAAGTAATCGGGACAAAAATTGAAACCTTAATATAAAGAGTGAGGGATGGAGAAGGGAGTAGCCCCCTCCCCCCTTATGGAATTATTTTTTGTTTGTTTAAAGTTTTATTGTTGCTCCCTACTTTCAGTTGAGAAAATATGTTGTTTTATTTAATACCTGATCGTTTCTCAAATCATACTTAGATCTAAAAAAAAGAACTGATGTGGGCTACTGGTCCCATTATCCCCAAGTTTCTCCGTGTTATTTTTTATGTATCAATCATTATATAAATTAATATATTCAAAAACTATTTTTGATTTAATTCAGTAAAGCCCTATTTTTTGAAAATTCAAAAATTTAGAGTGAAACTACGAGTCATAATATTTGAACCGATTTCATGGATAATTGTTGCCCAAACTTCAAACCAATAAAAAATTCTATGCTTACGTTTCAGCCGAGTCTTAGTCGAGTAGTTAGCACGCTAGACATAAAATCCTTTGTCCTTGAAGATCGGGGTTCGAGCCCTGGTGTCGCTCGTTATTTTGTCTGGAGCAAGAGTCAGTGTTTTGATCTGTAAGCTCAGTCATCGTCGACCCAGCTCTAAATAGGTACCTGGAGAAATCTGGCGAAGGTACAACAAATAGGATGTGAAAAAACACACTATGGCTGTGCCCCAGCCCCCAGTACCCTTCTTGGCTGAAGGGCTATGGAATGGAGATCAGCACCGTCGGTAGAAACTGTAAAGTCTATTGACCTTATTTTTACCTTTACGTTAAGTTTCATTTTTGCTCTTAACTTCCATCAGAGAAAGTTTTTTTTTTTTAATTAATTTGGTTCAACGACCTGAAGTAATTTTGCGAAAGTGAATATACTATACAGATGTGTCAGAGTCGGTTTGTACCCGAAGTAACAGTAATTTCTATAGAAAAAGTCCCTTTCAGGTTTATTGATTTGTTTTGATTTATGGAGGAAACCGCAGACTGAATTTATCAGTTAAAAACAAGAATTTTTTGCCATTGTAAGCTGTGTCCTTTTTCAGAAGTCATTGACTGTTCCAACAAGTAAAAACTAATAAAGAAATAATTAAATTTACAATCCACCATTCTGTTACTGTTTACAATTAAACATTAACATAATATTTGACCGAAAGGTTCTCAACTTTATGAAACAGATTGCAGCATGTGGCATGTAGCTAAAGTATGTCAGTGCTTTAGACCGTATCTGGTCAAATTGAAATAAACCATCTGGGTATATATCAACTTTTCTTTAGTTATATCGAATCAACCCAAAATGTTGCAACGCACTATCTCTTCGGCTAGTGAATAAATTTTATATTTTTGTCTTAAAATTATATGGCTCATCGGTACTGGTGCATTATATTTAGACCCCGGCTCCACGCCGGCCCATCGACCAACTGCCACCAACAAGAGGCCCGGTTGACCGCCGCCAAAGTGTCGTACCGCCACTGGCGCCGCACGCGTGCTGCCTCCGACAGATGTGGCGGCGATTTGGTTGACTTTTAATTAATTTTGCAGCAATTCTTTATTGCGTTAACCACAAAGTCAGAGCTTTTCTTTTCTCGTGTGGTTAAGTATTTCGATTTTCCTGATTAGACCTCAAACAGGGCTTGCACTATCCCCGAATTTCGGGGATTTCCCCGAAAATCTATGTGTCACCCTGAAAATAATTGTTTCCCCCAGGTCCCCCCGGAATTCACCCAATCACGGTCCCACCCATAGTGATTTATCCCTAGTGACTATCCCTGCCAAATATTACATTGTATACCCTAATTCTTCACTACTCTCTTGTTTGTTATTTTCGTCTCTTGTGTTACTGTGCATATAAACCAGACAGATACAATTGCAATATACACAATTCAACATATGTTGACAAAAGTATTGTCTTTATGAAATTAGAATAAAAAAACAAGTTTTTTTTTAACTGAAAATAAGGAGAGACATTAAAACTTAAAACGAAAAACAATTATTCCGTATATGAAAGGGGCTGTCCCCTCCTGAACGCCTCGCACTTTACACAAAAAGTTTGTTATTGTTTTAAAAAGTAAAGTGGTAAACAAGAGTCATCTACGTTAAAAAAGAGACATCTACATCGGGATGCCAGCATATCCAGACATAATTTATGCTATCTTAAGCACAGGGTTAAGATATGCTATCTTTACTTCCGACAAGTGAAGATAGCACTTGTTCTTTACTTGTTCTCCCGACAAGACCATAATGGAATAATCAAAGAAATTATTTGTTCTTCTTTGTATAGTTTTTTTCCCCGACGAAAATTCTGGGCTCTTTTGTCAATTTCTTAATCCAAATCTCGTATGATATCCGGGAAGTGGATATTTCAAAGTGCCCTGGGCATCCTGTATTTTTTCTTATCTGATCTGCATGTTCTGTTCCGTCAGATTTCAAAATTTGCATTATATATTTGCATTTCCTAAATAATTTGCATTTCCTTAGGCAATTTAACTTTTTTAATCCTTCTTATTACTGGACATTTTTAATTGCCACTATTTCCAGTGACGCACTCCGTACAACGTTGGCCACAACTTGACCAATCTCTTCGTGCCAACACTGACACACTTTGGCTACGCTTCACATGATGTAAACAGTTTTATAAAGACGAAGAACTGTCGATCAAATATGATGTCAATACTTATTGTAAACAGTCAGATAATAAATGAATAGTAAATGTAGCTATTTCTTTATTAATCTTTCCCCTTTTGAACAGTCAATAACTTTCGAAAAAGAACCCAGTTGACAATACAAAAAATAGTCTTGTATGTAACTAATAAATTTAGTCTGAGGTTTCATCCATAAATTAAATCAGAATTAGTAGACTGAAAGCGACTTTTTCTATAGAAACGGACTTTCATTAGTCCGAACCTAAAATTTAATTCTAAAAATAAAATTTTTTCTCATGGAAGTAAAGAGTGAAAATTAAACTTGAAAACGAACAAAAAAATTGCTTCGCGGTTTATGCAGTATTGGTTCAAATAATCTGATATATTGGTTCAATAATTTTTTTAATTCAATATTTTTTTCAAAATTCCTTAAATTTGGGAAATATCTGAATTTATTTTTTCCAAAATTGCACATGTATACTACATAAACTGCAAAGCAATTATTTTTGTTCGTTTTATATTTTGTTTGCGCTCTTCATTTACATTAGAAAAACTATGTCTGTTAAGTTTAATTTTTGTTCCTTTTTAGGTAAAACTAGGATTTTTAAAGTTTCGTGTTTAGGTAACGTAAGTTGCAAAAACTTGGAATTTTGTCAAACAAAGAATCCCGGGGGTAATTCATCGTTTATATCTTTGACAGATTTAAGGTCAAAAAAAGCCGTTGTTTATGAGATAGTCTCCAATATGAACTATATACATATTTTGAGAGACTGGAGAAAAATGAAGTCACACTATATTGTAGAAAATGTAACCATGACTTTGCATTTAAAGATGGATACAATTTTAATCCTGATGAGCTGCTGCCATTTATCGTTCTGATGATTACCTATACGTAGAAGAAGAAATCTAAAAAAGGACACAGTGTTTTGTATATATACATATTTTATTAATAAACAAATTACATTAAGAGTATTTTCAGCAAGGAAGTCGTTCAAACGAGGATTTATCGCCATAAATATTGAGGAATTCCATGTAAGTATGTCTGCGATATCGGAAAATAAAATATAATAGGGCATGAAAACCACAGCTTTTTGTTGATAGATCTTCTACCTGCTTCCGATTTTTAATAATAGATTTTCCACTCTGCTCATGAAAATTTTTAATGTGAGGTGTGTAAAATGTATATGGTAGGTCAAGAGGATCAAAAAATTCTATTTTGCTTCTTGTTTGAAATATGCATAACCATTGCCCCGTCTTTACAGTTGATATATTTCTATTAAAAATAATAATGGTATTATCAGCATGTTGTATATACTCCAGTAAATCCGAAGGTATGCAATAGGATTTATACTTGGACATATAGGGGTCCATATTCAATTCACTGATTAATTGATTCGTGTTCATTGTGCCAAGTCTAATAAAACACTGCCATCACGGGTAATTTTCCAATAGGTTTCAAGTTAATTTAGTGAGATTAATGCAATACATTCCTTCAATGGCTCGGCAAATGTACACTCTAAACGTACATTACCCTTCCAAGCAATACTCACATCTTGAGTACCGGACAAATCCAACACAATGATGCCATATGTTTTCGCAAATATTTTTCAGTTATACGATTTTTGAATAATTAAGAATCTCGATCTAAGGATTGCATTGTCAATTCATATATGATCCGATAGGGCTAATCAAAGGATAAATTGAAGAGAGGAATTCCATTTACCTTACGCACAAGCGATGAAAGTCCAAACAATTCAATTTATGTGGAGTTTTTATCCATGATCCAATAGCGCTAGCACTTTTTCCAAAAGCCAACGCCAATTTTGAAGGAATTTTGCCATTGATAAATGATGAATCAGTATAGGTGAGCGTAACCATAGCAATATGGCGTTAACTCGTGATTGTATGAGGCACGAGTAGTTTGACATTATTTCCAGAGGCTCTTAATTTTTCAATTGCCAAAACAACAGAACTCATAACTTGCTGTTGTCGTACATGAAGTATTGCCGACGTGAGAGAGATTGTTACATCGGTGAAGCGCCCAGTGCTTTTTGCATAATAAAATTGGAGGGTCCGAGTTTTAGCTATATATCAATCTTTACATTAGGAGTTAGCCATTGAGGTATATAAATATCTCATGATTTAGTTTCCCAACTAAATGAAAATCTTTACTTGTCGCATATCTAGGAATATTGGTAATGTAAGTAACTGTTTTATATTCATAATGCAGAGCATGTCCTCTCAACAGCTTATAAGACATTGGAGTCATTAACGTGAATTATATACAACTTGCATAATTTGAAAGATTGTTGCTCGTGCTTACCAATGTTCCATTTATGTAGACACTTATTTGTCTAAATAAATTGTGTAGTACACAATTTCCATAGGATAACCCCTTGGCTACACTTGGTTTTTCATTGCTAGATTTTTTAACAATGACATTTAAATCTATAAATGTCGAAGTCAAATCAATGAAGTAGTCTTCATCGGAATAAATTTGGAAATGTATATTTTCAGAGAGCGGTTGTTGTGGATAAAACTGTTCATAGTATTCATGTTTTACACTGACATCTACATTTTCCATATTGAAAGAGATTTAGAGATGAGTTGACTGAAGGGTGAGATTCTTAATGTGGTAAATATGCCATTTTTTGGAAAAGAAATCCTTTTTCGATCTTTTTACTTTATAGACAATTCAAGACATTGCAAGACATGTTTTAATAGATTTTTCTTCGAAATATTTTTCAAGAAATTTCGACGTTTTTTAAAACATTTTACTTCAATTGTATTTCTTCAAGATTTCTATGGTTTTTACGTAATAGGGATTGTTTACCAGTGTTAAGGATGACGCATTTTCACGTGACTTGTTTCTTCAGCCCCGTGGGAATCCATGATTTTAACTAAGGCGAGCAAACACGTATGATATTACGTTATGACGATGCACTTGTGGGTGTTACGTCATACTTTAAGAGATTTTTTTCAGGATTTGATTTTTCTTTCAAGACTTTTATTCGAGATTTTCATTTTCTTTCAAGACCTTTTTCTCAAGGGAATCCTTATACTCCAAATATATTTGTCCACGTTAGGATTCGAAAGAGATTTCCCGACAACGGAGCTATGCACTAAACAGCTCATTCAAGAAAGCCTTCCTAATATTTTGATTTTTTAAATATTATCTAATCGAACGTTTTGAAAAATCTATGGATTGCATTTTTCCTAACCATTGTCTCTGAGCCGTTTAACTATCCAGAAAAGCTGTTAATTTTTGCTTTGTTTGAAGCACCTGCTTGGTACACTCTATTAAATTTCTAATGTGACCTAGACATATTAAGTTAGGTATTGAATCAGTGAGATGTTATATAGAGTTGGCTTCAGATATTTCATTGCGTAAATGATTACGTATTGAAGATTCATCCAGGAACAAAAAATCTAAAGAATGAAGACTCTTTATTGTACATAAAAAAATTTTTAGTATTATAAAATCATGAAATCACAGAAAAAAGTAATTCAAACTCAACAAACAGAAAAACAAAACATGAAAGAAGCTGTTACAGAATAAAACATAAACAAAAAAGTATGAATTAAAGAAAGACAGGAACCCTAGAAACCAACTACAAGGAGAGGAAGAGGGCTGCTATTAGAGGTAAATCTAAGCTATAATAAAAGACGTTTTTGAGAGGTTTTCATGGAAATATCTCGTTTCTATTGCCATATTAGATGCACTTGCGTACTACATTGTATTAATTTAATTCTTATTATTACCAAAATCACATTATAAATGAACCTTAAGTATTACGCTTTAAACAGCAGAAACCTCATTACTTACAATATTAATTATAAGAAAAATGTCAACTTCACAATATGTTTTCTCGCTAGTAAATGAAACACGCAAAAGAAGAAAAAGAGGCCTTTTTTGCAATCGGTTCAAGATAAGTCATTAATTTTATTTATTTTTTTTGC
Organism: Artemia sinica; assembly: GCA_027921565.1. Lineage (NCBI taxonomy): Eukaryota > Metazoa > Arthropoda > Branchiopoda > Anostraca > Artemiidae > Artemia > Artemia sinica. Next base: position 48,797,167 of record CM051265.1, read on the forward strand.
TAAATTCAAAATCTACTACGCTAAATGATTAAGGTGTGATCAGGAATGGACTCATAGTCTAAACTATAGCCCAGGAATGTGCTTTCAAGTTCCAATTCCTTTATCTCAGAGGAGGAAGAAATACATATTTCTTAAAAACCACATTTTAGTGTCAGGTTGCAACAGTTGAGGGGAGTGGGGACATAGCTTCGAACTAATTTAAAACTATTGCAATTTATGCCGTTACCACATTGTTGCTTGAAAAAAAGGAGACAAATGCCAGGTCACAATGTTTATGGATCAATAAGACAATCTTAAACTTCAAAATAACAGGGTTAAAAAGAAGACATGTGCTCTACACGTGTCTTTAACTTCATAACGGTACGAGATAGGATAATTCTGACTGCACCATTTGATCTTTTGTGACACATAAAAGACACATATATAACTTATTTTTGGCCAAAAGGGAAATGCAGACTTTTAATTGTCACAGCCACAATGCTTTTCCTGAGGTCAAAATAATTTCAATGATTCACAGAATATGGAAATTGCAACTTGGAATTTTACAACGTTAAAAAAATATCCACCGTACCGACACTTTTTCTGACGGATTCAGATTCTTTAAACAGGAATTTCAGAAACTCGTAACCCCAACATGAAAATATGTGATATATAATTTTTTTACTCAGGCATGAAGGATGGGGTATGTTGCCACGGAGTGGGCCTCATGATTAACAAGGAAGCAGCTGATTCCTGTAAAAGCTGGGAAGGTATTAATTATACCTTCCCATATGAACTAATCGTTCATTTTATGACTAAAAAGTGCAGTGTATCAGTGTCAGTAGTATATCCCCTATACTATTCAACCAATGGACGGAGATAGTAGCGACTCAGATGAACTTTATTTACAGTAACAGGAACAAACAGACAGGGTCCCGAGTAACTGGACGATTTTTCGTCCAGCTTTGTGTAGCCAATCCAGTATTTGGTCATACAATGGTCCATAAGTTTACATGGTATTCGTATGATGGTAAGACAGCTGACCTTATTGATTATGTTATCGTAAACTGAAGACTGGTAGGTTCATTACAAGATACAAAGATATATAGGATTGCTGTTATTAGTGTTAAAAGTAAAGATCACTTTCTAGTGTTGTCTAGGGTTAGATTAAAGCTGAAATATCGAAAAAGTAACTATATTCAGTGACCTTATGACGTTGTTGGACTCCAGGATGAGAATATGAGTGCAGCTTTCCAGGAAGAGTTGAATACAAAACTGGAGAGTTTAAAATTTGAAAATGTAGAAGATGGATAGAACAATTTAAGGAAAATAATTCGTGAAGTTGCTGGTCGTTTCTTAAGGAAGAAAATTAGGATTGCAGATGGGAATATTAGTGGAAAGGCTTTATGTTTAATGTAAAGGAGAAGGGGCTTGTAAACAAATTATCTGAGTGATAGATCATATAAAAATAAGGGGAATGTAAAGAAAGTGAAGAAATCATTAAAATTTGAACAAAGGAGGTATGAAATCTACCGTTTAAAAGTTTACACTGGAACTGAAAGAAAGAGATGCACGTAGAGAGGCCGATAGAAAAGAAAGCGAGAAATAAAGAACAGCTAGAAAAACCCGCAGAGAGGCAGATGAAGAGAGAGATCATTATGACTTAAGAAGAATCATGATAGGTTTAATAGAAGCCCACTGGAGGATTCCTGAGAGCGATATTTTATCACAAGTATCATATAGGACACCAGATGATCAGAATAATTCTTCTAATGGTCGATTGCGAGAAAATGAGAAATAAATAAACATTAAATGCTAAGATGGAAAAACATGCAACTTCGTTGACTAGGCAAGGAGTGGATCGACCCATAAAACATAATGGGAGGCAAAGCTACCCTGTCAAAAAATTAAATGATTGATAGTCCGGTTCAAAATAATCTTAATCCAGATAAAATATGATATGGAAGTGGTTATTCTATATGATATCGAAAATAAGACGCGCGAAATTGAATTTTTTGGGAAAATTTTAGAAAATAACAACTTCAAAACACAAGTAACAAAGATGAGACACCGCCAAGTACATACCAAGGTGAAGCTCTCAGTGTGCCAGAGAAAATGAGCAGATATATATTGTAGGTGCTTTTCCTAGTAAAGTTCGAAAAATTTTGGTTCAATACGAAAAACAAATTTAGGGATCCAATTCCCATTTAACCAATATTTATTTACTACTGCTACAAAAGTCAAAAAGTTATCTCATTTGCATAATTCTGGCCTGAATGGTCCTAATCAATGATTTGAAAAATGGGATGAAACAGAAGACGATAATATTTTTATTTTTTAATTGGATTGTATGAAAGTGGTAAAAGGTTAAATTGCTTATCAGTTAAGGTAAGTCTGAGGGTTGGTAAGTCTTGCACAACGTGACATAAATGTTATGATATGATCAGAATAACGTCATGTGTATCAGTTTTTCAAAACTCTTAGTGGTGGCATGGCGGTCTTGTGACTTGACCTAGTTTTCACTTCTCTGCTGTGGTCTTTATAATACAGAAGTAACAATTTGAGGATTGTGGGCGATATAAAATATTCTTTAGCATTGGAGTATGCTAAAAAGTTGAAACTAATAAAGTTGTAAGCGCCAAGAAAAGAGGCAATCTTGTGACTTAACCTGGCTTTACTTCTTGGCTGTGTTCTGTGTAATACAGAAGTACCAAATGAGCAGCGTGAGCAATATAAAATATTCTTTAGCATTTGAGTATGCTAAAAAGTTGAAACTATTAAATTATTAGTTGCCAAGAAAAGATCTCGTGACCTGACATATCTTTCACTTCTAGTCTGTGGTCGCTATAATACACAAGTACAGAATGAGGAATGTGGGTAATGTAGAATATTTTTTAGCAATGGAGTATGCTAAAAAGTTGAAACTAATAAAGTTATAGATGCCAAGAAAAGAATTTTAATATAGAAATTCAGAACAATCCTTAGAAGTCCTTAGAAATCAAGAAGTAAAATGGTTATTGATTTAAACCATCAAGGACCGCAGCCACCAACGACCCTAACCACAAATACCTCAAAATCCAAGGGCCCCCTCTCAATCTCCAAGAGACCCCTCCCCCCAGTCTTTTTTCCACTCCCCAATTTTTGTTTAATTTCCTTAGAAGTATTTTTTAACTTTTTTTTAGCTTTTATTTTTTATTTTTTATTTTTTTTAACATAAAAATTTTTGCGACTTTTTTTTACATGTCTTAGAATGACATGAAATATACTTACCCCCCCCCCCCCAAAAAAAAAAAACAACAAAAATCACATTTAATACTTTTAAATACAAAATGAGAATTATATAGATATGTTAGCCGTGACTTTAACTATTGGAAAAATGATGTTTGTAATAAGACTTTTTTTCTGACTTGGAATTTTTAGGAGTTGAAAAATTTTTCAAACATTTTCTTATATATCTTAAATTGACATGAAATATGCTTGCGGCAGTACCAGTGGTACTCTATGGCTGGTCATCGACACTACGCAGCTGTACCAGTGATACTCTATGGCTACTTGTCGGCACTACCTAGTTTATTGTATGTATTAAATCAGTAATTTTTCCACATAGGAAGGATATACTTGCATTCTATTTTTTTGGGAAGTGAAGATTAATTATTCAAAGAAAGTGTGTACATACGATAAAATCATCATTGTGTTGAATGCTGACAAAGACCAATATTTGAACTATGAAACAAGCATTAATTGTGATCTTATTGGAAATGTGTGCGTGCGTTGTCATGACAGCTATGAGCTAAATACCTTTGGAGTACACAAGACTTTCCATTGTGCAAATGGTTGATATTGGAGAGTATCATTCCCAGAGAAGTTAGTGCTAAGGAGAATATAAACATAAAAATAATCGTCGAGGATGGGGGAAAACTTCTTGCAACTGTTAGTGGTAACATGTTACCTGTTGATACATCCTATCGTCGTCTTTCCAGTATTAGTATTCTAAAGAAGACAAGAAGAAGACATGAATACTCCTACACTAATGTCATAAATCATATCTTGTCTACATGCCAAAACTGTTATCTGTGTAAAAATAATGTGACAATAAACAGTGAAATCAAAGGCGAAATAAAAAGGGCATTGGCAGACAATATCATAAATGAATATAAATATTAATTGATGAAAAATCAAGTGCAAATGAACGTTATTACTACTCTTGATCATATAGTTAATGAACAAATAATACCAAAGATGAAATACATATTGAACCTTTAGATACCCCAGTAAAATTTGTGTATGACTTTAAATGGATTAATGATTATTCTATTGATTATAAACTAAGAGAGGACAATAGCTACAGTATCAAGAGAGAACATGATGAACTATTTTATGGAAAAGATTCAAAATATCCAATGTTTTTCAATGGTATTAATAATGTATAATAAGGTATATAATATATTTTTTTATATTAATATTTTCCATGTTGTTATTTCATTAAAGTATTTTATGCATTACTTTGTTATGTGGTAATTATTCTTATGGTATGCTAGTACATCAAAAGCTTAGAATGTATGTTAAAAAGTCAGAGATGTAAGAAAAGGAATTCTCAGAGACGTAAATACTGCTAGCAGACTCATAATACTATTAATTGATGACTGAGTATAGAAAATTAAGACATTACCTTATCATTTCCATCATAGGTCTGTCATATCATCACTTAGAATAGATATTATTATATTAGTTTCAGCTTTATGCATACCCCAATAATAAGCAATACTTTTCAAAAGGCATTATTCTATCATTTCCTTCATAAGACTGTCATATCATCACTTAGAATAGATATTACTCTATTAATTTGGTCTTTATGCATACCCCAATACTAAGCAATACTTTTCAAAAAGACATTATTCTATCATTTCCACCATAGGGCAGTCATATAATCACTTATAATAGATATTACTTTATTAATATCAACTTTACGCATACCCCAACATTAGGCAATATTTTTCCAAAAAAACATTACTTTGTTATGTAATCATTCTTTTAGGGTATACTAGCACATCAAACGCTTAGAATGTATATTAAAAAGTCTAAAAAGTAAGAAAATGAATATTCAGAGACATAGATACTACTAACAGACTCATAAGCCTGGTAATTGATGGCTGAGTGTAAAAAATTAAGGCATTAGTCTATCATTTCCCTAATAGGGCTGTCATATCATCATTTAGAATAGATACTACTATATTAATTTGACTTTATGCATACCCCAATTCTAAGCAATACTTTTCAAAGGTATTATTCTATCATTTCCATCACAGGGCAGTCATATCAACACTTAAAAATAAATATTACTTTATTAGTTTCGACTTTATTCATACCCAAATACACAGCAATATTTTTCAAAAAGACATTATTCTATCATTTCAATCATAATGCTGTCATATCATCACTTAGACTAGATAATACGTTATTAATTTCGAATTTCTGCACACCCAAATACTAAGGAATGCTATTCAACAGGCATTATTCTGTCATTTTCCTCATAGTTCTGTTTATTATCACTTGTAAGAGATATTACTTTATTAATTTTGACTTTATGCATACCCCAATACAAAGCAAAATTTTCAAAAGACTTTATTCCATCATTTCACATCATAGGGCTGTCTTACCATCACTTAGAATAGACATTACTGTATTAATTTCAACTTTACGCATACCCAAAATACTGAGCAATACTTTTCAAAAGACATTACTCAATCATTTCCAATCATAGGGTTGTCCTATCATCACATAGAATGGACATTACTTTATTACTTTCGACTTTGTTCATACTCAATTACTAAGCAATACTTTTCAAATGACGTACTTTTCAAAAAACATGACTCTATCATTTCCATTATAGGACTGTCATATCATCACTTATAATAGATATTACTTTATTATTTTCGTCTTTATGCATACACTAATAATAAATAATACTTTTCGAAAGTCATTAATCTATCATTTCTCTCATAGGACCGTCAATCTTCACTTATAATAGATATTACTTTATTAATTTCACCTCTTAGCGTAACTCAATAGTAATCAATATGTTTCAAAAGACATTGTTCGATCATTTCCCTCATAGGGCTGTCATATCATCACTTAGAATAGATATTACTTTAATAGTTTCGACTTTATGCATAACCAATACTAAACAATACTTTTCAAAAGTCATTATTCTATCATTTCCCTCATAGGGCTGTCATATCATCAGTTTTAATAGATATTATGTTATTAATTTTTTTACTTTATGCATACCCCAATACTAGGCAAAACTTTTGAAAACAAAATATCCTATCATTTCCCGTTATAGGGATGTCTTATCATCACTTAGAATAGACATTACTTTATTAATTGTAACTTTATGCATACTCAAAAAAACTATGCATACCCCAATACTAAGCAATACTTTTCAAAAGAAATTATTCTACCATTACCATCATAAGACTGTCATATCATCCCTTTGAATAGATATTAATTTATTAATTTCGAATTTATGCATACCCAATACTAAGCAATACTTTTCAAAAGACATTATGCTATATTTTCCTTCATAGGGCGAGTCATATCATCACGTAGAATAGATATTACTTTATTAATTACGTATTTATGCACACCCCAATACTAAGCAATACTTTTCAAAAGACATTATTCTATCATTTCCCGTCATAGGGCTCTCATATGATCACCTAAAATAGACATTTTTTTATTAATTTCTACTTTATGCATACCCAACACTAAGCAGTACTTTTCAAAAGACATTATTCTATCACATCCTTCAGAGGGTGGGTCATATCATGACACAGAATTGATATTGCTTTATTAATTACGACTTTATGCATACCCCAATACTAAGCAATACTTTTCAAAAGACACTATTCAGTCATTTCCCTCGTAGGACCGTAATATCATCACTTAAAATAGATATTACTTTAATAATTTTGACTTTATGCATACCACAATACTAAGCAATACTTTTCAAAAGACATTATTTTATCAGTTCCCTCACAGGACTGTCATACAATCAGTTAGAATAGATATTACTTTATTAATTTTGACTTTATGCATTCCCCAATACTAAGCAATATTTTTCCAAAAGACATTACTTTGTTATTTGATAATTATTTTTATTGTATGCTAGCACACCGAACGCTTAGATCATATATTAAAAATTGGGAGATGTAAGAAAAGGAATTTTTAGAGACGTAGATACTACTAGCAGACTCATAAGTCTATTAAATGATGACTGAGTATAAAAAAATAATACATTATTCCATCATTACCTTCATAGGGCTGCCATATCATCGCTTAGAATAGATATTACTACATTAATTTTGACTTTATACTTACACCAATACTAAGCAATACTTTTCAAAATACATTGTTCTATCAATTTCCTCATAGGGCAACGCTTGAAAAGTATTGCTTAGTATTGGGGTATGCATAAGGACCAAATTAATAAAGTAATATTTATTATATGTTTTGTATTAGGTTATTATTAACAAAAAAATAGAACTTGACAAAATGCATACACACACACACGCATACACACACACACATATATATATATATATATATATATATATATATATATATATATATATATATATATATATATATATATATATATATATATATATATATATATATATATATATATATATATATATATATATATATATATATATATATATATATATATATATATATATATATATATATATATATATATATATATATATATATATATATATATATATATAAAACACTATATACCACTAAAACACAATACTCGAATTATTCTTAATACAAAACGAAACCACTATTAAAAAGTAGAAGACATGTCTCTCTTTTTACCTCTTGTTTATCAAGATTTCCTGTCTTAGAAACAGCCTCCCCCCAAGTACACTTTAGAACCTATTCTGCAGTTTCTCATGGAGGGGGAATATTTGGGACCAATTATTGAGGAGGAAGTCACATATTTATAAGTAGTAGGCTAAATATGTCACTGAGTTATATATTTGTGTATATAACTTATATAGGCCTAGTCAGTGAGTTACACATATTTTAAGTAGTAGGCTAAATATGTCACTGAGTTATATATTTCTGTATATAACTTGTACAAGCCTAGTCAGTGAGTTACACATATTTATAAGTAGTAGGTTAAATATGTCACTCAGTTATATATTTCTGTATATAACTTATACAGGCCTAGTCAGTGAGTTACACATATTTATAAGTAGTAGGCTAAATATGTCACTGAGTTATATATTTCCGTATATAACTTATATAGGCCTAGTCAGTGAGTTACACATATTTATAAGTAGTAGGCTAAATATGTCACTGAGTTATATATTTCTGTATATAACTTATACAGGCCTAGTCAGTGAGTTACACATATTTATAAGTAGTAGGCTAAATATTTCACTGAGTTATATATTTCTGTTTATAACTTATATAGGCCTAGACAGTGAGTTACACATATTTATAAGTAGTAGGCTAAATATGTCACTGAGTTATATATTTCTGTATATAACTTATATAGGCCTAGTCAGTGAGTTACACATATTTATAAGTAGTAGGTTAAATATGTCACTCAGTTATATATTTCTGTATATAACTTAGATAGGCCTAGTCAGTGAGTTACACATATTTATAAGTAGTAGGCTAAATATGTCACTGAGTTATATATTTCTGTATATAACTTATATAGGCCCTGTCAGTGAGTTATTATATTTATAAGTAGTAGGTTAAATATGTCACTGAGTTATATATTTCTGTATATAACTTATATGCCAAGTCAGTGAGTTACACATATTTATAAGTAGTAGGTTAAATATGTCACTCAGTGATATATTTCTGTATATAACTTAGATAGGCCTAGTCAGTGAGTTACACATATTTATAAGTAGTAGGCTAAATATGTCACTGAGTTATATATTTCTGTATATAACTTATATAGGCCCTGTCAGTGAGTTATGTATATTTATAAGTAGTAGGTTAAATATGTCACTGAGTTATATATTTCTGTATATAACTTATATGCCAAGTCAGTGAGTTACACATATTTATAAGTAGTAGGCTAAATATGTCACTCAGTTATATGTTTCTGTGTATAACTTATATAGGCCTAGTCAGTGAGTTACACATATTTATAAGTAGTAGGCTAAATATGTCACTCAGTTATATATTTCTGTATATAACTTAGATAGGCCTAGTCAGTGAGTTACACATATTTATAAGTAGTAGGCTAAATATGTGACTGAGTTATATATTTCTGTATATAACTTATATAGGCCTAGTCAGTGAGTTACACATATTTTAAGTAGTAGGCTAAATATGTCACTGAGTTATATATTTCTGTATATAACTTGTACAGGCCTAGTCAGTGAGTTACACATATTTATAAGTAGTAGGTTAAATATGTCACTCGGTTATATATTTTTGTATATAACTTAGATAGGCCTAGTCAGTGAGTTACACATATTTATAAGTAGTAGGCTAAATATGTCACTGAGTTATATATTTCTGTATATAACTTATATAGGCCTAGTCAGTGAGTTACACATATTTTAAGTAGTAGGCTAAATATGTCACTGAGTTATATATTTCTGTATATAAATTATATGCCTAGTCAGTGAGTTACACATATTTATAAATAGTAGGCTAAATATGTCACTCAGTTATATATTTCTGTATATAACTTATATAGGCCTAGTCAATGAGTTACACATATTTATAAGTAGTAGGTTAAGTATGTCACTGAGTTATATATTTCTGTATATAACTTATATAGGCCTAGTCAGTGAGTTATGTGTATTTATAAGTAGTAGGTTAAATATCTCACTGAGTTATGGCCTTTGCAAAACAAAAGTGATCCGTTTATCTGGCCTCCCCCAGGCCATTCAGCGTGTCCCCAGGTTGCGATAGGGGAACGCTCTACAGATATGTAGGGTACCTCCATAGGAGGCACGGACCAAGGGGGGACCTTGTCCCTGGGGGTCCATAATAGAATCTGGGGCACCCTTGCCTGGGGTCATAAATACAGGTGGAGGAGGAAGAAGGCCCCTCAAATGTATACTCAAAAGGGCCCACTGGTTTGTCCACAAGTTCCATGAGTTAAAAACCTTCTCCCAGCAATGGGTTAAATTGCATGGTGATGCAGAACACCATCGCGGGAGGATCCTCTATAGGAGGACAACTGTGGCAGGGCGTAAGATCCAGATCTATGGACAACGGCCTCTGCAAAGGGCTGCCTCGACCTTTTCGGGGTACCTGCAAGACTGGGGACCTTGCGGTCATCTCTATTCCCACTTGAGGAGTGGCGCCCCTCGAGGAAATTATAGCCTAGTAAACGACACAGCATTCGCACGGGATTCTGACTAATGGACAATTCTTCTGGGATTGGTATGTTTTGATGGGCGTCTTTGGGCTGAAAAACCTCTTCCTAGCTAATTTATCTATTACGGGTTGCCTCCCCGTAGTAGCATAATATTTGTAGGCATGAATATATAATGAGTCGGAGGTAATAGGCTTGAGATTGTCTGTGCAGGATTTCGACTCTTGTTGATAGAAGAGCATCGCCAAGTGCTGAAAACCATGTTGTGACCAAGATGGGCCCAGGATTGCACAAAGCCTCCATTCATGGAGGTCTCAGGGACTTCTTGCTGTCCGGTTCTAAGCCGGCTTAAGCACTTCGGTGTAGACTTGAGAAGATATGTGATCCCCGTCCTGCACTGGTATCCGGGATCATTGCTTTTCCTGAGGCGAAAAAATTTCAAAGATTTAAAGAACATGAAAATTGGAACTTGGAATGTTACGACATTAAAAAATGACTATCGTATCGACAGTTTGAATGACGAATTCAGACGATTCGAACTTGATTTATTAGGAGTTTCAGAAACTCATATCCCAGGGGTAGGAAGTATGAAATTAGGTGATATAGAATTTGTTTACTCAGGCAGGAAGGATGGGGTACATAGACAGGGAGTAGGGCTCATGATGAATAAGGAAGCTGCTAAGTCTTGTTTAGGCTGGGAAGGTATTAATAATAGAATACTAATTGCTCATTTTATGACTAGAAAGTTCAGGGTATCAGTTATAGTAGTATACGCCCCTGTAGAACCGACTGATGGAGATACTAGTGACTCAGATGAATTTTACTTACAGTTACAGGAGCAAATAGACAAGGTCCAAGGTAGAAATATGATGTTATTACTGGAAGATTTTAACGCCCAGGTTTGTAGAAATAAGGATAGATGGTATCCCAGCTTAGGTAAATTTGGTGTAGGAAAAGAACAGTAATGGATACAGACTTTTGCAATTTTGTAGGTATAACAATCTAGTTATAACCAATACGGTGTTTGGTCATAAAATGGCTCATAAGCTAACATGGTATTCACGTGATGGTAAGACAGCAAACCTTATTGATTATGTTATAGTAAACCGAAGACTTGCAGGATCAATACAAGATACTAGGGTACATAGGAGTGCTGTTATTGATGTTAAAAGTAAAGATCACCATCTAGTAGTGTCAAGGGTTAATTTAAAGCTGAAATATCGGAAGGGTAATTACCTCCCGGGAAGTTATGATGTTAGTAGACTCCAGAATGAGAATTTGAGAGAAATTTTCCAGGACAGTTGAATACTAAACTTGAGAGTTTAAAATTTGATAATGTGGAAGATGGTTGGAATAATTTTAGAAAAATAATTTGTGAAGTTGCTGAAGGTGTATTAGGGAAGAAAGCTAGAACTGCAGCTAAGAATATTAGTGAAAAAGCTTTATGTTTAATAGAAAGGAGAAAGGACTTGTAAAAGAATTATCTGAGTGAAAGATCGCATGAAAACAAAAGAAATGTAAAGAAAGTGGAGAAAGCATTGAAATATGAACTAAGGAGGTGTGAAGTGGAGGCCATGGATAAAATTGCCGAGGATTTAGAAGATGCAGCTAGCCGGCATAATAGTAAAATATTGTACTGGCACGTTAACAAATTGAGAGGTAGTAGTCAATCTGGACTTGTCCCAGTTAAAGATAGGAATGGGGTGGCAATTAGCGATAAGGAAAAAAGCTAAAGCGAGATGGGCCGAAAATTTTGAGAACTTGTTTAACCGAGATAGAGTTGCAGGAAAAAATATAGAGGAAAATGAAAAAGTTTGTGATACCTTGGATGTGAAGGAAGATTTGTTTTGTGAGGAGGAATTAGCAACAGTACTAAAAGGATTAAAGAATAATAAGGCTCCAGGTGCTGATAGGGTAGTAAATGAGTTTCTTAAATATGGTGGCTCTGAGGTTAGAAATAAGTTATTGAAGATTATGAATATGATTTTTGAAAAGGGGGAAGTACCTAACGATTTTAGGAAAACTTAATTAAGCCACTTTATAAGAAAGGTGATAAAAGTGAGTGTGGTAATTATCGAGGCATTAGTCTGGTCTCTGTAGGTAGTAAATTGCTTAGTAATATGATACTTTTTAGACTGAGAGATGCTGTAGACAAAGTTTTAAGAGAAGAGCAGTGCGGTTTTAGAAAAGGTAGAGGATGTGTTGACCAAATTTTCACTCTTAGGTTAATAATTGAGAAGTGCCTAACTTTTCAAACACCTTTGGTCCTCAGTTTTATAGATTATGAGCAAGCGTTCGATTCTGTTGATAGAGGAGCTTTAGTAAAGGTTTTATCCTTGTATGGTATACCAGACAAATACATTAAAGTGATTAGTGCTATGTACGAGAATAACACTGCTGCGGTTAAGGTAGGAAATGAGGTTAGCAGCTGGTTTTGTATTAAATCAGGAGTTAAGCAGGGTTGTGTTCTATCCCCCTTTATATGGATTATTTTGATGGACTTTGTTTTAAGGAGCACAGGAAAGGCAATGGTATACCACGGAATCAAATGGGGAGGAAAAAGTCTCCTAGACTTTGATTATGCTGATGATTTAAACATCCTAGATGAAAGTGTGAGCAAAATGAATTAAGTTTTAGAGGTTTTGCGAGTTCAGGGTGCTAGTATTGGTTTGAAAATTAATGTTAGGAAGACTAAGTCACTAAGGCTAGGAATAAGTGAAGATGAAAAGGTGACGTTGGGTAATGAAAAGATTGATCAGGTGGGCAGCTTTACTTACCTTGGTAGTATTATTAGTAAAGATGGTGGGAGCAGTGAAGATGTTAAAAATAGAATAGCCAAGGCTCAGGGTGTTTTATCACAGTTAAAAAAAGTCTGTAAGAATAGGAAGATAAGTCTGCAGACCAAGATTAGAATCTTAGAAGCTACAGTGATGACAGTGGTCAAATATGGCTCTGAAGCATGGACGCTCCGAAAAGCGGATGAAGATTTGCTAGATGTTTTCCAGAGAAATTGCTTAAGGATTGTTCTGGGAGCCCGGCTGACTGACCGTATTTCAAACAATAGGCTATACGAAAAATGTGGCTCAATACCGCTTTCTAGGTCTATAATGAAAGAAAGGTTGAGGTGGTTAGGACATGTTGTGCGGATGAAGGATGACAGATTGCCAAAGATTGTTCTTTTCGGCCAACCATCTAGGGCTAAACGGAAAGCAGGTCTTCCCCGTCTGGGGTGGGAGGACGTCATAAAGAAAGATTTAAAGGAAATGGGAACTTCATGGGCGGGTGTAAAAAGGGAGGCTTTGAATAGATTGGGGTGGAGGAGGAGCGTGCTTAGCTGTGTTGGCCTCAGGCGGCTTGGTGCTGTGATGAGTTGTTAGTAGTAGTATATATATATATATATATATATATATATATATATATATATATATATATATATATATATATATATATATATATATATATATATATATATATATATATATATATATATATATATATATATATATATATATATATATATATATATATATATATATATATATATATATATATATATATATATATATATATATATATATATATATATATATATATATATATATATATATATAAAAGAGAAAATTTTAGTCCTAATTTATGGCACAAATTAAGTATACAAGAAAACTGATAATATAAAAAAAATACGTATATGTGTATAAATAAAATACATATTTCCTTGTTAAGTTACTACTGGAGTCATCATAACGACAAAAAAAAGAAGAAAAACTATCCAAATAATCCTTTATACTCTTTCACACACCTCAAACAACAAAAAGAAGAAGAAGAAAAAAAAGAATAATAGCTTACGACTCATTAATGGAATACATTTTTTCCTTGACTTTATTTCTAAATTTTTACAAACAATTTTATATCATTAATAATAATATTATTACTAGTCCATAAATTTATAAATAAAATACTAATAAAAATGACAAATAATAATTTAAAACTCATAATTAAAATACATGTTTTCCTTAACTTTATTTCAAAATTCTTCAAAGCTTGTTGTGTCATTAATTGTCTTATCATTACTATTCCATAATTTTATTCCACGATAAATAAAGGAGAACTTAGACCTTGTAGCAATGCCAATTGGAGCAGGTAGTGCCTTGCGAGTTCGAGTATTGTAACTGTGGCAATCAGACCTAACCTTAAACATGCCTAAGAAGCATAAAGGTAAATTATTATTATTATACTTGAACAGAAATAACTGGTGATGAAAATCCCGCAAGCCAGAAGCTGGTAAAGTTTGTTGTCTTCTATACTCTAATCTCAAAGAATCACTATAAGATTTATTACAAAGTAAATGGATCCCATTATTTTGGAGAACTCGAATTGGATTAACTAGCGACGGAAATGTCCCTAACCATACCGAAGAACAATGTAAAATATATGGATGTATTATCGGAAAATACAACAAGCTTAAAATACAATGCGGGAAAAAGTGTGCTAGTTTTCTAAGGATTCCGATGTTCTGTGATAAAATTGCTGACATGTTACCAACATGTTTCCTAAATGACAAAGTTTCATCAAGTGTAATACCTAAATGCTTGACACAAGACGTCCTTTCAATCTCGCCATAATTGTATTTTAACCGAGAAATCCATGGATAATATGTAGCTGGTCTTAAGAATATGCTAAAACTACTCTTAGCCGGGTGAACTTGTAGTTTATTTACGCGCATTCAAGTTGAAACTCTGTCTAACGATGGTTTACTTAATTCAAGTAATCCCTTCTCAGTTTTTGCGAGACAAACAAGCGACGAGTCATCAGCAAACATCGGTACTATTATTTCTTGTGGATCATTGAATAATTCACTGAATTTTTTTTTTATATTAGACATGGTTTGAGTTAAATCATTTACAAAAATTCAGAATAATAGCGGTCCAAGAACAGAGCCCTGTGGAACTCCATATGTAATAGGAAAGCCTGATGAACGCTTTGAGTCAATCTGAACATACTGCAGCCACCTGCTAAAAATGCACGTAGAAAATTAAGCCCCAGGACCTCTTATGCCATAAAACTCACATTTTAGAAGTAGGAGATGACTATCCACTGTGTAGAAAACTTTAATTGTATCTAAAAATATTGCTAATACCCTGTAACTTTCATCCAACGCTTGATTGACTACGCTGCTTAGATAAGCAACCGCTTGTTCTGTTGTGTAACCATGCCGAAATCAGAATTGGGTAGGATTTAACACATTACGACGCTCTAAATATGCATAAAGACGGGCAGCAAAGCACTTCTCTAAGACACTTGATAGTACAGGAAGAACAGAAATTGACCTATAATTTCCTAAATGATTTGTCTCACAACCCTTATGAACAGGAGTAACACGAACTACTTTACAACAAAACGGGAAGAAACCCTTTTTAATGTAGAATTAATTAGGGACAAAAATGGCTTCTGAATTAGTGGCAGAATAAATTTAACCACTGTTAATGATATGACATCACTACCAGAAGCATTACTTTGCATTTTGTAGATGATCTGTTTCATCTCACATAATGATACAGGTGCTAAATAAATGAAACTTCAGATTCATAATGACCAACGTAGTCAAAAGTGCTTGGGTCATGTAACATTGGACAGATTCCTTCAGCAATACGCTTTCCTTCCACTGAGAAGTAATTTCCGAATACCTCCGAGACATAATCATTACTTTAGGGCAATTCATCTTCTTGGTTAACTATTTTAAGTGGGATCGTTTTCGTTGGCTGCTGAAGTACTTCTTGAATCATGCGCCATATTTCTGCTGGACATCCCGATACTTCCTCGAACTTCCTCGAGTAAAATTATCTTTTTCCTTTCATTAATAGTCGATTCAGAGCATTGCGATAATTATTATATATTCTATAGTTTAAATCGCATTTGTGATCTATCTTTTTTTGTGAAGCTTGTCTCTAATATGCATCAATTTTAGAAGGTCTCCAGTAATCCAGGGCTTCTTTGGGATTGTCCTACACCATCTTTTTTTCCCTTGACAATGCTTTCCTAATTCACTTTGGATGATCTGGTAAAACAAATTAAATCTCTCTTCATTATTAGATGAAGTTGATAAAATATTATTCCAATTCATTTGTGATAAAACCCTCTTATTACGCAAGAGAATTGTTTTATTCGCATAATACCAAGAAAAGTCATTCATTAACCTAAAAACTATTTCCTAGAGGAATAGCATGTCTAGAAAACACACCAAAATGGTCAGAAGTGTCACGAACAACAACACGGGGGGAATCAGGGTTAACATTAGAGGATATATTGTCAATACATGTCGCGGATGTATCCGTGACCCTCGTAGGTATGTTGATTTACGGAAGTAATCCAAATTAGGCGAAAATATTCAATAGTCGGCTGCTCTTTGCATTTATTTCCATCAGGTCAACGTTTAGATCACCCGCAAGAAAACACGGGAGATTCACAGGCATCTTATCAAGCTGCTCCTCCAAAAGATCAAAGAGTTCATTATATGAGGAAGTCGGTGGGCGGTAGAGAACTATTAAGTAGCAAGAATTATTACCTAAACAAAGATGAAGCACGAGTGACTTAAAGACCATCTCCTTATAAATAGTTAAATCGCTCCAAAGTGTCACCACAATATCCAATCTAATATATACGGCAAGGCCCCCATGTTGACGTAATTGCCTATTTTTTGTGTAAAAAGTATATCCCTCTAGACCAAGCAACTCTGAATTATTAACATTAAGCCATGTCTCAGTTAAAGCTATCACCTGAAAAACAGAAAAATTAGCTAAATCTTCAATAAAGGTATAACTTGAATTTAGCCCTTGGCAATTCAGATGAAAAATATTGAAAAAATTGCCAGGCTTACGGCATATAGGACCAATCTCATACGTTAAAACTTAATTCGAATCTTAGAGCTGCAAGCGAATACCGCAACCAAGGTCCAAAATTCCACTCGAAACATCATTATATCTACATGCGAAATCTATTTTATTACTCTATAATTCCTTTAATTTCTAAGGAGCTGAAGGAGATTGAAATATACTATCCATAACTAAGAGTTACAAGCCCTATCTTACGGTGACTCAATCTTTGATACAGATAAATACTGAGGTTAAATACACATATCAATCCGATAACTACTTCATGACATAAGAAAAAAAAACTCAAACTTAATTTCGCTATTATTAACAGAACAATAGTTTGCTCATGATTTAGTCGCTTCGCCAAGACGACCTTTCTAACCATGCAACACCTTCCGTATCCCTTTCGTTTCCTAAAGGTGCGCAAATATTTCCAAAAAATTAAAAAACTTCTCCAACTACAAATATATAACTGAGAACAGGGAACAAAATTCATCTGTAAAAACGAAAAATAAATTTTTCATTACTAATATACGAGACAAGAGGGGATAGAACATAGGAGGGGGGAGAGACAAATTGCAATTATAATTAATTGAGCTTCTCTTTAATATCACAAAACGTAATAAAAAAATTTGCATGGAGGAAAAACATGAAAAAAAATGGTACCGGAAATCTAATCATAATTTATTTGATGAATTAAAACTGGGCCTCAAATTGACAAATAAAAACCCACAATGGGCTACAAAAAAATTAATAACTCACTCATCTTAACAAAAGTGCATTAAATATAGAGTAAAAGGTGATTAGCCATACACCTCTTAAAAATAATACCTTTGTTGTAAAGTGTATTTTATGGTATTTGGGTGTTTTAGTCGTAGATGCCTTTATTCTCCCTTTATAGGGGAGATAAACTCTGGCCTTAAGGTAATTAAACTTTGGTAGCATGCCTTAGGCTATGACTGAACTAATGAGGCGTACCGACTGGGTATGTTCGAGGGGCTAAAGGTAGATTGTAGAGAGGTTGTCTAAAATACAATACTTTTATTCATTTAACATATAATAATACCAGATATAGATATTCTACTGGGACTGGCTGTCCCAAGTAGACCACATGTCTCAGAAACTACAATAATATATAATAAGATACAGACGCTTACAATGATCCGACAAGATCCCAAGGTATTTCTAACGAGAAAATAAACGGGCAGAGGTTCGCCCTGCAAGTCAAAAAGTCTCTTTTCAGTCTCAAAAATCTGGGTATATATATGAAAAACTAACCACGTCCTTCCGGTACATTGACGCATTTAGCCAGGAAATTGGTTATTGAGCAAGTTCCCTCCAAGCTTACACATTCCACGATTTGTATCTTTATCTTAAAAAGTGGTATTTTGAAACTTTGTTTTTGCGTCTTAATACATTTTTACTCAATTAATAATTAACTAAATTATAAAGCTTTACCACAATACTCCCCATTTAAAGAAGAATTGTCCCAATTCTCAATATTTTACTTTTAAAACAACTTAATTTTGTTTACAGCTATTATGCTGCCATCTTTGGGTCATTATGTGCATCTACCCTCAATGGGTTTCCTTGGGGTCATGTTTCTGGTCCAATATAGGCCATGTTCTTTTTTTTGTCGAAGGATTTCAATTTGAAATTCATCCTTGTTTCTCTTTTTCTCTGTCTCTAGGACTGAAAAATACTCTTTTTACCCTTCTTCATGTGCATCTTCTGTTTTAACTTGACCCCACGTTGCTTTAGCATTGTATTAGTGGTTTTGCTTAAGTTAGATTTATATTAGAAAAGTTTTATGATTTTTTTTAGTTTAAATTTAATTCCCATTAATAATTTAATTTATCTGTGCGATGTGATTGATATACCGTTTATTTTTCGTTTTAGAAATGCCTTGGGTAAATTACTCATAACATTTTTGATTTTTTTTTTTTTTAATTTTCACATATTTTTCCAGCACAAAGCATTTTCACATATTTCAATAACATAAGCCATTTGGGCTATGTAGCACATTTTCTAGGCCTAAATTAAGTTCTGATTTTATCTCACTGTCTGATGAACTTGTAGTAGAGTCTGTGATACTGCTATGGTTTCCAAAAATACCAGTTGATCAGGTATGGTTTGGTTTCTGATGGTATGAGATGATAGTATCAGGATATATTTGAAGTGGCTTCAAAATCTGTTTTTCCAAAAACGTGTCAAAATATGATTGAAAGAAAAAATGGATCCGAAAGGATGCTACGAAAAATTTGATTTCCAAAAAAATAGTTAACGCTGTATCTAAAATAAATATTCACATTAGAATACATATAAAGCATAAAGTTTTATATATATAGTAGGAAGAAACACTCAATTTTGTAAAGTTTAATTTTTTTTTTAACGAAAGTTAATTACTTTTAATTACTTTCTCCTCTTTTTAATACTCCAAAAATAATATCCCGCTTAAATCGAAACATTATGTTTCTTGCTGGATTACTCTTTCAAACTTAATACTTAGCGGACCATTTCACAATAAAAAGTATTTATACGTTGACTCGAAGTCAAACCTTTACATATACATGAAATCACTAGTTAAAATTTAAAGTAATTAAAACATAGTATATATATACAAGCATTGTGTAATAACTTACACAAGTATTTAAGTCGCAAAACTAGATATGTTATTATACTACTGGTTAAAACTTAAAGCATTTTTAAAAATAAAACACGGTATAGACTCGTATTGGAATTAATTCCAATTATTGTTTTGTTAATTGCTTATGAAGTACTAATCTAGAATACTTCTTGAATGATATAAAAATAAAAACACAAATACTCAATATTTAATTAACTATATTACATGGATATTTAATTATATATATATATATATATATATATATATTATATATATATATATATATATATATATATATATATATATATATATATATATATAATATATATATATATATATATATATATATATATATATATATATATATATATATATATATATATATACATATATTTAACAGAAGTTATGTTGATACATAAAATTGTTAAAAACAAATAATAATTATGTACTCTAATAATTTATTTAATCACTGCAATATTTATTCTTTGTACAACTTTTAAATAAGTCCGTCAAGACTTTTACATGATAAGTCTTAACTGCAATTAAAATATTTACAAAAAACTCCACTCTAACAAATAGATTTATACACTATAACGGATAAGTATGATTAGCCTCTATTTAAGGGCTTTACAATAGTTCATATAGCATGATTTTGCTATCAAAATTTACATATTTACAATTTCTTTTTGTATATGATAACAATTCCATATTTATAAAGAGTTTTCAAAATACATTTATAATTGTATATATTTTCTCAACAACATTTGTTACCACTATATAACTTTTCCATATACGACTATATACATTTTTTATCTTTGTTTTACGAATTTGGTTCTATTTCGAACCCACTTGTTTCATTAACTGTCATTAGCTTACTATATGCCTGTTTGTTTATACAGACTTTTGAGCTTTTCAATTCTTTTCGAATTTCTAGGTACTTGAGACAGTTTTGTAACGTTTTTGTCTGTAATCTCTCTTTTTTTCAGCTTTAATGTCCTTTTAGGTTAAGGCTTTATTTACAGCTTGGATCTGATAAGTTAAAAATTTTAGCTGTTCACCTTATACCTCTTATGCCATTTTCAAATGACTCTTGCCTGTACTCTGAAGGTTTGCTTACCAGGGCTGCCTTCTTGTAGCTCCTTATAACGTTTCCAGGTTCTCTTGTAATCAGCTACAGCTAAAAGGACTATTATGAACCTGCACATACAATAATTAATTATTTATAGTATTACCAGACTTTTCGATTTGTTGCCACAATTTTCTCTTGGGCTATTCTTTTATCAGAAGAGTGGCCCTTCTGCAGAAAAAAAATACCTGGCCTTCATGGCTCACAGTAATTTGTAACAAACATAACACACAGTAATCATGGCACACAGCTCTGTAGTATTAATGCTACTCATTTTGTACTTATTTAGTACATTTTTTGTACTAGTTTCGTTCGGCAAGTTCAATAAGTGCGTATAACAGAGTTTAACTGACTCCATTCAGTTTCTTTTCCTTGTTAATTTCGTCTGGCTATAATTTCAGCTTGAACCCTTCTCTTTTTTTGATTCGTTATTTCAATGGAGCCTAAGGGTTTTTTCAAGTCTTTTTCCGCTTTTTCAGTAAAATAGGTCTTTCCTAAGCCTATATTTATATGTTTCACGTATTTTTCAAAAACTCTTAACAAGTTTTTATGCTGATTGCTCTTCTATGGTCAAATTCATTATCTCCTTATTTTTTAGAGGATGGGGGGGGGGTGTTTAATTTTTACAACCTGTATTTTTTGAAATTATTCAAATTTTTCCTCGAAAGTTTTTGTGTTAGAAAAGTACTGTAGTTTTTCAGCTAATTTTTTTAGAACACTTTTAATTAAGTTTTGCCCCGCATTTGCTAGTTCTCATTTCTTCCCTAAAATGCAATTTTTACGGTATACTGGTTGCCAATTTTAACTTAGCTTTAATTACTATTTTATTTGCCAAAGAAAGAGAGACAATAATTCCGTTGCAAGGCTAAATAACTTTGAATTCAGTGCTCATTATCTGTGGTTATTGATAAGCTTGAATCTGGGAGAATTACAAGAATGAATTTCTGTTCATTACTGCGAGTTTTCTTTTGTTGTGTAAAGCTATATTTTATTTTCAAAGAAAAAGTGGATACTGTTTAGTTTGTGTTAGGGTTCAACGGATTGGGATTTGGGTGTTTGGGTTGGCACAGGTGAAAACCAATTGTTTAAACTAGGATTCTCCTGTGCCAGTTCGTTTTCTCAGATCCAATACATCGCTAGAGTTAAAATTATTACCGTGAACTACTGTGGTTTGCTTATAACAATGAGGTTTAATTTTTGGGCTTATTTTTAATGGATTTTGTCCTTGGCTTTTACCTCCTGGTAAGTTTTTATGTTATAATTTATTTTTATATTGCTTTTCATTTCTTTTTACCTAGCACTTGTTTTGCTTTCTAAGCTTATTCTAAGTGTTGCTTAAACCTTTACAGCGCTTCTTTAAAATTTCTTTTTTTTTCTTTTTACCATTTGTAACTAATAAAAAATATTATATTAGACTATAACTAAATATAATAGGATTACAGCTAGCTTGTACATGTAGTCGACTTAATGTAAACTCTTGCTGTTTTTCCCATTATAATAATTTTAAAATTCTTCAAAAACATTTTTTTTTATTATCCCCCCAAAATATATTTTTTCAATATACATATCAAAAGAATCGCCTTTTAATGCTGATTCTAAGTATGTATAATTTAATTAGTTTCACAACACCTATTTAAAAGTTACGTGACCTTATTAATTTCTTCTATGAAACGAGGCCTAATTCGTTTTGACAAGTCTTGTCATTACACCGTTCGCGAAGTTTTATCTCCTATCGGACAAAATTTTTGCAGGAAGCTATGATGTCACTTCAGATTGGAGCTAATTTCTTTTCTCTGTGACGGTAATAATTTTTACTGGCGATATATATTTGAAGGAAAACTTGATGTTATTTACATACCGATTAAAAAAAGAAAATATAGTTATTTCCTTAGAGGCTTTTTACTCGTTTTATTTTTTTATTTATTATTTTTTTCCGTTATAATTGTTTTATTCATAATATTAATCAGCTGGGGGCTACGCTTGTTCTGCCTTTATCCGTCTCCTTGTCCGAATTTAGCACCCCAAATTTTTTGCTTTTCTTCTTTATAATATTAGCAAGTTTTTCCGTGGTCTCTATAGTGTGGCTTACAAGGCTCTGAATCCGAGTGCTGTTTTGTTGCCTCGTCAAATATCTTTAATCTTTGTTTCTCTTGATGTTTGGCCTTTTTCATAAGTGTTTTAGCTAGTTTTGCTGCTGACAAAGGAACTTGTTGCTACCCCTCTGGTTTCTTTACTTTTCTCCATAGTTTCTCTCTTAAAGAGGGTTTTCTTGACGATGGCCCAGGTTTAGTGATATCGGTTTCTGTAGAAGAATTATCAGTGTCACATTCTGTTAGCTCGCGTCTGGTAGATGGCGTTTGTTCCAAAAGCCATTTTTGCGTTGAGACTGTAGGTGAGTGTAATGTATGAAAATCAGATAATTCATTGGTTCCTTCCAATTTTTCTTCCTCTGTGAATTTTACCCATGGTTTATCACATTTTAAACCCTTATGTTGTGTTTGTTTTTCTTCGTCGCTAGTATCCGATGAGCATCGAATATTTCCCTTTTTCTCTTTTTGGTTGTGGATAGTTTGTAGCCAAGACTGGGCTAAATACTCCTTCCACTCCTCCCAACTTTTGTGGTCATTAAAAAGGTCATAAAATTCATATGGTCTTCTTATATATACTGGTGAAATCGTGTCCTCCATATCTTCTTCTGAAAGTATAGGCTCTGTTTTCCACTGTTTTGAAAAATATCCCTTTTTCATTCTATTATGGTGCACTACTTCTTCCTTTTCCTTATATTGATGCTTTAGAACATATGTAAAGTTATTTGGTAGAATCTTTACAATTCTGTAGGGCCCATCCCATTTTGGTTTTAACTTTTTTGTTCTTTCCAGGTTAGTTTTGTACACATAAACCAAGTTTCCCTAAACGGTAATCTGTTTAATTTTGCTTGTTCGGTCATATTTTTCTTTTTGTTCTGTTTTCGCATCTTCCAGATTGTCTTTAACTTGTTCCATAGCTTTTTTCATTCGCATCAAAATTTCTTGCTTATATTGGTCTAAGTTGTAATATATTCTATCATTTTGTATTTCATCTATACAAATTCTGAGATCTCTTATATGTTGCAAAAAAATGGCGTTTCTTTTAAGGAACGTGAAAAAGCCGTATTTATTGCAAAGACTACAAATGGTAAATGTTCTTCCCAATTTTCGTTTTCCTCTCTTGCATGTATTCCCAGCATGTAAGCTAATTCCCTATGCTTACGTTCAACCTTCCCAATAGCTGCTGCCATGTAAGACGAGGTAAACCATCGTTTAACATCCAGATATTCTGTAATTTCGTCTAATAATTTGGCTCTAAAACATGGCCCATTGTCGCTAAGTAAAACTCTTGGGAAAATCCCGTGTTCCAGAAATAGGCGATAGACCAAAACTTTCGCAATGGTTTTTGTCTTTTTTCGTCTTTAATTGGAAAAGTGTACAAATAGGAATTAAAATGATCGACTAGTTTTCAATTTTTCGATTTAGTTTTCAATTTTTATAACTTGATTTCCACGAAAATCATTGGGTATTCTTTTATGGTGTATCCTCCTATCATGGCATCCATTATTTTAACCATTAATTCTTTTGCATTTAATGTCGCTAGAACTTGAGCTGTCGTTCCCCCTTCTATTGTGATTTTTCCGCTTATTTTTAGGTTATAATTCGAATCGTCACTTTCGTTATCTGTTGTTACGCGAATTTGCCTATTATTTTCATTTGCCTGGTTTATGGTTATTGTATCAGATATGGGTTTCCCATACGATCCCATATTTTCTGATGGCATCTAATCCTAGAATACAAGGAAATGGTAGCTGCTTGCATATTATTACTGTTACTTTTATTTCTTTATCTCCTGTACTAAATTTTAATGGACATTCTCCCAAGATTGTCAGTCTGTGCCCTGTCACTGATGTCAGGGTATTCTGGCATCTGCCTACGCGGTTTTTGACACTAGGAGGAAACCTCTTAAAAACTTCCTCTCGAATTAATGATTTAGATGCACCGGTATCTAGTAAACATGATAAATTTTGGAAACACTCAATTTTAAAACAACGTAAAATCGGTAGACTATTATTATTTGCATTTGTATCGCAACATTCTAAGCTATATAGGGGTCTTTGTAAGGAAACAGCTCTGTCGACCCTTACAGGCTGGTTCTCCGTTTAAATGCCCACTGTTTTGCCAAAAGTTTCTGGGATTATCCGAGTTTTCTTCAGCGTCGCTACTTTGACCCTGGATATGCTTAACCGTTTGCCTTCTAGGCCTAAATTCAGGAATATTATTAGGTGTTTGCCAAGTATTATTTGTTCCCGGCCTTCCTAAATTTCTGCCCCCCTCCGTGCTGAACTGGTGGTTTGTCTTGTACGTCTGGCCTACTTTGCCTATTCTATGCCAGCAATCTGCTGCATAGTGGTTTGGTTTGCTACAATAATAGCAATAAAATTTTCTCTTGAATTGTTTGTTTGTTTCCTGGTTACTTCTAAATGTTTTTTGATCTTTCATTGTTGGTTCCCCAACTATCTGGCTTTGGTGGGGGAGGGTGCCCATATTTTCTATAGTTATTAGCTGCTAATCTCTCAAGGTCGTGGAATCTGTCAGCTTTTTCTATAGACGGCGACCCTCGGCCTCCGTCGTGCCTTTTTGGTTCGCGATTTGGCTCCTCAAAGTTCACCCGTTTCTGTCCCCTTTCATATTTTATACTTTCTTCGGCTCCTGTGTTATTTATTAACATCTGATCAAACCTTTTCATAGCCTCGTCAATTTTTTACCTCTGTTTTGACTAGTATTATAGCCTGCTCTAAATTTTCAGGTTTCCGTGATAATATTAGCCTTAATAACTTTTTGGTAACCCTTGGGTAAAAGTATGTAGTTGTACTTTCTGTACTGTCTTGTCATCTCCGCCTTTCTCTAATTGTAAGCATACGGATCTAAAAATTTTGTCTGCATATTCCCTGATAATAGTTGAGGTATTGAATGTCACTACCTCTGTTCTTAGCCTCTCGGAGATGCTTGTCTCTATGAATCTTGTTTTACAAGATTCAATTAGAGTACTGATGTTCTTGGGCTCTTTTTCCTTAATTGCCTCAAAATATTTAAGGGCGCTTCCCTTTAATCTGGCTGCAACGCATTGCTCTTTGACCTTATCCTCAAACGCTTCATTTAGTTCGTCAAAAATTTTTAATTTTTCGATAAACTCATCTATGTCTGAATTTCCTGCTTATTCTGGTATAATTTTTGCAATTTCAAGTACTGTTGATAGGGAAGTCATTTTTTCCTCTGGTAAAGCCATTTTATTTCAATCTACTATTTTTATCTAGCCCTCTCGACCCAGTTTTTCCAGCGACCACCAGTTGTTGTAAAGTGTATTTTATGGTATTTGGGTGTTTTCGTCGTAGATGCCTTTATTCTCCCTTTATAGGGGAGATAAACTCTGGCCCTAAGGTAATTAAACTTTGGTAGCGTGCCTTAGGCTATGACCGAACTAATTAGGCGTACCGACTGGGTATGTTCGAGGGGCTAAAGGTAGATTGTAGAGAGGTTGTCTAAAATACAATACTTGTATTCATTTAACATATAATAATACCAGATATAGATATTCTTCTGGGACTGACTGTCCCATGTAGACCAAAAGTCTCAGAAACCACAATAATATATAATAAGACACAGACACTTACAATGATCCGACAAGATCCCAAGGTATTTCTATCGATAAAATAAACGGGCAGAGGTTCGCCCTGCAAGTCAAAAAGTCTCTTTTCAGTCTCAAAAATCTGGGTATATATATGAAAAACTAACCACGTCCTTCCGGTACATTGACGCATTTAGCCAGGAAATTGGTTATTGAGCAAGTTCCCTCCAAGCTTACACATTCCAAAATTGTATCTTTATCTTAAAAAGTGATATTTTGAAACTTTGTTTTTGCGTCTTAATATATTTTTACTCAATCCATAATTAACTAAATTAGAAAGCTTTACCACACCTTGCTATTTATCTTGGAAAATGACCAGTGAACATCTTAAAAAGATAGATTTGTATGAAGCCTGTTTAATTAAATCAGGTGAGATATGAGTCTATTACGTAATAAAGAAATTACGAAACTAAACATTGCAATAAATGATGACTCTATTGGATACAATGAAAGTACTGAAAACAATTCAAACACTGACATGATACGAGAAAAAAAATCTTGGATAAGGATTAGGTACATTGTAATTGACTAAATATGAACTCAATCAATACAACAAAATAATAATTTTTTTACTGCTTTAATACAGTGTACAAAACAAGCGAGGGTGTACTGAAAAAAAAAAGCGAATAAGGACACTGACAAAAAGAAAAACTATATACTTCACTTCATTATGTATACTTCACTCTATTAATAATAAAAAAAGAGAGGGAGTAGGAATAGTCCCGCAATATTATATTAAATCTTCACTCCATTGATTCATTCTTAGTGTCAAATCGACCTCCAGTAACACCAGCCAAGTTATTTTTAATGGGGCACAACTTTATTAGCTGCAATAGATCGCAGATAATAATTTTGCGGTGGGTGAGTTTAGGGATAGGGTCAATCAATAGGTATTTTGCATGCGTGCCATTTGGAGAGTTGAAATGCAGAATTTAAAACTACTAGAGACCCAAGCTTCAAAAAAACCAAGTTCACGTACTTTTACCGTTTTTGCAAGGAGATTATTCCGCATTTTCCATACTTCATGGGAGCGTCATCACTAATGTAGACATGGGACAATGGCGAGAGTGTTTTTCCTTTTAGTTTCCTTGCATTCTTCAATAAATTCACTTTCGTCTCCTTATCTTGTACCTGAACTTTGATGAAAATTTTCTGAATTTTTTCGTTCAATGATTTTGAAATCAGGCACCATGGTAAATTCAAGGCCTGAAGATACAACACTCGCAAAGATATCTTTTGAAGCAGATATCGTTTCACATGGGGCATTCCATAACATGAGATTTTTATCAAGAGTTGAATTCAGGCTTAGCTAATCTGTTACCAGTGATGTTAATTTCAGTCCCATGATTCAAAACCTTATCAGTGAGAACTTTTATTTGGCTCTTTAGTGCATCATTTTATTTTTCAAGAGAACCAAGGCGGGTATCATTATTTTACAACCATTGCTGAAAAAACACTTAGAATTATTCTCTAACTTAACCACACGATCATCCAGAGACTTAAATTTATTTTCAAGTGAGTCTAATTTTTTTTCCGTTGTCACTTACAAGCCCAATCACTGTTTTGATGCTATCATCAGCTAAAATTGCCAACGATATATTTTGAAGATTGAGGTGAACTAGTATATGATGCGTCAAATAAGTTTTTTGAATCCCCACCTTCATCCTCATCATGCCTTGATGGTTTCTACCTACTACTACTAACTACTAACAAACTCATCGCAGCACCAAGCCGCCTGAGGCCAACACAGCTACGCACGCTCCTCCTCCACCCCAATCTATTCAAAGCCTCCCTTTTTACACCCGCCCACGAAGTTCCCATTTCCTTAAATCTTTCTTTATGACGTCCTCCCAACCCAGACGGGGACGACCTGCTTTCCGTTTAGCCCTAGATGGTTGGCCGAAAAGAACAATCTTCGGCAATCTGTCATCCTTCATCCGAACAACATGCCCTAACCACCTCAACCTTTCTTTCATTATAGACCTAGAAAGCGGTATTGAACCACATTTTTCGTATAGCCTATTGTTTGAAATACGGTCAGTCAGCCGGGTACCCAGAACAATCCTTAAGCAATTTCTCTGGAAAACATCTAGCAAATCTTCATCCGCTTTTCGGAGCGTCCATGCTTCAGAGCCATATTTGACCACTGTCATCACTGTAGCTTCTAAGATTCTAATCTTGGTTTGCAGACTTATCTTCCTATTCTTCCAGACTTTTTTTAACTGTGAAAAAACACCCTGAGCCTTGGCTATTCTATTTTTAACATCTTCACTGCTCCCACCATCTTTTACTAATAATACTACCAAGGTAAGTGAAACTGCCCACCTGATCAATCTTTTCATTACCCAACGTCACCTTTTCATCTTCACTTATTCCTAGCCTTAGTGACTTGGTCTTCCTAACATTAATTTTCAAACCAATACTAGCACCCTGAACTCGCAAAACCTCTAAAACTTCATTCATTTTGCTCACACTTTCATCTAGGATGCTTAAATCATCAGCATAATCCAAGTCCAGGAGACTTTTTCCTCCCCATTTGATTCCGTGGTCTCCCATTGCCTTTCCTGTGCTCCTTAAAACAAAGTCCATCAAAATAATCCATATAAAGGGGGATAGAACACAACCCTGCTTAACTCCTGATTTAATACAAAACCAGCTGCTAACCTCATTTCCTACCTTAACCGCAGCAGTGTTATTCTCGTACATAGCACTAATCACTTTAATGTATTTGTCTGGTATACCATACAAGGATAAAACCTTTACTAAAGCTCCTCTATCAACAGAATCGAACGCTTGCTCATAATCTATAAAACTGAGGACCAAAGGTGTTGAAAACTTAGGCACTTCTCAATTATTAACCTAAGAGTGAAAATTTGGTCAACACATCCTCTACCTTTTCTAAAACCGCACTGCTCTTCTCTTAAAACTTCGTCGACGGCATCTCTCATCTAAAAAGTATCATATTACTAAGCAATTTGCTACCTACAGAGACCAGACTAATGCCTCGATAATTACCACACTCACTTTTATCACCTTTCTTATAAAGTGGCTTAATTAAGGTTTTCCTAAAATCATTAGGTACTTCCCCTTTTTCAAAAATCATATTCATAATCTCCAATAACTTATTTCTAACCTCAGAGCACCATATTTAAGAAACTCATTTACTACCTATCAGCACCTGGAGCCTTATTATTCTTTAATCCTTTTAGTACTGTTTCTAATTCCTCCTCACAAAACAAATCTTCCTTCACATCCAAGGTATCACAAACTTTTTCATTTTCCTCTATATTTTTTCCTGCAACTCTATCTCGGTTAAGCAAATTCTCAAAATGTTCGGCCCATCTCACTTTAGCTTTTGTCTTATCGCTAATTGCCACCCCATTCCTATCTTTAACTGGGACAAGTCCGGATTGACTACTACCTCTCAATTTGTTAACGTGCCAGTACAATATTTTACTATTATGCCGTCTAGCTGCATCTTCTAAATCCTCGGCAATTTTATCCATGGCCTCCACTTCACACCTCCTTAGTTCATATTTCAATGCTTTCTCCACTTTCTTTACATTTCTTTTGTTTTCATGTGATCTATCACTCAGATAATTCTGTACAAGTCCTTTCTCCTTTCTATTAAACTTAAAGCTTTTTCACTAATATTCTTAGCTGCAGTTCTAGCTTTCTTCCCTAATACACCTTCAGCAACTTCACAAATTATTTTTCTAAAATTATTCCAACCATCTTCCACATTATCAAATTTTAAACTCTCAAGTTTAGTATTCAACTGTTCCTGGAAAGTTTCTCTCAAATTCTCATCCTGGAGTCTACTAACATCATAACTTCCCGGGAGGTAATTACCCTTCCGATATTTCAGCTTTAAATTACCCTTGACACTACTAGATGGTGATCTTTACTTTTAACATCAATAACAGCACTCCTATATACCCTAGTATCTTGTATTGATCCTGCCAGTCTTCGATTTACTATAACATAATCAATAAGGTTTGCTGTCTTACCATCACGTGAATACCATGTTAGCTTATGAGCCATTTTATGACCAAACACCGTATTGTTATAACTAGATTGTTATACCTACAAAATTGCAAAAGTCTGTATCCATTACTGTTTTCTTTTCCTACACCAAATTTACCTAAGCTGGGATACCATCTATCCTTATTTCTACCAACCTGGGCGTTAAAATCTCCCAGCAATAACATCATATTTCTACCTGGGACCTTGTCTATTTGCTCCTGTAACTGTAAGTAGAATTCATCTGAGTCACTAGTATCTCCATCAGTCGGTTCTACAGGGGCGTAATTCTACTATAACTGATACCTTGAACTTTCTAGTCATAAAATGAGCAATTAGTATTCTATTATTAATACCTTCCCAGCCTAAACAAGACTTAGCAGCTTCCTTATTCATCATGAGCCCTACTCCCTGTCTATGTAACCCATCCTTCTCCTGCCTGAGTAAACAAATTCTATATCACCTAATTTCATGCTTCCTACCCCTGGGATATGAGTTTCTGAAACTCCTAATAAATCCAGTTCGAATCGTCTGAATTCGTCAGTCAAAATGTCGATACGATAGCATTTTTTAATGTCGTAACATTCCAAGTTCCAATTTTAATGTTCTTTAAATCATTGAAATTTTTTTCGCCTCAGGAAAAGCAATGATCCCGGATACCAGTGCAGGACGGGGATCACATATCTTCTCAAGTCTACACCGAAGTGCTTAAGCCGGCTTAGAACCGGACAGCAAGAAGTCCCTGGGACCTCCATGAATGGAGGCTTTGTGCAATCCTGGGCCCATCTTGGTCACAACATGGTTTTTCAGCGCTTGGCGATGCTCTTCTATCAACAAGAGTCGAAATCCTGCACAGACAATCTCAAGCCTATTACCTCCGACTCATTATATATTCATGCCTACAAATATTATGCTACTACGGGGAGGCAACCCGTAATAGATAAATTAGCTAGGAAGAGGTTTTTCAGCCCAAAGACGCCCATCAAAACATACCAATCCCAGAAGAATTGTCCATTAGTCAGAATCCCGTGCGAATGCTGTGTCGTTTACTAGGCTATAATTTCCTCGAGGGGCGCCACTCCTCAAGTGGGAATAGAGTTGACCGCAAGGTCCCCAATCTTGCAGGTACCCCGAAAAGGTCGAGGCAGCCCTTTGCAGAGGCCGTTGTCCATAGATCTGGATCTTACGCCCTGCCACAGTTGTCCTCCTATAGAGGATCCTCCCGTGATGGTGTTCTGCATCACCATAACAGTCCAAAGTTTAATTATAGTAACCAACGTGTAATAAATTGGCTTTAGTAATATACCATTAGTTTCCTTACCTAAGTAGGTAAACCAATAATTGTCTTTTAGTAATATACTATTAGTATTCTTACTTGAACAGGTAAATTAGTATCCAAAACAAACATATCAATGAAATTCATTATCCAATTCACTTGGAATTTATAACCGTGGATAATGTACGCGCACCAAGAAACTTGGTGTCACTCGGTCAAAGTCATGATCGCTATTGTTGATAAGACAGCCCTATGAAGGATATGATAGAATAATGTCTTTTGAAAGTATTGCTTAGTATTTTTGTATGCATAAAGTCGCAGATAAAAGCGTAAAATCTAATCTAAGTGATGGTATGACAGCCCTATGAGGAAAATGATAGAATAATGTCTTTTTCAAAAATATTGCTTAGTATTTGGGTATACAAAGTTTTGATATGACTGCCCTATGATGAAATTGATAGAATAATGTCTTTTGTCAAGTATTGCTTAGTATTTTGGTATGCATAAATTTGAAATTAATTTAGTTATATCTATTCTAAGCGATGATATGACAGCCTATGAGGGAAATGATAGAATAATGTCTTAATTTGTTATACTCCGTCATCATTAATAAACTTATGAATCTGCTAGTAGTATATATGTCTCTAAAAATTCCGTTTCTTACATCTCGAAATTCTTAATATATATTCTAAGCGTTTGATGTGCTAGAATACACTAAAAATAATTATCACATAACAAAGTACTGTCTTTTTGAAAAATATTACTTAGTATTGGGGCATGCATAAAGTCAAAATTAATAAAGCAGTATCTATTCCAAGTGATGATATGACAGTCCTATGAAGGAAATGATAGAAAAAATGTCTTTTTGAAAAGCATTGCCTAGTATTGGGGTATGCATAAAGTCGAAATTAATATAGTAATATCTATTCTAAGTGATGATCTGACAGCCATATGAGGGAAATGATAGAATATTGTCTAAATTTCTTATGCTCAGTCATCAATTAATAGACTTATGAGTCTGCTAGTAGCATCTATGTCCCTTAAAATTCCTTTTTTTACATCTCCGACTTTGTAATATACATTCTAAGCTTTTGATGCGCTAAGCATACCCAAAAAATAATGATCGCATAATAAAGTAATAGCTTTTTGAAAAATGTTGCTTAGTATTGGGGTATGCATAAAGTCAAAATTAATAAAGTAATATCTATTTTAAGTGATGATATGACTGCCCTATGATGGAAATGATAGAATAATGTCTTTTGAAAAGTATTGCTTAGTGTTGGGGTATGCAAAAAGTTGAAATTAATATACTAATATACGTTTTAAAGTGATGATATGACAGACCAATGAGGGAATGATACAATAATATCTTAATTTATTAAACTTAGTCCTCAATTAGTCAACTTTTGAGTCTGCTAGTAGTATCTATGTCTCTGAAAACTCCGTTTCTTACATCTCCGACTTTTTAATATACATTCTAAGCGTTTGATGTGTTAGTATATCCTAAAAATAATCATCACATAACAAAGTAATGCATAAAATATTTGTAATAAAATAACAGCATGTATTAATATAATATAAGAAATATGTTACATACATTACTATACATTATTAATATTATTAAACAACTTTGAACATTTTGAATCTATTCCATAAAATAGTTCATCATGTTTTCTCGTAATACTGTAGCTATTTTCTTCTCTTAGTTCTTAATAAGTAGAATAAACATTAATCCATTTTGAGTTATACACAATTTTTAATGGGGTGTCAATTAAAGGTTTAATATGCATTTCGTCTTTGGTTTTCTTGGGTTCATTGACTATATGATCAATAGTAGTAATAACGTTCATTTGTGCTTGATTTTCCATCAATTAATTTTTTTATATTCATTGATGATATTGTCTGCCAATGCCCTTATTATTTTGCCTGTGATTTCACTGTCTATTTTCCCATTATTTTTACACAGATAACAGTTTTGGCACGTAGACAAGATATGATTAATTACATTAATGCAGGAGTATGCATGACTTCTTCTTGTCTTCTTGAGAATGCTAATACCGGAAAGACAACGATAGGATGTATCAAAAGGTAACGTGTTTGCCACTAAAAGTAGCAAGAATTTTGTCCCCCGTCATCGACGATTATTTTTATGTTTGCATTCTCTTTGAGCACCAAATTCTCTGGGAATCATACTCTCCCACATCCACCATTTGCGCAACGGAAATTGTTGGGTACTCCAAAGGACTTTAGCTCTTCGCTTTCATGACAACAGACGCCTTCAGTTCTAATAAGATTACCATTAATGCTTGTTTCATAGTTCCAAATTGGTCTTTGTCAGCATTCAACACAACGATGATTTTATCGTGGGTACACACTTTTTTTCAGATAATTCATCTTCACTTAAAAAAAAAAACAGGATACAAGTGTAACCGCCCAATGTAGAAAAATTACTGATTTAATACATACAATTAACTAGGTGATGTTGATCAGTAGCCATAGAGTATCACTGGTACAACCGCGTAGTGTCACTGAGCAGCCTTGGGGTACCACTAATTCAACCGCAAGCATATTTCATGTAATTTTAAGAAATGTAAAAACAAAGTTGAAAAATTGTCTAAGTCCAAAAAATTCCAAGTCAGAAAAAAAGCGTTACTAAAAACATCATTTTTCCAATAGTAAAAGTCACGACTAACATATCTATATCATTCCCATTTCGTATTTTGAAAATATTAAGTATGATTTTTTTTTGTTTTAAGCCTATTTCAAGTCATTCTAAGACATGCTAAAAAGTTGAAAATATTTCTATGTTAAAAAATGAAAAAAAAGGTTCAAAAAGTTTAAAAAATATCAAAAAAAGTATTTTAAAAAATGAAGGAGTGGCCAAAAAGTTAGGGGGAGGGGGCCCCTTGGAGGTTGGGGAGAGGGGGTCCCTCAGAGGCTGAGGCCCTTGGTGGTTAGGGTCGTTGGTGGTTCTGGTCCTTGATGGTTTAAGTCCATAACCGTCTCACTACTTGATTTCTAAGGATTTCTAAGACTTTTTCTGAATTTCTATGTTACTATTCTTTTTTCAGCATCTACAACTTTAATAGTTTCAACTTTTTAGCATACTCCATTGCTAAAAAATATTCTGCATTACCCACACTCCTCATTTTGTACTTGTGTATTATAGCGACCAACGACTAGAAGTGAAAGATATGTCAGGTCACGAGATCTTTTCCCCAGAAACTATGACTTTAGTAGATCACAGCTCACAGATCACAGTCGAGAAGTGAAAGCTATGTCAAGTCACGAGATCTTTTCTTGGGAACTAATAATTTACTATTTTCAACTTTTTAGCATACTCAAATGCTAAAGAATATTTTATATTGCTCACACTGCTCATTTGGTTCTTGTGCATTAGACAGAACACAGCCAAGAAGTAAAGCCAGGTTAAGTCACAAGATTGCCTCTTTTCTTGGCGCTTACAACTTTATTAGTTTCAACTTTTTAGCATACTACAATGCTAAAGAATATTTTATATCGCCCACACTCCTCAATTGGTACTTCTGTATTATACAGACCACAGCAGAGAAATGAAAGCTAGGTCATGTCACAAGATCGCCTTGTCACCACTAACCGTTATCAAAGACTGATACACATGACGTTATTCTAATCATATCATAACAATTATGTCACGTTGCGTAAGACTTACCAATCCCTCAGACTTACCTTAACTGATAAGCAATCTCAACCCTTTACCACTTTCATTCAATCCCATTAAAAAAATAAGAATATTGTTGTCGTCTGTTTCATCTCATTTTTTAAATAAATAATTAAGACCATTCAGACCAGAATTATGCAAATTAGGTAAATTTTTGATACCTGTAATATTGTTACTTTATCTAGCTTAAATTCCATTCAGCTCACCTTATATGCCGTTCGCCCCATATTCTATATCATTATATGACAAGTATGAGTGGTTCGGTAGGTTTTGTTCCTTCAGTATCCCATACAACTGTTGACTCAGAAACCGGTCTGGGTGCTCCAGAAACCGGTCTGACAGGTCTTGTTAACTTGGAATATATAGATGCTCCACTACTGATCCAAAGCAAAACTACAATTTAAGAATTAAATTCTCATTCAGAGAATAAATATTTGATATTATGACAAAAGGAAAAAAAATAAAAGGGGGAAATTAAATGTTAAACTAAAATACAATAAAGAAATGCAGTTAATGATGACGGACACTGGGATCCAATTCGTTTTTAATGATTATTTATTCTAGGCAGGAGGAAAATTTGATAAAAGTAAGAATGAAAAGATAAATACTAAAAAGAGACAAAATATGCAGATTTCGTCTGAAGTGGTGGAAAATAAAATTTTGGGAGAAATACAAAACGAGCTTAGGGGAACTGCGGAAAAACTAAAGATGATCATAAAATAGAACTGAATAGGTTTGGGGGGCGGCAGCCCCCCAACTGTGCCCCCTAATCCCTGTACGTTTTAAGGTTCGACCTTGTAACTCAGCCTCTTTAACTCTTTAGAAAACGTAGTTTTTTTTTCAAATAATCTTCAGATAGCATCAACGCGCATTCTTCGTTCGATTATCCCAGGGGATGGGACCTAGAAAAAGCTAATTCATGGTTTCACTCAGGTTTTTACCTGATTTCCCTGTGCTCATATCGTTTTTTTTTTTGCGGGTCCTTGCATTTCGGCCATGGATTATTACAAACTTTTCCAAGGGGAAATTCAGGTTTCGATTAAGATATTCATTTGTTTTCATCGCTGGAGATTAAAGGCTAGTTCAGCCAGTCCTTCTTTTGTTCGTCTGGTATCGACACATATGCCAGAACCTGATTCTCCGCTTCTCCTAAATGTAAATTTTGTGGGAGCAAGAAAAGTCTCGTTTACCATGTTGCAAACCCTTGATTAAGGTTGACTCAGACCTATAAGATTATTATCCATTTTGGGATTTTTCCATTATGTTAGTGGATACGGGGCCTTGAATTAACTCTGGCTAGGTAGGAAGATTGCTTCATTAGTTTGGGACGATTATTTTCTGCAAATTTTGTGGACGTCAATTTTTCAAAATCTCCTACCTCATACTGATGCCCATACAATCTAGACCCTTGTTGTTCTGCAGTGCTAACATTTGGATGCTAAAAGATCTGTGGAAGCAGCAGCAGCACACACATTGGTCTGAAATGAAAGAAAGAAGACTAATGGATATTGTAAAGATAAAGTGCAATCTTTTATGTTTGTAAGAATGGCTCAGCGTGGTGCGTGGGTGGTCATTTATCTTCCAGGGAAGGTTTTGGGGCTCTCTCCTTTTTCTTTTGCAGATAAATGATTAGTTTCCTTTTTGATTAGATTTGCTTATAGTATAATATCAGCAGAGTCCAGGATTAGAATTATGTTTAGAAAGAGTTTTGTCGGAGTTGAAGAGTTGAGAATAAAAGTGAGTTATTTTCTACAACTGTACAAGATTTTCACCCGAACCCTGGTGGAGTAGGGAAAGAGTTTTAGAGAAGTACCGTCATTACAGTATCGACAGGAGGGTCTGTTTACCCCCCAAGAAGATAAACAGAGAGATGTCAGGGGTGACACAGATCTGGACACCTTGAGCCCAATTGTTTAGCCCGTAACTCCTCCAAAACTAGTGCATGTTTCAAAATCCACACTTATTGTAATATCATTGCGGGAAGAAATTGTAGAATCTTTGTAATCGTTGATCGCGCTACTAAACTCTAGTGGCACTAGTGTGGCTTTAGAGTTCAAATACTGGTGGCTGTGCTGACCATACTATCAAATATTACGACTTAAGACCCAATCTATTCTTGAGATACGCTCTTTTGACAAAGTACATGCACGTAGCGTCTATTGATTTATTTCAAATTTCCCCTCAGTATTGTAAATTGAGTTGTGTGATATTAGTGGTGGGGGTGATAGTTCTAGTAGTACTGGTAGCATACAAATATCGCCTTTTTGATCATCTCCCTTATCCTTTCCTGAAATTTCCAAATTAATATACTAAATCATTCTTGAGTTAAACCCTTTCGACAATCCGCTTTCACATAACGTGTTTTGATTCAGTTCAACACTCTAATCAACATTCACTGAAAGGCTCATATGAATGTCCTTCGTCGTTTTGGAATTAAGTTCAAAATACGATACCTTTCTCAAAAGCATATACTACATGTAAACAATGAACGAATGGCCCTGGGGACTGTAGTAAGGTTGACATCCCCAAAGACATAATTACTGAATCTTTCAACAATGCTGAACAGAATAGCTTTTTCATTTTTTTTTTGAGATGTGTTTTACGGTATGATAGGCTTAGGGGGGGGGGGGGAAATGGTTGCCACCCGTTCATTTTGACTCCTAAAAAAGGCACTAGAACTGCCGATTTCTAATCAAATAAGCCCCATTTAATCCGAAGTTTATACGGTCACCCGTTCTATAAAAAACTTACATGCCCAGGAGTATAACTTAAATCTCTTGCCACTGGGCTCTTGATGTTGTGTGAACCCTGAAGACACTGTTATATGCTCTTTGGACTATTATGATAAAAATGTCTGTGTCACAATTTCGATTGGATGCACTTAAGAAAAAGAGGATGTTAGGGAGAGGTGAGGGCTAGTTGCCCTCCATCACTTTTGACTCTAAAAAGGGAACTTAGACTGTACATTTCCAATCTAATGAGCCTCCTCTAAAGTCCATACGATCACTCCTTTCATAAAAGTCTTATATGCCCCCAGGGCAAAACTAACAACCCTTGCACTCACAGTCTGGAGGGTTGTTTCAACCACACAAAGGCTTTTTTATGTGATCACTGGACTTTTTTTGAATTAATGGGTATCTCAAAATTTCCATCAGATGCATTTTGGGATAATATGACGTGTGTATGTGTGTGTGTGGGGAGGGGGGGGGGGGGTAATCTGCCTTCCAACCACTTTGATTCTTAAAATGGAACTAGAACTTTTGATTAAAATTCCAATAAGCCCCCTCTGAAGTTTATACGGCCACCCTTTCTATAAAAACATTATATACTCCTAGATCATAGCTTACAACCGTTGCCCTGAAGGATGTGGGGAGGAGGATTGAAGGATTTTCCGGACCTTTCAACTAGGCTAAAAAATATCATTTTCTCAATTCTAATTTCCAATTAAATGAGCCCCTTCCGAAGTATTTACGACAACGACTTATGAAGTGCCTTGGTCTAAAAAAAAAAAAAAAAAAAAAAAAATTAAAATAAAATTCAATCATTTAAAATTTAAAACTTTATACAACAACCACTTTTATACAAAAGGTCTGAAAAAAATGCACTGTGCCCATATAACTCTTTACTTAGACAGCGATATTAGACAAATACATTAAATTAATTAGTGTGCTATAAACGAGAATAATACGGCTATAGTTAAGGTAGGAAGTGAGGTTAGTAGCTGGTATTATATTAAGTCAGGAGTTAAGCAGGGTTGTGTTCTATCCCCATTTATACGGATCATTTTGATGGACTTTGCCGAATGGAGCACAGGAAAGGCAATGGTAAACATGGAATCAAATGGGGATGAAAACTTTCCTGAGCTTAGATTATGCTGACGGTTTAAGCATCCTAAATGAAAGTAGCAGGGAAGACAGTGCCAGCGCAAAAACGTATATAATTTATACATGGTTTGATGTTGCTTGATGGTTATGGGTGTTGTTTCATGGTTATCACTATTGGTCAACATGTTTGTTGTTTCTTGGATGTAGACAAAAGTTCAGCAACAATTGCTGGATACATACAGAAGTGACTAG
Organism: Artemia sinica; assembly: GCA_027921565.1. Taxonomy (NCBI): domain Eukaryota; kingdom Metazoa; phylum Arthropoda; class Branchiopoda; order Anostraca; family Artemiidae; genus Artemia; species Artemia sinica. The sequence continues at coordinate 48,836,926 of CM051265.1, forward strand.
GTTTCTTGGAAATTGATTTGCAAAATCTGACGGGGAATTCTAATGTAACATGAGGGGAAATAAGAAACAATGTGGCTTTTTCTGGTCTTTAGGTCTGAGAGATAAATATTTATATTCTATCGAAGCCATAATAGTGTAACTAGGAACACCTTAGATATATTTTCAGAAATTCAAACGAGATCAAGACAGATTGAATATATTTTACGCGGGAAATGCTTTCTTGGGAATTTTAAATGTGATACCGCAAAAGGATGCCAAAAAAAGGAACATTCTGAAATTACTTTTAGGGGATTATTTGGGCAAAAAACGAATTAATCAACATTTTAGGTATTTTTTTTGGGTGAAACAGTTTGAGACATTTTAGAGGATGATTTGGGGTGAAACTCTGTGGTCGTTATAATACACAAGTTCCATTTGAACAGTGTTGTAAGGTCCCCTACCCAAACCCCAAAGGACCCCCCCAACTCCCCCCCCCCGCATTTTTTACACTTTTTTGGCGTGCTTGAGACACAGAAGGCCCCCCAAAGGGCCCCCAACTTTCTTGCCCCCCCCCCCCCATTTTACACTCTTTTTTTGCACGCTTTAGACACAGAAGGGCCCCCCAGAACCCCCCCCCCCCCCCCCCCACAAGTTTTTTCCGCTCCCCCCCATTTTTATACACTTTTTTTTGCCCGCTTGAGACTCAGAAGGGCCCCCCTAAGGACCCCCCCCCCATTTTTAAAACTTTTCTTGCACACTTGAGACACAGAAGGGCCCCCCAAGGTCCCCCCGAGGGCACCCCTCCCCCAACCTTTTGCCCCCTAAAAAAATGTGTTTTGCACATTTTTTAACACTTTTTTTGCACGCTTGGGATACAGAAGGACTCACCCTCCCCCAACTTTCCCCCCCCCCCCACATTTCCTAATACTTTTTTTGCGCGTTTGAGACACAGGAGGGCCCCCTCCCTCCAACTTTATGGGCCCCTCCATTTTTTTGAACATTTTTTATTTATTTCACATGGTATTTTTTTCAACTTTTTTTATTATTATTTTTTTAACATGATATATTTTTCAACTTATTTTTCTACATGTCTTCGAATCACATGGAACATACTTAAAACATAAGAAATTTATACTTAATATTTGCACAATTCGTTAGAAGTAACAGTTTTTTTCTTAGCAGTAACAAATTTCTTCTAATAGCACCAAGTTTTCCATCAAAGATAACAAATTTTTTCATTATGATAACAAGTTTTCTGTCAGAAGTAGCAAGATTTCCTTAACACTAACAAATTTTCTCTTCGAAGTATCAACATTTTCCCTTAATACTAACCAACTTCTACTTACACACTTAAATTTCTCTTCCAAGTATCAACATTTTCCCTTAATACTAACACACTTCTACTTAAAACTATCAAATTTTTCTTAGAAGTATAATTTTTTTCCGTTCATGATAAAAAGTCATCTGTCAAAAGTAGCAAGTTTTCCATAACACTAACAAATTTTCTCATCGAAGAAAAATTTTTTTCCTTAACACTAACAGAGTTTTAGTTACAACTATCAAATCTCTCTTAGAAGTAACAATTTTTCGTCAGCGATATCTAATTTTCTGTTAGAACTAACAAGTTACTTCGATGAGAAACTTTGTTAGTGTTTAGGAAAACTTGCTACTTCCGACAGAAAACTTGTTATCATAGACGAAAAAGTTGTTACTTCTAAGAAAACTATGGTATCTTTGAAAGAAAACTAGCTACTTCTAAGAGAAAATTTTTTATCACTGAAAAAAAAAATCGTTACTACTAAGAGAAATTTATTATCTTTGACTTAAAACTTGGGGGTATTAGAAAAAAATTGTTACGTTAAGAAAAACCTATTACTTCTAAGAGAAACTTAATAGTGTTAAGTAAAAGCCTATTAGTATTAAGGAAAAAGTGGTTACTTCGAAGAGAAAATTTGTTAGTTTGTGTACGAAAACTTGCTACTTTTGACAGAAAACTTGTTATCATAAACGAAAAAAATTATTACTTCTAAGAAAAATTTGGTATCTTTGACAGAAAACTTGTCATCACTGACGAAAAAATGGTTACTTCTAAGAGAAATTTGATAGTATTTAGTAAAAGTTTGTTAGTATTGAGGAAAAAGTTGTTACTTCGAAGAGAAAAATTGTTAGTGTTGAAGGAAAACTTGCTAGTTCTGACAGAAAAACTTGCTGTCATAAACGGAAACATTGTTACTTCTAAGAAAAATTTCGTTTCTTTGACAGAAAACTTATTAGTTCTAACAGAAAATTTGTTATCACTGATGAAAAATTGTTACTTCTAAGAGAAATTTGATAGCGTTAAGTAAAAGTTTGTTAATATTAAGGTAAAAGTCTCTACTTCGAGGGGAACATTTTTTAGTGTAAAGGAAAAATTACTACTTCTAACAGAAAACTTGTTATCATAAACGAAGAAATTGTTATTTCTAAGAAAAATTTGGTTTTTTTTACAGAAAACTTGCTACTTCTAACAGAAAACTTGCTATCACTGTCGAAAATTTGTTACTTGGATGAGAAAATTTGTTATTGCTACTTCTAAGAAAAATATGGTATCTTTGACAGAAAACTTATTATCATAGACGAAAAAGTTGTTACTTTTAAGAAAATTTTTGCATCTTTGACATAAAACTTGCCACTTCTAACATAAAAATTGCTACTTCTTATAGAAAACTTGTTATCACTGACGAAAAATTGTTACTTATAAGAGAAATTTGGTAGCGTTAAGTAAAAAAATTTTGTAAATATTAAGGTAAAAGTTGCTACTTCAAGGATAACATTTCTTAGTGTTAAGGAAAGCTTGCTACTTCTAACAGAAAACTTGTTATCATAAATGAAAAAATTGTTACTTCTAAGAAAAATTTGGTCTCTTTGACAGAAAACTTGCTACTTCTAACAGAAAACTTGTTATCACTGTCAAAAAAATTGTTACTTCGATGAGAAAATTTGTTAGTGTTACTTTAAGAAAAATATTGGTATCTTCGACTGAAAACTTATTATCATAGACAAAAAAAGTTGTTAACTTGCTACTTCTGAGAGAAAACTTGTTATCATAAACGAAAAAATTTTTACTTCTAAGAAAAAATTGGTATCTTTGACAGAAAACTTGTTAGTTCTAACAGAAAATTTGTTATCATTGACAAAAAATTGTTACTTCTAAGAGAAATTCGATAGTTGTAACTAAAACTCTGTTAGTGCTAAGGAAAAAATTGTTACTTTGATGAGAAAATTTGTTAGTGTTAAGGAAAACTTGCTACTTTTGACAGAAAACTTTTTATCATGACCGGAAAAAATTATACTTCTAAGAAAAACTTGATAGTTTTAAGAAGAAGTTTGTTAGTATTAAGGGAAAATGTTGATACTTCGAAGACAAATTTGAATGTGTTAAGTAAAATCTGTTAGTATTAAGGGAAAATGTTGATACTTCGAAGAGAAAATTTGTTATTGTTAAGGAAATCTTGCTACTTCTGACAGAAAACTTGTTATCATAATGAAAAACTTTGTTATCTTTGATGGAAAACTTGGTGCTATTAGAAGAAATTTGTTACTGCTAAGAAAAAACTGTTACTTCTAACAAATTGTGCAAATATTAAATGTGAATTTCTTATGTTTTAAGTATGTTTCAGGTGATTCGAAGACATGTAGAAAAAAAGTTGACGAATATATCATGCTAAAAAATAACAATAAAAAAGTTGAAAAAAATACCATGTTAAAAAATAAAAAAAAAGTTCAAAAAATGGAGGGGGGCCCATAAAGTTGGAGGGAGGGGGGCCCTCCTGTGTCTCAGGCGCGCAAAAAAAGTATTAAAAAATGAGTGAGGGGGTTCAAAAAGGTCAGAGGAGGGGTGAGCCCTTCTGTGTCTCAAGCGTGCCAAAAAAAATATTTAAAAAATGGAGGGGGGGGGGGGCAAAAAGTTGGAGGGGGGCCTTTGGGGTCCCTTGTGGGGCCCACCTGTGTCTCAAGCGAGCGAAAAAAAGTATTAAAAAAAAGGGGGGCCAAAAAGTTGGAGGGAAGGGGGCCTTTGGGGGGCCCTTCTGTGTCTCAAGCGTTCAAAAAAACGTGTCAAAAAAGGGAGGGAGGGCAAAAAATTTTTGGGGGTGGTCCTTGGGGGGCCCTTCTGAGTCTCAAGCGTGCCAAAAAAGTGTAAAAAAATGGAGGTGAGCAAAAAAGTTGGAGGGGGGTCCTTGAGGGGCCCTTCTGTGTCTCAAGCGTGCAAAAAAAGTGTAAAAAAATGGGGGGGGGAAGTTGGGGGGGCCCTTTGGGGGGCCTTCTGTGTCTCAAGCGAGCAAAAAAGTGTAAAAAATGGAAGGAGAGTTGGGGGGGTCTTTGGGGGTTTGTGTAGGGGACCTTACAACACTGTTCAAATGGAACTTGTGTATTATAACGACCACAGAGTTTTACCCCAAATCATCCTCTCAAACTGTTTCACCCAAAAAAATTCCTAAAATATTGATTAATTTGTTTTCGCCCAAATAATCCCCTAAAATAATTTCAGAATGTTCCCTTGATTTTGCATCCTTTTGCGATGTCACATTTAAAATTCCCAGGAAAGCATTTCCCGCTTAAAAAATATTCAATCTGTCTTGATCTCGTTTGAATTTCTGAAAATATATCTAAGGTGTTCCTAGTTACACTATTATGGCTTCGATAGAATATTAATATTTATCTCTCAGACCTAAAGACCAGAGAAGCCATATTGTTTCTTATTTTCCCTCATGTTACATTAGAATTCCCCGTCAGATTATGCAAATCAATTTCCCAGAAACCTAGTCACTTCTGTCTGTATCCAGCAATTGTTGTTGAACTTCTGTCTACATCCAAGAAACAACAAACATGTTGACCAACAGTCATAACCATCAAACAACACTCATAACCATCAAACAACATCAAATCATCAACCATCAGAACCATGAAACAACACCCATAACCATCAAACAGAACAGAACCATGAAACAACACCCATAACCATCAAACAACATCAAACCATGCATAAATTATGTACGTTTCGCGCTGGCACTGTCCCTCCCTACTGAAAGTGTGAGCAAAATGAATGAAATTTTAAAGGTTTTGCAAGTTCAGGGTTTTAAAATAGGCTTAAAAATCTATGTTAAGAAGACTATATCGCTAAGGCTAGGAATAAGTAAAGAGATGAGAGGGTGACGTTGGGTATCAAAAAGATTGATGAAGTAGACAGCTTCTCTTACCTTAGTAGTATCAAACAGTTTGTGGTAATGAACTGTAAGTAAAGAGCGAAACGACTGAATAGTAACCGAAACTCTAATAAAATGAATTTTGATATTAATAAATGTATCAAAAGAATCGGCTTATTACGCTGATTCCAAATATTTAAGAATCATGAAGCCTAGTGATACCAATAAGTGGCTACGAGCCTGAGAAAATTTGCCTGATATTTGAAAAAGGGAGAAAATACCCCTTAACAGTTCAAAAATCGTAATAAAAATTACACCATCAGATTCAGCGTATAAGGGAACCATACTGTAGAAGTTTCAAGTTCTTTTTTGCAGAAATGTGGAATTTAGTATTTTTTGTCAAAAGAAAGACCACGGATGCGTATTTGTTTGTTGTTTTATTTGTTCTTTTGCTGTTTTTTCCCAGGAATCATCGTTCCGAACCAATGATCCTAGAACATTGGGACAGGGCTTATTTGAATAGAAATTAAAAGTTGTAGTGCCTCTTTTAAGTGACCTAAAAAATTGGAGGGCACAAGCCCCCATCCCACGCCCCTTTTCTCCAAAATCGTCCAATCAAAATTTTGAGATAGCTGTTTTGTTTAGCATAGTTGAAAAGTCTCAAAACTCTGCCTTGGGGGATAACATGCCCCCCAGACCCTGGGGATAGATCTTTGAGTTATAAAATCTGCCCATTGTTTATGTATAGTACTTCTTATTGAGAAATACGAAAAAAAACTTTTTCTGGGGGAGATTTTGTGCTTGTGGTGGGTTTCGATGAAGATATTCTCCTTGTGGAGGGAAATTTCCAGGGGTGAACTCTCCGCAGAAAATTTTACATTGACAGAATTCTTATACGAATTTTTCTTTCTTAGTTTCTCTTTTGCCTACTCAATTTTGCTTGTGAAGAGGTTCCGAGGGAAATTTTCAGCGTAATTGGATTTCCAGAAAATAATTTCCGCGGAAGGGGGATTTTCCAGAGTGATTGGAAAAATGATTAGAACATAAATCCTTTTTCAAATGATGGTATGCTAAGGAGATTTTTTCAGGCTGAAACTTCAGCAAGGAATTTTACGGAGGGGGGTTGGAAATTTCAGCGAGGATGGAATTATCCCTGCAGAATTTTACGAGGGGGGATGTTTTTTTACGTTGGAGGGGCTTTCTACGGGGGTGTTTACCGTAATGGGAAGGAATTTGTTCATGGAGGATGAAGCAGGTTTACCGGCATTATTTGAAAAGCGATCAGAAATTAAACAAAATAACATTTTTTTCAACTTAAAGTAAGGAGCAACATTAAAACTCAAAACGAACAGAAATTGTTCCATTTACGAAGGGATTTTCCCATCCTCAATACCTTGCTCTTTGCACTAAAGTTTGACTATATTGCCCAATTTTTAAGGAAAGACTCCTGAAACACAAGGGCCACTTAATTAGTACAGGATGCTTTTTATAAGTGCTAAAAACTTCGGCATGAAGAGCAGAGTATTGAGGAGGGGGACAAACCCATTATATACGAAATGATTTCTGTTCGTTTTGAGCTTTATTGTTGCTGTTTACTTTACTTTTTTTTTTTTTTTTTTTTACTGTTTACTTTCAGGTAAAAAAAACTTTTTTTTTTATTTAATCATTAGTAAAGACGGTGGGAGCAGTGAAAATGTTAAAAGTAGAGTAGCCAAGACTTAGGGTGATTTTTCTCAGTTGAAAAAAGTTTGGAAGAATAGGAAGATAAATCTGCGAACCAATTTTAGAATATTGGAAGCTGCAGTGATATTTCCTGAGTTACCTACTGAGTTACCTTCTCAGTAGGGTCCCTCCCCAGGCCACTCAGCGTGTACGCAGGTGGCGGATAGGGGAAAATCCTACAGATATGTAGGATACCTCCATAAAGGGAGGCGCAGACCAAGGGGGACCTAGACCATGGGGGTCCCAAAATTGAAATTAGGGTACCCTCACCCGGGGATCATAAATACAGGTGGAGGAGGAAGAAGGCCCCTTTGACGCACACTGAGCAGGGCCCACCGGCGTGTGGACACGTCCCGCTAGTTATGAAGTTTCTTCCAGTAATGAGTTAAATTGTATGGTACTGCAGGATACCATCGTGGGAGGATCCTCTCCAGGAGGACAACTGCAAAAGGGCGGAAGATCCAGAATTGGACAACGGCTTCTGCAAGTGCAAGGGTCTGGGGAGCCCTTGTTTAAGCCAATTTCCATGAAACACTAATGGATACTGAAGATCAAATGCAAAGAGATACTACTACTACGGCGTTCGCGGTAGCCGACGCGGACCGGGTCAGGGTGGTGCCTGGCCCGACAAGTATGCAAGCCACCCGATCAAGAAAACATTTGCATATTGGCGCAAGGCGCAAGCTGGAATCCCCGCAACTGCTCCTTGCAAGGGAGCTAGAGAAGTACAAAATCAACGTTTGTTGTCTGTCAGAAACGAGACTGAATGATGTTCTGTCCAAAAAGTTGAGCGTTTCCGAATCTGACTCATTCCAGTTCTACAACTCGGGTCCCAAGGATGGTTCCGGCCAACAAGGAGTTGGGTTCCTGATAGACGATTCTACTGCATCATGCGTCACCTCTTGGGAGCCAGTGTCACCAAGGATCGCCATGATTAGATTGAGAGGCCACATTAGCCATATAACCATAATCGCTGTGTACGCTCCGATAAGGGATAGCAGCGACGCGGTCAAAGATGCCTTTTATTATCAACTACAAAGGATCATCGACAAGACACCAAGGCATGATATACTCTTTGTCGCTGGAGACTAGAACGCCCGGCTTGGCAGAGTAGACCCTGACACACAGCAGCAGTTATTGGCCGCCACACCGTTGGTAACAGATGCATCGATGGAGAAAGGCTCTTACAGCTAGCCATATACAACAACCTATGCGTTACAAAAGCTCTCTTTGAGCACAAGAGACTCCACCTCGTAACATGACCTTCGAACGACTGCGTAACAACAAACAGCTCAGATTGACCACATCTTAGTCAGTAAAAGATGGAGAAGCTCCTGCACATATGCCCGGGTATACAGAGGAGCCGACATAGGATCTTTAAATGGATCTGATCACTATCTCCTCACTTGCAAAGTCCGTCACCGCCTTAGTAGACAGAAGCGACAGAAGGCAGGGAAGCGCTTCGATGTGTCGAAACTAAGATGCCCTGAAATTAAAGCCGACTTCGAGTTAAAGCTAAGCAAACCGGTTCGAAGCCTTGAACCGTCTTTCACACGCCGACGAAGAATGGACGCAGATGAAAATTGCGACACAAGACGTAGCTGAGGAGGTGCTTGGTCACACCAAACGAAAACAACGAGCCTGGATCTCTGACCATACCATAGAACTAGTCAAGAAGAAGCGATCCCTCGTGGGAGGTGCAAAAGAACCCTTAAAAAGTAGCCCGCAAAGCAGTTAAACAGTCACTGAAAGGGGACAGAGAAAAGTACTTGTCAGATCTGGCGAATGAATTGAAACAAGTGTCCAAGAACCACAATAGCAGGAAAATGTTCAAATTCCTGAAAGAAGCGACAGAAAAAAGCTCCTGTAGCGAAAGATAAGTCCGGAGAACTCTCATCCGAACAGAAGAAGGACGCATGGAACGCTGGCGAGAGCATTTTTCTGAGCTACTGAATCCTGTCAAACCCCAGTGCGATCTACCTGCCTTCTTGAGTGCTGATAGAGAGCCCTACGCAGTAAACCTCGATCCACCAAGAATTGCGGACGTAGAAAAAGCGCTGAAGTGCATGCAAAAAAATAAAACTCCAGGAGAGGATGGGATCCCTTCTGAAGTGATCAAGTCCTCACCAACCCTACTATGCCGCCTAACCGGCCTGTTTGTCCAGGTATGGACGACGAAGACCTTCCCAAAGACTGGAAAGTATCAGTCCTCATTCCGCTATACAAAAAAGCAGATAAGGCCATTTGTGGAAAACTATAGAGGTATCTCCTTGATCGACCGAGCCATGAAGGTCTTCTGCGTCATTCTTCCGAATCGATTCAAAGGCGCACGTGACAAGTTAACTCGTCCTGAACAAGCGGGCTTCAGACCAGGCAGAGGCTGTCCAGAACAGATATGACGATTCGTCTCATCCTTCAGAAGTACAGCAGGTTTCGTTTACCCCTTCTCATTGCCTTTATTGACTTTGTAGCTGCCTTCGATTCCCTCACAATAGAGGAGCTATGGAGAATTATGGCTGAAGACGGTACGTCACAAGATATCATTGAAATACTCCGAAGTGCGTATAAGGACACCGAGACTTTCATCCGTGTTTCCGGCAATTACACCCCTAAGTTTCCAGTTGAGTTTGGGGTAAAACAGGGATGCCTCTTTCGTGTATATTATTAAACTACGCGATAGACTGGATCATGAATAATGCAATGAGAAACTATAGCGGAATAGTTTTCGGCCAAATTGCTGGTTTCCTCCAGTCCTTGACAGATCTGGACTTTGCACACGACGTTGCTGAGCTCGAAACCACCACCGACAGCTTGCAAGGCATGATCGACGATACCTCTGAGGTCACAAAGTGCATCGGACTGACCATCAGTGTCGCAAAGACTAAAGTACTGGCTCTCAACCACATAGCAGGAAAATGTTCAAATTCCTGAAAGAAGCGACAGAAAAAAGCTCCTGTAGCGAAAGATAAGTCCGGAGAACTCATCCGAACAGAAGAAGGACGCATGGAACGCTGGCGAGAGCATTTTTCTGAGCTACTGAATCCTGTCAAACCCCAGTGCGATCTACCTGCCTTCTTGAGTGCTGATAGAGAGCCCTACGCAGTAAACCTCGATCCACCAAGAATTGCGGACGTAGAAAAAGCGCTGAAGTGCATGCAAAAAAATAAAACTCCAGGAGAGGATGGGATCCCTTCTGAAGTGATCAAGTCCTCACCAACCCTACTATGCCGCCTAACCGGCCTGTTGTCCAGGTATGGACGACGAAGACCTTCCCAAAAGACTGGAAAGTATCAGTCCTCATTCCGCTATACAAAAAAGCAGATAAGGCCATTTGTGGAAACTATAGAGGTATCTCCTTGATCGACCGAGCCATGAAGGTCTTCTGCGTCATTCTTCCGAATCGATTCAAAGGCGCACGTGACAAGTTAACTCGTCCTGAACAAGCGGGCTTCAGACCAGGCAGAGGCTGTCCAGAACAGATATTGACGATTCGTCTCATCCTTCAGAAGTACAGCAGGTTTCGTTTACCCCTTCTCATTGCCTTTATTGACTTTGTAGCTGCCTTCGATTCCCTCACAAGAGAGGAGCTATGGAGAATTATGGCTGAAGACGGTACGTCACAAGATATCATTGAAATACTCCGAAGTGCGTATAAGGACACCGAGACTTTCATCCGTGTTTCCGGCAATTACACCCCTAAGTTTCCAGTTGAGTTTGGGGTAAAACAGGGATGCCCTCTTTCGTGTATATTATTAAACTACGCGATAGACTGGATCATGAATAATGCAATGAGAAACTATAGCGGAATAGTTTTCGGCCAAATTGCTGGTTTCCTCCAGTCCTTGACAGATCTGGACTTTGCACACGACGTTGCTGAGCTCGAAACCACCACCGACAGCTTGCAAGGCATGATCGACGATACCTCTGAGGTCACAAAGTGCATCGGACTGACCATCAGTGTCGCAAAGACTAAAGTACTGGCTCTCAACCAACCCGCCCTTGACGGCGAGCCAATAGAAAACGTCGAAGAATTCAAGTATCTTGGCTCTATCATAACACCAGATGGCAGTGCTCAAAGGGATATCTCTACCCGCATAGAAAAAGCCCGGGGAGTCTTTACTAGCCTGAAAAAAAGCACGATGGACCAGACGGGAGATCTCAACCAAAACAAAAGTCAGAATCTATGTAGCAACTGTTCGAGCGGTACTACTTCATGCTTACGAGACATGGTCGATCACAGCTGAAGACCGAGAACTTTGGATATGTTCGACCACCGCTGCCTTCGTTATATCCTTCGCATTAAGGGACAGGACAGGATTTCCAATAGTGAAGTAACGAGTCGCTGTGGCCAATCAGAAGAGCTATCGCTTATCATTAAAAAATGTCGCCTGAAGCTCCTCGGCCACACATTGCGCCGTCCTGAAGGCACGATATGTCGAAACATACTTGTCCGCGAACCAGCCCCCTCCTAGAAAACGTAAACCAGGAGGACAAAAAAAAGAGCCTATGGCAAAACACAAGGAGGGCCTGGAACCGTGGGGAAGTTTCAGGAGACACGGTCGGAGATGGGACAAAGACTGGCTGAAGATCGCCGGAGAAGCTGCAGCCGACAGGTCCAAGTGGTCGTCGGAAGTCATTCCAAGATCTTTTGGTGCCGGGCATGACAGTTCATCGTCTGGTTCCCGCCAAAAGTAAAGTAAGTATAAGGGTATTAAGGACTATGATAAGCAAGATGACACTACTCACACCCAACTTATCCAACTAAAAATTTTCAATTTATAAATAATGATCCAGAAACTGAACGTTACTTTGAGATTGTCTACCAATTATTAGAAGATAGCTTCAAACAAAAGGTCTTATTCTGAATTAATTTAAAAGAAGAAACATATTCAACAAAGAACCTTTCATAGAAAAACAAAGTATCATACTAAAGCAATAAATGACCAAGAGGAATGGTCTTATAATAAGTGGGACTTTCAAAAAAGAAGAAACTACCATGAAGGATTAAATTAAAATGCTTTTGAGTGAATTTGAGTAAATACTTTTTATAACATCGCTGCTTGCACCATCAAGAATAATGACTCCAAAAGGTATTACTCATTATGATAATTTCATCTCATCTCTTTTTAATTCTTTTAGTATCCTTTTTTGAATACTTGAATCCCATAAATGGAAAGAATATCTTCTGGAAGTACAGAAATGGTATGATTCACATATAACAATGGGTTACTAAACTATTTTCGCATGCTGACTGATGGTCTGCGTTGCGCAGGTACCAGTCTCCTGATTCAATACCTTCGATCGGGAGTGCAATGCATGGTTGGGGGCTCACCATCCGACACTTCCCGTGTTTTCCCCCCAGATTTCTTCATGTATCCATTTAAAGCTGGGTTGACTCTGGCTGAGCTAACAGAGACTCACCATTGACCCATGCTCACATCGGAATAACCAGTGACACCATGCCTGTACTAATGCAAATACACTAATCTCGTAACAATTTGAAACATATTTTTGTGCACTTACTTTGTTCAATGCCTTTGTCATCGTGCACTTGTTTATTACATAATTTCTTTTCAGTTTTTTTTTTTTATTGAAACAAAAACATTTTAACAATCACAATATGCAAATAAAAAAGGCTCTAAATTTAACATCCTGGCAAATAGTTTTTAGATAGAGAGCCCTCCAAAGGAAAAAAAAATACCATTTTGTGCACACCATTTTTCGAGGAATTTTGTCTGAACGTTTATCTTAATTTATGATTTGTTGTCTTACAAGACGCATTTTAAGTTTTGAAACCAATTAAACCTAGAAATAAAAGTTCATGTAGATAAAATTTTTGCAAGAATTTTTGTCAGAAATATATCTACCTATTGTCCTTAAAGAGCTTTTCAGGGTGGGTAAGAAGGTGAAAATGAGAAGAAAACATTGTTTTTGGCTTTCCTTAATGTGTTGCAGAGGCTACAATTTGGTTTCCCAAGTATTCTGAATATTTTTTTCCTTTCGACCATTTTTTTTCGTTCGGAAAGAGTGCCTAAGGTTTTACCTCTGCAGGTCTTATGGAAATTTCATGCTTCGAGTTAGCTTGATCAATAGTAACTATCTTTAGAATAGTTGTGTTAAAGTTTTGCCTTGTACCACAATGGACTGTTTTGGCTTGTCCAGGAACCAAAAACTAAATTGTATAGTTTCTAATGGCATTTGATAGTCTATGCGAAAGACAGATCCCTTTAGCTCTTCTGCTTTTGAATTTGGCTCGGGGTCTAGTATTGTTTACGGTTTGCGGTGAGACCAAATGCATGTTCACACTAGTGACGTTTTTCGACGATTGTTTTTTGGCAGTTAGCTAGATATCTACCCATAGTGTCCTTGATTTGTCAGGAAGGGCGACATTGGGCAGGAGATAAGCTACTTTTTTCATCATTGTTATATTGTTGTGAAAGCTGGATATATATAATGATTTTTGTTCGTTAATTTTTTTTTTTTTTCACACTGATTTGGAAGACGCTAGTTTGTTTATAAATTTGATGTGTAAAAAGAAAGACAGCTTTAATGCAAATAATCAAAAATAGAATAGGAGAAAAAATAAAACTAATGAGGTCAAAAAAACATTTAATTTACAAATAAATTACATACAAAATTTTTGTAACTTAAATACTCCTTCTCTCTAGCCCCAATACCGTCTATAACCGTAGCCGTACGGTGCATATCCATATGATGGATATGCATAACCATATGAAGGGTAGTAATGACCATAATAACGGTAAGGATAATAACTATAGTGATGAGTCTCTGCTCCTTTCAGATCTTCTTCGGCAGGAGCTTCCAATTCAGATACTTCTCTTTTCTGCCTGTAACTATGATTGTCAAAGGAAAAAACCATATTCATGTTTAGAATCATACCATCTTCCTTGACCTGCTAATTCTCTTTTCAAATCTTCTATTTCAGGAGCTGTTTCCTTTTGATAATTTGGTTCTGCAAATGCTGCGATGATAACCAGAGAAACGAACAGAATCTAGAATAAAAGTAAATACTTGTATAAATATAGATACCTGTTAAAATATGTATATGTTTCCCTTGTAGGAAACATAGGAACCCATAAGAAATATTTTTGAAATACATCTATGCACTTTAAAAACGTATCAGAGTTTATTTTATCAAAGTTTGGACCTTGAATAGATGTTGAAAAGGAAATTTTGGCAAATTTTAGTATATGTGGTTTTTCATGATTATTAGCATTGCATTTAAGCATTTAGTAGCACAAAAATGAATAAAAGAAAAGTTTATGGAACAGGCTTTTAAGGAACTGAAACTCGAATCAAAAATTTATATTTTTATGGAACAATTATCGCGATAGTGTCCCGGATATCAATATTGAATTAGATATAATTATTAGCTAACGTTTTGTTTATTCCCAAAAAGTTATTGTGAATAATTGCGCATCATACATGCTGGGAGGATAGGAAGCTCCCCTCTTAATACACAAGCAGTTTGAGTATTAAATTTAAGAAAATGTTTACTAGAGGGAAAAGAACTGTACTAACTGTACTAGATCATAAATCACAAACTAATAGATCGTTGTAATGACTGTTTGGCAGTTGCATCCGTCCCACCTTTCCTGATAAAAATAAAAGAAGTATAGGAAAAAAAATCCCTGTTTAGGGGATTTAAAAAAAACGTAAGAAAAAGAGAAAAAAAATAAAAAAAAGCTCGTTTATGCTAATTGGACATGAGTAAGACTTTTCAATTTGAAAAAATACCAAAGAAGCAAACATTTCAAATAGCCCAGTGAAACGAATAAAAACGAGAAAATAGAATTCAAAGACCCTCGGATAAAAGAAAATAATTAAAACTGAAAACCAATTGACATTAGGTACTTATTGAATTAGAAAATTTATTGTCAAGCTGACATACACCGATCAGTTAGCTGATCCACGCTCAGTACTATAAAGCTACAATTGCTTTGAAGAAATCAATGTATTTTACATGATAATTTTTTCAATTTTTCAAGATGATTTCATTTATAATCGCTTGTGCAATAATTTCAATTATCATTGTCAATTATCATATATCATAGTTTATATAATAATATAATTTTGGCTATATACTTGAATATAAGGGGGGGGGGATAAAGTATTTGGACAGTGCCCCTAACCTAACATAACCTACCGTAATCTAACCCCACACCACCCTAATGTCCAAATATATAAAACAACTTATAAAAGTCCAATGTATTCTATCACCCGTCACTTGTTTTTGTTGCTACGAAGCCGGTTTTCTGAGATCTAACCTAAGCGTAATTCTTGAGCGTGTTTCGTCTAATTAACAAGTACCGGTAAAACTTTAAAAGTGAATTGAAATATCAACTTTTAAAAAGTGTATTGTTGCGATGTTAATGTTACTTTAGAATACTTGATGCTGCAAATAGTTTCCAAAATTTCGGCTTGTTTGTAAAACTAATATCAAACTAATCTGTAATTGAAAATGACAAAAGTTGACGACTTACATATTTCATTGTTAACAAATTTTTGGAGATTAATAATCAACTTTGACAGAAGGATTCAACTGATAGTGTTTGTAGACTAAAGAAGTCCTTATATACTTTTGAAAATACAGGTTTTATATTTCCTAAATCAAATTAGTTATAGGTGAAAAGATATCGGGGAATTTTTTCGTTTACGTTGGATGTCACAGCGGTTACGCAACGACATTTAGCGGAAACAAAGAAATTACATGATTTTTATTAGGAGTGGGGCCTGTAAAAACCAAGATTCGTCGTGGCAGTCACTGCACAAGATACAGGTTAACCATAATTTTAGGATTTTTTGGAGTGAGGGGGTTGGGTAAATTGTGTATGAGCGATTGAGCTTGCGGTTGTGGGGAGCAATTTTTAGCTTTAATCTCCCGCAAATGGGGCCACTACAAGCAGAAACTATAAATCTATTTTGCACAACACATCGTTGTTGCACCGTGTTTACAATTAACTAGCACCAGGAGCCCGCGCTTTCACTGTTACTGCCCTTCAGGTTGCAACAAGGGCTGAAATAAAATCACCAAAATATCACCAGAGGTACAATAATCTGATTGGAAATTCTTAAGAAACTCTACTAAAAATGTAAATATCCGTAGAGAACTTCTCCACTTGCCCTCGAGTACAAATCTAGAGAGCAAAATATTGGAGGAGGTGGGCAATGTGACAAGGGCAAGAATAAGCAAAATCTTTGAGGGGCAATGTGACAAGGCGGCAAATAATTGACCAAATTGACAAATTTATTTCAAAACAAGATTGAAAAACAGAAAAAAAGGAAAGAGGGTGCCAGAAAAATCTATGGTGGAGCCTGGGCTCTCCCCAACCCCCCTGGATCCACCACTGTTTGCCCTATTTAATCAATTAGATGCCATTATTATTTTGCCCATTGAATTTAATATGCTCTTTCCGACGAAAAAGTTATAACCAATATATAATTTAGTCATAAGATGGCACATGCGTTAATACGCAGTAAAGACTGGCATGGTCAAACAGTTCGTGGTAACGAACTGTAAGTAAGGAGCGACCCGGCTCAATGGTAACCGAAAGTCTAGAAAACGGGTTTTTGATACCAATAGATACATCAAAAGAATCTAATTTCAATGCTGAATTCAAATATATAACTTTAATCAAGTTTAGTTCTACTCATCAAAAGTTACGCGCCTGAGAAAATTTGGCTGATTTTCGAAAAAAGGGGGAAAGACCCCTAAAAGCTATAGAATCTTAATGAAAATCACACCATCATATTCAACGTATCAGAAAACTCTACTGTAGAGGTTTCAAGCTGCTATCTACAAAAATGTGGAATTTTGCATTTTTTGCCAGAAGAAACATCACGGATGCGTGTTTATTTTTATTATTTTTTTTTTTTCCAGGGGTGATCGTATCGACCCAGCGATCCTAGAATATCATGGGAGGACTCATTGCAATGGAAGTTAAAAGTTCTATTGCCCTTTTTAAGTGACCAAACAAATGGAGGACAACTAGGCCCCCTCCCACGCCCATTTCTTTTCTCAAAGTCACCTGATCAAAATTTTGAGATAGCCATTTTTTTCAGCATGGTTGAAAATATGGTAAGTATGTCCTTTAGGATGACTTAATCCCCCGAAGTCCCCAGGGCGAGGACTGAAATTTATGAAGTTTGTCCAATGTTAACATATAGTATTGGTTATTAGGAAGTATACAGACGTTTTCAGGGGGGATTTTTTCTGGTAGTATGGGGGTGGGTGGGTCGGGTGTTATATGGGAAGATCTTTTCATGAAGGAAGTTTTCATGGGGGAAGGGACATTGCTATGAAGGGGGTGCCGGATTTCCCAGCATTATTTAAAAAAAAGATTAGAAATTAAATAAAAAAAAAGGTTTTCCAACTGAAAATAAGGAGTAACATCAAAACTTAAAACGAACAGAAAATATTACGTGTAAAATTGGTTTAAACCTCTAGTCAGTACATCGCTCTTTAAGCCAAAGATATTTTAGTACTTTCATTTTAGCTATTTATTCTAAATAATGGCCTTTGTGATTAAGGGGTCATTTTTAAAGAATTGGAACAAAATTCGAACTTTAGCTTAAAGAGCGAGGTATTGACTAGGGGGTGAGCCCTCTAATATACGTATTAAAAATATATGAATATAGAAGTTCGTTACGCAAGTTTATTCGTAAGTTACGTATATTTATTACTAATAAAAACGTTCGTAAATAAAATTAAACAAGTTTTGAGAAAACCATTTAACCACCTAAAAGTAAAATTAATATGCAAATTTTGTTTTAATTATTCATGTACGGTGATCCAAAATCAAAACCTGCATTAATTCAAAAACGTTCAAAAATTAAATGAAAAAACAAGTTTTTTTTAACTGAAAGTAAGGAAAGACTTTAAAGCTTAAAACGAACAGAAATTATTCCGTATATGAAAGGGGCTGTCCCCTCCTCAATGCCTCGCTCTTTACGCTAACGTTTGACTTTCTCACAACTCTTATTTTTTTAAACAATAAAAAAAACTTTAGCGTTAAGAGCGAGGCGTTTAACCCATATTGGACTGTTAATAACTCGTTACAGGTGATAGATTCTTTGGCTAATGTTTCAAACAATTCGTGGTAACGAACTGTAAGTAAGGAGCGACCCGGCTCAATGGTAACCGAAACTCTAAAAAACAGGATTTTGATACCAATAGATACATCAAAAGAATCAGATTTTAATTCTGATTTCAAATATATAAGTTTCATTAAGTTTAATCTTACCCATCAAAAGTTACGTGCCTGAGAAAATTTGGCTGATTTTCGAAAAAAGGGGGAAAGACCCCCTAAAAGTTATAGAACCTTAATGAAAATCACACCATCATATTCAGCGTATCAGAGAACCCTACTGTAGAGGTTTCAAGCTCCTATCTACAAAAATGTGGAATTTTCCATTTTTTTGCCAGAAAAAAGATAACGGATGCGTGTTTATTTGTTTGTTTTTTTTGTTTTTTTTTTTTTTCCAGGGGTGATCGTATCGACCCAGTGGTCCTAGAATATCGTGGGAGGGCTCATTGGAACGGAAATTAAAAGTTCTAGTGCCTATTTAAGTGACCAAAAAAAATAGAGGGCAACTAGGCCCCCTCCCACGCTCATTTTTTTCCCAAAGTCACCCGATCAAAATTTTGAGATAGCCATTTTGTTCAGCATGGTCGAAAATATGATAAAAATGTCTTTTAGGGTGACTTGATCCCCCAAAGTCCCCAGGGGGAGGGCTGAAAGTTATGAACTTTACTCAATGTTAACATATAGTATTGGTTATTGGGAAGTATACAGACTTTTTCAGAGGAGATTTTTTTCTGGTAGGTGGGGGAGGAGAGGGTCGGGGGCTATATGGAAGGATCTTTCCATGAAGGAAGTTTTCATGGGGGAAGGGACATTGCTATGAAGGGGGCGCCGGATTTCCCAGCATTATTAAAGAAAAAGATCAGGAATTAAATAAAAAAAAAACAAGTTTTTCAACTGATCAACTGGTTGTGATTAAGAGGTCATTTTTAAAGAACTGGAAAAAAAATTCGAACTATAGTTTAAAGAGCAGGGTATTGACTAGGGGGCGAACCCCCTAATATACGTGTTAAAATTTATGAATATAGAAGTTTCGTTACGTAAGTTAATTCTAAGTTACGTATATTTATTACTAATCAAAACGTTCGTAAATAAAATTAAACAAGTTTCGAGAAAGCCATTTAACCCAAATATAATATGCAAATTTTGTTTTAATTATTCATGTACGGTGAGCCAAAATCAAAACCTGCATTAATTCAAAAACGTTCAAAAATTAAATAAAAAAAACAAGTTTTTTTAACTGAAAGTAAGGAAAGACGTTAAAACTTAAAACGAACAGAAATTATTCCGTATATGAAGGGGGCTGTCCCCTCCTCAACGCCTCGCTCTTTACGCTAAAGTTTGACTTTCTCACAACTCTATTTTTTTAAACAATAAAAAAACTTTAGCGTAAAGAGCGAGGCGTTGAGGAGGGGACAGCCCCCTTCATATACGGAATAATTTCTGTTCGTTTTAAGTTTTAACGTCGTTCCTTACTTTCAGTTAAAAAAACTTGTTTTTTTTATTTAATCAGCTAAAAGAGACGATTCATTTGATTTTACTACTCTGTATACAAATTTGTCACTTAATTTAGTATTCGAAAAATTGAAAATGGTCATTAAAGAAATCTTTTCTTTTGTCTAATATCGGATTTTTGAAAATTGATACTTTTAATAAAAAAGCCCGATGAACGAATTTCTTTAGAAGTACTATTAATTCAAGATGTTATAGCTTGGATATGGTATGTGATTTATTGGAATTTGTTCTATTTAATACTTCTATAAGATTTAATGGTAATATATATAAACAAACTGTTGGCATTCCTATGGGTGGGAATGCGAGTCCATTCATAGCGGACTTATTTTAAAGTCAATTAGAATGCGAATATATGATAATAATAAAAATAGCCCAAGCAATGTAAAATATAACCTTTCAAATAATAAAAGATATCTGGACGATATCTTAGTAATAAATTGTGCAGAGTTTATTGAGATTTCAAAAAATATTTATCCACAAGAGTTAATTCTGGAGCCTAGCTATGGGATAGGACACTCTGACCATTTCTTAGATTTAAATATAATATTTCAGATAATAATAAATTAGTTTTTAAAATATATAATAAAACGGATGATTTTAATTTTGAAGTAATTAATTTTCATTCCTTGAAAGTAATATACATTCAAATATTACTTATTCAGCTTATTATTCCCAATTATTTAGGTATGCAAAAATATGCAGTAATTACACAGATTTTTAAAATAGATGTAAAAAGCTGAGCGAAAAACTGATCTTAAGAGGTTTTTTCCGCCAAAAAAGTTAGTTGGCAATTCAAAAAATTTAGTTTTATGTATCATCAACTTTTAGGTAAATATACAAAAAATTATAAGAAATCCTGAATGATATTTTAATATAATTTCTCTTTCGCTTTTCATTTTTGGAATTTTGAATTTGTAGACTGTTTTCAAACAAGCTTGAAGAACTTTAAATCTGTAATTGGTTCCGGATACCAATAAAAGACTTTTTTTTATAACTCACATCAGGACCAGTCTTCATTTGTTCCAGAATGGTCTTTGCTCAGTGACCTCTCGGATTTTATTAAGAAAAGAATGAAAAACTCATTTTTTATGTATAATTTTTGTGAATAGCTTTACTAGTATGCATGTATTTCACAAGTTTTCTTAAAACTTTGTCTACCGGACATAGGGATACCATATACATCTTATGGGCTAGAGGCTTCACTGTGCCGGGTAAAGAAAGTAAAGCCCTCAAACCCGTTTTAAGGCAGGCACCTGGTATTTTCTTCTGATGAGCCCTAATGGAAGGTTCTACTTGGAAATGTTTCGCTAGATTTAAGGTGCTTTTGCTTGTAAATTTACAACGACTGACATTTATTGATGACGACTTTGCATGGATTTGGACATTTCTATTTGGTTGATGGTTCGGTTATACTGTTTGGTCCTAGGTAGTTGGATAGATGAGTAAGGTCAAAACCTCGTTCAAGTGCACATTTGTCTCAATTACTGGATTAGGATGACAGTCTTTTTTTTTTACTTGCCAAGTAATTACCTATAAAACATAATATATATATATATATATATATATATATATATATATATATATATATATATATATATATATATATATATATATATATATATATATATATATATATATATATATATATATATATATATATATATATATATATATATATATATATATATATATATATATATATATATTGTTACAAATGTATTATATATTTGTTACATGTTACATGTTTCCTTTGTAGGAAACATAGAAATCAATAAGAAACATTTCTAAAGTGCATCTATGCACTTTAAAAGCGCATAAGGGTCCATTTTACCGAAATTTAGACTTTCAATAGAGTTTAAAAGGAAAATTGTGGCAAATTTTAGTTAATGTGAGCTATCTTGATTTTCAACTATTGATTTAAGCAGTCAGTGGCACAAAATTGAACAAAAGAAAGATTCATGGAACAGCCCTTTAAAGAACTGAAACTCAGTTGAAAAAGTGTATTTTTTTATGAAATATATCGCGATAGTGTCCTGGATATAAGTTTTGAAGCGGATATAATTATAAGTCTACGTTTCGTTTGTTCCCCAAAAGATATTGGGAGTAATTGCAATAATTGCGCAGTATGGGTGCTTGGAGGGTAGGTAGCTTCCCTCTTAATAAACAAGTATTTTGAGTATTGAATTTAAGAACATGTTTATAACATGGAAAATAAGGTTGTATCCTCGAAAGCTGCATGGATCCCAATTTTTCCTGATTAAAATAAAAGAAACAGAAAAAAAATCTGTTTTTAGGAGATTTGAAAAAAAAGATAAAAAAGATAGAAAAACGAGAAAAAAAATTAAAAAGTTGGTCTATACTAAACGGATATGAGTTAAACTTTCCAATATAAAAAATTCCAAAGATTCAGCATTTTAAATAGTCTAGTGTTTGTAGATACTTGATCCTTTAGATCCTTGTTTAATAACAAAACATCGTCATGTGAAGCTGACATACACTGATCAGTTAACTCATCCATGCTCATTACCAAAAACAACCACTTGCTTTGCAAAAATCAACGTATTTTACAAGATGATTTTTTTAATTTTTCAAGATAATGTCAATTATCATGATTGGTAAAGCGTTAAAAATCCATTTAAACCTTAGGTTTTGAAAAGTCAATTGTTAGTATTTTAGTAGTTTATTTGGTTTGTACAGTCTTATTAAGCCATGTAACTACAGACTCAGTTATACTTCAAATGTCTTCCAAAATGTTGGACTCTCTCTAAAACTAGTATTAAGCTAATCTGCAATTGAAAATGACAAGAGTAGACAACTTACGTATTTCATTGTTAGTAACTTTTTTTTTGGAGAGTAATCAAGTTCGATAAAAGGCTTCAACTAATAGTATTTTTAGACTAAAGAAGTACTTATATACTTTTGAAAATACAGGCTATATATTCCTAAATCAAATTAGTTAGAGGTGAAAAGATAACGGGAATTTTTGCTATTGACGTTGGATGTCGCAGCGGTTAAGCACCGATATTTAGTAAAATCAAAGTAATGATACAATTTCTTTAGGGGTTGGGTCCTAATAAGATTTGGTACTATCCCATTATCTGGGCCTCTCTAAAAAGTCAAGTTTGGTTAATACTAATGAAATAAAATAAAATAGGATGAATATATAATAGTTTATAAACAAATTTGGGCATATTTGCACATAAGGAGGGGGGGGGGGGTTGGAGGTTAAAGCATTGCACATATTAAATACTTAACCTAACCTAATCTAGGTACCTTCCCCCCCCCCCCCTAAAATCCAAAAAAAAAAAAAACAATTCAATATCGTAAACGTAATGAAAACCTTGCTATCATTGACTACTCTATAACAGTTATGATGTCAAAAACGGGTTTTATCATTGCCTACTCTATAGTGATTAAGCCGAGAGGCCCGGATAATGGGATAGAACCTAAGATTTTGATATTTTAATATTTTTCGGGACAATCTCTGCACAAAATGTAATGATTGTCAAAAGATGCCCCCTTGTCAAAAGTCATACTCATAATCTCCAGTAACTTATTTCTAACATCACAACCACCATTTTTAAGAAAATTATTTACCAAATAATTAGCACCTTGGGCCTTATCATTTTTTTAATCCTTTAGAACTATCATTCATTCTTCCTCACAAAATAAATCTTTATTTGCATACAAAGTGTCGCAAACCTTTTCATTTTTTTTTTTTTTTTTTGTATCTTTTCCTGTAATTCTGTCGCAGTTTAGTACACTCTCAAGATATTCTAACCATCTTTCTTTAACTCTTTTCTTATAACTAATTGTGGTCCCGTTACTATTCTTAACTGGGACATGTCCATATTTACTATATTTACTTCCCTTTCAAATTATCATAATGCCAGTCAGGAGCGTCCCGACGCTCATTTCATTGGGGGGGGGCGATATTCATAAATTTTACCGAATCACTACCTGATTTATGCCGAATTGTCTGCAGAAATCAAGAATTTTGCTAAATTTTGGCCGATTTTGGAAAATTTCTGCCGAAATTTTAGCATCCGGCAAAAATTTTACCAAATGCCAAACAAGTTGGGGGGGGGGGGGGGGGGTGGGGGGGGGGGGGGGGGGGTTCTACCCCCCTCTACCCCCCCCCCCCCAGGACGCCCCTGATTCCAGTACAATATTCTACTATTATGCCGTCTGGTTGCATCTTCCAGATCTTCGGTAATTTTATCACTGGCTTCCTCATAACACCTCCATAGTACATATTTTAATGTTCTCTCCACTTTCTTTAATTCTTGTTATCATTCGTACGATCTATCACCCAACAAATTCTTGTACAAGCGCCTCCTCCTCTTTTTTAAACATAAAGCATTTTCACTAATATTCCCAGCTGAGTTCCTAGCTTTTTTTCTAAGACACTGTCAGCCACTTCAGAAAGTGTTCTCCTAAGATTATTTGTCCTTTTTCTACATTTTAAAATTTAAAACTCTGAAGTTTAGTATTCAACTGTTCCTAGCAAGTTTCTCTCAAATTTTCCTCCTGGAGTCTACCAATGTCACATTTTTCTGAAGGTAGTTACCCTTCCAGAACTTCAGCCTTCATTTAACCCGAGGCACTTCTAAATGATAATCTTTACTTTTAAAATGAATAACAGCACTATATACAGCTCTAGTATCTTGTATTGACCATGCCAGTCTTTACTGCGTATTAACGTATGTGCCATTTTATGACAAAATTCTATATTAGTTATAACTTTTTCGTCGGAAAGAGCACATTAAATTCAATGGGCAAAATAATAATGGCATCTAATTAATTAACAAGGGCAAACAGTGGTCGATCCAGGGGAGATGGGGGAGAACCCAGGCCCCACCCAAGATTTTTCTGGCGCCCTCATTCCGTTTTTTTTTATTTTTCACTCTTGTTTTAAAATAAATTTGTCAATTTGGTCAATTATTAGCCGCCTTGTCACATTACCCCCCTCAAAAATTTTGCTTATTCTTGCCCTTGTCACATTGCCCCCCTCCTCCAAGATTTTGCCTTAGGTTCGTTCCCGAGGGCAAGTGGAGAAATTCTCTCCGCCCGCGCCCGGGGGGGGGGGGCCCCCGCCCGCCCCTGCCCGCCGCCTTGCCGCCGGCCCGCCGCCCGCCGGCCCCCCGCCCGCCGGGCCGCGCCCCCGCCGGCCCCGCCGCCGGCCCGCCTGCCCGCCCTCCGTCCACGGATATTTACATTTTTAGTAGAGTTTCTTAAGAATTGCTAATTAAATTATTGTACCTCTGGCAATATTAGAAGCAATTATTAGTTTAAGTGTGCGATTAATTTGGCAATTATTCCTTTAGTGATATTTTGGTGATTTTATTTCAGCCCTTGTTGCAACCTGAAGGGCAGTAACACTGGAAGCGCGTGCTCCTGGTGATAGTGAATTGTAAACACGGTGCAACAATGATGTGTTGTGTAAAATAGATTTATAGTTTCTGCTTGTAGTGGCACCATTTGCGGGAGATTAAAGCTAAAAATTGCTCCCCACAACCGCAAGCTCAATCGCTCATATACAATTTACCCAACCCCCTCACTCAAAAAAAAAAAAATCCTAAAATTATGGTTAACTTGTATCTTGTACAGTGACTGCCACGAAGAATCTTGGTTTTGACAGGCCCCACCCCTAATAAAAATCATGTAATTTCTTTGTTTCCGCTAAATGTCCTTGCGTAACCGCTGTGACATCCATCGTAAACGAAAAAAATCCCCGATATCTTTTCACCTATAACTAATTTGATTTAGGAATATAAAACCTGTATTCTTAAAGTATATAAGGACTTCTTTAGTCTACAAACACTATCAGTTAAATCCTTCTATCAAAGTTGATTATTAATCTCCAAAAATTTGTTAACAATGAAATATGTAAGTCGTCAACTTTTGTCATTTTCAATTGCATATAAGTTTGATATTAGTTTTACAAAAAAGCCGAAATTTTGGAAACCAATTGCAGCATCAAGTATTCTAAAGTAACATTAACATCGCAACAATACACTTTTTAAAAGATGATATTTCAATTCACTTTTAAAATTTTACAGGTACTTGTTAATTAGACGAAACACGCTCAAGAATTACGCTTAGGTTAGATCTCAGAAAACCGGCTTCGTAGCAACAAAAAAAAAGTGACGGGTGATAGAATGCAGTGGACTTTTATGAGTTGTTTTATATATTTGCTCATTAGGGGGGTGGGGGTTATATTACGGTAGGTTATGTTAGGTTAGGGGCACTGTCCAAATACTTTATCCCCCCTTATATTCAAGTATATAGCCCAAATTATATTATTATATAAACTATGATATGATAATTGATAATGATAATTGTAATTATTACACAAGCGATGATAATCGAAATCATCTTGAAAAATTGAAAAAAAATTATCATGTAAAATGCATTGATTTCTTAAAAGCAATTGTAGCTTTATAGTACTGAGCGTGGATCGGCTAACTAATCAGTGTATGTCAGCTTGACAATAAATTTTCTAATTGAATAAGTACCTAACGTCAATTGGTTTTCAGCTTTAATTCTTTTCTTTCATCCGAGGGTCTTTGAATTCTATTTTCTCGTTTTTATTCGTTTCACTGGGCTATTTGAAATGTTTGCTTCTTTGGAATTTTTCAAATTGATAAGTCTTACTCATGTCCTTTTAGTGTAAACGAACTTTTCTTATTTTTTTCTCTTTTTCTTATCTGTGTTTTTTTTTTTTTTTTTTTTTAATCCCCTAAACAGAGATTTTTTATCTATGCTTCTTTTATTTTTATCAGGAAAGATGGACCGATGCAACTACCAAAGAAAGTCATTGCAGCGATCTATCAGTCTGTGATTTATGATCTAGTACAGTTAGTACAGTTCTTTTCCCTCTAAAAAACATTTTCTTAAATTTAATACTCAAAATGCTTGTGTATTAAGAGGGGAGCTTCCTATCCTCCCAGCATGTATGATGCGCAATTATTCACAGTAACTTTTTGGAATAAACGAAACGTTAGCTAATAATTACATCTAATTCAATACTGCTATCCAGGACACTATCGCGATAATTGTATCATAAAAATATAAATTTTTGATTCGAGTTTCAGTTCCTTAAAGGGCTGTTCCATGAACCTTTCTTTTATTCATTTTGTGCTACTAAATGCTTAAATCCAATGCTGAAAATTAAGAAAAACCACATATACTAAAATTCGCTACAATTTCTTTTTCAACATCTATTCAAAGTCCAAACTTCGATAAAATAGACTTTGATACGTTTTTAAAGTGCATAGATGTATTTCAAAAATGTTTCTTATGGGTTCCTATGTTTCCTACAAAGGAAACATATAGATATTTTAACATATATCTATATTTATACCAGTATTTACTTTTATTCTAGATTCTGTTCGTTTCTCTGGTTATCATCGCAGCATTTGCAGAACCAAATTATCCGAAGGAAATTGCTCCTGAAATAGAAGATTTGAAAAGGGAATTAAAAGGTCAAGGAGGGTGGTATGATTCTAAACTGGAATATGGTCTTTCCTTTGACGATCATAGTTACAGGCAGAAAAGAGAAGTACCTGAATTGGAACCTCCTGCCGAAGAAGATCTGAAAGGAGCAGAGACTCATCACTATGGTTATTATCCTTACCGTTATTATGGTCATTACTACCCTTCATATGGTTATGCATATCCATCATATGGATATGGACCATACGGCTACGGTTATAGACGGTATTGGGGCTAGAGAGAAGGAGTTTTTTAAGTTACAAAAGTTTTGTATGTAATTTATTTGTAAATTAAATGTTTTTTGACCTCATTAGTTTTATTTTTCTCCTTATTTTATTTCTGATTATTTGCATTAGTGCTGTCTTTGTTTTTACACATCAAATCTATAAAACAAACTAGCGTCTTCCAAATCAGACATATTGGTTCAATAATTTTTTTAAAGCAATATTTTTTTCAAAATTCCTTAAATTTGGAAAATATTATGATTTACTTTGTCCAATATTGCAGATGTATACTGCATAAACAGCAAAACAATTTTTTTTTTTCGTTTTAAATTTTGTTTTCACTCTTTACTTCCATCAGAAAAAATTTGTCTTTTAAAATTAATTTTGGTTCGTTTTTAGGTAAAACTAGGAGTTTTAAAGTTTCGTGTTGTAACTTGCGTTACCTAACGAAGTTGCGAAAACTTGGATTTTGTCAAACAAAGAATCCCAGGGGCAATTTATCCTTTATATCTTTGACAGATTTAAGCACAGTAGACAGAATATACTGTAGAATATACAGTATATTCTGTCTACTGTGGATTTAAGGTACAAAAGAGCCGTTGATTCTGAGATAGTCTCCAATATGAAATATATACAGATTTTGAAAGACTGAAAAAATTAAACAAATTCTGGTGCTTAGTTTATATAAATTACAGAAAATAATGCATCACTTGAAGTTTTACATAAAGTGAAACCGTAATATCTTTTTCATGCTCAATCAACGGCAAACGAAGGGCGTTGTTACTATCTGGCAACATTTCATCTCTGATGGATCAATTCTTCTTTACATAGTAGCGCTAAGTGCCAATTTTGATTGGACAATTTTGGAGAAAAAAGGGGCGTGGGAGGGGGCTAGTTCCCTCCAATCTTTTTGGCTACCGGGGTAGTCGGGGGTGAGCTAGCAGCCCTCCATCACTTTTGACTCTTAAAAGGGAACTAGAACTTCCAATTCTTAACCAAATAGGTCTCATCATTGCTCTCAAATTGCTCTTCAACTTAATTTTCAAGAATCGTAAATGTTTTCGTTATTTTCATTAAGGTTTAATTACCTTAGTCTTTAAAAGACTTGCCAATATTTGAATTTTAGTTTTAAGAGCTATCAGTTTTACCGTCTTTCAACAAGGCTCAATATTTTACCTTTTTTCAGTCTTACCAACATCTAAACTTTATTTTAAAGACTTTGAAGGCTTAACATTTTACTTTTTTCGAAAATTATTTTTTGAGCAGGTAGACTAAAATACTTTGAGGGACTGACCTTTCTTGTACTTAAATTAGACAATTCCAGTCCGATTAATAATAATAAAAAAAAAAGAATTCATACTTCTTGATGATGAAAGTCTCACCAAAACTGAATATCTCTATATCAGTCCCAAATTGAAAGAAATTAAATGTTTTTTTCTAAGATATTTGGGAAATTCGGTATCGGCTTTTAGTTTTTTTTTTTTCTCCTATATTTAAATCTATTATCTAAGTTCTATGAGTTATATCGAGGCTGCCGACATAATTCTAAATAGTTTGACCACACAAAATAAAAACATTTATAATGGACGAGATAGGCACATCATCCCCTTAATGAAAATCACTGTATCAAATTCAGTATATCTAAGAGTATTTTTATTCAGAAAGTCTCAGCTATGGGCAAATTGGTGATAATGAGAAGAAAACATTGTTTTTTTTAGGCGTTTTTAATGTTTTGCAGAAGCTAAACTTCGGTTTTCCAATTACTCTGAATGTTATTTTCCTTTCGACCACTTTTTATTCATCATAATAGAGTGGCAAGGTTTTGCCTAGGCAGTATTTCATGGAAATTTGATACTTCGAAGTAGTTTTATCAATAGTAATTTACATAGGCACCCATACTCTGAATTTTAAGGAGGGACTTACATGGTCTAATCTGCATTTCCAGTGCTGTATAATTGAAATCTCAAGACAAAATATCATGGGCAGCGCGATAGCGCTGCCGAAGTAAAAAGCGATATCGGCACAATTTATTGTTTTTTTAGACCAGGGTACTTCTTAGAAAGAAATGTCATAGGAACTCCAAAAGTGCTCATGGAGGGCAGCCATCTCCCCCTCTCCCACGTCAATCACTTCCCCAAACACATCCAATCAAAATTTTGAGATAGCCATTTTGTTCAGTGCAGTTGTAAGGTCCGGAAATTATGACTTTGAGAATGAACCCCCCCCCCCATAAACCAAAGAGCAAGGCTCTTAAATTAAGCTCTGTGGAATTATAAGGTTTTTTATAGGAACGGGGCTCATTTGATTGTTAATCAGAAGTTCTACTGGCCTTTTTAACAGTCAAAAGTGAATGGAGGTCATCCAGCACCCTCCTCATACACCAATCATTTCCCCCAAACACATTAAATCATAATTTTTGAGATAGCCATTTTGTTCAGTGTAGTTGAAAGGTCCGGAAATTATGTTTTTGAGGATAAATCCCCCCCCCCCATATAGCCCTCATGTCAAGGTTTGTAAGCTACGTCCCTGGGGGCATATAAGGTTTTTATAGAAATGGTGGTTGAATAAACTTCAAAGAGGGCTCATTAGATTGGTAATCAGAAGTTATAGGGTTCTTTTTAAGAGTTAAGTGATCAGAAGGCAAATACCCCCCCCCCCACACACACACACATGTTGTATTTTCCAGAAACGCATCTGATAGAAATTTTAAGATGGCCATTTGTTTGTCGTAGAAACTTCGAAAAGTGTTAAGTCGGTTGGTAACTGAAAGGACTAGTACCTTCTTTAATAGTCAAAAGTGATTGGAGGGCAGCCACCCCCCCCCCCCCTACGCCCATCATTTCCCCAAACACTTCCAGTCAAAATCTCCAGATAGTTATTTTGTTTGACGTAGTTTAAAAGTCCAGAAATTATGTCATTGAGGATGAGAACCTCCTCATGGTCCTCAGGGTAAGGTTGTAAGGTATGCCCCAAGGGCATTTAAGGTTTTTATGGAAACAGGGTATACACTTCGGAGGGGGCTCATTGGATTGGAAATCGTAAATTGAAAAACCATTTTCAGAGTCAGATTTATCGGAGGGCAGCTATACCCCCCCCCCGCCCCAACGTTACATTTTCCCCCTATGCATCCGATAGAAATTCTAAGATAGCCATTTGTTCAAAAATAGTCCAAAGATCTCATAACATGGCCTTTGGGATTGACACAATCCCCCAAAGTATAGGGATAAGGGTTTTAGGTTATATCCCCTGGGGGATGTAAGGTTTTTATAAAGAGGTGGTCTTTTGAACTTTAGAGGTGGCTCATTTGATTGGAAATGCATACTTCTAGTTTCATTTTAAGAGTCAAGCGTGATGGAGCAAAAAAAGCCCCTCCCCCTCTCCCTTATATCCTCTTTTTTCCTAAACACATTCGATCGAAATTGTGAGACAGCCATTTTGTAGCCAATAGCCCAAAGAGAATATAACAATATCTTCAGTAATCAAATATAAGAAATATTTAGGCGGACGTTGAACTAAATCAAAACAAACTATGAGCAAGTGAACTTTCAAGAAGGTGACAAAGCAATATCCCGAGGACAATTTATGTTATTAAGTTAGATCTTTAAGAGTAAGTTGTGGGGGATTTTGAACTAGCCAGAAAGCACTATGTGTATACTTTTAGTACTGTAACTACAGTTACTGTAACTTAAGGACACTTAGAGTATTAAGGTGAAACTTCTAGGAAGTGTTTAGGGGGCGTACAAATTAAACGAAAAAACTGTATACATGCAGGTTTCCAAAAAGGCGTATAAGCAATGTCATAGGCAGCACCACTCTATAATAGCCAGAAATATCATTGAAACATTTAAAGAAGCTAATTCGATTCAAAATGAAATGTTCTAGGGTCATTTCTAAGAGTAAAAAGAGATTGGAGGGAAATCATCCAGTCTCTTAAGCCGATTTATTTCCCCAACATATCTAGTCAAAATTTTTAGACAACTATTTTGTTCAGCATAGTAGAACGGTCCAGCAACTATGTCTTTAGGAATATTGGGCATATAAACCCCCACAATTATGCAAACTATGGATTCGTATAGAAAAAACAGAAAAGACATAAAATATTATTTTTTTTTTCATGAAAATGACTTTTTCAATAAAAAAAACCAACAGAAATTCATCTTAAAAAACCCTTTTTCCACAAAACAAGCTTTTCAAAGAAAAGTAAAAGCTCCATTAAGCCAAAAATAGGCAGAAATGAAGTCAAGTAATCATCCAAGCGTAAAACTACCACAAATAACTATTAATAAATCAATGAAACTCAAAATGAACAGATATTAGAATAAAAAGCCGAGTCAAACTCGAAACGAACAAAAATTAACACTAGCAGGTCTGATAACCCCCATGCCTTCTCAAGACCAGAACATAATTTGTGCTTTACTGAAAACAAAATATGTATAAATTTTTTCACTTTTTTTTACTTAAATAAGTAAAAAAACTTTTTTTCTCACTAGTTTTACCCGTTTTTTATTTTAAGGAATAAATATCAGTATAGGTAAATTAAACTGACAATCCACGGTCATTTTTTTTTTTTTTTAGTAAAACCTAAGTTGTGTTCTGGTTTTGAAAAAATTAAAAAAATTTTAAAATTTACGTAATTTAAAACAAATTACGCACAGAACTTTAGTAACTTAAATAATTCCCTCTCTCTATTCCCAATACCGTCTGTAAACGTAGCTGTACGGAGCATATCCATATGAAGGGTAGTAATGACCATAATAATGGTAAGGATAATAGCTATAGCGATGAGTTTCTGCTAATATATATTATATATATATAATATATATATATATATATATATATATATATATATATATATATATATATATATATATATATATATATATATATATATATATATATACATATATATATATATATATATATATATATATATATATATATATATATATATATATATATATATATATATATATATATATATATATATATATATATATATATATATATATATATATATATATATATATATATATATATATATATATATATATATATATATATATATATATAACTAACTATATACTTTATTCTAGAATCTGATCGTTGCTCTTGTTATCATCGCAGAATTAGCAAAACCAAATTATCCAAGGAAATATCTCCAGAAATTGAAGATTTGAAAAGGGGGTTAGCAGTTAAAGGAAGATGGCATGATTCTAACCAGGAATATGGTCTTTCCTTTGGCGATCATAGTTACAGGCTGAGAAGAGAAGCATTTGAATTGGAAGCTCCTGCCGAAGAAGATCTGATAGGAGCAGAAAACTCATCATTTTAGTTATTATCCTTACCATTATTATGGACATTACTACCCTTCACATGGTTATGCTCCGTACAGCTACGTTTACAACGGGACTGGGGCTAGAGAGAGGGAATTATTTAAGTTAAGTTACAAAAGTTCTGCACGTAATTTATTCCGAATTTACTGATCGCCAAAGGAAAGACCATATTCCTGGAAAGACCATATTTTCCTTCAGTTTCTGGAATCATGCCATTCATGATAACAAGCCATCATGCAGTATATAGTATATATATATATATATATATATATATATATATATATATATATATA
This sequence comes from Artemia sinica, assembly GCA_027921565.1. Classification (NCBI taxonomy): domain Eukaryota; kingdom Metazoa; phylum Arthropoda; class Branchiopoda; order Anostraca; family Artemiidae; genus Artemia; species Artemia sinica. The sequence continues at coordinate 48,869,777 of CM051265.1, forward strand.
TATATATATATATATATATATATATATATATATATATATATATATATATATATATATATATATATATTATATATATATATATATATATATATATATATATATATATATATATATATATATATATATATATATATATATATATATATATATATAGCAGAAACTCATCACTATAGCTATTATCCTTACCATTATTATGGTCATTACTACCCTTCATATGGATATGCTCCGTACAGCTACGTTTACAGACGGTATTGGGACTATAGAGAGGGAATTATTTAAGTTACTAAAGTTCTGTGCGTAATTTATTTTTAAATTACGTAAATTTTAAAATTTTTAAATTTTTTCAAAACCAGAACATAACTTAGGTTTTACTAAAAAAAAAAAAAAAAAGACCGTGGATTGTCAGTTTAATTTACCTATAATGATATTTATTCCTTAAAATAAAAAAACGGGTAAAAATAGTGAGAAAAAAGTTTTTTACTTATTTAAGTAAAAAAAAAAGTGAAAACAATTATACATATTTTGTTTTCAGTAAAGCACAAATTATGTTCTGGTCTTGAGAAGGTTTGGGGGTTATCAGTCCTGCTAGTGTTAATTTTTGTTCGTTTTCGAGTTTGACTCGGCTTTTTATTGTAATTTCTGTTCATTTTGAGTTTTATTTATTTATTAATAGTTATTTATGGTAGTTTCACCCTTGGATGATGACTTGACTTCATTTCTGCCCATTTTTGGCTTAATGGAGCTCTTTACTTTTCTTTGAAAAGCTTGTTTTGTGGAAAAAGGGTTTTTTAAGATGAATTTCTGTTCGTTTTTTTTATTGAAAAAGTCATTTTCATGAAAAAAAAAAAATATTTATGTCTTTTCGGTTTTTTTCTATACGAATCCATAGTTTGGCATAATTGTGGGGTTTTACATGCCCAATATTCCTAAAGACATAGTTGCTGGACCGTTCTACTATGCTGAACAAAATAGTTGTCTAAAAATTTTGACTAGATATGTTGGGGAAATAAATCGGCTTAAGAGACTGGCTGATTTCCCTCCAATCTCTTTTTTTACTCTTAGAAATGACCTTAGAACATTTAATTTGAATCGAATTAGATTCTTTAAATGTTTCAATGATATTTCTGGCTATTATAGAGTGGTGCTGCCTATGACATTGCTTATACGCCTGTTTGGAAACCTGCATGTATACAGTTTTTTCGTTTAATTGGAACGCCCCCTAAACACTTCCTAGAAGTTTCACCTTAATACTCTAAGCGTCCTTAAGTTACAGTAACTGTAGTTACAGCACTAAAAGTATACACATAGTGCTTTCTGGCTAGTTCAAAATCCCCCACAACTTACTCTTAAAGATCTAACTTAATAACATAAATTGTCCTTGGGATATCGCTTTGTCACCTTCTTGAAAGTTCACATGCTCATAGTTTGTTTTGATTTAGTTCAACGTCCGCCTAAATATTTCTTATATTTGATTACTGAAGATTTCGATCGAATGTGTTTGGGGAAAAGAAGATATAAGGGAGAGGGGGAGGGGCTATTTTTGCTCCATCACGCTTGACTCTTAAAATGAAACTAGAGGGTGCATTTCCAATCAAATGAGCCGCCTCTAAAGTTCAAAAGACCACCTCTTTATAAAAACCTTACTTCCCCCAGGGGTATAACCTAAAACCCTTATCCCCATACTTGGGGGATTGTGTCAATCCCAAAGGCCATATTATGAGATCCTTGGACTATTTTTGAACAAATGGCTATCTTAGAATTTCTATCGGATGCATAGGGGGAAAATGTAACGTTGGGGGGGGGGGGGGGGTATAGCTGCCCTCCGATAAATTTGACTCTGAAAAATGGTTTTTCAATTTACGATTTCCAATCCAATGAGCCCCCTCCGAAGTGTATACCCCGTTTCCATAAAAACCTTAAATGCCCTTGGGGCATACCTTACAACCCCTACCCTGAGGACCATGAGGAGGTTCTCATCCTCAAAGACATAATTTCTGGACTTTTAAACTACGTCAAACAAAATAACTATCTGGAGATTTTGACTGGAAGTGTTTGGGGAAATGATGGGCGTAGGGGGGAGGTGGCTGCCCTCTAATCACTTTTGACTATTAAAGAAGGTACTAGTCTTTTCAGTTACCAACCGACTTAACACTTTTCGAAGTTTCTACGACAAACAAATGGCCATCTTAAAATTTCTATCAGATGCGTTTCTGGAAAATACAACATGTGTGTGTGTGTGTGGGGGGGGGGGGGTATTTGACTTCTGATCACTTAACTCTTAAAAAGAACCCTATAACTTCTGATTACCAATCTAATGAGCCCTCTTTGAATTGTCTAATTTAAGTACAAGAAAGGTCAGTCCCTCAAAATATTTTAGTCTACCTGCTCAAAAAATAATTTTCGAAAAAAGTAAAATGTTAAGCCTTAAAAGTCTTTAAAATAAAGTTTAAATGTTGGGAAGACTGAAAAAAAGGTAAAATATTGAGCCTTGTTGAAAGACGGTAAAATTGATAACTCATAAAGCTAAAATTCAAATATTGGCAAGTCTTCTAAAGACTAAGGTAAATAAACCTTAATGAAAGCAACTAAAACATTTACGAGTCTTGAAAATAAAGTTGAAGAGCAATTCAAGAGAAATGAGGAGACCCATTTGGTTAAAAATTGGAAGTTCTAGTTCCCTTTTAAGAGTCAAAAGTGATGGAGGGCAGCTAGCTCACCCCCGACTACCCCTCTTCACCAAACGAATCTGACTAAAATTGTTAGATAGCAATTTTGCTCAAAATAGTCCAAAGAGTAAAACAATAACTCTTGGGTTAACAAACCCCCAGTGCCCTGGGAAAAGGGCTGTAGGTCATGGCGTGGGGCCATATAAGTTTTTTATTGAATGGGTGGTTGCATAAACTTCAGATGGAGCCCATTTGAAATTGAAAGTTACAGTACCCTTTTAAGATTCAAAAGTGATTTGAGAGCAACCGGCCTCCACCCCCCTCAACGATCATTATTCCCTCCAAAGACATCCAATCAAAATTTGGAGAGAGCAATTTTGTTCATTGGAGTTTAAAAGTCCGGAAATTAAGTCTTTGAGAAACACACCCCGCCCCCACAGCTGTCAGGGCGAGGTTGTAAGTTAGACCCCGGTGGCATATAATTTTTTTTATAGAGAGGTTGGCTGTATATACTTCAGAGGGGACTCATTGGATTGGTAATCTGAATTTCTAGCGCCCTTTTTAAGAGCCAAAGTGATCAGAAGGGAGTTACCCCCCTCCCCTCGTCGTATTTTCGCGAAATACATCGAATAAAAATTTTGAGAGTCATAGTATCAGATTCAGAGTATCAGAGAACCATACTGTAGAAGTTTCAAGTTCCTTTCTGCAAAAATGTGGAATCTAGTATTTTTTGTCGGAAGAAAGATCACGGATGTGTGTTTGTTTGTTGTTTTATTTGTTCTTTTGTTGTTGTTTTTCCAGGGATGATCGTGTCGAACCACTGATCCTAAAACATTGGGACAGGGCTCATTTGAATATAAATTAAAAGTTTTAGTGCCCATTTTAAGTGGCTAAAAAGCCCTCTCCCACGCCCCTTTTTTCTCCGAAATCGTCCAGTCAAAAGTGGCACAAAGTCCTACTATGCAAAGACGAATGGACCCATCAGAGATGAAATGTCGTCAGGTAGTAAAAACGTCCTTCGTATGGCGTTGATTGAGCATGAAAAAGTTATTATGGCTCCATTTCATGTAAAACTTCAAGCAATGCATTATTTTCTGTAATTTAGATAAACTAAGCACCAAAATTTGTTTAATTTTTTCAGTCTTTCAAAATCTGTATATATTTGATATTGGAGACTATCTCAGAAGCAACGGCTCTTTTGTACCTTAAATCTGTCAAAGATATAAAGGATAAATTGCCCCTGGGATTCTTTGCTTGACAAAATTCCAAGTTTTCGCAACTTGCGTTAGGTAACGCAAGTTACAACACGAAACTTTAAAACTCCTAGTTTTACCTAAAAACGAACCAAAATTAATTTTAAAATATAAAATTTTTCTGATGGAAGTAAAGAGTGAAAAGAAAATTTAAAACGAAAAAAAAAAACAATTGTTTTGCTGTTTATGCAGTATACATCTGCAATATTGCACAAAGTAAATTATAATATTTTCCAAATTTAAGAAATTTTGGAAAAAATATTGCTTTACAAAAATTTTTGAACCAATATGTCAGATTATTTGAACCAATAGTGCATAAACTTCGAAGCCATTAATTTTGTTCGTTTTCAAGTTTCGTTTTCGCTCTTTACTTCTATGAGAAAAACTTGGTTTTTTAAAATTAAATTTTGGGTTCGGACTAATGAAAATTCGTTTTATAGAAAAAGTTGCTTTCAGGTCTATTGGTTCTGATTTGATTTATGGAGGAAACTTCAGACTAAATTTATTGGTTACATAAAAGATTTTTTTTTTCTTAGAAGTTTTTGACTGTTCAAAAGGGGAAAAATTAGTAAGAAAATAACTACATTTACTATCCATTGATATATCACTGTTTACAATAAGTTGCCATTTGACATCATATTTGATTGACAGTTCTTCCTCGCTATAAAACTGTTTACACCATGTGAAGCGTAGTCAAAGTGTGTCAGGGTTGGCACGAAAAGATGGTCGAATTGTGGCCAATATAGTACGGAGTGCGTCACTGGAAATAGTGGCAATTAAAAATGTCCAGTAATAAGTAGGATTAACTAAGTTAAATTGCCTAACAAAACTAAAATTATTTAGTATCCCAATTTATATATGCTATGCTTTACCCCCACCCCCCTAATGTGCAAAAGTATAGCCCAAATTTGTTTCATAAACCATTATAACCGGGTATCTGTCTCTTCCGTTTGACTAGTTTCCTTGATAGAGTCTATAGCAGTGTGTATTATTAAGTAAAACAGTACCAAAAAAACCATATAAAGAAGAACAAATAGGTCCTTTGAATATTCAATTATGGTCCTGTCGAGAGAACAAGGAAAAAAGATAGCAACTCTTAAAGCTGTGCTTCACATGACATAAATTATACCTGAATAGGCTGGCACCCCCGACGTAGATGAATTTACAGGAAAATTGAAAATTTTTATCGAATTGGATCAGCCATATAATTTTAAGACACAAATATAATGTTTATCCACAAGCCGAAGAGATCGTGCGTCGCAATATTTTGAGTCGATTAGATATAACGAAAGAAAAGTTGGTATAGACCCAAATGGTCTATACCATGGGTCGGCAACCCCGGGCCCTCGGACCGCATGCAGCCCGCGAATCGTATAGGTGCGGCCCGCAAGACCCTCGCCACAACACACCTGACGGACCACATTACTCACCATAACAATACACAACGAAGTGAAAGGGGTGTCATATAGCATTCTGCCATATAGCATCCTCGAAAAATCCATAAACCTCATCTAGCATAGTTAGTTTGAATTTCAACTGTCCAGACCAATTGTTTGGTATGTTACAATTTCTTAGCAAACCTTTCTCAAAGTTTGGGAAATACACCCCAAAAAATACTTTGTCTTTGGATTTTCTTTTTTTATTCTTTTTTAGTTCAGTAAAATTTAGCGTTTGGGGTACCAAATGAAAGCCAAATTATCTGGTCATGTTAGGCGGTCATCTTGTGGCGAAACATTCAGAAGAAAAAAGCAACGCTTCATTTTGCAGATGAGTGTCATCTGGTGTATAGTGGGACGGTAAAATATGGTACACATAAGGATATTTAGCAGCAAGTACCAGATGAAGCCCATCAACAAAATCGAAGGTAATTTTTTTTTCAAAAGGGTTTAAGTACATCCAGGTTATCAAAGGAACATAAATACAATATGTCAGGAACAGAATACGTATTAAGTTTCGCTTTTCGGGGAGACTCTGGGGGGGGAGTAAAACTAAATCAAAAGGTACAATACATATCCAGATTATCAAAAGGGTGTATGTGCAATACCCCAGGAAAAAAGGGGGTTACGTTGGAACTTCCAGAGCATATTACTGGGGATATTTAACTAAATCAAAAGACCGTATATCCGTCCAAGTTTGCCATAAGGGCATATTACGGCATCTTAGGAACGGATAAAACTATTAAGTTGACACTTAGGGACCTCTTGAGGGGGATTTATATCTAAATATGGATGTTGAAATGGTCTATCTGTAATCTTCATGGGATCGCTAAGGACATTAAGGCGAAACTATCAAGGGATATCGCCAAGTATATTAAACAAAATCAATATGTACCCTATGCACGCAGGTTGTCAAAAGGGCATATAAACTATATCTGAAAAAATAGCCTGAAAGCAATAAATTCAACCTTTAAGAGCTGCTACAACTACTACTTATGCAATTAGTACTGCTGCTATCGTGACTTTCTTTAAACTGTGATTGCTTTTAACTGTTTGAATTTGTGACAACTTGCAACTGCAAATATTTGTGAATGGGACTGATTGCGACTGCGGCCCCAAATAATTGTAACTACAATTGCCAGTGCATTTGAATTTGACTGCATCAACTGCTTTGCTTTAGCAAACAACAAGACAATTCCTCAAAACTGGAACAATGCCAAAAAGACAGGGATAGACAGGCTGGGAGAATTTCGAGCTTAAAATGTACAACTGTTACTACGCAAGCCTGAAGCCACAAACATGGGTCATGCAACAAGCTTTAACAGAGTCAACATTAAATAGTTTTTCTCAAACCCGAAGTCAGTTCTACAAAAACTTTATTTTAATGCAAGTGACATATACAACTGCGACAAAAATTCTGTGACCACAGTTCATGTTCCTCCCAAAGTGTTTAGGGAGAAGGTTCAGATGATATTGTGCAAGGCAACATCATCAGAGAGAGCTGTCCTTGTGACCATGGTAGGGACTGTTTCTGAAAGTAGTCAGTATTTACCCCCTTAATTTATATTTCCAGAGAAAAATTTCAGCCTCACATGCTAACTGGTGCTCCAGCGAACTCGGCAAGTGGAGTCTCACCATCCAGTTGGATCGGTAAAGATCTCGTTTTTAAATATATTCATTACCTCAAGGATATATTCACATCGATCAGTTTTGAAATTGCAAGAAGGTAGTAGAAGAAGCTGATACAAATTTTGTTTGGCAAAATACTAAAATGAGAAGTGCATTAACACCTAAAACTGAGTTTGAAAACAGGATTCTGATAAATAATTCCTGAGACCACACTGGCTAATCATGATAAACAAAAAATCGCGAAGAAAGGAAACGAGGACAATTAACAGCCAGTGAAAAAATTGAAAAATTATGCAAATATTTCGGTCAAGACCTCCGCTTGACCGTCCTCAGTGCAGAATAAAACTGATAAAAATATAAATATTTGACGAGGCCTCTATCGTTGCCCCCGTTAAAGGTCTCACGCAATCACGCAAGTTTTCAGGGAGGCAGTTGAAATAAAAAAGCACATTCACCAAAAGGTAGCTCTCAATAGAGACACTGGAGAAAGTTTTTCTAAGTCCCATTTATGACAAAATTATTAATTCTGATCGTTTTTACATACATCCACAAAGTTATATTGTGCAATCGAATAGAGTCTCCGATAACAATCAAACTGGAAAGCGATCAGCCTTTAAAAGTGCTTTACGCAAAATGAAATTCTGAAATGCCATTTAGACTTGTGTTTTTTATTCAGTTACCCTTTCACCGTTACTAAGAAAGGGTCATCCAATTTTAGTTTGGTGTTTTTATTTTAAGGTTTGGTTTTTATATTTTTATCAGTTTTATTCTGCACTGAGGACGGTCAAGCGGAGGTCTTGATCGAAATATTTGCATAATTTTTCAATTTTTCACTGGCTGTTAATTGTCCTCGTTTCCTTTCTTCGCGATTTTTTGTTTATCAGGATTCTGATTTCACAAAGATATCACGTAAGATGGATATTTTCGAAAACTCCTTCGCAGTGGATATCAGTAATGTACCAAGTGATTTGCAAATCAAGGTGATAGATTGGCAAATTGATACCACACTTAAAACACATTGTTCTCAGTTATCGGACATATATTGAGATGCAATATTTCACGTCTCTACTACAAAAATACAAGCTTATGTTAAAAAAAACTTGCAATTCAAATGCAACAACGAAAATGTCATTGATTGTATTAACTACAATTAATGTACTTAAAAAAAACATTAAGCGTCTTATTTTTAAACCTAAAATATTTGTATATAAATATTGTAGATGTACTCTACTTATTATAGTATACCTACAATACTGGACTACAGTGTAATGACATGTGACCGAAGTACGGCCCGCGTAATATCCCAACGTAAACTTTTAGCCCTTTTACAACAAAATGTTGCCGATCCATGGTCTTTTTGAATTAGACCAGATATGGTCTAAAATACTAGCCACATGTCACATGATGTAAACTGTTTCATAAAGTGGAGGACCTTTCGATCAAATATTATGTTAATGTTTAATTGTAAACAGTAATAGAATGTTGGATAGTAAATTTAGTTATTTCTTTATTCGTTTTTACTTGTTGGAACAGTCAATGACTTCTGAAAAAGGACACAGCTAACAATGACAAAAAAAAATTCTTGTATGTAACTGATAAATTCAGTCTGTGGTTTCCTCCATAAACCAAATCAAATCAATAAACTTGAAAGGGACTTTTTCTATAGAAATTACTGTTACTTCGGGTACAAACCGACTCTGACACATCTGTGTAGCATGTTAAATTTTCGCACTTCAGGTCTTTGACCCAAATTAATTAAAAAAAACTTTCTCTGATGGGAGTAAAGAGCAAAGATGAAATTTAAGGTAAAGGTAAAGAATAGGTCAATTGACTTTGCATTTTCTACCGGGGGTGCGGATCTCTGTTCCATGGCCCTTCAGCCAGGAAGTGTACTAGGGGCTGGGGCTCAGCCATAATGCGTTTTTTTACATCCCTCTTATTTTACCTTCACCAGGTTTCTCCAGGTACCCATTTAGAGCTGGGCAACGACGAATGAGCTTGCAGATCAAACCGTTGACTCTTGTTCCAGACAAAAAAACGAGCGACACCAGGACTTGAACCCCGATCTCCACGCATATAGGGTCTTATGTCTACCGTGCTAGCCACTAGGCTAAGACTCGGCCAAAACTTGAGCGAAAAATATTTATTGGTTTGAAGTGTGTGCAACAAGTATCTATAAAATTGGTTCAAATATTATGACTTGTAGTTTTCCCCTAAATTTCTGAATTTTGAAAAAAACTAGCGTTTTACTGAATTAAATAAATAAAAAAAATTTATATATTACTTTATATAATAATTGATATATGCAAAATAACATCAAGATACTTGGGGCTTATGGGACCAGTAGCCCACATCATTTCTTTTTTTCTAGATTTAGGCATGATTTGAGAAACAATCAGATATTAAATAAAACAGCACATTTTCTCAACTGAAAATAGGGAGCAACAATAAAATTCTAAGCAAATGAAAATTATTCCGTACGTGAGGAGGGGGGGTTGCCCCTCCTCCATCCCTCACTTTTTATGCTAAGGTTTAAATTTGTGTCCTGATTCTTTAAGAACCTTTGTTAAAAGACAAGAGCTGTTCAATTGGAACGAAAATTATTTTTAAACCACTAAAAAGTTTAGCATAAAGAGCAAAAGTTAAGGAGGGGGGCATTTAGTAGTACACTTATAGCGGGACATTGTCAATAATTATTAGTCAACCCAACAATGTTGAAGCAAAGCTGTTTTCAGCAGGTCAAACAAACTAAAGCATTCATGCTTACGTTATTTCTTGTCATGTCAGGTCTTTTTGGAAATCTAGTTTATCTTGTTCAGAAATTCTATTTTAAATAATGATCCAGAAACTGCACGGTACCTCGACATCATCTACCTACAATTAATTGATTGGTTCCATACCAAAAGTCCTATTCTGAGGTAATTAAAAAAAAAGAGCACGTTCAAAAATAGATGTTTTTCAAAGAAAAGAAGGAGTCATATTAAAGCAAAAAATACGTAGGAAACATAGGCCTAGTCGTATAATAATTCAGACCAAAAACAAACAGAAACTACTACGAATGAATAAAATAAAATGTTTTTGAATTAAAATGATTAAACGTCGCTGGTTGCATTGTCAAAAAGGATAATTTTTGAATGATGTTAATCTTTATGTGAATTTTATTTTCTCTTGAATTCTCTTTATCCTCTTAGTATCCTTTTTTTTAAAGACTTGAATCCCATTAATGAAAAGAATATTGTCTAGAAGTACAAATATGGTCTGATCATAGGCAGCGCAAAATCTTTTGGTCACTTAAAAGGGGCACTACAACTTTTAATTTTTATTCAAATGAGCCCTGTCCCAATGTTTTAGGATAAGTGGTTCAACACAATCATCCCTGAAACAAAAACAACAAAATAACAAAAAAAAAAACAACAAACAAACACGCATCCGTGATCTTTCTTCTGACAAAAAATACTAAATACTACATTTTTGCCGGAAGGAGCTTCAGCACGGTTGCCACCCTGACCTGGAAGAATTTACTATATCGGAGAGGAAAAATTTACTAGATCGCATCTGTTTTTACTAAATGCTCAAAAAAATTCGTTGCGCGTGCGGCTACGCCGCACGCGCACCATCAAGCTTCGATTTTTACTATAGGAGGATAATCAATACGATTTTCACAATCTTTTTTCCTTTTTTCTTCTTTTTTTTCTCTTTACCCATTTTCTTTCGTTTTCATAGTACGATTGAAAATTCCGGAAACCTACAAGTTCAAAAATCCTTTTTTTGGATATATATATATATATATATATATATATATATATATATATATAATATATATATATATATATATATATATATATATATATATATAATATATATATATATATATATAATTTTACATTTCTACTTGCTTTTAATTTTTCTCAGCAGGATCCTTTTTGCTCAATAAAAATTTTCAAACTGAGAAGATTCACCTAATAACCTTGGGTGGTTGGCTTTTGTTTTGATTCCAATATATTCCCAATCATCACAAATCCAAGTGTCATTATAGCTTCATTTTTAGTTTGTAAGATTTGATACACAGAAAGCTGATTTTGTCGACCTTTAAACGCCGGAAGTGAAGTGTCTGTTTATGAAAATAGGTGAATGCTTGTCTGTTTCTGAGACAGACAAGCAAAATTGTAAATTGTAAAACGGACAGGCAAAAATTGTAAATTGTACTATGTTTATGATAATTTTTTTCCCTGAATTCATGGAAAATAAAAAAAAGTTTTGTTTACTATAAATCATGACTTTTTACTAGTTTTTACAAGATTTCGGGAAATTTACTAGATCCTCTAAATTTACTAGATTTTTTTTTTTTTTTTACTAGATCTAGTGAAATCCTACTGACGGTGGCAACCCTGAGTTTCAGTATTCCACTAGCATTCATTCAGAGTACACCTAGCTTGAAAACGGATATTTTATAGTCTCTGAACAATAAAGAACTGGTTTCTTCAACTAAACGGATTAAAACACAGGTGAAATTTGTTGCGCAATTGACTTTTCTTGAGTAAACATACTGTGAGCGAATTGATCTGTGTTCACTTATGGTGCCAAAACTAATTGGTATTGAAATAGATTGATATTAGTGGATTATATAGAATATTTTGGATATATTGTATGGAATCTTTGGAGCATTATTTCAACTAAATTTTTCATTAAAGTTCTTAACTTACATAAAGATAAGTTGCTTTTACTTTTGTCCTCTCCTTAATAGGAAATGCCTGCATTTAAAGAGTTTGATATCGCGTTAGCTAACTTCATAAATTATCCTCATTGGCCAGTAAAGATACTAAAAGTGTCCAGGGATAGCAAAGGAAAGCCATCATATTTGGTATTTTGCTATGGGACACATGATGAATACAGACTTGTTGAAGCCAACTTGTCAGAATATAATCCAAGCGTTAGCCGAACTTCAACAAAATATACTGCAGGTGTAAAGGCTGCATTTGAGGAATTGGAAGATTCGCCCGATATTTATAAATCCCTTTCCAAGTTATATAATGCATTAACAATTAAGGAATCTAATACAGGAGAATATGCTTCGTTGATGGATAAAGTCACTTCTACAGAACTTGACCTGGAAAAAATTAAGCGAGAGTTAATGCAAAATATAACTAAGAAGGTTAATGAAAGGTTTTCGGATGCTGATTCTTTCCGCCAGTCATCCCACGACATTATTTGTCAAATATATGACGCGATTACTCTTGATCATCAACCAAAATTTGAAAAAATTGAACAGTCGCTGAAAACTCTTCGCAACCAAATTATAAATCAAGAAGAGAAAATCATGAAAATTGAGTTGAAACTAGATTCATTTGAACAAGAAGTGCTGCTTGACTCACTAATTTTGCATGGTGTTAAGCAGCAGTCCGGATCTGACCTCCAATCAACAATCCTGCAAGTTTTCGTTACTAAAATGAACCTGACTGAAATTAATGTTGCCCAAATTAGGAATATCTACAGATTCAAAATATCTCCTGCTTTAACCGATGCCTCCCGAAACGACAAAGTCTCTCCTGTTTTAGTTAAATTTGTGAATAGTGATATAGCGAAGAAAGTCTTCAAAGCAAAAGCCCGGTTAGCTTCAAGTGGAATTTTCCTATTGGAGGTATTGACAAAGAGGCGACGTGAGATCCTATATGCCGCTAAGGACAAATTTGGACATAGAAATGTTTGGACTGATCGTTGGCAAATTTTGGCAAGGCCTAAAGGTGAAAGTGTCACTAGAAAAATTCATACTCTAGCCAAGTGTGTTTAAAAATAAGTTGTTTAGTGTGTGTGTGTGTTTTTTTTTTAGATATGTTTAGTATCTTGCAGTATTGCAGTATTGGTATGATTGTTGTGATTTTATTTATTTATTTTATTTTATTTTTTGTTTTTATTTATAGCCTCTTGGTTAATTATTTATTTATTTTACTTTGTGTGTGTTGCGGTGCATGTTTGATACATAGTCTCCTTAAATTATATGAATTTTTCTAACTCAGGCTCTGGGAATTTTTACTCCCTTGATGGGCGTTTACTTCAATTAAAAAGAAACCCCTTAGATGTTTTGAGTATTATTAATAATTCTATTAGTCAAACTAAAAGAAATTCCCTAAATACTTCCCAATCAATTAATAGTCAGTATGTTTCTGATTTAAAGTGGGCTACTAGACGAGATGATCATTTTCGGTCCTTCAACTCAATACTCAGGGTCTATGCTCATCGACTGATCAGTTGAGCCAGATAGTTTTTGATGGGCGACCGATGTTATCGGATTATGTGTGACTTTTCTTAATTCTAGCAATGAAATGCTTTTAGATATACCCGGTTACAAAATGGAGCGACTAAATCGCAGAAGGATGGCAAAGGGGGGGACTAGTAATTTATATTTCTGATATTTTTCCCTATATTGTTCGAAACGATCTGTCAAGGAATGACGAAGGGGTTTTTGAATCCCAGTTTATTGAAATCAAATTAAAAAATAAGGTTTTGATAATTGGTAATGTTTATAGATCTCCCAGTGGATCCGTCCCTTCTTTTCTTCAGGTCCTTGGTGAGGTCTTGGATTTAATAGGCAGACGTACATGTGAACTTGTAATAATGGGAGACTTTAACTTAAATCTAATTGACATGGCTTCCGCAACTACGATGGGTTTTCTCTCAGATATCCTCACTGCTGGGGTTCTACCAACAACCTGTATTCCAACACGTGTAACTGATTCGTCAGCGTCTTTAATTGATAACGTTTTTTTCGTCTCTTAATTTGGTTCGGAATTCTGTTGTAGTGAGTGATATTTCAGACCATTTTCCTGTATTTTCAGTTTTATCTTTGAAAAAATATTGACGTTACATTCTCCTAATTTTTCAAAGTTCATTTTGGATTTCTTTCGTTGAAATGCAAGAGTTGGAATATTTCAGTAGTGTTCTGTTGGGGTTTACCTTATCACAGTTACATTTTCTTGATTTTTCAAAGTTCATTTTGAATTTCTTTCATTGAAATGCAAGAGTTGGAATATTTCAGTAGTGTTTTGTCATGGTTTACCTTGACACAGTTACATTTTCTTGATTTTTCAAAGTTCATTTGGATTTCTTTCGTTGAAATGCAAGAGTTGGAATATTTCAGTAGTGTTTTGCTGTGGTTTACCTTGTCACAGTTACATTCTCTTGATTTTTCAAAGTTCATAGTTGGAATATTTCAGTAGTGTTTTGTTGTGGTTTACCTTGTCACAGTTACATTCTCTCTGATTTTTCAAAGTTCATTTTGGATTTCTTTCATTGAAATGCAAGAGTTGGAATATTTCAGTAGGGTTTTGTTGTGGTTTACCTTGTCACAGTTACATCCTCTTGATTTTTCAAAGTTCTTTTTGGAATTTCTTTCGTTGAAATGCAAGAGTTGGAATATTTCAGTAGTGTTTTGTTGTAGTTTACCTTGTCACAGTTACATTCTCTTGATTTTTCAAAGTTCATTTTGAATTTCTTTTGTTGATATGTAAGAGTTGGAATATTTCAATAGTTTTTTTTTTTGTCATGGTTTACCTTGTCACTGTTACATTCTCTTGATTTTTCAAAGTTCATTTTGAATTTTTTTCGTTGAAATGCAAGAGTTGGAATATTTCAGTAGTGTTCTGTCGTGGTTTACCTTGTCACAATTACATTCTCTTGATTTTTCAAAGTTCATTTTGAATTTCACTCATTGAAATGCAAGAGTTGGAATACTTCAGTGGTGTTTTGTCTTGGTTTTACCATGTCACAGTTACATTCTCTTGATTTTTCAAAGTTCATTGAAATTTCTTTCATTGAAATGCAAGAGTTGGAATATTTCAGTAGTGTTTTGTTATGGTTTACCTTGTCACTGTTACATTCTCTTGATTTTTCAAAGTTTTTTTCGGATTTCTTTCATTGAAATGCAAGAGTTGAAATATTTCAGTAGTGTTTTGCCGCGGTTTACTTTGTCAAAGTTACATTCTCTTGATGTTTCAAAGATAATTTTGGTTTTCTTTCGTTGAAATGCAAGAGTTGGAATATTTCAGTAGTGTTTTGTTGTGCTTTACCTTGACACAGTTACATTTTCTTGATTTTTGTTAGGTTAGGTTAGGTTAGGCTAGATCAAATTAGGTTAGGTTAGGTTAAGTTAGGTTAGGTTAGCCTACGTACGCGTGCGTATACTTTTCAAAGACCATTTCAGAGCAAGTTACTTCTTAATGTCCCTCCTAAACCCATTTTACAAGTTGAAGTACTTATCTTTTTCACCCACAACTATACTTTAAAGCTTTTGGATATCTCAACACCAAGAAATGCTTTTCAAAGACCATTTCAGAGCAAGTTACTTTCTTAATGTCCCTCCTAAACCCATTTTTCAACTTGAAGTACTTATCTTTTTCACCACAACTATAACTTACAGCTTATTGGATACCTCAACACAAAGAAATACTTTTCAAAGACCATTTCAGAGCAAGTTACTTTCTTAATGTCCCTCCTAAACTCATTTTCCAACTTGAAGTACTTATCTTTTTCACCCACAACTATACTTTACAGCTTTTTGGTTACCTCAACACCAAGAAATACTTTTCAAAGACCATTTCAGAGCAAGTTACTTTCTTAATATCCCTTCTAAACCCATTTTCCCAACTTGAAGTACTTATCTTTTTCACCCACAACTATACTTTACAGCTTTTTGGATACCTCAACACCAAGAAATACTTTTCAAAGACCATTTCAGAGCAAGTTACTTTCGTAATGTCCCTCCTAAACCCATTTTCCAACTTGAAGTACTTATCTTTTTCATCCACAACTATTCTTTACAGCTTTTTGGTTACCTCAACACCAAGAAATACTTTTCAAAGACCATTTCAGAGCAAGTTACTTTCTTAATGTCCCTCCTAAACCCATTTTCCAACTTGAAGTACTTATCTTTTTCACCCACAACTATACTTTACAGCTTTTTGGTTACCTCAACACCAAGAAATACTTTTCAAAGGACCATTTCGGAGCAAGTTACTTTCTTAATATCCCTCCTAAACCCTTTTTTCAACTTGAAGTACTTATCTTTTTCACCCACAACTATACTTTACAGCTTTTTAGATACCTCAACACCAAGAAATGCTTTTCAAAGACCATTTCAGAGCAAGTTACTTTCTTAATGTCCCTCCTAAACCCATTTTCCAACTTGAAGTACTTATCTTTTCACCCACAACTATACTTTACAGCTTTTTGGATACCTCAACACCAAAAAATACTTTTCAAAGACTATTTCGGAGCAAGTTACTTTCTTTGTCATGGTTACCTAGTCATAGTTACATTCTCTTAATTTTTCAAAGTTCATTTTGGATTTCTTTCATTGAAATGCATGAGTTGGAATATTTCAGTAGTGTTTTGTTGTGGTTTACCTTATCACAGTTACATTCTCTTGATTTTCAAAGTTCATTTTGGATTCCTTTCGTTGAAATGTAAGAGTTGGAATATTTCAATAGTGTTTTGATGTGGTTTACCTTGTCACAGTTACATCTCTTGATTTTTTCAAAGTTCATTTTGGTTTTCTGTCGTTGAAATGCAAGAGTTGGAATATTTCAGTAGTGTTTTGTCATGGCTTACCTTGTCACAGTTACATTCTCTTAATTTTTCAAACTTCATTTTGAATTTCTTCATTGAAATGCAAGAGTTGGAATATTTCAGTAGTGTTTTGTCGTGGTTTACCATGTCAAACTTACATTCTCTTGATTTTTCAAAGTTCATTTTGAATTTCTTTCATTGAAATGCAAGAGTTGGAATATTTCAGTAGTGTTTTGATGTGGTTTACCTTGTCACAGCTACATTCTCTTGATTTTTCAAAGTCCATTTTGGTTTTCTTTCGTTGAAATGCAAGAGTTGGAATATTTCAGTAGTGTTTTGTTGTGGTTTACCTTGTCACAGTTACATTCTCTTAATTTTTCAAAGTTCATTTTGAATTTCTTTCGTTGAAATGCAAGAGTTGGAATATTTCAGTAGTGTTTTGTTGGGGTTTACCTTGTCAAAGTTACATTCTCTTAATTTTTCAAAGCTCATTTGAATTTCTTTCATTGAAATGCAAGAGTTGGAATATTTCAGTAGTGTTTTGTCGTGGTTTACCTTGTCAAAGTTACATTCTCTTAATTTTTCAAAGTTCATTTTGGATTTATTTCGTTGAAATGCAAGAGTTGGAATATTTCAGTAGTGTTCTGTTGGGGGTTTACCTTATCACAGTTACATTTTCTTGATTTTTCAAAGTTCATTTTGAATTTCTTTCATTGAAATGCAAGAGTTGGAATATTTCAGTAGTGTTTTGTCATGGTTTACCTTGACACAGTTACATTTTCTTGATTTTTCAAAGTTCATTTGGATTTCTTTCGTTGAAATGCAAGAGTTGGAATATTTCAGTCGTGTTTTGCTGTGGTTTACCTTGTCACAGTTACATTCTCTTGATTTTTCAAAGTTCATAGTTGGAATATTTCAGTAGTTTTGTTGTGGTTTACCTTGTAACAGTTACATTCTCTTGATTTTTCAAATGTTCATTTTGGATTTCTTTCATTGAAATGCAAGAGTTGGAATATTTCAGTAGGGTTTGTTGTGGTTTACCTTGTCACAGTTACATTCTCTTGATTTTTCAAAACTGTTTTGGAATTTCTTTCGTTGAAATGCAAGAGTTGGAATATTTCAGTAGTGTTTTGTTGTAGTTTACCTTGTCACAGTTACATTCTCTTGATTTTTCAAAGTTCATTTTGAATTCTTTTGTTGAAATGTAAGAGTTGGAATATTTCAATAGTTTTTTGTCATGGTTTACCTTGTCACTGTTACATTCTCTTGATTTTTCAAAGTTCATTTTGAATTTTTTCGTTGAAATGCAAGAGTTGGAATATTTCAGTAGTGTTCTGTCGTGGTTTACCTTGTCACAATTACATCCTCTTTATTTTTCAAAGTTTCATTTTGAATTTCACTCACTGAAATGCAAGAGTTGGAATACTTCAGTGGTGTTTTGTCTTGGTTTACCATGTCACAGTTACATTCTCTTGATTTTTCAAAGTTCATTGAAATTTCTTTCATTGAAATGCAAGAGTTGGAATATTTCAGTAGTGTTTTGTTATGGATTACCTAGTCACTGTTACATTCTCTTGATTTTTCAAAGTTCTTTTCGGATTTCTTTCATTGAAATGCAAGAGTTGGAATATTTCAGTAGTATTTTGCCGCGGTTTACTTTGTCACAGTTACATTCTCTTGATTTTTCAAAGATAATTTTGGTTTTCTTTCGTTGAAATGCAAGAGTTCGAATATTTCAGTAGTGTGTTTTGTTGTGCTTTACCTTGACACAGTTACATTTTCTTGATTTTTGTAGGTTAGGTTAGGTTAGGCTAGATCAAATTAGGTTAGGTTAGCCTACGTACGCGCGCGTAAGTAGGCTAACCTAACCTAACTTAACCTAACACTAACCTAATTTGATCTAGCCTAACCTAACCTAACAAAAAAAAATACTTTACAGCTTTTTGGTTACCTCAACACCACAGAAATACTTTTCAAAGACCATTTCAGAGCAAGTTACTTTCTTAATGTCCCTTCTAAAAACCCATTTTTCAACTTGAAGTACTTATCTTTTTCACACCCACAACTATACTTTACAGCTTTTTGGAGACCTCAACACCAAGAAATACTTTTCAAAGACCATTCCAGAGCAAGTTACTTTCTTAATGTCCCTCCTAAACCCATTTTCCAACTTGAAGTACTTATCTTTTTCACCCACAACTATACTTTACAGCTTTTTTTGGATACCTCAACACCAAGAAATACTTTTCAAAGACCATTTCAGAGAAAGTTACTTTCTTAATGTCCCTCCTAAACCCATTTTCCAACTCGAAGTACTTATCTTTTCACCCACAACTATACTTTACAGCTTTTTGGATACCTCAACACCAAGAAATACATTTCAAAGACCATTTCAGAGCAAGTTACTTTCTTAATGTCCCTTCTAAACCATTTTTTCAACTTGAAGTACTTATCTTCTTCACCCAAAAAAACTATACTTACAGCTTTTTGGATAACCTCAACACCAAGAAATACTTTTCAAAGTCCATTCCAGAGCAAGTTACTTTCTTAATGTCCCCCTAAACCCATTTCCAAATTGAAGTACTTATCTTTTTCACCCACAAAACTATACTTTACAGCTTTTTGGTTACCTCAACACCAAGAAATACTTTACAAAGACCATTTCAGAGCAAGTTACTTTCTTAATGTCCCTCCTAAACCCATTTTCCAACATGAAGTACTTATCTTTTTCATCCACAACTATACTTTACAGCTTTTTGGATACCTCAACACCAAGAAATACTTTTCAAAGACCATTTCAGAGCAAGTTACTTTCTTATTGTCGCTTCTAAACCCATTTTCCAACTTGAAGTACTTATCTTTTTCACCCACAACTATACTTTACAGCTTTTTGGTTACCTCAACACCAAGAAATACTTTTCAAAGACCATTTCAGAGCAAGTTACTTTCTTACTGTCCCTCCTAAACCGATTTTACAAGTTGAAAGTACTTATCTTTTTCACCCACAACTATACTTTACAGCTTTTTGGATATCTCAACACCAAGAAATACTTTTCAAAGACCATTTCAGAGCAAGTTACTTTCTTAATGTCCCTCCTAAACCCATTTTTCAACTTGAAGTACTTATCTTTTTCACCCACAACTATACATTACAGCTTTTTGGATACCCTCAACACCAAGAAATTCTTTTCAAAGATCATTTCAGAACAAGTTACTTTCTTAATGTCCCTCCTAAACCCATTTTCCAACTTGAAGTAATTACTTATCTTTTTCACCCACAACTATACTTTACAGCTGTTTGGTTACCTCAACACCAAGAAATACTTTTCAAAGACCACTTCAGAGCAAGTTACTTTCTTAACTTCCCTCCTAAACCCTTTTTTCAACTTGAAGTACTTATCTTTTTCACCCACAACTATACTTTACAGCTTTTTGGATACCTCAACACCAAGAAAACTTTTCAAAGACCATTTCAGAGCAAGTTACTTTCTAATGTCCCTCCTAAACCCATTTTCCAACTCGAAGTACTTATCTTTTTCACCCACAACTATACTTTACAGCTTTTTGGATACCTCAACACCAAGAAATACATTTCAAAGACCATTTCAGAGCAAGTTACTTTCTTAAAGTCCCTTCTAAACCCATTTTTCAACTTGAAGTACTTATCTTCTTCACCCACAAACTATACTTTACAGCTTTTTGGATACCTCAACACCAAGAAATACTTTTCAAAGACCATTCCAGAGCAAGTTACTTTCTTAATGTCCCTCCTAAACCCATTTTCCAACTTGAAGTACTTATCTTTTTCACCCACAACTATACTTTACAGCTTTTTGGTACCTCAACACCAAGAAATACTTTTCAAAGACCATTTCAGAGCAAGTTACTTTCTTAATGTCCCTCCTAAACCCATTTTCCAACTCGAAGTACTTATCTTTTTCACCCACAACTATACTTTACAGCTTTTTGGTTACCTCAACACCCAAGAAATACTTTTCAAAGACCATTTCAGAGCAAGTTACTTTCTTAATGTCCCTCCTAAACCCATTTTCCAACTTGAAGTACTTATCTTTTTCACCCACAACTATACTTTACAGCTTTTTGGTTACCTCAAACACCAAGTAATACTTTTCAAAGACCATTTCAGAGCAGGTTACTTTCTTAATGTCCCTTCTAAACCATTTTTCAACTTGAAGTACTTATCTTTTTCACCCACAACTATACTTTACAGCTTTTTGGAGACCTCAACACCAAGAAATACTTTTCAAAGACCATTCCAGAGCAAATTACTTTCTTAATGTCCCTCCTAAACCCATTTTCAACTGAAGTACTTATCTTTTCACCCACAATTATACTTTACAGCTTTTTGGATACCTCAACACCAAGAAGTACTTTTCAAAGACCATTTCAGAGAAAGTTACTTTCTTAATGTCCCTCCTAAACCATTTTCCAACTCGAAGTACTTATCTTTTTCACCCACAACTATACTTTACAGCTTTTTGGATACCTCAACACCAAGAATTACATTTCAAAGACCATTTCAGAGCAAGTTACTTTCTTAATGTCCCTTCTAAACCCATTTTTCAACTTGAAGTACTTATCTTCTTCACCCAAAAACTATACTTTACAGCTTTTTGGATACCTCAACACCAAGAAATACTTTTCAAAGTCCATTCAGAGCAAGTTACTTTCTTAATGTCCCTCCTAAACCCATTTTCCAAATTGAGAGTACTTATCTTTTTCACCCACAACTATACTTTACAGCTTTTTGGTTACCTCAACACCAAGAAATACTTTACAAAGACCATTTCAGAGCAAGTTACTTTCTTTAATGTCCCTCCTAAACCCATTTTCCAACATGAAGTACTTATCTTTTTCATCACAACTATACTTTACAGCTTTTTGGATACCTCAACACCAAGAAATACTTTTCAAAGACCATTTCAGAGCAAGTTACTTTCTTATTGTCGCTTCTAAACCCATTTTTCCAACTTGAAGTACTTATCTTTTTCACCCACAACTATACTTTACAGCTTTTTGGTTACCTCAACACCAAGAAATACTTTTCAAAGACCATTTCAGAGCAAGTTACTTTCTTACTGTCCCTCTAAACCGATTTACAAGTTGAAGTACTTATCTTTTTCACCCACAACTATACTTTACAGCTTTTTGGATATCTCAACACCAAGAAATACTTTTCAAAGACCATTTCAGAGCAAGTTACTTTCTTAATACTACTACTACTAACAACTCATCGCAGCACCAAGCCGCCTGAGGCCAACACAGCTACGCACGCTCCTCCTCCACCCCAATCTATTCAAAGCCTCCCTTTTTACACCCGCCCACGAAGTTCCCATTTCCTTTAAATCTTTCTTTTATGACGTCCTCCCAACCAGACGGGGGACGACCTGTTTTTCCGTTTAGCCCTATCATGAATGTTATACTCAATCATGACATAACATTCTTGCCACTAGGGTTGTTTTTGCGGCTGGCATGGAGGAGAGAAATAAAATTTGATACCCTTACTATTTTGAAGAGAAATTTTTATCGGAAAATGGTCTAAAACCATCACGTGGAGATGGTTTTCTTAATGTCCCTCCTAAACCCATTTTTCAACTTGAAGTACTTATCTTTTTCACCCACAACTATACATTACAGCTTTTTGGATACCTCAACACCAAGAAATTCTTTTCAAAGACCATTTCAGAACAAGGTTACTTTCTTAATGTCCCTCCTAAACCCCATTTTCCAACTTGAAGTACTTATCTTTTTCACCCACAACTATATTTTACAGCTGTTTGGTTACCTCAACACCAAGAAAATACTTTTCAAAGACCACTTCAGAGCAAGTTACTTTCTTAACTTCCCTCCTACTAAACCCTTTTTTCAACTTGAAGTACTTATCTTTTTCACCCACAACTATACTTTACAGCTTTTTGGATACCTCAACACCAAGAAAAAAACTTTTCAAAAAAAGACCATTTCAGAGCAAGTTACTTTAACTCTTAATGTCCCTTCTAAACCCATTTTTCCAACTTGAAGAACTTATCTTTTTCACCCACAACTATACTTTACAGCTTTTTGGATACCTCAACACCAAGAAATACTTTTCAAAGACCATTTCAGAGCAAGTTACTTTCTTAATGTCCCTTCTAAACCCATTTTCCAACTTGAAGTACTTATCTTTTTCACCCACAAACTATACTTTACAGCTTTTTGGATACCTCAACACAAGAAATACTTTTCAAAGACCATTTCAGAGCAAGTTACTTTCTTAATGTCCCTCCTAAACCCATTTCCAACTTGAAGTACTTATCTTTTTCATCCACAACTATACTTTACAGCTTTTTGGTTACCTCAACAACAAGAAATACTTTTCAAAGACTATTTCAGAGCAAGTTACTTTCTTAATGTCCCTCCTAAACCCATTTTCCAACTTTAAGTACTTATCTTTTTCACCCACACCTATACTTTACAGCTTTTTGGATACCTCACACACCAAGAAATACTTTCAAAGACCATTTCAGAGCAAGTTACTTTCTTAATGTCCCTCCTAAACCATTTTCCAACTTAAAGTACTTATCTTTTTCATCCACAACTATACTTTACAGCTTTTTGGATACCTCAACACCAAGAAATACTTTTCAAAGACTATTTCAGAGCAAGTTACTTTCTTAATGTCCCTCCTAAACCCGTTTTCCAACTTTAAGTACTTATCTTTTTCACCCACAACTATACTTTACAGCTTTTTGATACCTCAACACCAAGAAATACTTTTCAAAGACCATTTTTACAGAGCAAGTTACTTTCTTTAATGTCCCTCCTAAACCCATTTTCCAACTTGAAAATACTTATATTTTTCACCCACAACTATACTTTACAGCTTTTGGATACCTCAACACCAAGAAATACATTTCAAAGACCATTCAGAGCAAGTTACTTCTTAATGTCCTTCTAAACCCAATTTTTCAACTTGAAGTACTTACTTTTTCACCCACAACTATACTTTACAGCTTTCTGGATACCTCAACACCAAGAAATACTTTTCAAAGACCATTCCAGAGCAAGTTACTTTCTTCATGTCCCTCCTAAAACCCATTTTCCAACTTGAAGTACTTATCTTTTTCACCACAACTATACTTTACAGCTTTTTGGTTACCTCAACACCAAGAAATACTTTTCAAAGACCATTTGAGAGCAAGTAACTTTCTTAATATCCCTCCTAAACCCTTTTTTCAACTTGAAGTACTTATCTTTTTCACCCAAAACTATACTTTACAGCTTTTTGGATACCCCAACACCAAGAAATACTTTTCAAAGACCATTTCAGAGCAAGTTACTTTCTTAATGTCCCTCCTAAACCTATTTTCCAACTTGAAGTACTTATCTTTTTCACCCACAACTATACTTTACAGCTTTTTGGATACCTCAAAACCAAGAAATACTATTCAAAGACCATTTCAGAGCAAGTTTTTTTTTTCTTAATGTCCTTCTAAACATATTTTCCAACTTGAAGAACTTATCTTTTTCACCACAACTATACTTTACAGCTTTTTGGATACCTCAACACCAAGAAATACTTTTCAAAGACCTTTTCAGAGCAAGTTACTTTCTTAATGTCCTCCTAAACCCCATTTTCAATTTGAAGTACTTATCTTTTTCACCCACAACTATACTTTACAGCTTTTTGGATACCTCAAAACCAAGAAATACTATTCAAAGACCATTTCAGAGCAAGTTTTTTCTTAATGTCCCTTCTAAACATATTTTCCAACTTGAAGAACTTATCTTTTTCACCACAACTATACTTTACAGCTTTTTGGATACCTCAACACCAAGAAATACTTTTCAAAGACCATTTCAGAGCAAGTTACTTTCTTAATGTCCCTCCTAAACCGATTTTACAAGTTGAAGTACTTATCTTTTCACCCACAACTATACTTTACAGCTTTTTGGATATCTCAACACCAAGAAATACTTTTCAAAGACCTTTTCAGAGCAAGTTAATTTCTTAATGTCCCTCCTAAACCCATTTTTTTTCAACTTGAAGTACTTATCTTTTTCACCCAACAACTATACTTACAGCTTTTTGGATACCTCAACACCAAGAAATACTTTTCAAAGACCATTTCAGAGCAAGTTACTTTCTTAATGTCCCTCCTAAACCCATTTTCCAACTTGAAGTACTTATCTTTTTAACCAACAACTATACTTTACAGCTTTTGGTTACCTCAACACCAGAAATACTTTTCAAAGACCATTTCAGAGCAAGTTACTTTCTTAATATCCCTCCTAAACCCTTTTTCAACTTGAAGTACTTATCTTTTTCACCCACAACTATACTTTACAGCTTTTGGATACTTCAACACCAAGAAATACTTTTTAAAAGACCCATTTCAGAGCAAGTTACTTTCTTAATGTCCCTTCTAAACCCATTTTCCAACTTGAAGAACTTTATCTTTTTCACCCACAAACTATACTTTACAGCTTTTTTGGATACCTCAACACCAGAAATACTTTTCAAAGACCATTTCAGAGCAAGTTACTTTCTTAATGTCCCTCCTAAACCCATTTTCCAACTTGAAGTACTTATCTTTTCACCCACAACTATACTTTACAGCTTTTTGGATACCTCAAAACCAAGAAAATACTATTCAATGACCATTTCAGAGCAAGTTTTTTTCTTAATGTCCCTTCTAAACATATTTTCCAACTTGAAGAACTTATCTTTTTCACCACAACTATACTTTACAGCTTTTTGGATACCTCAACACCAAGAAATACTTTTCAAAGACCATTTCAGAGCAAGTTACTTTCTTAATGTCCCTCCTAAACCGATTTTACAAGTTGAAGTACTTATCTTTTCACCCACAACTATACTTTGCAGCTTTTTGGATATCTCAACACCAAGAAATACTTTTCAAAGACCTTTTCAGAGCAAGTTACTTCTTAATGTCCCTCTAAACCCATTTTTCAACTTGAAGTACTTATCTTTTTTCACCCACAACTATACATTACAGCTTTTTGGATACCTCAACACCAAGAAATACTTTTCAAAGACCATTTCAGAGCAAGTTACTTTCTTAATGTCCCTCCTAAACCCATTTTCCAAACTTGAAGTACTTATCTTTTTAACCCACAACTATACTTTACAGCTTTTTGGTTACCTCAACACAAAGAAATACTTTTTCAAAGACCATTTCAGAGCAAGTTACTTTCTTAATATCCCTCCTAAAACCCTTTTTTCAACTTGAAGTACTTATCTTTTTCACCCACAAACTATACTTTACAGCTTTTTGGATAGTTTCAACACCAAGAAATACTTTTAAAAGACCATTTCAGAGCAAGTTACTTTCTTAATATCCTCCCTAAACCCTTTTTCAACTTGAAGTACTTATCTTTTTCACCCACAACTATACTTTACAGCTTTTTGGATACTTCAACACCAAGAAATACTTTTAAAAGACCATTTCAGAGCAAGTTACTTTCTTAATGTCCCTTCTAAACGCATTTTCCAACTTGAAGAACTTATCTTTTTCACCCACAACTATACTTTACAGCTTTTGGATACCTCAACACCAAGAAATACTTTTCAAATACCATTTCAGAGCACGTTAATTTCTTAATGTCCCTCCTAAACCCATTTCCAACTTGAAGTACTTATCTTTTTCACCCACAACTATACTTTACAGCTTTTTTGGATACCTCAACACCAAGAAATACATTTCAAAAGACCATTTCAGAGCAAGTTACTTTCTTAATTTCCCTTCTAAACCCATTTTCAACTTGAAGTACTTATCTTTTTCACCCACAACTATACTTTACAGCTTTTGGATACCTCAACACCAAGAAATACTTTTCAAAGACCATTCCGGAGCAAGTTACTTTCTTAATGTCCCTCCTAAACCCATTTTCCAACTTGAAGTACTTATCTTTTTCACCCACAACTATACTTTACAGCTTTTTGGTTACCTCAACACCAAGAAATACTTTTCAAAGACCATTTGAGAGCAAGTTACTTTCTTAATATCCCTCCTAAACCCTTTTTTTCAACTTGAAGTACTTATCTTTTTCACCAACAAACTATTCTTTACAGCTTTTTGGATACCTCAAACACCAAGAAATACTTTTCAAAGACCATTTCAGAGCAAGTTACTTTCTTAATGTCCCTCCTAAACCTATTTTCCAACTTGAAGTACTTATCTTTTTCACCCACAACTATACTTTACAGCTTTTTGGATACCTCAAAACCAAGAAATACTATTCAAAGACCATTTCCGAGCAATTTTTTTTTCTTAATGTCCCTTCTAAACCTATTTTCCAACTTGAAGAACTTACCTTTTCACCACAACTAAACTTTACAGCTTTTTGGATACCTCAACACCAAGAAATACTTTTCAGAGACCATTTCAGAGCAAGTTACTTTCTTTGTCGTGGTTTACTAGTCATAGTTACATTCTCTTAATTTTTCAAAGTTCATTTTGGATTTCTTTCATTGAAATGCATGAGTTGGAATATTTCAGTAGTGTTTTGTTGTGGTTTACCTTATCACAGTTACATTCTCTTGATTTTCAAAGTTCATTTTGGATTTCTTTCGTTGAAATGTAAGAGTTGGAATATTTCAATAGTGTTTTGATGTGGTTTACCTTGTCACAGTTACATCTCTTGATTTTTCAAAGTTCATTTTGGTTTTCTTTTGTTGAAATGCAAGAGTTGGAATATTTCAGTAGTGTTTGTTGTGGTTTACCTTGTCACAGTTACATTCTCTTAATTTTTCAAAGTTCATTTTGGATTTCTTTCGTTGAAATGCAAGAGTTTGAATATTTCAGTAGTGTTTTTGTCATGGCTTACCTTGTCACAGTTACATTCTCTTAATTTTTTCAAGTTCATTTTGAATTTCTTTCATTGAAATGCAAGAGTTGGAATATTTCAGAAGTGTTTTGTCGTGGTTTACCATGTCAAACTTACATTCTCTCGATTTTTTTTCAAAGTTCATTTTGAATTTCTTTCATTGAAATGCAAGAGTTGGAATATTTCAGTAGTGTTTTGATGTGGTTTACCTTGTCACAGCTACATTCTCTTGATTTTTCAAAGTCCATTTTGGTTTTCTTTCGTTGAAATGCAAGAGTGGAATATTTCAGTAGTGTTTTGTAGTGGTTTACCTGTCACACTTACATTCTCTTAACTTCTCAAAGTTCATTTGAAATTCTTTCATTGAAACGCAAGAGTTGGAATATTTCAGTAGTGTTTTGTCATGGTTTACCTTGTCACAGTTACATTTTCTCGATTTTTCAAAGTTCATTTGGATATCTTTCAATGAAATGCAAGAGTGGAATATTTCAGTAGTGTTTTGCTGTGGTTTACCTTGTCACAGTTACATTCTCTTGATTTTTCAAAGTCATAGTTGGAATATTTCAGTAGTGTTTTGTTGTGGTTTACCTTGTCACAGTTACATTCTCTTGATTTTTCAAAGTTCATTTTGGATTTCTTTCATTGAAATGCAAGAGTTGGAACATTTCAGTAGGGTTTTGTTGTGGTTTACCTTGTCACAGTTACATTCTCTTGATTTTTCAAAGTTATTTTTGGAATTTCTTTCGTTGAAATGCAAGAGTTGGAATATTTCAGTAGTGTTTTGTTGTAGTTTACCTTGTCACAGTTACATTCTCTTGATTTTTCAAAGTTCATTTTGAATTTCTTTTGTTGAAATGTAAGAGTTGGAATATTTCAATAGTGTTTTGTCATGGTTTACCTTGTCACTGTTACATTCTCTTGATTTTTCAAAGTTCATTTTGAATTTTTTTCGTTGAAATGCAAGAGTTGGAATATTTCAGTAGTGTTCTGTCGTGGTTTACCTTGTCACAATTACATTTTCTTGATTTTTAAAGTTCATTTTGAATTTCACTCATTGAAATGCAAGAGTTGGAATACTTCAGTGGTGTTATGTCGTGGTTTACCATGTCACAGTTACATTCTCTTGATTTTCAAAGTTCATTGAAATTTCTTTCATTGAAATGCAAGAGTTGCAATATTTCAGTAGTGTTTTGTTATGGTTTACCTAGTCACTGTTACATTCTCTTGATTTTTCAAAGTTCTTTTCGGATTTCTTTCATTGAAATGCAAGAGTTGGAATATTTCAGTAGTGGTTTGCCGTGGTTTACTTTGTCACAGTTACATTCTCTTGATTTTTCAAAGATAATTCTGGTTTTCTTTCGTTGAAATGCAAGAGTTGGAATATTTCAGTAGTGTTTTGTTGTGCTTTACCTTGACACAGTTACATTTTCTTTATTTTGTTAGGTTAGGTTAGGCTAGATCAAATTAGGTTAGGTTAGGTTAGGTTAGGTTAGCCTACGTACGCGTGCGTACCCGTAGGCTAACACTAACCTAACCTAACCTAATTTGATCTAGCCTAACCTAACCTAACCTACAAAAATCAAGAAAATGTAAACTGTGTCAAGGTAAAGCACAACAAAACACTACTGAAATATTCCAGCTCTTGCATTTCAACGAAGAAAACCAAAATTATCTTTGAAAAATCAAGAGAATGTAACTGTGACAAAGTAAACCGCGGCAAAATACTACTGAAATATACTCCAACTCTTGCATTTCAATGAAAGAAATCCGAAAAGAACTTTTGAAAATCAAGAGAATGTAACAGTGACTAGGTAAACCATAACAAAACACTACTGAAATATTCCAAAAACTCTTGCATTTCAATGAAAGAAAATTTCAAGGAACTTTGAAAAATCAAGAGAATGTAACTGTGACATGGTAAACCAAGACAAAACACCACTGAAGTATTCCAACTCTTGCATTTCAATGAGTGAAATTCAAAATGAACTTTGAAAAATCAAGAGAATGTAATTGTGACAAGGTAAACACGACAGAACACTACTGAAATATTCCAACT
Source organism: Artemia sinica (assembly GCA_027921565.1). NCBI lineage: Eukaryota > Metazoa > Arthropoda > Branchiopoda > Anostraca > Artemiidae > Artemia > Artemia sinica. The sequence goes on from CM051265.1 coordinate 48,899,229, forward strand.
CTTGCATTTCAACGAAAAAAAAATTCAAAATGAACTTTGAAAAATCAAGAGAGAATGTAACAGTGACAAGGTAAACCATGACAAAAAAACTATTGAAATATTCCAACTCTTACATTTCAACAAAAGAATTCAAATGAACTTTGAAAAATCAAGAGAATGTAACTGTGACAAGGTGAACTACACAAAAACAATACTGAAATATTCCAACTCTTGCATTTCAACGAAAGAAATTTCCAAAAAGAGTTTTGAAAAACCAAGAGAATGTAACTGTGACAAGGTAAACCACAACAAAACCTACTGAAATATTCCAACTCTTGCATTTCAATGAAAGAAATCCAACTATGAACTTTGAAAAATCAAGAGAATGTAACTGTGACAAGGTAAACCACAGCAAAACACGACTGAAATATTCCAACTCTTGCATTTCAAACGAAAGAAATCCAAATGAACTTTGAAAAATTAAGAAAATGTAAACTGTGTCAAGGTAAACCATGACAAAACACTACTGAAATATTCCAACTCTTGCATTTCAATGAAAGAAATTCAAAATGAACTTTGAAAAATCAAGAAAATGTAACTGTGATAAGGTAAACCCCAACAGAACACTACTGAAATATTCCAACTCTTGCATTTCAACGAAATAAATCCAAAATGAACTTTGAAAAATTAAGAGAATGTAACTGTGATAAGTAAACCACGACAAAACACTACTGAAATATTCCAACTCTTGCATTTCAATGAAAGAAATCAAAATGAAGCTTTGAAAAATTAAGAGAATGTAACTTTGACAAGGTAAACACAACAAAACACTACTGAAATATTCCAAACTCTTGCATTTCAACGAAAGAAATTCAAAATGAACTTTGAAAAATTAAGAGAATGTAACTGTGACAAGGTAAACCACGACAAAACACTACTGAAATATTCCAACTCTTGCATTTCAATGAAAGAAATTCAAAATGAGCTTTGAAAAATTAAGAGAATGTAACTGTGACAAGGTAAACCATGACAAAACACTACTGAAATATTCCAACTCTTGCATTTGCAATGAAAGAAATCCAAAATGAACTTTGAGAAATTAAGAGAATGTAAGTGTGACAGGATAAACCACTACAAAGCACTACTGAAATATTCCAACTCTTGCATTTCAACGAAAGAAAACAAAATGGACTTTGAAAAATCAAGAGAATGTAGCTGTGACAAGGTAAACCACATCAAAACACTACTGAAATATTCCAACTCTTGCATTTCAATGAAAGAAATTCAAAATGAACTTTGAAAAATCAAGAGAATGTAAGTTTGACATGGTAAACCACGACAAAACACTACTGAAATATTCCAACTCTTGCATTTCAATGAAAGAAATTCAAAATGAACTTTGAAAAATTAAGAGAATGTAACTGTGACAAGGTAAGCCATGACAAAACACTACTGATATATTCCAACTCTTGCATTTCAACGAAAGAAATCCAAAATGAACTTTGAAAAATTAAGAGAATGTAACTGTGACAAGGTAAACCACAACAAAACACTACTGAAATATTCCAACTCTTGCATTTCAACGACAGAAAACCAAAATGAACTTTGAAAAATCAAGAGATATAACTGTGACAAGGTAAACCACATTAAAACACTATTGAAAAAGGGGAAAAAGCTATTCCAACTCTTACATTTCAAACAAAAGAAATCCAAAATGAACTTTTGAAAATCAAGAGAATGTAACTGTGATAAGGTAAACCACAGCAAAAACACTACTGAAATATTCCAACTCATGCATTTCAATGAAAGAAATCCAAAATGAACTTTGAAAAATTAAGAGAATGTAACTATGACTAGGTAAACCATGACAAAGAAAGTAACTTGCTCCAAAATAGTCTTTGAAAAGTATTTTTTGTTGTGAGGTATCCAAAAAGCTGTAAAGTATAGTTGTGGGTGAAAAAGATAAGTACTTCAAGTTGTAAAATGGGTTTAGAAGGGATATTAAGAAAGTAACTTGCTCTGAAATGGTCTTTGAAAAGTATTTTCTTGGTGTTGAGGTAACCAAAAAGCTGTAAAGTATAGTTGTGGGTGAAAAAGATAAGTACTTCAAGTTGGAAAATGGGTTTAGGAGGGACATTAAGAAAGTAACTTGCTCTGAAATGGTCTTTTTGAAAAGTATTTCTTTGTGTTGAGGTATCCAAAAAGCTGTAAGTTATAGTTGTGGGTGAAAAAGATAAGTACTTCAAGTGAAAAAATGGTGTTTAGGAGGGACATTAAGAAAGTAACTTGCTCTGAAATGGTCTTTGAAAAGCATTTCTTGGTGTTGAGATATCCAAAAAGCTTTAAAGTATAGTTTGTGGGTGAAAAAGATAAGTACTTCAACTTGTAAAATGGGTTTAGGAGGGACATTAAGAAAGTAAATTGCTCTGAAATGGTCTTTGAAAAGTATACGCACGCGTACGTAGGCTAACCTAACCTAACTTAACCTAACCTAACCTAATTTGATCTAGCCTAACCTAACCTAACCTAACAAAAATCAAGAAAATGTAACTGTGTCAAGGTAAAGCACAACAAAACACTACTGAAATATTCCAACTCTTGCATTTCAACGAAAGAAAACCAAAATTATCTTTGAAACATCAAGAGAATGTAACTGTGACAAAGTAAACCACGGCAAAACACTACTGAAATATTTCAACTCTTGCATTTCAATGAAAGAAATCCGAAAAGAACTTTGAAAAATCAAGAGAATGTAACAGTGACAAGGTAAACCATAACAAAACACTACTGAAATATTCCAACTCTTGCATTTCAATGAAAGAAACTTCAATGAACTTGAAAAAAATCAAGAGAATGTAACTGTGACATGGTAAACCAAGACAAAACACCACTGAAGTATTCCAACTCTTGCATTTCAATGAGTGAAATTCAAAATGAACTTTGAAAAATCAAGAGAATGTAATTGTGACAAGGTAAACCACGACAGAACACTACTGAAATATTGCAACTCTTGCATTTCAACGAAAGAAATCCAAATGAACTTTGAAAAATTAAGAAAATGTAACTGTGTCAAGGTAAACCATGACAAAACACTACTGAAATATTCCAACTCTTGCATTTCAATGAAAGAAATTCAAAATGAACTTTGAAAAATCAAGAAAATGTAACTGTGATAAGGTAAAACCCCAACAGAACACTACTGAAATATTCCAACTCTTGCATTTCAACGAAAATAAATCCAAAATGAACTTTGAAAAATAAGAGAAATGTAACTGTGACAAGGTAAACCACGACAAAACACTACTGAAATATTCCAACTCTTGCATTTCAATGAAAGAAATTCAAAATGAGCTTTGAAAAATTAAGAGAATGTAACTTTGACAAGGTAAACCACAACAAAACACTACTGAAATATTCCAACTCTTGCATTTCAACGAAAGAAATTCAAAATGAACTTTGAAAAATTAAGAGAATGTAACTGTGACAAGGTAAACCACGACAAAACACTACTGAAATATTCCAACTCTTGCATTTCAATGAAAGAAATTCAAAATGAGCTTTGAAAAATTAAGAGAATGTAACTGTGACAAGGTAAACCATGACAAAACACTACTGAAATATTCCAACTCTTGCATTTCAATGAAAGAAATTCCAAAATGAACTTTGAGAAATTAAGAGAATGTAAGTGTGACAGGATAAAAACACTACAAAGCACTACTGAAATATTCCAACTCTTGCATTTCAACGAAAGAAAACCAAAATGGACTTTGAAAAATCAAGAGAATGTAGCTGTGACAAGGTAAAACCACATCAAAACACTACTGAAATATCCAACTCTTGCATTTCAATGAAAGAAATTCAAAATGAACTTTGAAAAATCAAGAGAATGTAAGTTTGACATGGTAAACCACGACAAAACATTACTGAAATATTCCAACTCTTGCATTTCAATGAAAGAAATTCAAAATGAACTTTGAAAAATTAAGAGAATGTAACTGTGACAAGGTAAGCCATGACAAAACACTACTGAAATATTCCAACTCTTGCATTTCAAAGAAAGAAATCCAAAATGAACTTTGAAAAATTAAGAGAATGTAACTGTGACAAGGTAAACCACAACAAAAAACACTACTGAAATATTCCAACTCTTGCATTTCAAACGACAGAAAACCAAAATGAACTTTGAAAAATCAAGAGATGTAACTGTGACAAGGTAAACCACATCAAAACACTATTGAAATATTCCAACTCTTACATTTCAACAAAAAGAAATCCAAAATGAACTTTGAAAATCAAGAGAATGTAAACTGTGATAAGGTAAACCACAACAAAACACTACTGAAATATTCCAACTCATGCATTTCAATGAAAGAAATCCAAAATGAACTTTGAAAAAATTAAGAGAATGTAACTATGACTAGGTAAACCATGACAAAGAATGGTTTAGGAGGGACATTAAGAAAGTAACTTGCTCTGAAATGGTCTTTGAAAAGCATTTCTTGTGTTGAGGTATCCAAAAAGCTGTAAAGTATAGTTGTGGGTGAAAAAGATAAGTACTTCAAGTTGAAAAAAGGGTTTAGGAGGGATATTAAGAAAGTAACCTTGCTCCGAAATGGTCTTTGAAAAGTATTTCTTGGTGTTGAGGTAACCAAAAAGCTGTAAAGTATAGTTGTGGGTGAAAAAGATAAGTACTTCAAGTTGGAAAATGGGTTTAGGCGGGAACATTAAGAAAGTAACTTGCTCTGAAATGGTCTTTGAAAAGTATTCTCTTGTGTTGAGGTAACCAAAAAGCTGTAAAGTATAGTTGTGGATGAAAAAGATAAGTACTTCAAGTTGGAAAATGGGTTTAGGAGGGACATTACGAAATTAACTTGCTCTGAAATGGTCTTTGAAAAGTATTTCTTGTGTTGAGGTATCCAAAAAGCTGTAAAGTATAGTTGTGGGTGAAAAAGATAAGTACTTCAAGTTGTAAAATGGGTTTAGAAGGGATATTAAGAAAGTAAACTTGCTCTGAAATGGTCTTTGAAAAGTATTTCTTGGTGTTGAGGTAAACCAAAAAGAAAGCTGTAAAGTATAGTTGTGGGTGAAAAAGATAAGTACTTCAAGTTGGGAAAATGGGTTTAGGAGGGACATTAAGAAAGTAACTTGCTCTGAAATGGTCTTTGAAAAGTATTTCTTTGTGTTGAGGTATCCAAAAAGCTGTAAGTTATAGTTGTGGGTGAAAAAGATAAGTACTTCAAGTTGAAAAAAATGGTTTAGGAGGGACATTAAGAAAGTAACTTGCTCTGAAATGGTCTTTGAAAAGCATTTCTTGGTGTTGAGATATCCAAAAAGCTTTAAAGTATAGTTGTGGGTGAAAAAAGATAAGTACTTCAACTTGTAAAATGGGTTTAGGAGGGACATTAAGAAAGTAACTTGCTCTGAAATGGTCTTTGAAAAGTATACGCACGCGTACGTAGGCTAACCTAACCTAACTTAACCTAACCTAACCTAATTTGATCTAGCCTAACCTAACCTAACAAAAATCAAGAAAATGTAACTGTGTCAAGGTAAAGCACAACAAAACACTACTGAAATATTCCAACTCTTGCATTTCAACGAAAGAAAACCAAAATTATCTTTGAAACATCAAGAGAATGTAACTGTGACAAAGTAAACCGCGGCAAAACACTACTGAAATATTTCAACTCTTGCATTTCAATGAAAGAAATCCGAAAAGAACTTTGAAAAATCAAGAGAATGTAACAGTGACAAGGTAAACCATAACAAAAACACTACTGAAATATTCCAACTCTTGCATTTCAATGAAAGAAATTTCAATGAACTTTGAAAAATCAAGAGAATGTACTGTGACATGTTAAACCAAGACAAAACACCACTGAATTATTCAACTCTTGCATTTCAATGAGTGAAATTCAAAATGAACTTTGAAAAATCAAGAGAATGTAATTGTGACAAGGTAAACCACGACAGAACACTACTGAAATATTGCAACTCTTGCATTTCAACGAAAAAAAATCAAAATGAACTTTGAAAAATCAAGAGAATGTAACAGTGACAAGGTAAACCATGACAAAAACTATTGAAATATTCCAACTCTTACATTTCAACAAAAGAAATTCAAAATGAACTTTGAAAAATCAAGAGAATGTAACTGTGACAAGGTAAACTACAACAAAACACTACTGAAATATTCCAACTCTTGCATTTCAACGAAAGAAATTCAAAAAGAACTTTGAAAAATCAAGAGGATGTAACTGTGACAAGGTAAACCACAACAAAACCCTACTGAAATATTCCAACTCTTGCATTTCAATGAAAGAAATCCAAAATGAACTTTGAAAAATCAAGAGAATGTAACTGTGACAAGGTAAACCACAACAAAACACTACTGAAGTATTCCAACTATGAACTTTGAAAAATCAAGAGAATGTAACTGTGACAAGGTAAACCACAGCAAAACACTACTGAAATATTCCAACTCTTGCATTTCAACGAAAGAAATCCAAATGAACTTTGAAAAATCAACGGAAAATGTAACTGTGTCGAGGTAAACCATGACAAAACACTACTGAAATATTCCAACTCTTGCATTTCAATGAAAGAAATTCAAAAATTTATTGGTCTCTTTTCTTTTTTTTTTCCGAACTTTGAAAAATCAAGAAAATGTAACTGTGATAAGGTAAACCCCAACAGAACACTACTGAAATATTCCAACTCTTGCATTTCAACGAAGAGAAATCCAAAATGAAATTTGAAAAAATTAGGAGAATGTAACTTTGACAAGGTAAACCACAACAAAACACTACTGAAATATTCCAACTCTGCATTTCAATGAAAGAAATTCAAAATGAACTTTGAAAAATTAAGAGAATGTAACTGTGACAAGGTAAACCACAACAAAAACACTATTGAAATATTCCAACTCTTGCATTTCAACGAAAGAAATTCAAAATGAACTCTGAAAAATTAAGAGAATGTAACTGTGACAAGGTAAACCACGACAAAACACTACTGAAATATTCCAACTCTTGCATTTCAATGAAAGAAATTCAAAATGAGCTTTGAAAAATTAAGAGAATGTAACTGTGACAAGGTAAACCATGACAAAACACTACTGAAATATTCCAACGTTGCATCTCAATGAAAGAAATTCCAAAATAAACTTTGATAAATAAGAGAATGTAAGTGTGACAGGGTAAACCACTACAAACACTACTGAAATATTCCAACTCTTGCATTTCAACGAAAAAAAAACCAAAATGGACTTTGAAAAATCAAGAGAATGTAGCTGTGTGACAGGTAAACCACATCAAAACACTACTGAACTATTCCAACTCTTGCATTTCAATGAAAGAAATTCAAAATGAACTTTGAAAAATCAAGAGAATGTAAGTTTGACATGGTAAACCACGACAAAACACTACTGAAATATTCCAACTCTTGCATTTCAATGAAAGAAATTCAAAAATAAACTTTGAAAAATTAAGAGAATGTAACTGTGACAAGGTAAGCCATGACAAAACACTACTGAAATATTCCAAAACTCTTGCATTTCAACGAAAGAAATCCAAAATGAACTTTGAAAAATTAAGAGAATGTAACTGTGACAAGGTAAACAACAACAAAAACACTACTGAAATATTCCAATTCTTGCATTTCAACGAAAGAAAACCAAAATGAACTTTGGAAAATCAAGAGATGTAACTGTGGACAAGGTAAACCACATCAAAACACTATTGAAATATTCCAACTCTTACATTTCAACGAAAGAAATCCAAAATGAACTTTGAAAATCAAGAGAATGTAACTGTGATAGGGTAAACCACAACAAAACACTACTGAAATATTCCAACTCATGCATTTCAATGAAAGAAATCCAAAATGAACTTTGAAAAATTAAGAGAATGTAACTATGACTAGGTAAACCATGACAAAGAAAGTAACTTGCTCCGAAATGGTCTTTGAAAAGTATTTCTTGGGTTGAGGTATCCAAAAGCTGTAAAGTATAGTTTTGGTGAAAAAGATAAGTTCTTCAAGTTGGAAAATAGGTTTAGAAGGGACATTAAGAAAGTAACTTGCTCTGAAATGGTCTTTGAATAGTATTTCTTGGTGTTGAGGTATCCAAAAAGCTGTAAAGTATAGTTGTGGGTGAAAAAAGATAAGTACTTCAAGTTGGAAAATGGGTTTAGGAGGGACATTAAGAAAGTAACTTGCTCTGAAATGGTCTTTGAAAAGTATTTCTTGGTGTTGAGGTATCCAAAAAGCTGTAAAGTATAGTTGTGGGGTGAAAAAGATAAGTACTTCAAGTTGAAAAAAGGGTTTAGGAGGAATATTAAGAAAGTAACTTGCTCTGAAATGGTCTTTGAAAAGTATTTCTTTGTGTTGAGGTAACCAAAAAGCTGTAAAGTATAGTTGTGGGTGAAAAAGATAAGTACTTCAAGTTGGAAAATGGGCTTAGGAGGGACATTAAGAAAGTAACTTGCTCTGAAATGGTCTTTGAAAAAGTATTTCTTGGTGTTGAGGTAACCAAAAAGCTGTAAAGTATAGTTGTGGATGAAAAAGATAAGTACTTCAAGTTGGAAAATGGGTTTAGGAGGGACATTAAGAAAGTAAAACTTGCTCTGAAATGGTCTTTGAAAGTATTTCTAGGTGTTGAGGTATCCAAAAAGCTGTAAAGTATAGTTGTGGGTGAAAAAGATAAGTACTTCAAGTTGGAAAATGGGTTTTAGAAGGGACATTAAGAAAGTAACTTGCTCTGAAATGGTCTTTGAAAAGTATTTCTTGGTGTTGAGGTAACCAAAAGCTGTAAAGTATAGTTGTTGGTGAAAAAGATAAGTACTTCAAGTTGGAAAATGGGTTTAGGAGGGACATTAAGAAAGTAACTTGCTCTGAAATGGTCTTTGAAAAGTATTTCTTGGTGTTGAGGTATCCAAAAAGCTGTAATGTATAGTTGTGGGTGAAAAAGATAAGTACTTCAAGTTGAAAAAAATGGGTTTAGGAGGGACATTAAGAAAGTAACTTGCTCTGAAATGGTCTTTGAAAAGTATTTCTTGGTGTTGAGATATCCAAAAAAGCTGTAAAGTATAGTTGTGGGTGAAAAACATAAGTACTTCAACTTGTAAAAAAAAAAATGGGTTTAGGAGGGACATTAAGAAAAGTAATTTGCTCTGAAATGGTCTTTGAAAAGTATTTCTGGTGTTGAGGTATCCAAAAAGCTGTAAAGTATAGTTGTGGGTGAAAAAGATAAGTACTTCAAGTTGGAAAATGGGTTTAGGAGGAACATTAAGAAAGTAACTTGCTCTGAAATGGTCTTTGAAAAGTATTTTTGGTGTTGAGGTAACCAAAAAGCTGTAAAGTATAGTTGTGGGTGAAAAAGATAAGTACTTCAAGTTGGAAAAATGGGTTTAGGAGAGGCATTAAGAAAGGAAACTTGCTCTGAAATGGTCTTTGAAAGTAATTCTTGGAAAAAGATAAGTACTTCAAGTTGAAAAAAAGGGTTTAGGAGGGATATTAAGAAAGTAACTTGCTCTGATATGGTCGTGAAAAGTATTTCTTGGTGTTGAGGTAACCAAAAAGTTGTAAAGTATAGTTGTGGGTGAAAAAGATAAGTACTTCAAGTTGGAAAATGGGTTTAGGAGGGACATTAAGAAAGTAACTTGCTCTGAAATGGTCTTTGAAAAGTATTTCTTGGTGTTGAGGTATCCAAAAAGCTGTAAAGTATAGTTGTGGGTGAAAAAGATAAGTACTTCAAGTTGGAAAATGGTTTAGAAGGGACATTAAGAAAGTAGCTTGCTCTGAAATGGTCTTTGAAAAAGTATTTTCTTGGTGTTGAGGTAACCAAAAAGCTGTAAAGTATAGTTGTGGGTGAAAAGATAAGTACTTCAAGTTGGAAAATGGGTTTAGGAGGGAAATTAGGAAAGTAACTTGCTCTGAAATGGTCTTTGAAAAGTATTTCTTGGTGTTGAGATATCCAAAAAGCTGTAAAGTATAGTTGTGGGTGAAAAAGATAAGTACTTCAACTTGTAAAAATGGGTTTAGGAGGGACATCAAGAAAGTAACTTTCTCTGGAATGGTCTTTGAAAAGTATTTCTTGGTGTTGAGGTAACCAAAAAGCTGTAAAGTATAGTTGTGGGTGAAAAAGATAAGTACTTCAAGTTGGAAAATGGGTTTAGAAGGGACATTAAGAAAGTAACTTGCTCTGAAATGGTCTTTGAAAAGTATTTCTTGGTGTTGAGGTATCCAAAAAGCTGTAAAGTATAGTTGTGGATGAAAAAGATAAGTACTTCATGTTGGAAAATGAGTTTAGGAGGGACATTAAGAAAGTAACTTGCTCTGAAATGGTCTTTGAAAAGTATTTCTTGGTGCTGAGGTATCCAAAAAAGCTGTAAAGTATAGTTGTGGGTGAAAAAGATAAGTACTTCAAGTTGAAAAAAAAGGGTTTAGGAGGGATATTAAGAAAGTAACTTGCTCTGAAATGGTCTTTGAAAAGTATTTCTTGTGTGAGGTAACCAAAAAGCTGTAAAGTATAGTTGTGGGTGAAAAAGATAAGTACTTCAAGTTGGAAAATGGGTTTAGGAGGGACATTAAGAAAGTAACTTGCTCTGGAATGGTCTTTGAAAAGTATAGTTGGTGAAAAAGATTTTTTTCGAAAAACTTTGGTTAAGTTTGCTCTTGAGTGTATTATCCAAAAAGCTGTAAAGTATAGTTTGGGTGAAGAAGATAAGTACTTCAAGTTGAAAAATGGGGCTTAGAAGGGATATAAGAAAGTAACTTGCTCTGAAATGGTCTTTGAAATGTATTTCTTGGTGTTGAGGTATCCAAAAAGCTGTAAAGTATAGTTGTGGGTGAAAAAGATAAGTACTTCAAGTTGGAAAATGGGTTTAGGAGGGACATTAAGAAAGTAACTTGCTCTGAAATGGTCTTTGAAAAGTATTTCTTGGTGTTGAGGTATCCAAAAAGCTGTAAAGTATAGTTGTTGGTGAAAAAGATAAGTACTTCAAGTTGGAAAATGGGTTTAGGAGGGACATTAAGAAAGTAACTTGCTATGAAATGGTCTTTGAAAAGTATTTCTTGGTGTTGAGGTAACCAAAAAGCTGTAAAGTATAGTTGTGGGTTGAAAAAGATAAGTACTTCAAGTTGGAAAATGGGTTTAGGTTTAGAGGGACATTAAGAAAGTAACTTGCTCTGAAATGGTCTTTGAAAAGTATTTCTTGGTGTTTGAGGTATCCAAAAAGCTGTAAAGTATAGTTGTTGGTGAAAAAGATAAGTACTTCAAGTTGGAAAATGGGTTTAGGAGGGACATTAAGAAAGTAACTTGCTATGAAATGGTCTTTGAAAAGTATTTCTTGGTGTTGAGGTAACCAAAAAGCTGTAAAGTATAGTTGTGGGTGAAAAAGATAAGTACTTCAAGTTGGAAAATGGGTTTAGGAGGGGCATTAAGAAAGGAACTTGCTCTGAAATGGTCTTTGAAAAGTATTTCTTGGTGTTGAGGTATCCAATAAGCTGTAAAGTATAGTTGTGGGTGAAAAGATAAGTACTTCAAGTTGGAAAATGGGTTTAGAAGGGACATTAAGAAAGTAACTTGCTCTGAAATGGTCTTTGAAAAGTATTTCTTGTGTTGAGGTATCCAAAAAGCTGTAAAGTATAGTTGTGGGTGAAAAAGATAAGTACTTCAAGTTGTAAAATGGGTTTAGAAGGACATTAAGAAAGTAACTTGCTCTGAAATGGTCTTTGAAGAGTATTTCTTGGAGTTGGAGGTATCCAAAAAGCTGTAAAGTATAGTTTTGTGGGTGATAAGTACTTCAAGAAAAGTAACTTGCTCTGAAATGGTCCTTTGAAAGTATTTCTTGGTGTTGAGGTATCCAAAAAAAAGCTGTAAAGTATAGTTTTGGGTGAAAAAGATAAGTACTTCAAGTTGGAAAATGGGCTTAGAAGGGATATTAAGAAAGTAACTTGCTCTGAAATGGTCTTTGAAAATGTATTTCTTGGTGTTGAGGTATCCAAAAAGCTGTAAAGTATAGTTGTGGGTTGAAAAAGATAAGTACTTCAAGTTGGAAAATTGGGTTTAGGAGGGACATTAAGAAAGTAACTTGCTCTGAAATGGTCTTTGAAAAGTATTTCTTGGTGTTGAGGTATCCAAAAAGCTGTAAAGTATAGTTGTTGGTGAAAAAGATAAGTACTTCAAGTTGGAAAATGGGTTTAGGAGGGACATTAAGAAAGTAACTTTGCTATGAAATGGTCTTTGAAAAGTATTTCTTGTTGTTGAGGTAACCAAAAAGCTGTAAAGTATAGTTGTGGGTGAAAAAGATAAGTACTTCAAGTTGGAAAATGGGTTTAGGAGGGGCATTAAGAAAGGAACTTGCTCTGAAATGGTCTTTGAAAAGTATTTCTTGGTGTTGAGGTATCCAATAAGCTGTAAAGTATAGTTGTGGGTGAAAAGATAAGTACTTCAAGTTGGAAAATGGGTTTAGAAGGGACATTAAGAAAGTAACTTGCTCTGAAATGGTCTTTGAAAAGTATTTCTTGGTGTTGAGGTATCCAAAAAGCTGTAAAGTATAGTTGTGGGTGAAAAAGATAAGTTCTTCAAGTTGTAAAATGGGTTTAGAAGGGACATTAAGAAAGTAACTTGCTCTGAAATGGTCTTTGAAGAGTATTTCTTGGTGTTGGGGTATCCAAAAAGCTGTAAAGTATAGTTGTGGGTGAAAAAGATACGTACTTCAAGTTGAAAAAGGGTTTAGGAGGGATATTAAGAAAGTAACTTGCTCTGAAATGGTCTTTGAAAAGTATTTCTTGGTGTTGAGGTAACCAAAAAGCTGTAAAGTATAGTTGTGGGTGAAAAAGATAAGTACTTCAAGTTGGAAAATGGGTTTAGGAGGGAAATTAAGAAAGTAACTTGCTCTGAAATGGTCTTTGAAAAGTATTTCTTGGTTTTGAGATATCCAAAAAGCTGTAAAATGTATAGTTGTGGGTGAAAAAGATAAGTACTTCAACTTGTAAAATGGGTTTAGGAGGGAAATTAATAAAGTAACTTGCTCTGAAATGGTCTTTGAAAAGTATTTCTTGGTGTTGAGGTATCCAAAAAGCTGTAAAGTATAGTTGTGGGTGAAAAAGATAAGTACTTCAAGTTGGAAAATGGGTTTAGAAGGGACATTAAGAAAGCAACTGGCTCTGAAATGGTCTTTGAAAAGTATTTCTTGGTGTTGAGGTAACCAAAAAGCTGTAAAGTATAGTTGTGGATGAAAAAGATAAGTAATTCAAGTTGGAAAATGGGCTTTAGAGGAGGGACATTAAGAAAGTAACTTGCTCTGAAATGGTCTTTGAAAAGTATTTCTTGGTGTTGAGGTATCCAAAAAGCTGTAAAGTATAGTTGTGGATGAAAAAGATAAGTACTTCAAGTTGGAAAATGGGTTTAGAAGGGACATTAAGAAAGTAACTTGCTCTGAAATGGTCTTTGAAAAGTATTTCTTGGTGTTGAGGTATCCAAAAAGCTGTAAAGTATAGTTGTGGTTTTTTGAAAAAGATAAGTACTTCAAGTTGAAAAATGGGTTTAGAAGGGACATTAAGAAAGTAACTTGCTCTGAAATGGTCTTTGAAAAGTATTTCTGGTGTTGAGGTATCCAAAAAGCTGTAAAGTATAGTTGTGGGTGGAAAAGATAAGTACTTCAAGTTGAAAAATGGGTTTAGGATGGACATTAAGAAAGTAACTTGCTCTGAAATGGTCTTTGAAAAGTATTTCTTGGTGTTGAGGTATCCAAAAAGCTGTAAAGTATAGTTGTGGGTGAAAAAGATAAGTACTTCAAGTTGGAAAATGGGTTTAGGAGGGACATTAAGAAAGTAACTTGCTCTGAAATGGTCTTTGAAAAGTATTTCTTGGTGTTGAGGTAACCAAAAAGCTGTAAAGTATAGTTGTGGTGAAAAAGATAAGTACTTCAACTTGTAAAATGGGTTTAGGAGGGACATTAAGAAAAGAACTTGTTCTGAAATGCCTTTTGAAAAGTATTGCTTGGTGTTGAGGTATCCAAAAAGCTGTAAAGTATAGTTGTGGGTGAAAAGATAAGTACTTCAACTTGTAAAATAGGTTTAGGACGGTCACTAAGAAAAGAACTTGATCTGAAATATTCTTTGAAAAGTATTCTTGGTGTTGAGGTATCCAAAAAGCTGTAATGTATAGTTGTGGGTGAAAAAGATAAGTACTTCAAGTTGAAAAATAGGTTTAGGACGGTCACTAAGAAAAGAACTTGTTCTGAAATGCCTTTTGAAAAGTATTGCTTGGAGTCCAGTCATGACCTTCTGATAGGGTTCTACCGATTATGTAATCAATTTCTCAGAAATCCATTTGTCCTAGTCGATTACGTCATTCTATGCACATAAATGGATTCCGTCATGACCTTCTGATAGGGTTTTACCGATTATGTAATCAATTTCTCAGAAATCCATTTGTCCTAGTCGATTACGTCATTCTATGCACATAAATGGATTCCCTTGATGACCTTCTGATAGGGTTCTACCGATTATGTAATCAATTTCTCAGAAATCCATTTGTCCTAGTTGATTACGTCATTCTATGCACATAAATGGATTCCCGTCACGAGCTCCTGATAGGGTTCTACCGATTATGTGATCAATTTCTCGGGAATTCTCTCCCTTCGATTACGCAATCAATATATCTCTTCCCCACCTTCCCCTTAGAAACAACAAATTAATTCCCCTTTCTTGAATCAATCATTCCCCTTAGAAACAACAAATTAATTCCCCTGTCTTGAATCAATAATTCCCCTTAGAAACAACAAATTAATTCCCCTTTCGTGTCAATCAATCAACCATGACATCATCTGTCACGTGTGATCTAAACTTTGCCCGGAAACAATTCTGGTCGAACTCCAAAGATATTAATAAACTTCCGGAAACAATTCTCCTTGGAAACAATAAATTAACCACGTGTTTCCAACCTTGGAAAAAGAGGTCATTGACCCGTTCATGGATCGATAAAATTATGTAAAAAAGTTGTAGGTGGCAGCAGGGGTGAGGGATGGAGTAGCACCTCCCTTTCTACTTGAGTCTCTTAAAGGTGTGAATGTATGATGTTGAAAATTTTTTTTTTTATGTATTTGTTTCAATTTTGTTTCTCCCCTGTTTTTTTCCTGGCCATAGAGCCTTATGGGGGAGTTAATATTGAAGTGTATTTTGTTGAGTTTATTGATTGAATAAATTGATTGACTGAAATTGATTGATACGCCGAATCTGAAAAAATGACTCTCTCAAAACTTTTATTCGATGCATTTCCGGAAAAACACGACGTGTTGAGGAGAGGGGGGTAACTGCGTTATGATCACTTTGGCTCTTAAAAAGAGCACTAGAAATTCAAATTACCAATCCAATGTGTCCCTCCAAAGTATATGCAGCCACCCTTCTAAAAAAAAAATTATATGCCCCTGGGGTATAATTTATAACCCTTGCCCTGAGAGCTGTGGGGGCAGAGATGTCTTTCTCAAAGTCTTAATTTCCGGACTCTTAAACTATAATGAACAAAATTGCTATCTCCAAATTTTGATTGGATGTCTTTGGGGGAATTATGAGTGTGTGGGGGGGGGGGGGGCTGGTTACTCTGAAATCACTTTGACTCTTATAAAGGGTGCTATAACTATCAATTTCAAATGAGCCCCATCTGAAGTTTATTCGATCACCCATTCAATAAAAACCTTATATGACCCAGGCTATGACTTACAACCCTATCCCCAGGGCACTGGGGGTTTTGTCAACCCAAGAATCATTGTTTTAGTTCTTTGGCCTATTTTGAGCAAAGTTACTATTTAACAATTTTAGTCAGATTCTTTTGGTGAAGAGGGATATTCGGCGGGGGGGGGGGGGAGTGGGGAGGGGAGTTAGCTGCCCTCCATCACTTTTGACTCTTAAAAGGGAACTAGAACTTCCAATTTTTAACCAAATGAGTCTCCTCTAAATTTTATGCAGCCATCTCTTCCATAAAAACCTTAAATACCCCTGGGCATAACTTACAACCCTTGCCCCTTCGCTCTGGGGTTTGTTTCAACCCCAAAATCCTTGTTATATGATATTTAGACTATTTTGAATAAAATCGCGCTGTCGCAAAAATTTCTATTAGATACATTACGGGCCAATACTATATGTGTGTGTATGGGGGGGGGGGGGTTAGCTTCCCTCCGATCACTTTGCCTCTTAAAAAGAGCAGTAGAACTTCTGATTACCAATCCAGTTAACACCCCCCCCCCCCGAAGCATATATGACCACACTTTCTATAAAAACCTTATATGCCCCGATGGCATAACTTACAGCCCCTGCCCGGAGGGCTGGGGGGATTTGTTATCCTTAAAGACATAATTTCCGAGTCTTCCAAATACGTTGAACAAAATGGCTATCTAGAAATTTTTATTGGAGGTATTCGGGGAAATGACGGGCTTGGGGGGGGGGGGGATCATTTGCCTTCTGATCACTTTTGACTAATAAAAAGGGCACTAGTCCTCTCAATTTCCAGTCGAATCATCCCTTTTCAAAGTTTCTACGACAACACTTTCTATAAGAACCTTATATGCCCCATCGACATAACTTAAAACCCTTGTCCTGAGCGCAGTGGGGGAGGGAGGTTATCATCTTTAAAATACATAATTTCCAGACCTTTCAACTTCGTTGAGCAGAATGGCTATATCAAAATGTTTATTAGATGTCTTTGGGGAAATAATGGGCGTGCGGGGGGGGGAGGTCTCCCTTCGATTACTTTTGACGATTAAAAAAGGGCACTAGGCCTCTCAATTTTCTATTGAGAGAGTCCTTTTTGAAGTTTCTACGACAACGCTTTCTATTTAACCTTTAATATCCCCCGGGCATAACTCACACCCTTTGCCCTGAGGGCAGTAGGGGGTTGTCATCCTCAAAGAAATAATTTCCAGACCCTTCAACTAGTTGAACAAAATGGCTATATCAAAATGTTAATCGGAAGTGTTTGGGGAAATGAAGGGCACGGGGGGCGGCATTCGCCTCCGATCAATTTTTACTATTAATAAGGGCACTACTTCTCTCAATTTTCCCAATGGAATGAGCCTTTTTTGATATTTTTACGACAATGCTTTCTATAAAAACTTTATATGTCTCCAGGGCATAACCTACAACCTTTGTACTGATTGCTGTGGGGGAGGGGAGGTTATCATCCTCAATTACATAATTTTCAGACTTTTGAACTACGTTGAACAAAAGGGCCATCTCAAAATTTGATTTCGATGTGTTTGAGGAAAAAGTGAGTTTGGGAGGGGGGTTAGTTACCAACAATCACTTTTGACTATTAAAAAGGGCACTTGCCCCTTTAGTTCCCCATCGAGTGATCCCTTTTTGAAGTTTCTACGACAACTCATTCGATACGATGTGCCCTGGTCTTAGAAAAAAAATAATAATAATAATACATTGTGACAACATCGTCTTTACTTAGACAGCGCTATTGCGCTGCCTATGATCAGACCATATTTGTACTTCTAGACAATATTCTTTTAATTAATGGGATTCAGTCTTCAAAAAAAGGATACTAAGAGAATAAAGAGAATTCAAGAGAAAATAAAATTCATATAAAGATCAACATTATTCAAAAATTATCCTTTTTGACACTGCAACCAGTGACGTTTAATCATTTTCATTCAAAAGCATTTTCTATGTTTCCTACGTATTTTTTGCTTTAATATTACTCCTCCTTTTCTTTGAAAATCGTCTATTTTTGAACGTGCTGCTTCTTTTAAATTACCTCAGAATACGAGTTTTTGTATGGAACCAATCTGCTAATTGTAGGTTAACGATGCCAAGGTACCGTGCAGTTTCTGGATCATTATTTTAAAGTAGAAATTCTGATCAAGTTAAACTGGATTTCCAAAGAGAACCGGCATGACAAGAAATAGCTTAAGCATGAATGCTTTAGTTGTTTGACCTGCTGAAAAGTTGTTTGTCCTGCTGTTTGACCTGCTTCAAGATTATTGAGTTGACTAATAGTTATCGAGGATGTTCCGCTATAAGTGCACTTCTAAATACCACCCTCCTTAACTTCTGCTCCTTGTGCTAAATTTTTAGTGGTTTAAAAATAATTTGCATTCCAATTCAACATCTCTTGTCTTTGAACAAAAAAATCTTAATGAATCAGGACAAAATTTGAAACCTTAGGATTAGGACTGAGGCATGAAGGAGGGGGCAGCCCCCCTCACTTACGGAATAATAATTATTTGTTGGAGTTTTATTGTTGCTCCCTACTTTCAGTTGAGAAAATGTGGTGTTTTATTTAATATCTGATTGTTTCTCAAATCATGCCTAAATCTAGAATAAAAAGAAATGATGTTGGCTTCCGGTCCCCTAAGCCCAAGTTTCTTGATGTTATTTTGCATATATCAATAATTATATAAAATAATATATAAAAGCTATTTTTTATTTAATTCAGTAAAACGCTAGTTTTCCAAAATTCTAAAATTCAGGGGAAAAAAATACGAGTCATAATATCTGAACCAATTTTATATATACTTGTTGCACACACTTCAAACCAATAAATATTTTTCGCTTAAGTTTTAGCCAAGTGGTTAGCACGCTAGACATAAAACCCTTTGTCCGTGGAGATAGGGGTTCAAGACTAGTTGTCGCTCGTTATGTTGTCTGGAACAAGAGTCAACGGTTTTGATCTGCAAGCTCAGTCATCGTTACCCTCAGCTCTAAATGGGTACCTGGAGAAATCTGGTGAAGGTAAAACAAGAGGGATATGAAAAAACACATTATGGCTGAGCCCCAGCCCCCAGTACACTTCCTGGCTGAAGGGCCATGGAACGGAGATCAGCACTGTCGGTAGAAACTGGAAAGTCTATTGACCTATTCTTTATCTTTACCTTAAGTTTCATCTTTTGCTCTTTACTCCCATCAGAGAAAGTTTTTTTTTTATTTAATTTGGGTCAAAGAC
Organism: Artemia sinica; assembly: GCA_027921565.1. NCBI lineage: Eukaryota > Metazoa > Arthropoda > Branchiopoda > Anostraca > Artemiidae > Artemia > Artemia sinica. Next base: position 48,918,160 of record CM051265.1, read on the forward strand.
CTGAAGTAATTTTGCAAAAGTTTAACATACTACACAGATGTGTCAGAGTCGCCTTGTATCCGAAGTAATGTAGTAATTTCTATAGAAAAAGTCCCTTTTCAGGTTTATTGATTTGACTAGATTCACGGAGGAAACCACAGACTGAATTTATCAGCTACATACAAGAATTTTTTGTCATTGTTAGCCGTGTCCTTTTTTTCAGGAGTCATTGACTGTTGCAACAAGTAAAAACTAATAAAGAAATAACTAAATTTACTATCCAACCTTCTATTACTGTTTACAATTAAACATTAACAAAATATTTGATCGAAAGGTCCTCCACTTTGTGAAACAGTTTACATCTCGTGGCATGTAGCTAAAGTATGTCAGTGTTTTAGACCATATCTGGTCTAATTGATATAGACCATGGGTCGGCAATATTTTGTTGTAAAAGGCTAAATGTTTACGTTCTGACATTACATGGGCAGCACTTAGGTCACATGTCATTACACTGTAGTCTAGTATTGTAGGTATACTATAATAAGTAGAGTACATCTACAGTATTTATATACAAATATTTTAGGTTTAAAAATAAGACGCTTACTGCAATTTTTTACTACATTTATTGTAGTTAATACAATCATTGAGATTTCGTGGTTGCATTTTACTTGCAAGTTTTTTTTTTTTACATTAGCTTGTATTTTTGTAGTAGAGACGTGAAACATTGCATCTAATATATGTCCGATAAACGATAACAGTGTATTTTAAGTGTGGTATCACTTTGCCAATCCATCACCTTGATTTGCAAACCACTTGGTACATTACTGATATTCACTGCGGAGGGAATTTCTAAAATATCCATCTTACGCGAGATCTTTGTGAAATCAGGATTTGGATTTGGAAAACAATGGTTTGTTTTATAAATTTGATGTGTAAAAAGAAATGCAGCTCTAATAAAAATAATAGAACAGAATAAACAAGTAAAATAAAACTAATCATGTCAACAAATATTGAATTCAAAAATAAATTACGTACAAAACTTTTGTAACTTAAATAATTCTGTAAGCATCTGTAACCTAAAAAGGGCCCTAAAAATTCGGATTACCAATCAAATGAGTCCCCTCCAAAGTATATACAGCCACCTTTTCTATAAAAAAAATTATATACCCCCGGGGTATAACTTACAACGCTTGCCCTGAGAGCTGTAAGGGCGGGTGTATCTTTCTGAAAGACTCAATTTCCAGACTCTTCAACTACAATGAACCAAAATTGCTATCTCCAAATTTTGATTGGATGTCAGTAGGGAGTGCTTATTGATTACAGGGCCAAACATAAGTTATTCAAGATCACACGCCTATTTCTAAGGAAAGCCAAAGAAGATACTAAGCTTAGTGACATCACAGCCGTAGGCTCATTGAGTACTGCCGGGTATTACATCAGACAAGATTTCTGAGATTGATTAGCATCGGATTTACGCAATAGGATGATGTGTAATTGATACAGACAATGAATTACGTTGAACTTATAGAGCTTCGATTGTGTAAGAATTCATGACAGAAAAGTCAATGGGCTTCATGGGAACTTAAATGTTTCAGTGAACAGTTGCCTGAACAAAGGAATCGTCAGAGATTAGTTGACATTTTAGGGGATTATTTGAGCGAAACAGTTTGAGACATTTTAGGGGATTATTATGGCGAAACAGTTTAAGACATTTTAGAGGATTATTTGGGCGAAACAGTTTAAGAAATTTTAGAGGATATTCAAGGTGAAACAGATTGAAACTTGTGACTTGACCTAGCTTTACTTCTCAGCTTTGGTCGCTATAATAGACAAGTACATAATACTGGCATCTGTGTGTGTGATATAAAATATTGCTTAGCATTGGAGTATGCTAAAAAATTGAAAGTAATAGAGCCGTAGACGCCAAGAAAAGATCACGTGAGTTAACCTAGCTTTATGTCTCGGCTTTGGTCGCTATAATAGATAAGTACACAATATGGGATGTGTGTGATATAAAATATTGTTTAGCAATGGAGTTGAAAGTAATAGAGTCGTAGGTGCCAAGAAAAGATCACGTGACTTGACCTAGCTTTACTTCTAGGTTGTGGTCGCTATAATACACAAATTCTGATTTTCAATATAGAGGCTCAATTTAACCTCACCTTTCGGGACTTAGAGAAGCGAATGGATTCAACATTCAATTCTGACACTTTCTTGCTTAACATTATGAAATATGACAATTTAGAATGTTATCTTTTTAAAAATGGCCTAAATTTTTCCTATGTGAGGAAAACACAATGTGAGAATAGACAGTGAAATCGCTAGCAAAAATAAAACGAACATTGGCAGACAATATCACTCATGAATATAAAGATAAATTGATGGAAAATAAGGCGCAAGTGAACATTATTCCTACTATTGATCATGTACTCAATGAACTTAATAATACCAAAGATGAACCGAATACTGAACCTGTAGTCAACATCCCAGTAAAAATTGTGTATGATTCAAAATTTAATAATGATTATTCTATTGGTTACGAAGTAAGAGAAGAGAGTAGCTACACTAACAAGAAGGAACATGATGAATTATTTTATGGAGCAGATTCAAAATGTCCAAAGTCGTTCAATGATATTAATAATGTATAATAATGTATGCAACATATTTTTATGTTAATATTCTACATGATGTTATTTCAATAAGAAATATTTTATGTATTACTTTGTTATATTACCATTATTTTTAGGGTACGCTAGCAATTCAACGTTTAGAATGTTTATTAAAATGTCAGAGATGTACGAAAAAGAATTTTCAGAGACATAGATACTACTAGCAGGCTCATAGCACCATTAACTGTGGCTGAGTATCAAAAATTAATAGGAAAAAAGTACCTCAGAAAATTTGAGTGTGCTAAGGAGCTTGTAACCAAGACAGTACGGTAATGTAATACGCTGAATCTGATGGTGTGATTTTCATCAAGATTCTATGAATTTTAGAGTGTGTTTCCCCCCTTTTTTTTTTCGAAAATAAAGCATATTTGCTCTGTAAAAAAAAAAAAATCTCAATAAAAAAAATAAGTTTTTTCAACTGAAAGTAAGCAGCAACATTAAAGCTCTAAACGAACAGATATTATTTTGTATATGAAGGGGTTGTCCACCAACTCAAGACTTTGCTCTTCACGCCGAAGTTTTTAGCACTTTTTGTAAAAAAGCAACCCTATACTAATTACGTGGTCTTTGTGTTTCAGGAGTCGTTCCTTAAAAATTGGGCCAAATAGTCAACTTTAGCGTAAAGAGCAAGGCATTGAGGAGGGGAAAACCCCTTCATGAATGAAATAATTTCTGCTTGTTTTGAGTTTTATGTTGCTCCTTACTTTCAGTTGAAAAAACATCTGATTTTATTTAATTTCTGATCGTTTTTTCAAATAATGCCGGTAAATCAGCCTCACCCAACCTGAAACAAATTCCTTTCCATTATGAAAAATTCCTCCGTAGAAATCTTCTGCCACGTAACCCCCCCCCCCCTCCGTAATATTCCATCAGGATAATTCCATCCTCCCTGAAACTTCCAATCCCCCTAAGAAAAATTCCTTGCTGATGATTTAGCCTTAAAAATTCTCCTTAGCATAACATCATTTAAAAAAGGCTTTATGTTCTAATCATTTTTCCAATCACTCCGAGAATTTCACCTTCACGGAAATTATTTTTGGAAATCCAAACACGCTGAAATTTCCCTCGGAACAACTCTACATGCAAATTGGCTAGGCAAAGAGAAACTAAGAAAAATAATCGAATAAGAATTCTGTCAATGCAAAATTTCCCCTGGAAAGTTCACCCCTGGAAATTTTCCTTCACAAGGAAAATTATCTCCATTGAAAACTCATCATAAGCACAAAATCTCCCCCTTAAAAATGTTTGTATGTTTCCCAATAAGAAGTACTATACATAAACAATGGGCTAATTTTATAACTTAAAGATCGATTTCCAGAGTCTGGGGGGCAGTATTATCCGCCAAGGGATCGTTTTGGGATTTTTCAACTATGATGAACCAAACAGCTATCTCAAAATTTTGATTGGGCAATTTTGGAGAAAAAAGGTGCGTGGAGGGGGGCTAGTGCACTTTTTAATAGTCAAAAGTGATTGGAGGGCAACTAACTCCTCTCCCACGCCTACCATTTCCCCAAACACATTCAATCAATATTTTGAGATAACCATTTTGTTCAACGTTGTTGAAAAGGTTCGGAAAATATTTCTCTGAGAATGACATCCCCTCTCAGGCCAGCCGTCAGAGCAAAGGTTGTAAGCTATGCCCTGGGGTTATACAAGCTTTTTATAGAAAGTACTGTCGTAGAAACTTACAAAAATCCCCATTCCATTGGGAAGTTGAGAGGGCTAGTGCCCCTATTAATAGTCGACAGCCCTTAGGGGCTAAGGTTGTGAATTTTGCCCTGGGGGCATATAAGGTTTTTTTTATAGAAAGGGTTGTCGTAGAAACTTCAAAGGGCATCCTCGATTAAAAATTGATAGGCCTAGTGCCCCTTTTTAAATTGTCAAAAGTAATCGAAGTAGAATTCCCCCCATGCCCATCATTTCCCCAAACACTTCAAATCAACATTTTGATATTGCCATTCTGTTCGACGTAGTTGAAAGGTCTGGATATTATTTTCTTTCGAGGATTTGACCCCCCTCTCCAGAGCCCCAGAACAAAGGTTGTAAGCTATGCCCTTGGAGCATATAAGGTTTCTATAGAAAGTGTTGTCGTAGAAACTTCAAAAAAGGCTCATTCGACTGGAAATTGAGAGGACTAGTGCCCTTTGTATTAGTCAAAAAAGTGATCAGAAGGCGAATGATCCCCCCCACCAATCATTTCCCCAAACACTTCCAAGCAAAATTTTGAGATAGCCATTTTGTTCAACATATTTTTAATATTCGGAAATTATGTCTTTGAGGATAACAAATCCCCCCAGAGCTCAGGGCAGGGGCTGTAAGTTATGCCCTGGGGGCATATAAGGTTTTTTTATAAGTCTGGTCATGCAAGTGTCGGAGGGGGGGGGGTTCATTGGATTGGTAATCAGAAGTTATATTGTTCTTTTTAAGAGTCAAAGTGATCGGAGGGAAGCTACCCAACCTCCCACACACACAAAAAAAAATATCACATTGGACCGTAATGCATCTAATTGAAGTTTTCCGATAGCGTCATTTATTCAAAATAGTTTTAAATATTATTTAACAACGCTTTTGGGGTTGAAACCCCAGAGCCTAAGGGCAAGGGTAGTAAGTTATGCCCAGGGATAATTAAGATTTTTGTGGAAGGGATGGCTATATAAACTTTAGAGGAGACTCATTTGGTTAAAAATTGGTAGTTCCAGTTCCCTTTTAAGAGTCAACAATAATGGAGGGCAGCAAGCTCCCCCCTCCGTCCAACCCTCTTCACCAGACGAATCTGACTAAAAATGTTAGATAGCGATTTTGCTCAAAATAGTCCAAAGAAACTAAAACAATTACTCTTGGGTTGACAAAACCCCCCCAGTGCCCTGAGGATTTCGTTTTAGGTCATGGTTTGGGGTCATATAAGGTTTTTATTGACTGAGTGATCGCAAAAACTACAGATGGGTCTCTTTTGAAATTGAAAGTTATAGTACTCTTTTTAACAGTCAAAAGTTATTTGAGAGCAACCATACTCCGCCCCCCATACTCATCATTCCCCAAAATACATCAGTAGGGAGCCCTTATTGATTATAGGGTTAACGTAATTATTCAAGTTCACACGCCTATTTCTAAGGAAAGCCACAGAAGATACTAAGCTAAGTGACGTTACAGCCATAAGCTCATTGAATACTACCGGGTATTACATCAGACAAGATTTCTGAGAATTGATTAGCATTGGATTTGCGCAATAGGATGATGTGTAATCGATACAAACAATGAATTACGTTGGACTTGTAGAGCTTTGATTGTGTAAGAATTCAAGACAGAAAAAAATCAATAGGCTTCACGAGAATTTAAATGTATCAGTGTATAGTTGCCAAAACCAAGGAATCGTCAGAAATTAATTGACATTTTAGGGGATTTTTTGAGCGAAACAATTTTAGACATTTTAGGGGATTATTTGGGCGAAACAGTTTAAGACATTTTAGTGGATTATTTGGGCGAACAGTTTTAAGGCATTTTAGAGGATTATTTGGGGTGAAAACAGATTGAGACATTTGACTTGACCTAGCTTTACTTCTCGGCTGTGGTCGCTATAATAGACAAGTACACAATATTGGGATGCCTGTGATGTAAAATATTGTTTAGCGTTGAAGTATGCTAAAAGTTGAAATAAATAGAGCCGTAGACTCCAAAAACAGATCAGGTGACTTGACTTAGCTTTACTTCTCGGCTGTGGTCGCTATAATAGACAAGTGTACAGTATGGGATGTGTGTAATATAAAATTATTTTAGCATTGGAGTATGATAAAAAGTTGAAAGTAATAGAACCGTAGGTGCCAAGAAAAAGATCAGGTGATCTGACCTAACTTTACTTCTAGGTTGTGGTGTCGCTATAATACACAAGTTCAAATTTTCAATATAGAGGCTCCATTAAGAGTTATAAATGTGAAAAAAAGTTATCAGAACGTCATATCAGACCTCATCTTTTGGGACTTAGACAAGCAATTGGATTGAACATTCAATTCTGGCACTTTCTTGCTTAAGATTAGGAAACATGACAATTTACAATGTTATCTTTTTAAAAGTTCCCCATGGCCTAAATGTTCCCTGATTACGACTTCTAAAAAATTACTAACCTTATCCACTTCAGCTATTCATGCAAACATCCAGCAATAAAATCAATATTATAAAGAAAATTACCACCATTTAAACAATTAAACTCTTCGAAAACATCTATTTTTCAACGTATTTTTGACCGACAAATTTAAAACGGGTAGATACAGTTTGCAGAAGTCCATGAAACGCTGAATAGTTCTTTGTTCCTAAGTAATGCGCAAACTAGTTACTCGTGCGTGTAAATTATGAAGCCAAGATGGTATTCGGAATAAAATATAAGCATATTTAAACCCTTTATTATTTCCATTCAGTTAAACATGGAAAGGTAGGGTGTTCTTAGGAATTATCTGTCTATAGACTACAAGTGGTAAAGACAAAATTTATTTTTTAATTATTCTTTTTGTATTTTAGAAAAAAATATTAAAATATTTAACCCTTTATTATTTTCCTTTCAGTTAGACATGGAAAGGTGTGATGTTCTTAGGACTTATCTGTCTATAGACTACAAGTGGTAAAAGACATACTTTATTTTTAAATTATTCTTTTTGTATTTTGAAAAAAATATTAGCACATTTAAACCTTTATTATTCCCTTTCAGTTACACGTGGAAAGGTAGGGTGTTCTTAGGAACTATCAGTCTATAGACTACAAGCGGTAAAAAAACAAATTTTATTTTTAAATTATACTTTTTGTATTATGGAAAAAATATAGCATATTTAAACCTTTATTATTTCCATTCAGTTAGACATGGAAAGGTAGGGTGTTCTTTGGAATTATGTGTCTATAGACTACAAGTGGTAAAAGACAAACTTTATTTTTAAATTATTCTTTTTTTTGAAAAAATATTAGCATATTTAACCCTTTATTATTTCCTTTCAGTTAGACATGGAAAGTTAGGGTGTTCTTAGGAATTATTTGTCTATAGACTACAAGTGGTAAAAGACAAACTTTATTCTTAAATTATTCTTTTTTGTATTATGGAAAAAAATATTAGCATATTTAACCCTTTATTATTTCCATTCAGTTAGATATGGAAAGGTAGGGTGTTCTTAGGAATTATCTGTCTATAGACTACAAGTGGTAAAAGACAAACTTTATTTTTAAATTATTGTTTTTGTATTTTGGAAAAAATATTAAAATATTTTACCCTTTATTATTTCCATTCAGTTAGACATGGAAAGGTAGTGTGTTCTTAGGAACTATCTGTCTATAGACTACAAGCGGTAAAAAACAATTTTATTTTAAATTATACTTTTTGTAATATGGAAAAAATAATAGCATATTTAAACCTTTATTATTTCCATTCAGTTAGACATGGAAAGGTAGGGTGTTTCTTTGGAATTATCTGTCTATAGACTACAAGTGGTAAAAAACAAACTTTATTTTTAAATTATTCTTTTTTTGGAAAAAATATTAGCATATTTAACCCTTTATTATTTCCTTTCAGTTAGACATGGAAAGGTAGGGTGTTCTTAGGAATTATTTGTCTATAGACCTACAAGTGGTAAAAGATAAACTTTATTCTTAAATTATTCTTTTTGTATTATGGATAAAATATTAGCATATTTAACCCTTTATTATTTCCATTCCAGTTAGACATGGAAAGGTAGGGTCTTCTTAGGAATTATCTGTCTATAGACTACAAGCGGTAAAAGACAAACCTTATTCTTAAATTATTCTTTTTGTATTTTGGAAAAAAAATTAGCATATTTAACCTTTTATTATCTCCTTTCACTTAGACATGGAATGGTAAGGTGTTCTTAGGAATTATCTGTCTGTAAAATAATAGCATATTTAACCCTCTATTATTTCCTTTCAGTTAGACATGGAAAGGTAGGGTGTTCTTAGGAATTAACTGTGTATAGACTACAAGTGGTAAAGACAAACTTTATTTTTAAATTATTCTTTTTGTGTTTTGGAAAAAAATATTAGTATATTTAACCCTTTATTATTTTCTTTCAGTTAGACATGGGAAAATAGGGTGTCCTTAGGAATTATCTGTGTATAGACTACAAGTGGTAAAAGACAAACTTTATTTCAAATTATTCTTTTTATATCTTGGAAAAAATATTAGCATATTTAACCCTTTATTATTTCATTTCGGTTAGACACGGAAAGATAGGGTGTGTTTCTTAAGAACTATATGTCTATAGAATACAAATCGTAAAAGACAAACTTTGTTTTTAAATTATTCTTTTAGTATTATGGAAAAAAATATTAATATATTTAACCCTTTATTATTTACTTTCAGTTAGACATGGAAAGGTAAGGCGTTCTTAGAAATTATCTGTCTATAGACTACACGTCGTAAAAGACAAACTTAATTTTAAAATTATTCTTTTTATATTTTGGGAAAATTATTAGAATATTTAACCATTAATTATTTCTTTTCAGTTAGACATGGAAAGGTAGGGTGTTCTTAGGAATTATATGTCTATAGACTACAAGGAGTAAAAGACAAACTTTGTTTTTTAAATTATTCTTTCTGTATTATGGAAAAAAATATTAACATATTTAACCCATTATTATTTACTTTTAGTTAGACATGGAAAGGTAAGGTGTTCTTAGAGAAATTATCTGTCTATAGACTACAAGTCGTAAAAGACAAACTTATTTTTAAATTATTCTTTTTGAATTTTGGAAAAAATATTATTATATTTAACCATTTACTGTTTCTTTTCAATTAGACATGGAAAAGTAGGGTGTTCTAAGGAATTATCTCCCTCTAGACTACAAGTGGTAAAAAACAAACTTTATTTTTAAATTTACTTAGCACACTCAAATTTCTCTGAGGTACTTTTTTTTCCTATTAATCTTTGATACTCAGTCAACAGTTAATGGTGGTATGAACCTTCTAGTAGTATCTATGTCTCTGAAAATTTCCTTTTCTTACATCTCTGACTTTTTAATAAACATTCTAAAAGTTCGACTTGCTAGCGTACCCTAAAAATTATGGTAATATAACAGAGTCATACATAAAATATTTTTATTGAAATAACTTCAGGTAGAATATTAACATAAAAATATGTTACATACATATTATACATTATTAATATCATTGAAAAACTTTGGATATTTTGAATCTGCTCCATAAAATAATTCATCATGTTTCTTCTCGATTGTGTAGCCACTCTCTTCTCTTACTTCGTAACCAGTAGAATAATCATTATTCAATTTTGAATCATACACAATTTTTACTGGGATTTCGACTACAGGTTCAATATGCGTTTCATCCTTGGTATTATTAAGTTCATTGGTATATGATCAATAGTAGGAAAAATGTTCTTGCGCCTTGTTTTCCATCAATTTATCTTTATATTCATTAGTGATATTGTCTGCCAATGTCCTTTTTATTTTGGTAGCGATTTCGTTGTCTATTCTCATATTGTGTTTACACAGGTAAAAGTTCTGGCACTTAGACAAGATATGATGTATTACATTAGTGCAGTAGTTGGCCTTTCTTTTCCCTATTGCTTTCAATTGAATAGTAAAACCAGAACGATGGCAATAGGATCTATCAACAGGTAACATGTTACAAGAACAAGTAGGAAGAATATGACCGTCTTCATCAACTATTTTTTTTATGCAGGCATTCTCTTTTAGCGCTATCATCTCAGGTGCTCTCACTCTAGCACATCCACCATTAGCAAACATTGTATGGTTTCGGTAGTCCAAAGAAATTTAGCTTTTCGATGTCATGACAATGCACACATACAATTCCAATAAGATCTCCATTAATGCTTGTTTCATAGTTCAAATATCGATTTTTGTCAGCATACAACGTAACAATGATTTTATCATGTGTACACACTTTCTTTGAATAATTCATATTCAATTTTTTCTAAATACGATGCAGGTGATAATCCTTCCAATGTGTGAAAATTACTGAATTAATACATGCATTAAACTATGTAGTGTTGATAACTTGCCATAGAGTTCCACTAGGACATCCGCTTAGTTTCTATTAGCAAACATAAAGTATCATTGATACAGCCGCATAAATATAAATAAATAAATAACAATCTATTTCTATTTGTGTATCGATCAATTTCTCAGACTTCATCTAATTATTTGTAGCCTACAAAAGATGTTGATAAAAATTTATCGTTCTGTTACTAAGATTTGTCTATGTTATCCTATGTAGCCGACAAATGATGATGTTAAAGAAAGGAATTTCAAAGACATAGATACTACTAGCAGACTCATAACACCATTAACTGTTAACTGAGTATCAAAACTTAATAAAAAAGTGCTTTTGCATTAAACATATTCAACCAAATAGATAATTCTTAGCATCAAAAGGATCTTACAACATTTCACGGAATCGAGAGATGATTTAACCACTGGTACTTAGATTTTGATAAGATTATTATTTTGATATAAGTTATTAAAAAAAATAATTTAAACATAAAGTTTGTCTTTCACCACTTCTAGTCTATTGACAGATATTACCTAAGAGCATCCCTACCTTTCCGTGTCTAACTGAAAAGAAATAATAAAAGGTTAAATATGCTAATATTTTTTTCCAAAACACCAAAAAGAATATAAAGTTTGTCTTTTACCACTTGTAGTCTATACACAGATAATTCCTAAGAACACCCTAACATTCCATGTCTAGTTGAAAGGGAATAATAAAGGGTTAAGTATGCTAATATTTTTTTCCAAAATACAAAAAGAACATTTTAAATAAATTTTGTCTTTTACCACTTGTAGTCTATACACAGATATTTCCTAAGAACACCCTACCTTTCCATGTCTAACTGAAAGGAAATAGTAAATGGTTAAATATGCTAATATTTTATTCCAAAATATAAAAAGAATAATTTAAAATCAAGTTTGTCTTTTAGCACTTCTAGTCTATACACTTATAAATCCAAAGAACATCCGTACCTTTCCATGTCAAACTGAAAGGAAATAATAAAGGTTTTAAATATGCTAATATGTTTTTCCATAATAAAAAAGAATTATTTAAAAGAAAGTTTGTCTTTTACTACTTGCTTATAGACAGTTCTATAGACTAGAATAATTACTAAAAATAAAGTTTATCTGCTTAGTCTATAGACTTCCTAAGAAACCCCTTTCCATGTCTAACTGAAAGGAAATAATAAAGGGTTAAATAAAATACTAATATTTTTTTCAAAAACAAGAACAAAAAAAAAAATAATAAAGGTAATTTAAAAATAAAGTTTGTCTTTTACCATTTGTAGTTATAGACAGATAATTCCTAAGAACACCCTAACTTCCCATGTCTAACTAAAAGGAAGTAATAAATCGTTAAATAAGCTAATATTTTTTTCCAAAATAGAAAAGAATAATTTAAAAAGAAAGTTTGTCTTTTACCACTTGTAGTCTGTAGACAGATAATTCCTAAGAACCCCCTACCTTCCGTGTCCAACTGAAAGGAAATAATAAAGGGTTAAAGATGCTAATATTTTTTCCCAAAATACAAAAAGGATAATTTAAAAATAAAGTTTGTCTCTTACAACTTGTAGTCTATAGACAGATAAATCCTAAGAACAACCTACCTTTCCATGTCTAACTGAAAGGAAATAATAAAGGTTAAATATGCTAATATTTTTTTCCAAAATACAAAAAGAATAATTTAAAAATAAATTTTGTCTTGTACCACTTATAGTATATAGACAGATAATTCCTAAGAACATCCTACCTTTCCATGTCTAACGGAACGGAAATGATTTTAAAGCGTTTAATATTCTAAAAAAAATTCAAATACCATCTTAGCTTCGTAGTGTACAACGCACGTGTAACTAAGTCGCGCATTACTTAGGAACAAAGAACAATTCAACATTTCATGTCGTCTGCAAACGTTTTATGGTCGTCTGCAATCCGTTTTAAATTAGTCGGTCAAAAATGTGTTTTAAAAAATAGATGTTATCAAAGAGTTTAATTTTTTTAAGTGGTGGTACTTTTATTTTTAATATTGATTTTATTGTTGGATCTTAGCATGAGTAGCTGAAGTGGATAAGGTTAGTAATTTTTTAAGTTGTGATCAGGAAAATTTAGGCCATGGGGAACTTTTAAAAAGATAACATTCTAAATTGTCATATTTCATAATGCTAAGCAAGAAAGTGTCAGAATTGAATGTTCAATCCATTCGCTTCTCTAAATAAAGATAGATGAGGTCTGATATAACGTTCTGATAACTTTTTTCTTACACATTTATAACTCTTAATTGAGGCTCTATATTGAAAATCGGAATTTGTGTATTATAGCGGCCACAACCTAGAAGTAAAGCTAGGTCAAGTCACGGGATCTTTTCTTGGCACCTACGACTCTAATACTTTCAACTCCAATGCTAAACAATATTTTATATCACACACATCTCATATTGTGTATTAGTCTTTTATAGTGACCACAGCCGAGACGTAAAGCTAGGTTAACTCACGTGATCTTTTCTGGGGTGTCTACGGTTCTATTACTTTCAACTTTTTAGCATACTCAAATGCTAAACAATATTTTATATCACACATATCCCAATATTGTGCACTTGTCTATTATAGTGACCAGAGCCGATAAGTAGAGCTAGGTCAAGTCATATGTCTCAATCTGTTTCATCTTAAATAATCCTTTAAAATTTCTTAAAACTGTTTCGCCCAAATAATCCTCTAAATTTCTTAGACTGTTTTGCCCAAATAATCCCCTAAAATGTCTCAAACTGTTACGCTCAAATAATCCCCTAAAATGTCAACTAATCTCTGACGATTCCTTTGTTCGGGCAACTGTGCACTGATACATTTAAATTTCCCATGAAGCCCATTGACTTTTCTGTCATGAATTCTTACACAATTGAAGCTCTATAAGTTCAACGTAATTCATTGTCAGTATCAATTACACATGATCCTATTGCGCAAATCTGATGCTAATCAATTCTCGGAAATCTTGTCTGATGTAATACCCGGCAGTATTCATTGAGCCTATGGCTGTGACGTCACTTATTTTAGTATCTTCTGTGGCTTTCCTTAGAAATAGGCGTCTGATCTTGAATAAATTATGTTAGCCCTATAATCAATAAGCACTCCCTACTGACATCCAATCAAAATTTGGAGATAGCAATTTTGTTCATTGTAGTTGAAGAGCCCGGAAATGGAGTCTTTGAGACAGACACACCCCGCACCCACAAGCTCTCAGGGAAGTGTTGTAAGTTATACCCCGGGGGTATATCATTTTCTTATAGAAAAGTTGGCTGTATATACTTTGGAGGGACTCATTTGATTGGTAATCCGAATTTCTAGGGCCCTTTTTAGGTTACAGATGGTTACAGAATTATTGAAGTTACAAAAGTTTTGTACGTAATTTATTTTTGATTTAAATATTTGTTGACCTGATTAGTTTTATTTTACCTGTTTATTCTCTTCTATTTATTTTATTAGAGCTGCCTTTCTTTTTACGCATCAAATTTATAAAACAAAACTATTGTTTTCCAAATCCAAATCCTGGTTTCACAAAGATCTCGCGGAAGATGGATATTTTTCGAAATTCCCCTCCGCAGCGAATATCAGTATTGTACCAAGTGGTTTGCAAATCAAGGTGATGGATTGGCAAAGTGATACCACACTTAAAATACACTGTTCTCGTTTATCGGACATATATTTAGATGCAATGTTTCACGTCTCTACTACCAAAATACAAGCTAATGTGAAAAAAACTTGCAAGTAAAATGCAACCATGAAAATCTCATTGATTGTATAAACTACAATAAATTTAGTAAAAAATTACATTAAGCGTCTTATTACATAAAAATTACATAAATATTTGTGTATAAATATTGTAGATGTACTCTACTTATTATAGTATACCTACAATACTAGACTACAGTGTAATGACATGTGACCTAAGTGCGACCCGCGTAATATCAGAACGTAAACTTTTAGCCCTTTTACAACAAAAATATTGACGACCCATGGTCTATATCAATTAGACCAGGTATGGTCTAAAACACTGACATACTTTAGCTACATGCCACATGATGTAAACTGTTTCACAAAGTGGAGGACCTTTCGATCAAATATTATGTTAATGTTTAATTGTAAACAGCAATAGAATGTTGGATAGTAAATTTAGTTATTTCTTTATTAGTTTTTACTTGTTGGAACAGTCAACGACTCCTGAAAAAGGACACGGATAACAACGACAAAAAATTCTTGTATGTAACTGATAAATTCAATCTGTGGTTTCCTCCATGAATCAAATCAAATCAATAAACCTGAAAGGGGACTTTTTCTGTAAAAATTACTGTTACTTCGGGTACAAGACGACTCTGACACATCTGTTTAGTATGTTAAACTTTCGTAAAATTACTTCAGGTCTTTGACCCAAATTAAATAAAAAACTTTCTCTGATGGGAGTGAAGAGCAAAGATGAAACTTAAGGTAAAGATAAAGAATAGGTCAATAGACTTTCCAGTTTCTACCGGGGTGCTGATCTTCGTTCCATGGCCCTTCAGCCAGGAAGTGTACTGGGGGGCTGGGGTTCCGCCATAATGTGTTTTTTCACATCCCTCTTGTTTTACCTTCACCAGATTTCTCCAGGTACCCATTTAGAGCTGGGGCAACGATGTCTGAGCTTGCAGATCAAACCGTTGACTTGTTCCAGCCAACATAACAAGCGACAACTGGTCTTGAACCCCGATCTCCACGGACATAGGGTTTTATGTCTAGCGTGCTAACCACTCGGCTAAAACTTAAGCGAAAAATATTTATCGGTTTGAAGTGTGTGTAACTAGTATATATATATAAAACTGGTTCAGATATTATGACTCGTAGTTTTCCCTAAATTTTGGAATTTTGAAAAACTAGCGTTTTACTGAATTAAATAAAAAAAATAGTTTTTATATATTATTTTATATAATTATTGTTATTTACAAAATAACATCAAGAAAATTGGGGCTTAGGGGACCAGAAGCCCACATCATTTCTTTTTTCTAGATTTAGGCATGATTTGAGAAACAATCAGATATTACATAAAACAGCACATTTTCTCAACTGAAAGTAGGGAGCAACAATAAAACTCCAAAACAAATAAAAATTATTCCGTATGTGAGGGGGTCTGCCCCCTCCTCCCTCAGTCTTTATGGTAAGGTTTCAAATTTTGTCCTGATTCTTTAAGAACCGTATTTCAAAGACAAGAGCTGTTGAATTGAATGCGAATTATTTTTAAAACCACTAAAAATTTAGCATAAAGAGCAGAAGTTAAGGAGGGGGGCATTTATAAGTGCACTTATAGCGGAACATCGTCGATAACTATTAGTCAACCCAATAATCTTGAAGCAGATCAAACAGCAGGTCAAACAACTTTTCAGCAGGTCAAACAACTAAAAGCATTCATGCTTAAGTTATTTCTTGTCATGCCGGTTCTTTTTGGAAATCCAGTTTAACTTGTTCGGAATTTCTACTTTAAAATAATGATCCAGAAACTGCACGGAACCTTGGCATGGTCTACCTACAATTAGCAGATTGGTTCCATACATAAAGTCGTATTCTGAGGATATTTAAAAGAAGGAGCACGTTCAAAATAGACATTTTTCAAAGAAAAGGAGGAGTCATATTAAAGCAAAAATACGTAGGAAACATAGAAAATGCTTTTGAATGAAAATGATTAAACGTCGCGAGTTGCAGTGTCAAAAAGGATAATTTTTGAATGATGTTGATCTTTATATGAATTTTATTTTCTCTTGAATTCTCTTTATTCTCTTAGTATCCTTTTTTTGAAGACTTGAATCCCATTAATGAAAAGAATATTGTCTAGAAGTACAAATATGGTCTGATCATAGGCAGCGCAATAGCGCTGCCTAAGTAAAAGACGATGTTGTCACAATGTATTATTAATATTTTTTTTTAAGACCAGGGTACATCGTATCGAAGGAGTTGTCGTAGAAACTTCAAAAAGGGATTACTCGATTGGGAACTGAAGGGGTAAGTGCCCTTTAGTAGAACCCTCTTATTGACTCCCGGGCGACACCCCTGCTGCCATCTACAATTTAGTCTAACTCTGTACGAACACCATATATGGGCATAGAGTCCCTAGGGAGAACACCTGTGCTGTCAGTCCCACGAGTAAACCAAATATGGGCATGGAATCCCCAGGGAGAATGATTGCGTAATCGATTGGGAACTAAATTTCCGAGGACGATTTATTTGTTGTTGTTGTTCTTCCAAGTGCACGCTCGGGGCGAATGTTATGATCCAGGAATAGGAAACAGGATCACGTGTTTCTGACAGATGATGTCATGATTGATTGATTTGTCACGAAAGGGGAATTAATTTGTTGTTTCTAAGGGGAATTATTGATTCACGAAAGGGGAATTAATTTATTGTTTCCAAGAAGAATTGTCTCCGGGATGAAGTTTATTAATATCTTTGGAGTTCGACCAGGAGAATTGTTTCCGGGGCAAAGTTTATTAATGTCTTTGGTTTTCATCCAGGATAATTGTTTCTGGGCGAAGTTGTTTAATGTCTGACAGATGATGTCGTGATTGATTGATTTGTCACGAAAGGGGAATTAATTTGTTGTTTCTAAGGGGAATTATTGATTCACGAAAGGGGAATTAATTTGTTGTTTCAAAGGAGAATTGTCTCCGGGACGAAGTTTATTAATGTCCTTGGAGTTCTTCCAGGAGAACTGTTTCCGGGCGAATGTTTTGATCTTAGAGATGAAGAGATTAGCCTGGGAAAGGGTTTCCTAGTAATTTCAAATGTGACAGCGCAGGGATGTCAAAAACAAAAGGAACACGCTGAAATTACGTTTAGGGTTATTTGGGCGAAACCGTTTTAGACATTTTAGGGAATTATTTCGGCGAAACAGTTAGAGACATTTTAAAAGAAGATTTTAGAAGAGGTTTTAGAAGAGGATTTGAGTGTGAAACTCTGTGGTGGTTATAATACACAAGTTCCATTTGAACAGTGTCGTGAGGTCCCCATACCCCAACCCCAAAGGGCTCCGATCCCTCTACCCCAACCCCGAAGGAAGCCCCCGGTCCTCAATGGTCCCCCGGGCTCCCAAAGGGCCCCTGGCGTCCCAAAGGCCCCTGAGCCCCCATTTTTTAATACTTTTTTAAGGCTTTATTATATCTTTTCAGAACAAGTTATTTTCTGAATGTCCATCATAAACCCATTTTACAAGTTGAAGTACTCAGCTTTTCCCCCACACAACTTTACTATAAGGCTTTTTCGAATACCCCAATATCAAGCAATACTTTTCAAAGGCATTTCAGAACAAATTCTTTATGTAATTTTCTTCTAAACCCATTTTACAAGTTGAAGTACTTATCTTTACACCCACAACTTTTCTTTACAGCTTTTTGAATGCTCCAAACACCAAGCAATACTTTTCAAAGGGCATTTCAGAACAAGTTCTTTTCATAATGTCCATCCTAAACCCATTTTACAAGTTGAAGTTCCCATCCTTTTCACCCACAACTTTACTTTACAGCTTTTTGAATGCCCAACTCCAAGCAATACTTTTCAAAAGGCATTTCAGAACAAGTTCTTTTCTGAGTGACCGTCCTAAACCCATTTTACAAATTGAAGTACCCATCCTTTTCACCCACAACTTAGTTATAGGTAAGAGTTTGAAGTTTTACCTTAGAGACTTTGCTTAAAGTTTTAGTTTGGTTTAGTTTTAGTTAAAAGTTTAGAGTTTTTAGCTTAGAGTCTTAGCTTAGAGTTTTTGTTAGAGTTCTAGTTTAGTTTAGTTTACTTACAGTTAAAAATTTAGAGTTTTAGCTTAGAGTCATAGCTTTGAATTTTACTTAAAGTTGTAGTTTGGTTAAGTTTTAGTTAAGAGTTTCGAGTTTTAGCTTAGAGTCTTAGTTTAGAGTTTTTGTTAGAGTTCTAGTTTAGTTTAGTTCTAGTTAAGAGTTTCGAGTTTTAGCTTAGAGTCTTAGCTTAGAGTTTTTGTTAGAGTTCTAGTTTAGTTTAGTTTTAGTTAAGAGTTTAGAGTTTTACCTTAGAGTCTTAGCTTAGAGTTTTAGTTAGAGTTGAAGTTTATTTTAGTTACAGTTAAGAATTTAGAGTTTTAGCTTAGAGTCATACCTTAGAGTTTTTACTTAAAGTTTTAGTTTGGCTAAGTTTTAGTTAAGAGTTTCGAGTTTTAGCTTAGAGTCTTACCTTAGAGTTTTTTGTTAGAGTTCTAGTTTAGTTTAGTTTTAGTTAAGAGTTTAGAATTTTAGCTTAGAGTCTTAGCTTAGAGTTATTGTTGAAGTTCTAGTTTAGTTTAGTTTTAGTTAAGAGTTTAGAGTTTTACCTTAGAGTCTTAGCTTAGAGTTTTTGTTGAAGTTCTAGTTTAGTTTAGTTTTAGTTAATAGTTTAGAGTTTTAGCTTAGCTAGAGTCTTAGCTTAGAGTTTTTGTTAGAGTTGAAGTTTAGTTTAGTAATAGTTAAGAGTTTAGAGTTTTAGCTTAGAGTCTTAGCTTAGAGTTTTTTTTTGTTAGAGTTTAAGTTTACTTTAATTTTAGTTAAGAGTTTGATTTTTTACCTTTGAGTTTCAGTTAGAGTTCTAGTTTAGTTTTAGTTATAGTTAAGAGTTTGGTGTTTTACCTCAGAGTCTTAGCTTAGAGTTTTAGTTTAGAGTTCTAGTTTAGTTTAGTTTTTAGATAAGAGTTTAGAATTTTTAGCTTAGAGTCTTAGCTTAGAGTTTTTTTGTTGAAGTTCTAGTTTAGTTTAGTTTTAGTTAAGAGTTTAGAGTTTTTAGCTTAGAGTCTTAGCTTAGAGTTTTTGTTAGAGTTGAAGTCTAGCTTGGTAATAGTTAAGAGTTTAGAGTTTTAGCTTAGAGTCTTAGCTTAGAGTTTTTTGTTAGAGTTCTAGTTTAGTTTTACACGTAGTTAAGAGTTTGGAGTTTTTTACCTTAGAGACTTAGCTTAGAGTTTTAATTTAGTTTACTTTTAGTTAAGAGTTTAGAGTTTTAGCTTAGAGTCTTAGCTTAGAGTTTTTGTTTGAAGTTCTAGTTTAGTTTAGTTTTAGTTAATAGTTTAGAGTTTTAGCTTTGAGTCTTAGCTTAGAGTTTTGTCAGAGTTCTAGTTTAGTTCAATAATAGTTAAGAGTTTAGAGTTTTAGCTTAGAGTCTTAGCTTAGAGTTTTTGTTAGAGTTCTAGTTTATTTTAGTTTTAGTTAAGAGTTTAGAGTTTTTAGCTTAGAGTCTTAGCTTAGAGTTTTTGTTGAAGTTCTAGTTTAGTTTAGTTTTTAGTTAAGAGTTTAGAGTTTTTTAGCTTAGAGTCTTAGCTTAGAGTTTTTTGTTAGAGTTCTAGTTTAGTTTAGTTTTTAGTTAAGAGTTTGGTGTTTTACCTTAGAGTCTTAGCTTAGAGTTTTAGTTAGAGTTCTAGTTTAGTTTAATTTAGTTAAGAGTTTAGAATTTTAGCTTAGAATCTTAGCTTAGAGTTTTTGTTAGAGTTCTAGTTTAGTTTAGTTTTAGTTAAGAGTTTAGAGTTTTTAGCTTAGAGTCTTAGCTTAGAGTTTTTGTTGAAGTTCTAGTTTAGTTTAAGTTTTAGTTAATAGTTTAGAGTTTTTTAGCTTAGAGTCTTAGCTTAGAGTTTTTGTTAGAGTTGAAGTTTAGTTTAGTAATAGTTAAGTGTTCAGAGTTTTAGCTTAGAGTCTTAGCTTAGAGTTTTTGTTAGAGTTCTAGTTTAGTTTAGTTTTAGTTAAAGAGTTTAGAATTTTAGCTTAGAGTCTTAGCTTAGAGTTTTTGTTAGAGTTCTAGTTTATTTTAGTTTTAGTTAAGAGTTTAGAGTATTTTTTAGCTTAGAGTCTTAGCTTAGAGTTTTTGTTGAAGTTCTAGTTTAGTTTAGTTTTAGTTAAGAGTTTAGAATTTTAGCTTAGAGTCTTAGCTTAGAGTTTTTGTTAGAGTTGAAGTTTAGTTTTAGTAATAGTTAAGAGTTTAGAGTTTTAGCTTAGAGTCTTAGCTTAGAGTTTTAGTTTTTAGTTTAGTTTCAGTTAAGAGTTTTAGAGTTTTTTTAGCTTAGAGTTTTTTTTTGTTAGAGTTCTAGTTTAACTTAGTTTTTAGTTAAGAGTTTCGAGTTTTAGCTTAGAGTAGTCTTAGCTTAGAGTTTTTGTTAGAGTTCTAGTTTAGTTTAGTTAGTTTAGTTTAAGAGTTTAGAATTTTAGCTTAGAGTCTTAGCTTAGAGTTATTTTTTGAAGTTTAGTTTAGTTTAGTTTTAGTTAATAGTTTAGAGTTTTACCTTAGAGTCTTAGCTTAGAGTTTTTGTTTGAAGTTCTAGTTTAGTTTAGTTTTAGTTAATAGTTTAGAGTTTTAGCTTAGAGTCTTAGCTTAGAGTTTTTGTTAGAGTTGAAGTTTAGTTTAGTAATAGTTAAGAGTTTAGAGTTTTAGCTTAGAGTCTTAGCTTAGAGTTTTTTTTGTTAGAGTTTCTAGTTTACTTTAATTTTAGTTTAAGAGTTTGATTTTTTACCTTTGAGTTTCAGTTAGAGTTCTAGTTTAGTTTAGTTTTAGTTAAGAGTTTGGTGTTTTACCTCAGAGTCTTAGCTTAGAGTTTTAGTTAGAGTTCTAGTTTAGCTTAGTTTTAGATAAGAGTTTAGAATTTTAGCTTAGAGTCTTAGCTTAGAGTTTTTGTTAGAGTTGAAGTTTTAGTTTGGTAAGTAGTTAAGAGTTTAGAGTTTTAGCTTAGAGTCTTAGCTTAGAGTTTTTGTTAGAGTTCTAGTTTAGTTTACATGTAGTTAAGAGTTTGGAGTTTTACCTTAGAGACTTAGCTTAGAGTTTACGAAACCGTTATAGACATTTTTAGGCAATTATTTCGGCGAAACAGTTTTAGAGAACATTTAAAAGATGATTTTAGAAGTTTATGTTTTAGAAGAAGTTTTGAGTGTGGTACGTTATAATACACATGTTCCATTTGAACAGTGTCGTGAGGTCCTCTTCCCCAGCCCCAAAGTTTAGTCTGATCCACCTACCCCAACCCCAAAGGGTTCCCGATCCCCCTTTACCCCAACCCCAAAGGAAGCCCTCGGTCCCCAAAGGTCCCCCTGGCTCCCAAAGGACCCCGTTCGCCCCAAAGGCCCCTGTGCCCCCATTTTTTAAGCTACTTTTTTATGGCTTTATTATATCTTTTCAGATCAAGTTGTTTTCTTAATATTCATCCTAAACCCATTTTACAAGTTGAGTACCCATTCCTTTTCACCACAAATTTACTAGAGTTTTGATGTTTAGACCTTGAGTTTCAGTTAGAGTTCTAGTTTAGTTTAGCTTTAGTTAAGAGTTTGGTATTTTTACCTTAGAGTCTTAGCTTAGAGTTTTTAGTTAGAGTTCTAGTTTAGTTTAGTTTTAGTTAAGAGTTTAGAATTTTAGCTTAGAGTCTTAGCTTAGAGTTTTTGTTAGAGTTCTAGTTTATTTTAGTTTTTAGTTAGAGTTTAGAGTTTTTAGCTTAGAGTCTTAGCTTAGAGTTTTTTGTTGAAGTTCTAGTTTAGTTTAGTTTTAGTTAATAGTTTAGAGTTTTAGCCTAGAGTCTTAGCTTAGAGTTTTTGTTAGAGTTGAAGTTTAGTTTAGTAATAGTTAAGAGTTTAGAGTTTTAGCTTAGAGTCTTAGCTTACAGTTTTTGTTAGAGTTCTAGTTTAGTTTAGTTATAGTTAAGAGTTTGGAGTTTTACCTTAGAGACTTAGCTTAGAGTTTTAGTTTTAGTTTAGTTTTAATTAAGAGTTTTAGAGTTTTAGCTTAGAGTCTCAGCTCACAGTTTTTGTTAGAGTTCTAGTTTAGTTTAGTTTTAGTTGAGAGTTTAGTGTTTTTAGCTTCGAGTCTTAGTTTAGAGTTTTTGTTGAAGTTAGTTTAGTTTTAGTTTTTTTAGTTTAGAGTTTTAGCTTAGACTTAGAGTTTTTAATTAGAATTCTAGTTAGTTTTAGTTAAGAGTTTAGAGTTTTTAGCTTAGAGTACGCGCGCGTACTTAGGCTAACCTAACCTTACTTAACCTAACCTAACTTGATCTAGCCTAACCTAACCTAACATACTCGCCGGAAAATCCCCTCATGTCGACTTTGTACCAGTTAGATTAGGTTAGCCTATCATCAGCGCTCATGATAAGCTAACCTAATCTAACCTAACTTAAACGTGAGAAACCTAACCTCTAACCTAACCTAACCTAATCTAACCTATGGTTTTGGTATTTTCTATGCAATATTGTGTAATTTTTGTGGTTATGCTAGTTTAAACTAAACTTCAACTCTAACTAAATCTCTAAGCTAAGATTCTAGGCTAAACCTCTAAGCTATAACTCTTAACTAAAACTAAACTAAACAATAACTCTAACTAAAACTCTAAGCTAAGACTCTAAGCTAAAACTATAAACTCTCAACTATAACTAAACTAAACGAAACTTCAACCCTAACTAAAACTCTAATCTAAGACTTTAAGGTAAAACTCAAAACTCTTAACTAAAACTAAACTAAACTAGAACTCAAAATAAAACTCTAAGCTAAGACTTTAAGGTAAAACTCTAAACTCTTAACTAAAACTAAACTAAGCTAGAACTCTAACTAAAACTCTAAGCCAAGATTCCAAGCTAAACTCTAAACCCTTAACTGTAACTAAACTAAACTTCAACTCTAAGTAAAGCTCTAAGCTAAGACTCTAAGGTAGAACTCTAAACTCTTAACTAAACTAAACTAAACTTCAACAAAAACTCTAAGCTAAGACTCTAAGATAAAACTCTAAACTCTTAACTAAAACTAAACTAAACTAGAACTCTAAGTAAAACTCTAAGCTAAGACTCTAAGCTAAAAACTCTAAATTCTTAACTATGACTAAACTAAACTTCAACTTCAACAAAAACTCTAAGCTATGACTCTATGATAAAACTCTAAACTCTTAACTAAACTAAACTAAACTAGAAACTGTAACAAAACTCTAAACTACGACTCTAAGCTAAAAACTCTAAATTCTTAACTATAACTAAACTAAACTTCAACTCTAACTATAACTCTAAGCTAACCCTCTAAGCTAAAAAAACTCTAAACTCTTAACTAAAACTAAACTAACTAGAGCTTCAACAAAAACTATAAGCTAAGACTCTAAGCTAAAACTCTAAACTCTTAACTAAAACTAAACTAAACTAGAACTCTTAACAAAAAATCTAAACTAAGACTCTATGCTAAAATTTTAAACTCTTAACTAAAACTAAACTAGAACTCTAACTAAAACTCTAAGCTTTGACTCTAAGGTAAAACACCAAAACTCTTAACTAAAACTAAACTAAACTAGAACTCTAACAAAAACTCTAAGCTAAAAAAAACTCTAAACTCTTAACTAAAACTAAACTAAACTAAAACTCTAAGCTAAGTCTCGAAGGTAAAACTCCAAACGCTTAACTATATCTAAACTAAACTAGAACTCTAACAAAAACTCTAAGCTAAGACTCTAAGCTAAAACTCTAAACTCTTAACTATTACTAAACTGAACATCAACTCTAACAAAAACTCTAAGCTAAGACTCTAAGCTAAAACTCTAAACTATTAAATAAAACAAACTAAACTAGAATTTCAACAAAAACTCTAAGCTAAGACTCTAAGCTAAAAACTCTAAACTCTGAACTAAAACTAAAATAAACTAGAACTCTAACAAAAACTCTAAGCTAAGACTCTAAGCTAAATTCTAAACTCTTAACTAAAACTAAAAACTAAACTAGAACTCTAACTAAAACTCTAAGCTAAGACTCTAAGGTAAAACACTAAACTCTTATTTAAAAGTAAACTAAACTACAACTCTAACTTAAACTCAAAGGTAAACATCAAATTCTTAACTAAAAATTAAACTAAACTAGAACTCTAATAAAAACTCTAAGCTAAGACTCTAACGTAAAGCTCTAAACTCTTAACTAAAACTAAACTAAAATAGAACTCTAACGAAAACTCTAAGCTAAGACTCAGCTAAAACTCGAAACTCTTGACTAAAACTTAACCAAAAAATATAACTTTAAGTAAAACTCTAAGCTATGACTCTAAGCTAAAACTCTAAATTCTTAACTTTAACTAAACTAAACTTTAACTCTAACTAAAACTCTAAGGTAAAACTCCAAACTCTTAACTATAACTAAACTAAACTAGAACTCTAACAAAACTCTAAGCTAAGACTCTAAGCTAGAACTCTAAACTCTTAACTGAAACTAAGTTAAACTAGAACTCTAAATAAAACTAAGCTAAGACTCTAAGCTAAAAACTCTAAACTCTTAACTAAAACTAAACTAGAATTCTAATTAAAACTCTAAGTCTAAGCTAAAAAAAACTCTAAACTAAAACTAAACTAAACTAGAACTTCAACAAAAACTCTAAACTAAGACTCTAAGCTAAAAACACTAAACTCTTAACTAAAACAAAGCTAAACTAGAACTCTAACAAAACTCTAAGCTGAGACTTTTAAGCTAAACTCTAAACTCTTAAGTAAAACTAAACTAAACTAAAACTCTAAGCTAAGTCTCTAAGGTAAAACTCCAAACTCTTAACTATAACTAAACTAAACTAGAACTCTAACAAAACTCTAAGCTATGACTCTAAGCTAAAACTCTAAATTCTTAACTGTAACTAAACTAAACTTCAACTCTAACTAAAACTCTAAGCTAAGACTCTAAGGTAAAAACTCTAAACTCTTAACTAAAACTAAAACTAAACTAGAACTCTAACAAAAACTCTAAGCTAAGACTCTAAGCTAAAACTCGAAACTCTTAACTAAAACTAAACTAAACTAGAACTCTAACAAAAACTCTAAGCCAAGACTCTAAGCTAAAAAACTCTAAACTCTTAACTGAAACTAAAGTAAACTAAAACTCTCTAAGCTAAGACTCTAAGCTAAAACTCTAAACTCTTAACTATTACTAAAATAAATTTCAACTCTAACAAAAACTCTAAGCTAAGACTCTAAGCTAAATTTCTAAACTCTTAACTAAAACTAAACTAAACTAGAACTTCAACAAAAACTCTAAGCTAAGACTCTAAGCTAAATACTCTAAAACTCTTAACTAAAACTAAAATAAACTAGAACTCTAAAACAAAACTCTAAGCTAAGACTCTCTAAGCTAAAATTCTAAACTCTTAACTAAAACTAAACTAAACTAGAACTCTAACAAAACTCTAAGCTAAGACTCTAAGGCTAAAACTCTAAACTCTTAACTATTACTAAACTAAACTTCAAACTCAAACAAAAACTCTAAGCTAAGACTCTAAGCTAAAAAACTCTAACTATTAACTAAAACTAAACTAAACTAGAACTTCAACAAAAACTCTAAGCTAAGACTCTAAGCTAAAAACTCTAAACTCTTAACTAAAACTAAACTAAACTAGAACTATAACAAAAACTCTAAGCTAAGACTCTAAGCTAAAAAACTCTTACTAAAACTAAACTAAACTATAACTTCAACAAAAACTCTAAGCTAAGACTCTAAGCTAAAAACTCTAAACTCTTAACTAAAACTAAACTAAACTAGAACTCTACTAAAACTCTGAGCTTTGACTCTAAGGTAAAACACCAAACTCTTAACTAAAACTAAACTAAACTAGAACTATAACAAAAACTCTAAGCTAAGACTCTAAGCTAAAAATACAAAACTCTAAACTTTTAACTAAAACTAAACTAAACTAGAACTTCAAATTCAAAAACTCTAAGCTAAGACTCTAAGCTAAAAACTCTAAACTCTTAACTAAAACTAAAATAAACTTCAACTCTAACAAAAACTCTAAGCTAAGACTCTAAGCTAAAAACTCTAAACTGATTAACTAAAAACTAAACTAACTAGAACTCTAACTAAAACTCTAAGCTAAGACTCTAAGGTAAAACACAAAACTCTTAACTAAAACTAAACTAAACTAGAACTCTAGCAAAAACTATAAGCTAAGACTCTAAGGTAAAAACTCTAAACTCTTAACTAAAACTAAACTAAACTAGAACTTCAACAAAAACTCTAAGCTAAGACTCTAAGCTAAAAACTCTAAACTCTTAACTAAAACTAAAAAAAACTAGAACTCTAACAAAACTCTAAGATAAGACTCTAAGCTAAAACTCTAAACTCTTAACTATTACTAACTAAAATAGAACTCTGACAAAACTCTAAGCTAAGACTCTAAGCTAAAACTCTAAACTATTAACTAAAACTAAACTAAACTAGAACTTCAACAAAAACTCTAAGCTAAGACTCTAAGCTAAAAACTCTAAACTCTTAACTAAAACTAAACTAAATTAAAACTCTAAGCTAAGTCTCTAAGGTAAAACTCCAAACTCTTAACTATATGTAAACTAAACTAGAACTCTAACAAAAAACTCTAAGCTAAGACTCTAAGCTAAAACTCTAAACTCTTAACTATTACTAAACTAAACTTCAACTCTAACAAAAACTCTAAGCTAAGACTCTAAGCTAAAAACTCTAAACTCTTAACTCAAAACTAAACTAAAATAGAACTTCAACAAAAACTCTAAGCTAAGACTCTAAGCTAAAATTCTAAACTCTTAACTAAAACTAAACTAAACTAAAAATCTAACTAAAACTCTAAGCTAAGACTCTAAGGTAAAACACCCAAACTCTTAACTAAAACTAAACTAAACAGAACTCTAACTAAAACTCTAAGCTTTGACTCTAAGGTAAAACACCAAACTCTTAACTAAAACTAAACTAAACTAGAACTATAACAAAAACTCTAAGCTAAGACTCTAAGCTAAAAAACTCTAAACTCTTAACTAAAAAATAAACTAAACTAGAACTTCAACAAAAACTCTAAGCTAAGACTCTAAGCTAAAAAAAAAAAAAAACTCTAAACTCTTAACTAAAACTAAAATAAACTTCACTCTAACAAAAACTCTAAGCTAAGACTCTAAGCTAAAAAACTCTAAACTATTAACTAAACTAAACTAAACTAGAACTCTAACTAAAACTCTAAGCTTTGACTCTAAGGTAAAACACTCAAACTCTTTTTAACTAAAACTAAACTAAACTAGAACTATAACAAAAACTCTAAGCTAAGACTCTAAGCTAAAAAACTCTAAACTCTTAACTAAAACTAAACTAAACTAGAACTTCAACAAAAACTCTAAGCTAAGACTCTAAGCTAAAAACTCTAAACTCTTAACTAAAACTAAAATAAACTTCAACTCTAACAAAAACTCTAAGCTAAGACTCTAAGCTAAAAGCTAAAAACTCTAAACTATTAACTAAAACTAAACAAAACTAGAACTCTAACTAAAACTCTAAGCTAAGACTCTAAGGTAAACACCAAACTCTTAACTAAAACTAAACTAAACTGAACTCTAGCAAAAAACTATAAGCTAAGACTCTAAGCGAAAAAACTCTAAACTCTTAACTAAAACTAAACTAAACTGACTTCAACAAAAACTCTAAGCTAAGACTCTAAGCTAAAAACTCTAAACTCTTAACTAAAACTAAAATAAACTAGAACTCTAACAAAACTCTAAGATAAGACTCTAAGCTAAAACTCTAAACTCTTAACTATTACTAAACTAAAATAGAACTCTGACAAAAAACTCTAAGCTAAGACTCTAAGCTAAAACTCTAAACT
Organism: Artemia sinica; assembly: GCA_027921565.1. Taxonomy (NCBI): domain Eukaryota; kingdom Metazoa; phylum Arthropoda; class Branchiopoda; order Anostraca; family Artemiidae; genus Artemia; species Artemia sinica. Next base: position 48,946,411 of record CM051265.1, read on the forward strand.
ATTAACTAAAATTAACTAAACTAGAACTTCAACAAAAACTATAAGCTAAGACTCTAAGCTAAAAACTCTAAACTCTTAACTAAAACTAAACTAAATTAAAACTCTAAGCTAAGTCTCTAAGGTAAAACTCCAAACTCTTAACTATATGTAAACTAAACTAGAACTCTAACAAAAACTCTAAGCTAAGACTCTAAGCTAAAACTCTAAACTCTTAACTATTAAACTAAACTAAACTTCAACTCTAACAAAAACTCTAAGCTAAGACTCTAAGCTAAAAACTCTAAACTCTTAGCTCAAAACTAAACTAAAATAGAACTTCAACAAAAAATCTAAGCTAAGACTCTAAGCTAAAATTCTAAACTCTTAACTAAAACTAAACTAAACTAGAAAATCTAACTAAAACTCTAAGCTAAGACTCTAAGGTAAAAACACCAAACTCTTAACTAAAACTAAACTAAACTAGAACTCTAACTGAAACTCAAAGGTAAAAAATCAAACTCTTAACTAAAATTAAACTAAACTAGAACTCTAACAAAAAAAACTCTAAGCTAAGACTCTAAGCTAAAACTCTAAACTCTTAACTATTACTAAAATAAACTTCAACTCTAACGAAAACTCTAAGCTAAGACTCTAAGCTAAAACTCTAAACTATTAACTAAAACTAAACTAAACTAGAACTTCAACAAAACTCTAAGCTAAGACTCTAAGCTAAAAACTCTAAACTCTTAATTAAAGCTAAAATAAACTAGAACTCTAACAAAAACTCTAAGCTAAGACTCTAAGGTAAAAACACCAAACTTAACTAAACTAAACTAAACTCTAAACTAGAACTCTAACTGAAACTCAAGGTAAAACATCAAACTCTTAACTAAAATTAAACTAAACTAGAACTCTAACAAAAAAAAACTCTAAGCTAAACTCTAAACTCTTAACTATTACTAAAATAAAAACTTCAACTCTACGAAAACTCTTAGCTAAGACTCTAAGCTAAAACTCTAAACTATTAACTAAAACTAAACTAAACTAGAACTTCAACAAAACTCTAAGCTAAGACTCTAAGCTAAAAACTCTAAACTCTTAACTAAAAGCTAAAATAAACTAGAACTCTAACAAAAACTCTAAGCTAAGACTCTAAGGTAAAACACCAAACTTAACTAAACTAACTAAACTAGAACTCTAACTGAAACTCAAAGGTAAAACATCAAACTCTTAACTAAAATTAAACTAAACTAGAACTCTAACAAAAAAACTCTAAGCTAAAACTCGAAACTCTTAACTAAAACTTAGCCAAACTAAAACTTTAACAGTAAAACTCTAAGGTATGACTCTAAGCTAAAACTCTAAATTCTTAACTGTAAACTAAACTAAACTTCAACTCTAACTAAAACTCTAAGCTAAGACTCTAAGGTAAAACTCTAAACTCTTAACTAAACTAAACTAAACTAGAACTCTAACAAAAACTCTAAGCTAAGACTCTAAGCTAAAACTCGAAACTCTTTACCTAAAACTTAAACCAAACTACAACTTTAAGTAAAATTCTAAGCTATGACTCTAAGCTAAAACTCTAAATTCTTAACTGTAATTAAACTAAACGAAACTAGAACTCTAAATAAAACTCTAAGCTAAGACTCTAAGCTAAAAACTCTAACTCTTAACTAAAACCTAAACTAAACTAGAACTCTAACAAAAACTCTAAGCTAAGACTCTAAGCTAAAAACTCTAAACTTTTAACTAAAACTAAAACAAACTAAAACTCTAAGCTAAGTCCTCTAAGGTAAAACTTCAAACTCTTACTTATAACTAAGTTGTGGGTGAAAAGGATGGGTACTTCAATTTGTAAAATGGGTTTAGGACGGTCACTAAGAAAAGAACTTGTTCTGAAATGCCTTTTGAAAAGTATTGCTTGGTGTTGGGCATTCAAAAAGCTGTAAAGTAAAGTTGTGGTGAAAAGGATGGGAACTTCAACTTGTAAATGGGTGTAGGATGGACATTATGAAAAGAACTTGTTCTGAAATGCCCTTTGAAAAGTATTGCTTGGTGTTGGAGCATTCAAAAAGCTCTAAAGTAAAGTTGTGGGTGTAAAGATAAGTACTTCAACTTGTAAAATGGGTTTAGGAAGAAAATTACATAAGAAACTTGTTCTGAAATGCCTTTGAAAGTATTGCTTGATATAGGGGTATTCGAAAAGACTTATAGTAAAGTTGTGGGGGAAAAGCTGAGTACTTCAACTTGTAAAAAATGGGTTTAGGATGGACATTAAGAAAATAACTTGTTCTGAAAGATATAATAAATCCTTAAAAAAGTATTAAAAAAATGGGGCTCAGGGGCCTTTGGGACGCCGGGGGCCCTTTGGGAGCCCCTGGGACCACATTGAGGACCGGGGCTTCCTTCTGGTTGGGGTAGGGGGATCGGAGCCCTTTGGGGTTGGGGTATGGGGACCTCGCGACACTGTTCAAATGGAACTTCTGTATTATAACGACCACAGAGTTTCAAACTCAAATCCTCTTCTAAACCTCTTCTAAAATCATATTTTAAAATGTCTCTAACTGTTTCGCCGAAATAATTCCCTAAAATGTCTAAAACGGTTTTCGCCCAAATAACCCCTAAACGTAATTTCAGCGTGTTCCTTTTGTTTTTTGACATCCCTGCGCTGTCACATTTGAAATTAATAAAAACCCTTTCCCGCGCTAATCTCTTCATCTCTAAGATCAAAACATTCGCCCGGAACAGTTCTCCTGGAAGAACTCCAAGACACTATAAACTTCGTCCCGGAGACAATTCTCCTTGGAAAACAACAAATTAATTCCCCTTTCGTGAATCAATAATTCCCCTTAGAAACAACAAATTATTCCCCTTTCGTGACAAAATCAATCAAGTCATGACATCATCTGTCAGACATTAAAAACTTCGCCCAGAAAACAATTGTCCTGGATGAAAACCAAAGACATTAATAAACGTCGCCCCGGAAACAATTCTCCTTGTCGAACTCCAAAGATATTAATAAACTTATCCCGGAGACAATTCTCCTTGGAAACACAAATAATTAATTCCCTTTCGTGAATCAGTAATTCCCTTAGAAACAACAAATTAGTTTTTTCCCCTTTCGTGACAAATCATCAATCATGACATCATCTGTCAGAAACACGTGATCCTGTTTCCTATTCCTGGATCATAACATTCGCCCCGAGCGTGCACTTGGAAGAACAACAACAACCAATAAATCGACCTCGGAAATTTAGTTCCCCCATCGATTACGCAATCATTCTCCCAGGGGATCCATGCCCTATTTGGTGTACCTTCGTGGGACTGACAGCACAGGTGTTCTCCCTAGGGACTCTATGCCCATATATGGTGTTCGTACAGTGTTAGACTAAATCGTAGATGGCAGCAGGGGTGTCACCCCGGGAGTCAATAAGGGGGTGTCTACTCCCTTTTTCAGAAGTCAAAAGTGATTGGTGGGCAACTAACCCCCCTCCCAAACTCACTTTTTTTCCTCAAACACATCGAAATCAAAATTTTGAGATGGCCCTTTTGTTCAACGTAGTTCAAAAGTCTGAAAAGTTATGTAATTTATGATGATACCCCCCCCCCCCTACTGCAATCAGTGCAAAGGTTTGTAGGTTATGCCCTGGGGACATATAAGGTTTTTATAGAAAGCATTGTCGTAGAAATATCAAAAAAAGGCTCATTCCATTGCAAAATTAAGAGGGCTAGTGCCCTTTTTAATAGTCAAAAAGTGATTCGGAGTGCGAATGCCTCCCCCTAAACCGCGCCCTTCATTTCCCCAACCAACTTCCAAATCAACATTTTGATATGCCATTTTGTTCAAGTAGTTGAAGGGTCCGGAAATTATTTCTTTGAGGATTACAACCCCCTACAGCCCTCATTGCTAAGGTTGTGGAGTTATGCCGCACGGGGGGCAATATAAGGTTAGATAGAAAGCGTTACGTTGAAAGGGGATGCCAGTCCCACGCCCACGCCATATATGGGCCATAGAGTCCCTAGGGAGATGTTTTCTTAACTGAGAATGAAAAAACAGGATTTTTCTCACTTGAAAAACAGGAATTTTCTCACTTTTATGGATGTTTCTTGGACGGTTTATGAGTGTTGGTCAATTTTTTGATGTTTTTCATGGATGTCAACATCAATTTATGTCTGTTTTATGTTTTTGTCAGTGAGGATATGAAAAAACAGGAATTTTCTCGAACTTTTATGGATGTTTTCTTGGATGTTCCTCACTTTGATGGATGTTTCTTGGATGTTCCACTTTGATGGATGTTTTCTTGGATGTTCTCACTTTGATGGATTGTTTCTTGGATGGTTATGAGTAACAATGATTACAACATGACAGCATGACGGTCATGAGACATGACACATGACACATGACACATGACACATGACACGTGGCACGTGACACATGAACACATTACACAAACACATGACACATGACACGTGTACACATGACACATGACAACAACACAATGAGACATGACACATGGACCGCATGACACATACACGACACATGACACATGACACATGACGACTGACACATGACACATGGACACATGACATAAGAATGACGTAATCAACTAGGCACAACTGTATTTTCTGAGAAATTGATTACATAATTCGGTAAAACCCTATCAGGAGGTCGTGACGGGGGTTCCATATATGGGACATAGAATGACGTTAATCGACTAGGACAAAAATGGATTACTGAGAATTGGATTACATAATCCGTGGAACCCTATCAGGAGGTCATGACACGGGAGTCCCATATATGGGCATAGAACTGACGTAATCGACTATGAACAGTTGGATATCTGAGAATTTGAATTAAACATAATCGGTAGAACCCTATCAGTAGGTCGTGACGGGAGTCCATAATATGGACATTGAATGACGTATCGACTAGCACCAGTTGGAATATTTCAGTAGTGTTTTGTGTGGTTTACCTTTCAGAGTTACATTCTCTTGATTTTTCAAAAGTTTCATTTTCGATTTCATTTTCGTTGAAATGCAGAGTTGAATAATTTCAGTAGTGTTTTGTCGTGGTTTACCTTGTCACAGTTTACATTTTCTTGATTTTCAAGTTCATTTGAATTTCTTTCGTTGAAATGCAAGAGTTGAATATTTCAGTAGTGTTATGTCGTGGTTTACTTTGTCACTCGTTACATTCTCTTGATTTTTCAAAGTTCATTTATTTTGATTTCTTTCATTGAAATGCAAGAGTTGGATTATTTCAGTACTGGTTTGGTCGTGGTTTAACCATTATCACAGTTACGTTTTCTTGATTTTTCCCGAAAGTTCATTTTGAATTTCTTTCATTGAAATACAAGAGTTGGATTATTTCAGTAGTGTTTTGTTGGGTTTACCATTTCACTAGTTACATTTCTCTTGATTTTTCAACTTCATTTTGAATTTATATCGTTGAAATGCAAGAGTTGGAATATTTCAGGAGTGTTTTGTCGTGGTTTACCGTGTCACAGTTACATTCTCTTGATTTTTCAAAGTTCATTTTGAATTTCTTTCGTTGAAATGCAAGAGTTGTGAAATATTTCATTAGTGTTATGTCGTGTTTTACTTTGTCACAGTTACATTCTATTGATTTTCAAAGTTCATTTTGAATTTTCTTTCATTGAAATGCAAGGGTTGGCATATTTCAGTAGTAGGTTTTGTTGTGGTTTACCTTGTCACAGTTACGATTCTGCTTGATTTTTCAAATTTCATTTTGAATTTCTTTCGTTGAAATTTGCATGTAGTTGGCATATTTCCGTTGTGTTTTGTTCCCCCCCCCCCCCCCCCGTGGTTTACCTTGTCTACAAGTTACATACTCTTGATTTTTTAAAGTTTCATTTTGAATTTCTCTCATGTTGAAATGCAAGAGTTGGAATATTTCGGTAGTGTTTTGTTGGGGTTTACCTTGTCCACAGTTACCTTCTCTGATCTTTCAAAGTCATTTGGATTTCTTTCGTTGAAATGCAAGAGTCGAATATTTCCAGTATGTGTTCTTTCATTGTTTACCATGTCCACAGTTACATCTCTTGATTTTTCAAAGTTCATTTTGATTTCTTTCGTTGAAATGCAAGAGTTGGAATATTTCGTAGTGTTTTGGTTGTGGTTTACCTTGTCACAGTTACATTTTCTGATTTTTCAAAGTTTCATTTTGGATTTCCTTTCGTTCAAAATCAAGATTTGGAATATTTCAGAGTGTTTTGGTTGCGGTTTTACTTGTCACACTTAAATTCTCTTGATTTTCAAAGTTCATTTTGGTTTTCTTTCATTGAAATGCAAGAGTTGGAATATTTCAGTAGTGTTTTGTTGCGGTTTACCTTGTCACAGTAACATTCTCTTGATTTTCAAGTTTCATTTTGGCTTTCTTGCATTGAAATTCAAAGAGTTGGAATATTTCAGTAGGGTTTCGTCATGGTTTAGCCTTGTCACAGTTACATTCTCTCTCTTTAATTTTTTCAAAGATCATTTTGAATTTCTTTCGTTGAAATGCAAGAGTTGGAATATTTCAGTAGTGTTTTGTTGTGGTTTTACCTTGTCTACAGTTACATGCTCTTGGATTTTTCAAAGTTCGTTTGGTTTTCTTTCGTTGAAAATGCAAGAGTTGGAATATTTCAGAGTCGTTTTGTCGTGGTTTACCTTGTCACAACTTACATTCTCTTGATTTTTCAAAGTTCATTCGAATTTCTTTCATTGAAAATGTAAGAGTTGGAAATATTTCAGTAGTGTTTCGTTTGTGGTTTACCATGTCACAGTTACATTCTCATGATCTTTCAAGTTCATTTTTTTTTTTTTTGGATTTCTTTCGTTGAAATGTGAGAGTTGGATTATTTCAGTAGTGTTTTGTCATGGTTTACCTTGTCACAGTTATAATTATATTATTTTTGCAAAGTTCATTTTGATTTCTTTCCTTGAAAACTGCAAAGTTGGAATATTTCTTTTGTTTTCCGTTGTGGTTTACCATGTCAGCAGTTACATTCTCATGATCTTTCAAAGTTCATTTTGGAGTCTTTAGTTGAAATGTGAGAGTTGGATTATTTCAGTATTTTTTTTGTGTCATGATTTTACCTTGTCACGATACATTCTATAGATTTTTCAAAGTTCATTTTGGATTTCTTGCATTGAAATTTAAAAGTTGGAATCTTTCAGTAGTGTTCTTGTCGTGGTTTACCTTGTAATACTTACATTCTCTGAAATTTTTCAAGTTCAATTTTTAATTTTCTTTCATTGAAATGCAAGAGTTTGAATCTTTCGCAGTAGTTTTTTTTATTGTGGTTTACCTTGTCACACTTACATTTTCTGATGTTTTCAAGTTCCTTTTGGATTTCTTTCGTTGAAATGCAAGAGTTGGAATATTTCAGTAGTGTTTTGTCGTGGTTTCCTTATCAAAGCACAGTTACATTCTCTTGATTTTTCAAAGTTTCATTTTGGATTTCTTTCAGGGGGGGGGGGAAAATGCAATGATTTGGAATTTCTCATAAGCGTTTTGTCGTGGTTTACTTTTCACAGTTATATTCCTTGATTTTTTCCAAAGTTCATTTTGAATTCTTTCATTGAAATGCAGAGTGGATTATTTCAGTAGTGTTTTGTCGTGGTTTACCTTGTCACAGCTACATTATCTTAATTTTTCACAGTTTCATTTTGAATTTCTTTCGTTGAAATGCAAGGAATTGGAATATTTTTCAGTAGTGTTGTAGTGTGTCTAAACTTTGTCACAGTTACCATTTTCATGATTTGTCAAAGTTTTTATTTAAATTTCTTTCATTTTGAAATGCAGGGATTGGAATATTTCAGTAGTGGTTTTGTCATGGTTTACCATGGTAACAGTTACATTCTCTGATTTTTCAAAGTTCATTTTGAATTTCCTTTCATTGACATTAAGAGTTGAAATATTTCAGTAGTGTTTGTCGTGTGGTTTAACCTTGTCACGCCTGTTACATCTTCTTGATTTTTCAAAGTTCATTTTTGAATTTCTTTTCATTGAAATGCAAGAGTTGGAAATATTTCAGTAGTGTTTTGTCATTTTCCTTGAGTTTAAACCTTGGTCACAGTTAAATTCTCTTGATTTTCCAACGTTCATTATGAATTCCCTTCATTGAAAATGCAGAGGTTGGAATTATTTCAGTAGTGTTTTGTCGTGGTTTACGCGCTTGTCACAGTTCCATTTCATGATTTTTCAAAGTTCATTTTGAATTTGTTTATTGAAATGCAAGAGTTGGATCTTTCAGTAGTTTTGTCATGGTTACCAGTCACAGTACATCTCTGATGTTTCAAAGTTCATTTGGATTTCTTCGTGGAAATGCAAGAATTGGAATATTTTCAGCAGTGTTTTGTCGTGGTTTACCCATGTCACCAGTTACATATCTCTTGATTTTTCACAAGTTCATTTTGAATTTCTTTCGTTTTGAAAAGGCAAGGAGTTGGAATATTTCAGTAGTGTTTTGCCTTGGCGGTTTTTCCAGCTTGTCACAGTTACATTCTCTTGATTTTTCAAAGTTCATTTTGAATTTCTTTCATTGAAATGCAAGAGTTGGAATTATTTCAGTAGTGTTTTGTTGCGTTGTTTACCTTGTGCACAGTTACATTCCTCTTTGATTTTTTCAAAGGTCACTTTTGAATTTCTCTTGCATTGAAATGCAAGAGTTTGGAATATTTCAGTCGTGTTTTGTATGGTGCTAATACGTTGTAAAAGTTACATTCTCTTAATTTTTCAGAATATCATTTTGACTTTCTTTCGTGAAAGCAAGAGTTGGAATACTTCAGGAGTGTTTTTGTTGTGGGTTTACCTTGTCAAAGTTATCAGTTATTCTTAATTTTTCAAAGTTCATTTTGAATTTCTTTCGTTTTGAAAGCAATAAGAGTTTGTACATTTCAGTAGTGTTTTGTCGTGCTTTACCTTGTACACAGTTACATTCTCTTGATTTTTTCTAAGTTCATTTTGAATTCTTTTCATGGAAATGTACAGAGTTGGAATACAATTTCCAGTAGTGTTGTTGTTGTGGTTTACCATGTTCACAGTAACATTCTGCCATGATCTTTCAAAAAGTTTCATTATGGATTTCTTTCGTTGAAATGCAAGAGTTGGAATATTTCAGTAGTGTTTCTCGTCGTGGTGTAAACCTTCTCACAGTTTTACATTCTCTTTATGTTTTTCAAAGTTCTTGTTGAATTTCTTTCGTTGAAATGCAAGGAGTTTGAATATTTCATATAGTGTTTTGTTGTGTGTTTACCTTGTCAAAGTTACATTCTCTTGATTTTTCAAAGTTCATTTTGAATTTCTTGTCGTTTGAAATGCAAGAGTTCTGAATATTTCAGTAGGCGTTGTTGGGGTCGTGCTTTAACTTGTAACAGTTACATTCTCTTGGATTTTTCAAAGTTCGACTTTGTATTTCTTTCATTGAAATGCGAAGAGTTGGATTATTTCAGTAGTGTTTTGTGGTGGTTTACCTTGTCACAGTTACATTCTCTTGATTTTTTCAAAGTTCATTTTGGATTTCTTTGGATTTCTTTCATCGAAATGCAAGGAGTTGGAAAATTTCAGTAATATTTTTTGTTGTGGTTTACTTTGTCACAGTTACATTCTCATGATTTTCAAAGGTTCATTTTGGATTTCTTTCATTGAAATGCAAGAGTTGGAATAATTTCAGTAGTGTTTCTGTCGTGGTTTACCTTGTCACCCTTACTTCTCTTGATTTTTTAAAGTTCATTTTTAATTTTCTTCATTGAATGCAAGAGTTTGAATTTTCAAGTAGTTTTTGTTGTGGTTTAACCTTGTCACACTTACACTTTCTCTTCTTGATTTTGCAAAGTTCTTTTGGATTTCTTTCGTTGAAATGGCAGAGTGGAATATTTTCAGTAGTGCTTTGTCGGTGTTTACCCTTGTCACAGAATACATTCTCTTGATTTTTCAAAGTTCATTTTTTATTTCTCTCGGTTGAAAAGCAAGAGTTGGAATATTTCAGTATTGTTTTGTCGTGGTTTACCTTGTCACGTTACATTCTCTTGAATTTTTTCAAAGTTCATGTTTGATTTCTTTCATTGAAATGCAAGAGTTGGAATATTTTCAGTAGTGTTTTGTTCATGGTTTAATCTTGTCACAGTTACATTCTGCTTATTTTTTCAAAGTTCATTTTGGGTTCTTTCGTTTGAATGCATAGAGCTGGAATATTTCAGTAGTGTTTGGTTGTGGTTTAACTTGTCACAGTTACTTCTCTTGATTTTTCAAAAGTTCATGTTGAATTTCTTTCTATGAAATGCAAGAGTTGGAATTTTCAGTAGTGTTTTCTCGTGGTTTACCTTACCAGCAACACTTACATTTTCCTTGATTTTTCAAAAGATCCGTTTGATTTTCTTTCGGTTGGAAATGGCAAGATTTGGAATATTTCAGTAGTGTTTGTCGTGATTTACTTTGTCCACTGGTAATTTCTCTTTTTTTTCAAGTTCATTGTGAATTTCTTTCGTTGCAAATGGCAAGAGGTTTGGATATTTTCCAGTAGTGTTTTGTTGTGGTTTACCTTGTCACAGTTACATTTTCTTGATTTTCAAAAAGTTTTATTTTGGAAATTCTTTTCCTTGAAATGCAGATTTGGAAATATTTCATTAGTGTTTTGTTGCGGTTTACCTTTGTCACAATTAGATTCTCTTGATTTTTTCAAGTTTCATTTTGGTTTTCTTTCATTGAATGCAAGAGTTGGAGTATTTTCAGTAGTGGTTTGTTGGTGGGTTTAACGCTTGTCACAGTCCATTCTCTTGATTTTTTCAAAGTTATTTTGGTTTCTTTCATTGAAATGCAAGAGTGGAATATTTCAGTAGTGGTTTTGTCATGGTTTACCTTGTCCCAGTTACATTCTCGTTAAATTTTTCAAAAGATAATTTTGATTTCTTTTTCTTTCGTTGAAATGCAGAGAGTTGGAATATTTCCAGTATGCGTTTTGTTGTTGGTTTACCTTGTCACAGTTTACATTCTCTTGATTTTTCAAAGTTCATTTTGGTTTTCTTCATTGAAATGCAAGAGTTTGGAATATTTCATTAGCGTTTTGTCGTGGTTTACCTTGTCACACTTAAATTCTCTTGATTTTTTCAAAGTTCATTTCGATTTTCTTTCATTGAAATGCAAGAGTTGGAATATTTCAGTAGTGTTTCGTTGTGGTTTACCCATGTCAAGTTACAATTCTTCATGATCTTTTCAAAGTTCATTTTGGCTTTCTTTCGTTGAAATGCAGAGTCAGAATATTCAGTAGTTTCTGTCATTGTTTACCATGTCCAGTTACATACTCTGTTTTTCAAAGTTTCATTTTGAATTTCTTTGACCGGGGGGTTGAAAATGCAAGAGTTGAATATTTCAGTAGTGGGGGGTTTTGTTGTGGTTAACCTTGTTCACAGTTACATTCTTCATGAGCTTTCAAAGTTTCATTTGGAATTTCTTTCGTTGAAATGCAAGAGTCGGAATATTTTCAGTAGTGTTCTGTCATTGCAACTCTTACCATGTCATCAGTACAATCACTCTTGATTTTTCAAAGTTCTTTTGAATTTTCTTTCGTTGAAATGCAAGAGTTTGAATATTTCAGTAGTTGTTTTGGTTGTGGTTTAACCTTGTCCCAGTTACATTTTCTTGATTTTTCAAAGTTCAATCTTTGGATTTCTTCTTTCGTTCAAATTGCAGGATTTGGATATTTC